>CM047583.1:3987482-4057067 GCA_026184515.1 Peronosclerospora sorghi | reverse complement strand
ATCAATCCCAATCTGAATTGTAACTCGTATCCAAATAGATGCTAACTACACCCATCCCCATAACCTCATACGATGGTTCGCATAATATATATTGTAAAATGTAGCTTGAGAAGAGATGGGTAAAGTACGTATTGCACTTGACGTCTGAGCAGAGCTTCGATCTGGCTCAGTCTTCTGTGGGAGGAGACACTGATGTTGGGTGTGGAATTAATTCCCGCCGTGGTACAATTTATTATAGCTGACAACCCTCGACCTACTGTTGGGGTCCACCAGAGCTTTACGCCCTTAAAGCTACATCCCCACCGCACAAATCAACTTTTTGCATATACTCCATTATGCTTTCTTACGAAGGATTTATACACATGTAATTACCAAAGGTAGGAGATATAATTGACCAAGAAACGATTTGCTCAGAGCCACTGAAACCAAACCAACAACTTAATGAAAAAAGCTCACTTTCGGTTTTGCAATCCCGGCCGAAAGCCTTCATCTAAGTTCCAAAGCTACTTATCAGTACGTATGTTCAACTACTATAGGGGACTTATTTGTCCATTTGCGCAAGAACTTAAGAAACTTGAGTCGTAGATGTCGATATTAACCTTGAATAAACTGAATTTGACTTTCTTGAATATTGTCGCAGCCAAGTATCCGTTCTTGATGAAAACAACACCCCAAAATAGTTCGAAGACAGTAGATGAAGATAACCAAGTCAGAGACTTTATCAGTTGATTATGTATTAAGAAGTGATTATCCTTCTTAACATGTAAATATGCATGAGACTATATGTTCAAACTAATTATGACATTACCAGTAGTTCTGTGGTGGAGTCAAGTTTGAAATAGAATACATTTGTATCGACAACCTGACCACCACCATCGTGCCCAGCCTTCCAACTTACGGGGGGGGGGGTACCCCGCGGACCTCCATTCGAAATCTGGTCCGGTCGTCTGCCAGCAGCGGACGATCATGTCATCATCCAGGGACACTTGGTCCGATTCACTTAAGACCATCTCACCTTGTGTACCCATTGGAGTGGGCTAGTTACACACTCGGTGGATCGGGATCGCAGATCTATTTGATTCGGTCTTGAATATGAGACCGTGCTGGCTAAGTGTACCTAGGGCGGAACTCTTCACCCCAGGTGCGTAGACCAGAAACACTTCCGAAAGATAGATTCCAATAGGTCGATCGTCCAAACGATCTAGACCTGACCAATACGAAATAATAGAGGGTAGACCAATCAACCGGTCTAGCCCGTGACCAATATGAAAGAAGACCAAAAACCGGTCTAAACTCCAACCAATGTTAAAATGAGCCAATATGTCCACGTGAAAACCCAATATGCCCGTGAGACTCCACAAACGATATCTCCACGTAAAGACCAATCCAATGAATAGCACGTTCCAAACGTACTTGAGTTAAAGTGTCGAGATCGCCAAATCGTACTCCCGTCGAGGTACTTTCGGTGGCCAAAGTGCGCGTGCGGCGCGTCCAGACCGGGTATAATAGGCGAGAGGGGATAATTCAACCCTCTGCCCCCAAACACTCCGCGGCGGGCGGAGGCGACTAGTGTACGTGCAAAGAAAAACGGCGACCCCTTGCTGTGGTATAGACCAAGACCAAAGGACTTCTACTTAGAAAAATCCTGCAACCAAAAGACTTCTACTTTTTTAGGCAAATCCAGAACTAACCAATAATACTACCTCCCTATGGTCCCAATGTACCCACACAAAATTATGTAAAATACCCAATGTCAGGTGAATCACCCAAGACCAGCGTTCTTGATACTCCTTGAATTTGATAGGCTAAAAAAAAAACCTTGTTTAGACCAATCCGAAATTCGACCAACTGCCTTGACCAAAAGTGACCAAATTTGTGGTACACTTCACCACAGCCTCCCCTGAGTCCGACCGTGTCGCACAACGATAACGGTCTGACCTCACCCATCACTTGACCAACTGGACCTTGGTCACTCACACTTCTTCACCATGGACCAAACATCTTCGACACCTGCGTCAGGTACTGCCTTTACTGCACTTGATCTTCTTATGCTTCCCTTTGACGCTTGTTCTTGTCGTTCTTGCAGAAACTCTATTCGCCGAGTCGCCCCACCTTGCTTCGCCTGTTCGGTCGGCTCGGTCTGACAGCCCACGTAACTCTCATGCACTTCAAACATCGGAAGGGTGTCAGACTGAAGCCGACACGCGGATGCAGGATATGCTCGCAGAAACCATGCGTCTCAGGACCCAGGTGGCCCACCAGGCAACACGAGGTGCGCGTCTTTGGTCTTTATCTTGTACTCTTCTTGACCCTCGTTTGTCTTCAGCTCTCATCCCTCCCAGCGTAGTCCAGTCAATAGGTGCCTTGGTTGATGCCGATAGGCAGTCCGGCGATGATTTTTGACCAGCTCCGACACATTTTGGAGGATCTGATAAGCGCTCGCCATGAGCTGTCCCGTCTGGAGGCTCATCAGTCCCATCTCCGGGATCAACTTGCACTTGTTCGTCGGCAGCAGCTGGACGGACAGTTTGACGCGACTTCACTGTGCATGCAAGGCGACGACCTCGCGCGACGCATTGCCGAGTTGCAAATTGCGATTCAAGACAAGACCGGGAAGGTCCGGTCCTGTCAAGACAGGTCCGACGCTTGGACGCAAGAGTCGGGTCGTCGTCAGGTGGCACTAGACCAGTGCCGCCAGCGCTTGATGAACTTGCTACCTCCGTGTTCGACTGCTTCCTCCAGCGTAGATTGGTCCGCATCGGCAACCTTAGTCGCCTCGGGGCAAGACCAAGACCGCTTGAAGCAGGACCAAGACCGGCTTCGTTCATTGGCTGATATTCAGCAGTCTGAAATTACACCAAAGTCAAAGAAGCGCGCGGACGCGCCGAGTAGCTCGAGGGCGCGGGGCACTGCGCGCGGACCCGGAATCGGGGGGAAGCGTCCAGTGTCCCATAAGCGATCCAAGACACAGGCGCTTCTCATGTACTCGGACTCGGACGAGTCCATGAGAAGCGCCTGTGTCTTGGCTCGCTATGGACGACATACATGGACGACATCTACAACCCCTCGGAAAGTCGAGCGCCCTCGCGCCGTACTGCAAGTCTCATCCAGCACACAGGGGTATCGTCTGAGGAGGACTCCAGCAAAAGGTCCGGCGATTCCGAGTTCATGATCCCCATCCAGTCCAAGTCACGAACGAATTTGCGCGACAGTTTCGTCCAAGTGGCGTCGACATTGGGGTCAGAGCAGAAGCCCGGTCTGCAAAGTGACGCTGCACCAGTATCGAAATCCGCGACGCCGGCACCTTCAGTTCTCCCCGGGACATCCGGGCTTCACAAGTACGCCTTATTGAAGAACATGGCGGTTGATACCAGCTCCCTTCCGCCGCGGACGTTTGAAGTCACTTGGCCGTGGTCGTCGGGGCAAATCGGCTGTTTGCGCCGGTCTACCCTGACCAAGCAGCTTCTGGCCCGGTCTTTCTCTCGCCCGGACTCCTGGCTTTTTCCACCGGCCAAGAAAACCCCTGCCGCGTCTGCATGGAGGGCGGACTTGATTACGTCGGCGCAGATCTCCCGCCTGTACGGCGATGAACCATGGAAAATCTTCGAACACTCCAAGATAGGACTTGTGTTCCACTTGACTCCATGGATGGGCACTTTGCTAGGCCGGGTGAAGAATTTCAACAGGATCCACGGCCAAGCAATTTGGGAAGCGTCCCACTACTTGGTGCTTCCTCCCGATTCTGGGTGCGACAAGATCCGGGCCTGGCGACGTTCCGGAGCAAGCGCAAGCGACGTCGAATTCGAGCGGGCGAGGCTTGGCAATCCCTGTGCCAGTACATTTTGGACGGGATGCGAGCTCGCGAGTGTGACGTCGACGTGTTCTTGTACCCGGTGTTCCTCCACATGCCAAGGCGTCGCGTTGAGAAGACCAGACTGCTGGGCGACGACGGCACATGGTACCCCGGTCTTGATTGCGCTGAGACGGTCGCGGACCTCAAGGATGCTTGGGTCCAGCTTGACCGGAAGGACCCCTGGCGTAACCAGTTTCAGGATCAAGTGGAACATCATCCGTCAATGGTCATCGGCCGTCTGTGGGGCGATAGCAAGTGAAGTCGTAGGTAGTCGACCAGATAATTCGTAATACATGTCATCATTTCTTTTCATATGTCCGATCGTCAAATCACTTGAACTAATTTTACCACTCTCTCCATAGTTGCACCGAACATGTTATCGTAAACAGTTCCACTCCCATCACATTCATCATTCCGCAATTCCAATCCGTCACAGTTCATCACAATTTCACATCAACTCCGGACCTTCCACATCTTCACACCGGTCTAGACCGACCGATGCTACTGCGTGTCTTGGTCTTGGTCTTCATGGGTCTGCATCACTGCGAAGCGATTACGACTGACTCGTTCTCGTTCGAACTCTCGTAGAAGAGCCCCACAATTAAAGTCGAGCTCGTCGACCCAAGTTGATTCATCATGGTCCTTCCATCGGACCAGGTACTCTCGGTGAGTCCGACCGAACCTGGTCTTCTTGGTCGACCGAACATCCAAGACCTTCTCCACTTCAAACTCGTCTTCCTCTAATGGTCGTTCCCAACTGTCCTCCGGCAGTAACGCTTCATCGAAATCAAATCTTTTTTCTTCGTCTACCAGACAGGGATTTTTGGGTCGATCAGCAAATTCTCGGACCAGCTTCAACTTGGACACATGCACAATCGGGAAGACCTTGTAATCTGTACCAGTTGTTACTAGACGGGCAGCGTGCTCACCAATCAGCTCGGCAACACGGAAAGGGCCGTGCCACATGTGAGCCAGCTTCTACGCATAGCTCTCTTTCACTCGGTCTATGTATAGCCTGTCGGTTTCCGGGGTAGCCATGTCGGTTTACAAGTAAACCGAATGCTGGAAACGGATTGGCTGATAATGTTTTTATATGTGCACAGATTTAAGTCTCTTGCGCTTAGGTAATTTAAGCCTGATTTAGTGACTTAACTTTTTGACTTTATATAATATATTTGACTTTTACTTTTATCTTTTGGGACGCACGCACAAGGGACTACGGGCTACGGCTATTGAGAGCCGCTACAGCCCATCCAGATCACTAATCCTACGCCAACACAAGTGCCTGTTTTTACAGGTTATGAGCCCAAGTGGCCTCGTAATTTTGGAAGTGTCTCTTTAAGTCGTCTCAAGTTTGCAAGCAGGCTATTTTCCTGCGGTTGCTTTTTCGAGTGGATATTTCTCGTGGATTTACAGTTCTCGTTACTAGCAAAATTCCCCTAACGGTTATAGGGATAGTTGAATTGTTGGCCGTGGTTTTTGCTGTTGTTTTGGAAGTGATTTCGTGTGGAAAATGGATGACAGATACAGCGGCGGTGAATCAGATTTCGAGCCGGAAGCGGCTTTACGGGCGATCATGAATGGCATGGTGGATATGAGGACTCGCATGGCGTCGATAGAGCTAGCACAAGCGCGTGCATCCGCTGCAAATGCGGCAGCAGCGCCTGCAGCACCTGCCGCACCGGCAGCACCGAAGAAGACTCTCTCCTTGCCGCCCGGAACAGTGTGTTCCGGGAGTCGCTCAAAAATTGTGGTCCGTTCGGCAAGGAGATGACGATACATGATTTGACCGATGACATCGGGATAGAAGTCGGTAGAGCAGCTCGGCCATACCCGGCGAGGCTCCCGCAAATGAATCAAGCAAATGCTGGAGAGGCACAGGCGCCCGGAATGGAGTTTAGGAAGGCAGCCCGCGCGCCTGCACAGCAGCCCAACCAGCCAACTTGCGCCAAGATACCCAAGCTCGGCATCGAGAAGTTTTCCGGGGTGGAGATATTCCCCGGACTCGGTGCCGGTTTTAAGCAATGGGATTATCTGTTCATCGAAGCGGTGGAAATAGCGGAGATGAACTCGGGGTTCATATGGACTGAACGCCTGAAAGTAAATAAGCTGGGTGAGCACTTTGAAGGTGTGGCAGCTGATTATTTCCGTGCGAACATTGGCAAGTGGTGGAAAGTTGTCCCTGAATTACTCGGAATTTTGGATTTTATGCATGTGGCATTTCGCGTGACGATTTCTCCCCACCAGGCTGCAGTGTGGTTCGCTTCAGAAAAGAGTCCTAAGCGGACCTGGACTGAGCACTACCTGTACCTGGTGGCCCTGGCTCGCGAGAGCGGGCTGGGTGAGCGTATGATAGTGGAAAATATTGTTAAATATGCGGCTCCTCGCCTGAAGACATCGATCATGGCCAGGTACAACCCTTTGCGGGAGGACTACCTGTGCCATGCGCAGGAACTCATTTCCTGGGCGCAGGAGCTGGATGAAGATTCGGTGAAGTCGAAGTTTCCAGTTCGACTACATGCAAATTCGGTGACGGACACCGAACACGTTCGAAAATGCTACGGCTGCGGAAAGACGGGGCATGTGAGACGCGAGTGTCCACAAAGGGGCAAGAGGTCACAGAAGGGCGCGAAAGACCAACGAAGTTCCGGAAATAAATGGAATCGGAAGGTCGCGCTATCCACGGTGGAAATTGGTGCAGTAAACAATGACGATGATCCATCTGCCACTACGTGGGTTGTTGACAGCGGTGCCAGCCGGCACCTCGTGGCTGATGAAAGCCTACTTGTGGATGCTGTCACGTGTGGACCTGAAGAGGGTTTTTTGTTGCCCGATGGTGGCAAATTGGCAGTGACGAAGGTTGGCAAAATTGATTTGGTCACGCCTGGTGCCGATCCAGTTTCAATCGAACTTAGTGAAGTATATTTCGCACCCAAGATTGCCAAAAATTTGATTTCGCTTGGCAAGCTGCATGAAAAAGGGTGCGAAATGGTAAATACGAATGGAAAATTGGCGATACAGTGGAATGGGAACATTTTATTCTCGATTGAAATTTGTGGATCTATATTTGTGGCGAATATGATACCGGAAGGGCTGGGCGGACGCGCGCAACAGTTCAAGCATATGTTGCTGAACGTTGTCGCTGCGAAAAGTGATGATGATGTACAGGAAGGATCGTTACATCATTTTCACGTCCGCCTGGGTCACTTGGCTTACGACACGGTCGAGAAATTAGCCAAGGACCCCAGGTCAGGCATCAAGCTAACCGACAACAGTCGGCCAAACTGCCTGACCTGCGCCGAGGGAAAAGGTTCAAAGAAGCCTCAGCCACAAGCTGATTCGGGTGAGAACTCACCAATTGAACGCGTCGGTGGTGTGATATGCAGCGAACTAAAGGGTCTGATCACACCGCGCGACAGGCGTGGAAAACGCTATTTAGTGGTGTTCGTGGACCATTTTTCAAGTTACGTTCGGGTATTCGCCGCTCGAACAAAAGATAGAGCGGCGAAGATGTTTGAAAATTTTATTGCATGGTTTGAAAATGAGTTTAATTGCCGGATTTACGTTTTGCGAGCGGATGGTGGAGGCGAATACAAGACAGTCGAATTATTTTGCAAGAAGACCGGCGTTTGACGGCAGATTACGGAGGCTGGGAACCCAGCCTCCAATGGAAAATCTGAACGCATGAACCGGACCATATTCAACATGGTCCGGTGCATGATTTTTGGGTCGGGGGTACCGTTGGTGTACTGGTATGAGGCAGCGGAATACGCCTATTACATCCTAAATCGTACCCCGACCCGGTCGAATCCTGGCAGAATTTCGTTTGAGATGCTCACGGGCAAGAAGCCATCGTTAAAGGAGATTGTCGTATTTGGCTCGCCGCGTATGGTGTGGCGAAACCCGCGGAAGAAAACACTTGCCAAGCACGCAGAAAAAGCGCTGACCCTTGGACGAAGCGACGAAACCAAGGGGGTTAAAGTGTTACTCCTACGCGACAGGGTGGTTACGGTCACTCGCCATGTCAGTGCGATTGAGACGCTAGACAAGGCGGCGAGTGACCAGATCACCAAAGCATTAAGTGAGGGGGATGAGGAAGAGCTGGCACACCAAGCCGCGCAGCGTACAGGTGCAACGCCATCTCAAGGCACTGCAGCTGCACCCGGACATTCTGGAGCGCAAGGTACAAGCGCAAACGGAGAACAGCGCCCCAGAAAATCGGGGCGGGAAGTCAAGAAAACAGCAAAGGCGGCCGCCTATGAAGAGTCGAAGCGCAAGACGGCCCAAAATGAAGTGAATGCAGTTAAATAAATTGACATTGACGTGTGGAATGATGACCTGGCTTACGAACAGGAGGAGGCCAAAGTTGATGTGATTGATGACAAAATGGTTGTTTACGCGGTGATTGACGGAAACAAACCAGGAGGTGTGCCTCGGGTTGGAGTCCCCGATCCCAAGACGTTTAAGGAAGCGGATGCAGGCGCATATTCAAATCTGTGGACAGCGGCGGAACAGCAGGAGCTGAAGGCGCTTACAGATATTGGTACTTGGAAGATTGTCAAGCGTCTTCCCGACAAAAAACTCCTACCCACGAAGTGGGTGTACAAGACCAAGTTGCGTGCTGACGGCACGGTCGAGCGCTATAAGGCTCGACTGGTGGCACGCGGTGATCGGCAGGATTACGGTCAAGACTACCTCTTCACATTCTCGACAGTCATGGAAGTGGACAATGTCAAGGTTATTTTGGCGATGTCCCAGATTTGGGGGTACCGGCGCGGCATGGCGATGTGCCGAGCGCCTACCCTAAAGCGAAAACGGAGGACGATTATGAAATTTACTTGAAGATCCCTCAAGGGATGGATATTTCGTTGGAAACTCTCGAAACTTTCGATGTGAAATCAAGTGATGACTTATCGCTAAAACTAGAGAGAAATCTCTATGGACTCAAACAGGCTGGACGTTTATGGCACCAGCTGCTGTGTCAAACACTTGAAGATTTGGGCTTTCAGCAGTGTGTCACGGACACCTGCATATTTGTTAAGCGTGGTGCGTACGGCACCGTTCTTTTTAGGGGCATACGTAGATGACCTACTGGTCACCGGAACCCGTTTGGAAGCAGTGGATACATTTTTTTCGATGATATGAAGATTCTCGAGCTCAAGGATCTTGGGGTGGTTAACAAATTTCTAGGTGTTCGGATTGCCGGAAATTTTCATGACGGCTACAGTTTAGACCAGGAGGCTGCTATCGATGAGCTCCTGGTCCAACATGATTTTGGAAATATGAATTCGACCCGCACACCGATTTTTAGTGTGGACGATGTCGAAGGTTTTGACGAATTGTTGCCGACCAAGTCACGCGATCATCACCCCAGCGTGAAGAGTTTCCAGTCGCTAGTAGGCATCCTTCTCTGGATCTCACGGTGCACGCGCCCGGATATCGTTTTTGCCGTGCACCGTGTGACGCGGCGCACGCATGCTCCCACCATTGGAGATTTTAAAGCTGCAAAACGTATCGTGAGGTACCTCAAGGGTACGAAAACAATGAAACTCCGACTGGTTCACGATAATGAGCTGCCGCTGCCGGTCCGCGTCACCTGCTACACCGATGCAGATTTTGCGGGTGACAAAGCGGATCGGAAAAGCGTAAGTGCAGTGGTGGTTTATTTAAATGGAATTATCGTTTCTTGGAAATGCAAGAAGCAAACCGCGGTCGCCCTATCGACGGCCGAAGCTGAGTTCGTGGCGGCCGCTGTCGGTGGTCGCGAAGCTTTGGGGCTCCGAGAGCTGCGCATGGAAGTGGGATTTTTTGCCCGAGCACCCCTGTTGATGCGCATGGACAATCAAGCTGCTATCAAGCACGTCGAGTCCGAGTCGAGTGCTGTAGCCACCAAGCATGTCGACATCAAGTTGAAGTTCCTGAAAGACCTACACAAGCGGAACGTCATTAAGCCTACGGACGTACCGAGTCTGGAGATGGTAGCAGACCTGCTCACGAAGGACCTCAGTGCGCAACGGATGGATGAATTGCGAAAACAAATTGGATTGTATTGACGGCATTACAGCGCGCGCCGTTTCAGGAGGAGTGTCGGTTTCCGGGGTAGCCATGTTGGCTTTACAGGTAAACCGAATGCTGGAAACGGATTGTCTGATAATGTTTTTATATGTTTACAGATTTAAGTCTCTTGCGCTTAGGTAATTTAAGCCTGATTTAGTGACTTAACTTTTTAAATTTATATAATATATTTGACTTTGACTTTTATCTTTTGGGACGCACGCACAAGGGACTACAGGCTACGGCTATTGAGAGCCACTACAGCCCATCCAGATCATTAATCCTACTCCAACACAAGTGCCTGTTTCTACATAGCCATTCCCTCGCCCCTGGTTTTATACCGTGGGGTCGGACCTGGTCATTGGTCCGGTCTGCCCGGTCTTGTGTGGCCTGACGCAGCTTTTCGTTGCCGACTTCTTTTGCATGCTGGTAGTTTTTCTGGACCTGCATGCGCCAGCGTCGAGCATCGCGATCGCGGGTCCGGGTGCAACCGATAGGTATCGCAGCTTCCAGTGTCGACCGAGTGTCCCATCCATATGTCAGATAAAAAGGCGTTTCTCCTCGGACCCGATCGGTCGACGAGTTGAGTGCAAACACCAGCCTTTCTGCATACTCGTCCCAATATCGCTGGTCTGGATCAGCAACGTACATCTTGATCGCCCTCGTTATGGTCTGCATCATGCGTTCCGCCGATCCATTTGCTTGCGGACGATATGCCATCGTCGCACTCTGTTTCTGGCCCAGCATGTTATTGAACGACCGGAGCACCTCGGCCATAAAACCGGGTTCCCGATCGTGCCCGATGACTTCGCTGGCGCCGAATCTTCGGAACACACATTATTCGTAGCTCTGGGCGATCTGCTCCGCAGACCGAGATGCACTTGCCTTCGCAATAACTAGACCGGTGAACAGGTCTACCCAGATCAGCAGCTCATTGTTGCCGCGCGTCGATCTAGGCAGTGACGATATGTGGTCCATCGCTATGACCTGGAAAGGGTAGGTAGCTTCGATATTTCCGGGCGATCGCACCTTGATTACCGGTATACCCTTTCCGGTCTCGCAATCCGTGCAACAGCCCACATATTTCTGCACACTGCGGAAAAGACCTCTCCAGTGGAAGTGGGACCTGATCTTATGATAGGTCCTGCCTATGCCCTGATGTCCCCCTTCTAGACTCACGTGATACTGATGAAGGACATCCGGCTGCAGCAACTCGGGGATCACTAATTTCGCCAGTCGGTCCCGGTCTGCACTGTCTTGGTCGGCATCGCGGTAGTAATACAATAATCCATTATCATCCACTTCGTAGCTATCCGCGATCTTGATGCACTCTTTCGCTTGATCGTTCGTCAACTTGGACAGTTCACCACGCAGGTAGGTCTTCAGGTTCATAATCCATTCTTCTTCGTCCTGCGCCTTGAGGATCCGTTCCATCCTTAACCGTTACACTGCATATTCGTTCAAACTTTCCTTCGGGAACGGTCGGCGAGACTTCTGAGCTTTCGATCTAGTCGCGACCATCACATGCACCTGGAATGGGGCGTTCTTGGGTCCGATCACTTCTGGGAGCCTGTTTATATTCATCAATTCATCCAGAACGGCCTTCTCGGTGATCGTAACCCCGGTATAGTCTTGCATGGCCTTGGTCGCGAGGTAGTCGGCGCTTCTGTTCCAGTCCCGTTTCACGTGCAATAGCTCGTGGTTGGGGTGGTCCTTCAATGCCTTCATTACTCGATCATTTAGTGTCCGTAGTCGTGGAGCCTTGCAGTCGATCTCTCCGGTGATCTGCCTGATCACTAGGTTAGAGTCATCACATATGATGACTCTCCCCTTCTCTTGCGACGACAGCAGGTCCATACATAGAAGTAGACCTCGGTACTCCGCCTCGTTAACAGTAATATCCGGCGTGAAATCGGCAGCGGCTGCAACTATAGACCATTGTGGCAACTTCCACAATATGGCACTATAGGCGCCGACCTTCTTCTTCACGCTTGCCGATCCGTCAAAACTTAATACCAAGAGCTCTTCGTCATGGTCGACGGTCGGTGGCGGTCTCGAAACTGACTGCCGAGATTGCTTCCTCGGGGCAATCGCTATCAATGCCTCGTCCACTTCAGACCGAGGCGTGATACTGGCAGCTAATGTGCCCAATATCTTTTCCTCGCCCCTGGTGCACTTAACGACCTCGAGGGTCCACTGCGACAAGACCGCCGACCATCTGCCTAGACGTCCGTCCATCCCATTGGCTGATAATAGCCAGGCCAAAGTAGACCGTCTTGACAGGACCTTTATAGGTCGGCCGACCAGCAGGTTGTAACACACATCCAGAATTCGTAGCAACGCCAGAACTTCTTTCTTGACAATTCCCTAGTTCACTTCATTTGGTTTTAGCGTCCGGCTCGTAAACGTGACTGGATGATACACACCATCGTGATCTTGCACTAAAGTGGCTGAGATAGCCCACTTACTGGCATATACAATAATGGTCGGCACTTTTTCGGGAGCGAAATGCTTGAGAATCGGTGCCGTCGCCATCTTAACCTTCAACATACCAAAGGCAAACTGTGCGCGCTTCATATGATCTTCGGCCTCCACTTGCGGACAAACTGCAGCAATACCAGAGTCGGCGCCCTCCTGTAAAGTTGCCCGGTCTTCTTCGCGAAACATATGATAGTCAACTTCCCGGAGCTCGTACAGCACAGCCGCGTAGATAGCAAAGTCTTCAATGAATCGGCTATAATAATTCAAGCTTCCCAGGAAGGACTGCATTGCCTTCAGCGATCTGGAGAACGGGAGGTTACTCAGCGAATCCAGGTCCTTGGGATTAGCCTCTAGACCATTGTTCGAGACCATATGGCCTAAATAGCCGACCTTGGACATACCCCAAAAACTTTTCACGGCACTAACAGATAGGTTCCAGCGGTCACATGTCTCCAACAATCGTTCAACCTTCTCGCACAGATCGTTCCATGACGAGGCAGGTATCAGAATGTCGTCGATGTACGACCGCCTCCCTAGAACGGACGGTCTTTTTTTCCGATCGGGTTCACCCTCTCTAAACACATCATAATTCTCAACGGGGTCCCGATCGGTCTTGATCTTGAAGTGTCCGTAGAATGCGTTATCTATCAGCCTTTAATAGATTTGGGGCGCGTTCTTCAGACCGAACGGCATACGATTCCACTCGAAAAGACCCAACGGTGTCACAAATGCGGAAATCTCACGGGCTCGATCAGTCATCGAGACCACCCAAAATCCACTTGCCATATCTAGAGAACAATACCACAAGGTCTTGTCGAGGTCTTCCAACAGATCATTAATCAGCGGCATCGGGTAAACCATGAGTTTAGTCAACCGATTTACCAGCCGATAGTCGATGCACAGTCTAATGTCAACGCCGTTCTTATTGATAACAATTACGATCGGCGAGGCCCATGGCGAGGTCGACGGTCTAATAATCTTGGTGACCAACAGTCCTTTAATGAGATCAGAAAGCTTTTCACGGTACTGTGGCGCCACGCGTCGACATCGCTGGGCAATCGCTTGACACCTCCAACGTCAATATCGCAAATCGCACCACGGGCTGCAGGTGGTAAGGCGTTGCCCTTTCCGATAAGCAGATGTCTTTTCTTCCATATGATATTCTTCAACTGCTCGATCTGGTCTGGACTGTTAAGGTCTTGATCACCCACTTGTAAATCATCCATTGTAACTTCGGGCGAGTCGGCAGACACTTCAGGGAGGACTGCCATTTGGCTTTCCAGCTCCTGAATGTACTGTTCCCCGCCTTCATATATACATACTTGTTCATCTTCTGGGGAGATATCACCTAGACCATCTGGACCGTCTGAACGCCCCTGGTATTGATCGACGGGCTGTCCTTCACTGATATCGGTCTGATTAGGAATACCGTCATGGTCCGACCTAGCAATTTCATGTTCCCCTTCTTCCGTTTCTTGCTCCGCTGTCGCCTGGTCTTTTGCTGACACCACGTTGACTAACCTTGGCTCTTCTACTTGATGGTCCACCGTTCCTGGTGACTGCGGCGCCTTTCTTCGGACCAACATCTTTTTTGGGGTGACATAACTTGGTCTTTCCACGAAAGGTGAGGTATCCTCTTCCACCGACCCATCATCGCTGATAAGATCGGTGGTCGATTGGTACGCCAGGTTTTGCCACCCAACATACCGACTCGACCCAATCGAGACGAACCCCATCTTCCTTGGTACCTTTCCTTCTGCTAACCACATACCAACAATAGTGTTATTGTCCAGTGTCAGCGGCTTGTCACCGATATTGGTAACACGGACAAAATCACGTCGACCAGCACTCTTTACGAAGGTCGAGACACTGATCGCCCCTGGTCAATCACAACTTCCTCGAACGAAAACCTTTCTCAACCGGGGTATCGGCAGACCGACCGAATGGGATAGTGAGGTCTTGATCCCACCGGACCAGATCGGTAAACGAACCATACAGAGGTCTTCGACCAGCCAACTGGACCTGGACCTCATCCGGGAGTGTAAGCACTCCATGTGACAGGTCTAGGCGAATACCAGCTGGGACCATGAAATCCATGCCTAGTAAAGCGTCCTGTCCAGCCAACTTGCCAACCCAAACGCTGAAAAAGTAGACCAGCGATCCCGACAAAGTAATTTTCACACGCGTTCTTCCTTTGGTCATATAAGAGTTTTCACCGATCCCGACGCATTCTTGTCTCTGGGTATCGTCTATACGACATCCGACCTTACAAGCAAAGGCGGAGTCGATTATCGAGACTTCATCTCCAGAGTCGAACAACATCGTCCCTTTCTGGTTATTAATCTTTCCACAGGTTTTCGCCTGCTTGAACCATTTATCAGGCGCGTGATACTTCCAGTATCCGCGGGATTCTCCAGGCAGCAAGTCCAACTGCATAACCACCTTGGTCCGGGAGTACTCATCGGTCTTCAGACTGTAGACCGGATGGTCTCGGTCGACGCAATTTGGAATAGAACGTTTATTGTCGGTCTTATCCTCCTTGCCGACATATGCATAGATGTGAAACGTAGAACGCTCGGCTCGATCCAGATTCCAACCTGGCGAGCGTTCTAGTTTAACATATTTTCCGCGTCCGGCAGCAGCATCCCCGCGTGCTTGGCCGGCACGTACCAATTGCGTATCATGTTAAAAAAATTCTTCAATCTTGCAGTGGCCGGCCTCGTGGATCTCTCCACATGCCTTGCATACGAAGAGGCAGTGGTCAGTCGGGTGGCCGCGTCTCTCGCACTTCTTGCACAACATCTTCTTCCAGCAGTTTGGACCATCATGTTTGCTCGACCCACAGTGGGAGCACTTCTGACGAGGTCGGTCTGGATCGGACTTGCTTCCGTTCCTTCCCTTCCGGTCTACCTGGTCGGACTTCGACCTGGTCTTCGGGGCAGGTCCCGCAACACAGACGTAACGATACTGGTCTTCATCCGATGACTCCTGGATGGATGGACTTCCACTTTCCCCTTCTGACCCCGTGCTGTCTTCGGCTACGATCGCCTTGACCGCTCGGGTCGGTCTGGTCCTGGGACTCTTGACCGGATCGGTCTGGGTCTGGGTCTTGGATTGGTAGCGACCTGATCCACCAGCACTCTTCGCCCTCATGCTACGCGACTGCTGTAGCGTCCGTAGAGTCTGTTCAACTTCACCCGCGTCCCTAAGACGCAGCAGAGTAAGCTGGTCCGCCAGTTCTTGATCGTCCAGGGTACTAATGTAGTGACCCACATGTTCCAGAGCAGCACCGTTCGGCGGGTTATTCTCTTTAATTGTTATGCCGGCACGAAGTGCAGCCACGTTCAACCGATGCAAATACTCGATCGGTGTCTCGTCGCTCCGCTTCTGCATATGGTGATACTTGCGGGCACTCGAAAATCCGGAGTTACAATATTGCCCTTCAAACTCTGCACATAGCTGGTCCCAGTAAGACCGGACATCCCGACCTAACTGTTGCATCCAGTTGGCAGCCGGTCCTTTCAACAAATCCCGGAAGATCAGACACTTTTCACATTTTGGGGTCTGGTCTCGCAGGAACGCAGACTTGACCCGACCGAACCAAGACCGGTCCTGGTCTTCATCAGCATCCTTGCCAGTGAAGTCCTTGAGGTCGGTCGTCGCGGCCATACGGATGCGCGGAATCGCAGCAGATCCAAAGTCGTAAGCAGTAGTGGAGGCTAGGTTAGACTTGCGTGGCTTGCCAACGCCCGTACCGTCTGACCCACAGTGGTCGTCAAGACCGCCGACCGACTCCATGTCACAGTCACTTGTCTTGTTGGTCTACGCGGTCTGGCCGGTTGCGGCTTGCGCTTCCCTTTGCCGACTTGCTTATCATTTCGAGTGGGCTTGTCCACAAATGTTACCGATTCCATATCCACATCTCGGCAAACATTGGCACTTTGCTGAGTAGACCGGTCTTGGACATGTGGGCGCAGAGGTGGTCTAACCCGGTCTTCCATGAAACGCTCCATCATCGTCTCAAACATGGCTTGGACGTTAGCTGGAGTCATGGGCAACGTGTTGATACCCTCCTTTTTCGGAACTGAGGCCTGTGGGGGTCGCTGGAGCCCCGACTGGCAAGCAGCCCTTTGCTGCCGCAAGTCCTTTTTTTGTTCCGGCTGTGCATGGTCCACCCCCATGGTCATCCGCTCGACACCAGTCTCCAACTCTGATGAGCTGTTCGAGGCCGGTGGAGATTGATAAACCGATTCGTCATCAGAACCAATGTCAACAAGCGCTGTGGAGACTTCAGCGACCTTCACTGCTGCGGTGGGAGTTGGGCGGCGAACCGCCCCCACCAGTGGGACCAAATGGTCGTGGAAGGTCGACATCGACGATTTCAGCCTCCAAGTCTCAAATTCAAATATTTTTTGGACATCGGCGGGGTTCTTCATTTTAATGCCAACCTCCGCCAACATCGTCACCAAGTTCTTCACCAACAGTAATGGGCGATCAGTCTGGATCGGCTCGGTAGTGGGACCGAGAAGATGGTCGGGGATCTGGAGGTTTAACACACGAAAGACCACGTCAAAGCGAACAAATCGTTTCAGCTCAAAAATGTAATACATCTTGTTTAGGTCTTCTTCAGTGATGCCTCCATCTCCGACCTGCGACCTTTCTTCGAGGTCGTCTTCGTCGGCCGGCATTCCCAACCCTTTCTTGGGAATCTTGGGTAGCTTGGGGACCTTGGGGAGGTTGGTCTGATCGTTCTGATCATCTTCCAAGTATTTTTCGTCTTTTTATTTTCCATCAACTTTTTTATGCACATACATAGGATCAGGACCAAGGTCCTGATCCTTTCCGGGACTATACCATGACTTGCTATAGTCCCTCGGCTCCGGTGGGAGCCTTTTGGGGAGGAAAAATTTATTAATCCCTATCTGGTCCTCCACCAGGCCAGACCATACATCGCCATCTTTATCGAGAACGAAGACGTAATGTGATAGCTTTTCCTTACGCCCTCTCCAGAACGATTCCAAATTCAAATCTTCAAATTCAATCTTTGATGACACCTCGCGGTGATATCCACGATCACCAAGTGATCCGGGCAAGCGCACCATTGTGGTGGAGTCAAGTTTGAAATAGAATACATTTGTATCGACAACCTGACCACCACCATCGTGCCCAGCCTTCCAACTTACGGGGGGGTACCCCGCGGACCTCCATTCGAAATCTGGTCCGATCGTCCGCTGCTGGCAGACGACCGGTCATCATCCAGAGACACTTGGTCCGATTCAATTAAGACCATCTCACCTTGTGTACCCATTGGAGTGGGCTAGTTACACACTCGGTGGATCGGGATCGCAGATCGATTTGATTCGGTCTTGAATATGAGACCGTGCTGGCTAAGTGTACCTAGGGCGGAACTCTTCACCCCAGGTACGTACAGACCAGAAACACTTCCGAAAGATAGATTCCAATAGGTCGATCGTACAAACGATCTAGACCTGACCAATACGAAATAATAGAGGGTAGACCAATCAACCGGTCTAGCCCCTGACCAATATGAGAGAAGACCAAAAACCGGTCTAAACTCCAACCAATGTTAAAATGAGCCAATATGTCCACGTGAAAACCCAATATGCCCGTGAGACTCCACAAACGATATCTCCACGTAAAGACCAATCCAACGAATAGCACGTTCCAAAAGTACTTGAGTTAAAGTGTCGAGATCGCCAAATCGTACTCCCGTCGAGGGACATCCGGTGGCCAAAGTGCGCGTGCGGCGCGTCCAGACCGGGTATAATAGGCGAGAGGGGATAATTCAACCCTCTGCCACCAAACACTCCGCGGCGGGCGGAGGCGACTAGTGTACGTGCAAAGAAAAACGGCGACCCCTTGCTGTGGTATAGACCAAGACCAAAGGACTTCTACTTAGAAAAATCCTGCAACCAAAAGACTTCTACTTTTTTTAGGCAAATCCAGAACTAACCAATAATACTACCTCCCTATGGTCCCTAATGTACCCCCACAAAATTATGTAAAATACCCAATGTCAGGTGAATCACCCAAGACCAGCGTTCTTGATACTCCTTGAATTTGATAGGCTAAAAAGCCCCCCTTGTTTAGACCAATCCGAAATTCGACCAACTGCCTTGACCAAAAGTGACCAAATTTGTGGTACACTTCACCACAGTTCTGTAACTAACACTAATTGTAAGTACCCAAATTTAGCGCCTAAAAAGGTCGAGATTAGCATTGCTAAAAATGAAAATTATCTTAAAACCGTTTTTGGTGAAACCGATATAGTGTACATTTCCAAGATTAGCCATAGCTGAGAAGATATGATTGTGTTTATAAATTTATTACGAGGCTTACTTTCAACTGAGCGAATCAAATCATCAAACACCACCAGCAAAAAATGTTACTTCATCGAAGGCTACAAACGGTACGTATGTATCACCACTACACATATTTCATAGCTAGATTGAGTGAGTAATTTCTCCGTCCAATTCTACACCTTTTTCCGTCCAAAATGAAAAGTTTTGCAGCCAAAGTGAAATAGGAAGCGAATTAAAAAATATATTTAACAACTTTTACAACCAAATTGAAAATCCTAGAAACATATGTGAAATGGAACAATTAAATAAAAACAAAGAACAGAAATAACCCTCAATTCTATCATTTTACATTTTGCGATGTCTCGTGCCCGCAAGGTCCAAGATTTGAAGCTCATAAACGTGTTTTCAAAGCTTTCATTGAAGAGAAGACTGGAATAACTTCGCGAAACACAACGGTGTATCACCCACAACCGCCTGGAGCATAACGGTGGTAAGGTGATGTGTAAACCTCGTGGGGGTGCGCGAGACCGGACGACAAAAATTACCCCAGAAATCAAAGAAGCCTTGGAGGATCACATCATCGAAGACTTCACCGTCACGCCGAAAGATATTGTTGCGATGATCTTATTTGATTTCGACGTGATGGTATCGGAATCAACGTTGAGCCGCCACCTATGCGGCTTACTATATTCCATAAAAAGGTAGGCTATTATCTATTGAATGTACCATCTTACAAATATGTTGTTTAATGTATTATGTATGTCCGCTTCGAGCCAATTACGTGCAACGACGAGGTCAACAACGAAAGTGTAAGATTTTCGCCACGGCTCTACTTAATCACATTACGGACGGTGCATTTATCGTGTGCTTAGAAGAGACCAATTTTAATTTGTACTGCTCTAGTGATCAGGGGCGAGCTAAGATTGGAAGCCGAGCGATCTTCATGCAGCCACTCTCCCAAGGGTCTAACTTGCAAGTACAACGCGCTTTTTCTCCAGCGTGTGGATTAATTCTACATCGGATGCAGCGTCGATCCATCTAGATGGAGCAGAATGCTGCTTTTGTTCAAGATGTGTGTGAGACAGTCCGAAATTCAGATGTTTATAAGGAACGATATATCGGTAAGAAGATCGTCATCGTTATTGATAATGCCCGTCCCACAGCAAACGGAGATTCTCGTGGACATCGATCTCAAGAGGACCTGGAGCTGCTTCGACTTGGGCCTTACTCACCAATGTGTAAACCAATAGAAGGTAGGGTTACGATGATGCATATGATGCATTGTGCAAAACATTAATTATTTCTTATGTGCAGGCTGCATTAGTGTTTTTAAGCAAAAAGTGAAAGCGTATCTACGCGCGCACCAGGACCAGGTTTTTAACGACGCCATCCGCCGCGCGCTAACGCTTTCAAGATAGCGCATGCTCCTGCTCGAGGCCGCTGCAGCTCAAGCCATCAGCGTTATTGATATAGATCTTGTTAACGCGATAGCAATGCACTGCATGAATGCACTAAACGCCGCTGTACGCTTCGAAGACATGCAGTATAAATCTAAATACTCCTAATACATTTTTTATTGAGATATCTTTTATGTGACGTTAAGTTGGGTCTCTACAAAAAGCTGGTCGCACATTGAAAAGTTGGGACCCACTTGACTGAGACAATGGTAAAACTGCTTGGTCTCCTCTTTCCCCCAGCGCTTTGCAGTCCCAATGACATACAACGATTTGTACCGTCAGAAAGGGTGTTAACGTGGTCGTTCCAACCTTGCTTCCCTTTTAGAGTCTCGGTCGTGCAAGCGTCCACGGAATCGTCCCCTAACTTGATGGTATTCTCCTCGACAACCATCTCACGATCAATCAACTGAACCTGTGGTGTAACGACTGAGTCACCAAAATCACACGACTCGGACGACATGGCGAGACATCGCACCGGCTTGAGTGCATTCCCATTGAGAAATTTTGAATTTCCTTCGAAACAAGCATGCGTCATCTCGTACGCAGTTTTTCACGCTCATGTTTCTTCACTCGCGCACCATCTGGAACCGTGTGCGCTAACTCCCCCATAGTCATTTCGGATGGCGCTTTTTTATCAGTTCTTCCATTTTGTTACGCGACAGCAGTCGACTTCCAATGCCCGAGTATGGTGACGAAACGGACGCAGGGATCGGTTTCTTGCGACGCGCACGTTTCAGTTCCTGGGTCGTCTCGGACGTACCGCTGTATCTAACCACCACTCCATCATCTACGTAGACTCGTCTAGTGCTTGTGTAAAAGCGACCTTTCCCACAACGTCGCCCGCTCTCGTGCTGGTACGTACTCTTGGATAATTAGTAAAAAGCATTAAAGAGTATAAGCATACCCCAGTGGAGTCCGTACTCAATCCACTCACTACAAGTATGTTCCGTGCATTCTCCGGTAAGTCCAACCCATTAGGGATGACACCATTTTTTCCACTCTCCTCCCGCTCACTCGAGATCCCACTTCTTGCGGTGTCACAGAATGTTGGTCGTTCCTATCTTCTCCTTAGCGATCGGCATCGTGGCGTGTCACTTGTGTTTTCACTTAGCTTTTGACGCTTTTCTTTCTCTCCTCGTCTCCTTCTCTCACACACATCTGTGGTGGAGCGGCTGATCAGAGTTTTTGAAGCTTGATCAAGCGTTACCACGGCGCCCGGACTGCCGACTAACGAAGGGGGTCCTCCGGTTGTCTTGTGTGACTGGTCTTGTGTCTTGCTCACCTTGTGTACCCGACGGCTTGGGCGTGGGTCGCTCTTCAGATGACCGGGACGTTGACCCGCGAGATTCCGATGCAAAATGGGGGTAAATGCGTAGTAGATCGACAGTTGTCGATCAGGTGCGATCAGGAGCAATAATCGATAATCTCTAGTTCCTGATCTATGTAGCTGATCCAGTACGAGTTGGAGCGACTTCGGATTGATGATCGCAGGTCGCAGGTCGCAGGTAGCAGATCGTCCATCTTGTGGATGATCGCAGAAGGGGTACTTGATATGGCAGCGGAAGTCTTCACCACCCGATCTCCGAGCCTCTTAAACTTAGTATGCTAATAGAATACACAATATACTATGTATTCTACACTTAACTTAAGAGGGGGATGGATCATCAACGGGATGATCGACCATTTCCACTAAAATCCACCTAGAGTTCCTTAGGGGCGCTTAAAGCAGCCGAACTTCTAGGGTAAGGGAGTAGACCAATAGGGGAAGAGGTGAGAGCGCACTGCTCGATCACTTTCCAAGAAAACATTTAAAAAAAACTACCGCTGACACAGCGGGCGGAGTTGAGGGGCGAGTTCTCAACACTCTACGCCTGCCGGTGGGCCAAAAATGCACTAGGTGCTCCCGCTCGGGACGTAGAGGTGTGTGCTATTAAGCGGAGGCGCAAAGGTGCCGTCCCTGAGTTTCCTTATTAGTTGGACGCAAAAGGAGAACTTTATTTAGCACTTATATCCTAAAAACTACCAATTACCTAATATCAACCAATCCGAACTACCCATTCCAACGTACTCCGTCGACCAGTCGACCTGATTTTTCTGTCGTCCGTCACTATCCGTTAGGTACCCGTACCTAGTCGTCCCTTCTCACGATTCCCCGTCTGTGTCCCGTCCACGTACCTGCAGTTGTACACACAGTTTTACACAGTGTTGTACACACAGTCACACACACAATGGTGCCCATAGTCACACCCACAATTGTGTACCAAATTTTATGGAACACTTCACCAAAGCCGCCCCTGAAGCTCATCCCAGCCGTACAGCGGTTGGGGCGGGGTCGATCATGCCGTTGGCTGCCCTGGACCATGCCACCATTGGTCATGTAGTCCACACCCATCAACCATGACGTCGTTGGCAGTCAGCACCCATCACTCATCCCTTTCTCCCATCGATAAAGTCACAACCGATCAGGCTGTTACCACTCATTAACCGTGGCATCAGCGATCAGGCCCTCGTGATCAATCATTTCTACATTTCAATCATGCAAATGACCACGAATGGCGCCCCAGCGATCACGGACAGCGCTCCAGCGAACTCGAACAGCGTTCTTGCCCTCGATCTGTCTAAGGCCGATGAACTGATCGCTGCGGTCAATCAAGCATACACTCTGCAAGAGACACTCCGCGCGCGAGATGAGGAGGTCGTCGTGTTATCCAACTCTCTCTTGGCGCTCGAGAACACCATCGTGATGCTTCGAGAGTAACTCGCATGCGCCAACCGTAAAGTTGCTGATCGCAAGGATGAGATCAAGTGGTTTCGTGAGCAGCTCGCGCCCTTGCGCGCTTATATCCGTGCAGCGGTTACCGATCTCAAGTCCAAGCTAAAGGCTGCTAAGGCAACTATAGCCGATCAACGCGCTCAAATCCACGATCTGGAGGGTGGCCGCGATCGGGACCTCTACCTGCTGTCTGTTCAAGAGGAGACCATTGGTGATCACGCGCGGGAAATCTCGCGCCTTGAGGCACTCCCTGATCAAGTGACGATTAAACAACTCCAACAGCGCTTGGGCGTGCTACAAGAAGCGTATGATCAAGCCGTCGCCAAGAACCAGCGACTGATCGAGCAGGCGTTCAAGCTTGACTCCAAGGCGGAGAGGTGTAAGCACCAACGCGATCACATCCGGAAGGAAAATGAGGCAAATCGCATAAAAATGGATGAATATGTCGCTATCATACCCCAGCTGGAGGAGATACGTGACCGCGTCGATGAGGCGTCAGCTAGCAGGACCGAGCTGGAGGGTCTACGCACCGAAAATTCCAAGTTAATACGGAACTTTCGACAACGCGGCGTCGCTTCAATTACGTGTCTGCAGATCGTGACGCACTGCGCGACCAGTTTCATCAGGTTCAAGCTGAACATACGCAGTTGCAGCTGTTCCACTCGCGTCTCCAATTCGTGTTGACTGGTGTGTCGCTTCGAATGACCAGCGTCGTGAGCTCTGATCAGGCTACAAGATCGTCTGTTGATCTTCAGGGTGATTTGCCAGAAGATTCCATCGTTCGCCCAAGAGGCGTGCTCAACATTTGCAATCCAGATCTCGGTCCAAGCGGCAACGCCAAGTTCTTCCTATTTCAGAGGAGAAGTCGGATGATAGTCGCATACTCAGTCCTGATCAACCAGATGGCAGTCAAGGCGGTTTCCCTGCCTTGATCGACACGCAAATTCCATCCAGACCCATGATCAGCGAATTCAGGAGTGAGGGTTCACTTGATCAAGGCTCTGTCGGGTTCCTCTTTCCTCGTACTGGTGACTTCAAGTCGTTAATCTTGGTGCCTGATGGTGCGACAGATGAAGACATCTTGCCGTGGACTCCGTGTCAACTTAGCGGTTTTGATCTGCGCAACGTCTCGGCACAAGTGGTATTCGACTACTTAACACGCCCCGAAGGATGGTTATTTCCAGTTGCTACACGCGCCCCTTCGGCTGATCAATGGTGTAGTCACCTGATCACCCATCCGGATGTAGAGCTGTTGTACTCGCTACGCACCTGGGATAACTTCAATATCATGCTGCCACCTGTCTCTCTCCGCTAAGTTGGCTGGTTTGCCGACTTTGAAGCGAAGTACCGGTCGTTTCTAGATCATCACGCGCAGGAGATCTGGGAGTCGACGCATTATCTCCCCATCGATAAAATCCTCCGAGAGCGCGATGACTTCTTCCAAGAAAATTATCAAAGCCGACGTCAGCGCAGAAGCCGTGCCGGGGCGTCATGGAAGAGAGTCGTGGAATTCGTCCTGCAAAGCATGATCGACGGGAAGTGTGATCTCGACATTTTCTTAGACCTGTCGATCTCCCATTGTGCTCGGAAACGTCCTCTGAGGTATTCTCCGGTCGACGATGGGTCATGGTATCCAGGGTTCCTATTGAACCCACCACCTCGGACATTGCCAGACGCGATGCGTGAGGTCGATGCCTATGATCCTTGGCAAATCCAATATCGCCTTGCTGTTGAGAGTCATCCTGGCCGGAACATCCCTCGCCTTTGCCGTAAGTTTTACGGGTCTGGTTAGCTGGCTGATCACTTCTTCTTTAATCAATAAACTCTCTTGATAATGCAATTTCCAACTTTCGCTTCGTTACTTTTCATGAATAACATAAATATGTCTTCCATCGGCTCATCTGCCGTTGCTCCATCACCATATCTCGCAATATCCACCGTAAATTCATCACTCCAAGTCTATTATCATCGCTCCATTAATCGTAAGTTTCATCAATAGCTCTTCTCTAATCAAAGGTTCTTAAATCATAATTCCACATTCAGTTAGTCGATCATGCGCTAGTGGGACTCTTCGTCCACCTGCATTACATCAAACTGATGTTTGTTAATCATCTTTCGTTCGAAGTCTTTGATTAGAGCACCGCAGTTCAGATCTGCCTGTCTACTCATAAGGGCTCATCATAACCCTTCCAGTAGACTTGATATTCGCGTGACGTTCTTCCATACCTGGTCTTCCGATCGGATCGGACGTCTGTGATGCGATCTGTTCTAAATCGCTCATATTTCCACGCGTACTTGCGCGCGCACGTTCCAGCGTAACAACAGGTACTAATGCGTTCGGTTCCAAGTGTAAAACGATAGCGACAGAGAAAGTAACACAATGCCAATAATAAATGCAAACAGCCTCAGTTATCCACACTTAATTATAATCGACACCACGTAACACGTAACGATACGCCGCAACTTTCTCCACGATCCACAACGAGGTTCCAGGTAATCGAGAACGAGAAACTTCCAACCAAATGTGCCGTACTGGCCTCCACTCAATTAGTCCTACGTAAAGCAAATCAAAATCCAAAATGATTTTATTAGTGTTAACTTAAGTATTTAAACTAAAATAATATGCATATATGTAGTTTACTAGGTTTTTACCGAAAAATCACTTACCAAACAAAAGCCATCGGCGACGCCGGGCGCTGCACGAATTGCGCGCCCTTTCAACACTCCTTTTTGATTTTCCGGCCGCAAACACCTAGCTCGCCTTGATCGCCTTCAGGCCTAGTCCCTCTTGCATCGTCTTCAACTTCACAGGACCAAACCTTTTTGTCAATCCATCGGCCAACATCGTATCCGTTGATTCGTAATGCGACACGATCAAACCATCGCTTGAATTCGAAATAATGAACTTCACCCGTACATCTATATGCTTTGTCCTTCCTGTTTTCCGTTGCCGTTCATCAACGTTATTGCTGCTTGGTTAGCACACCGTAGAACCATCGGTACCTTCACGTCAAATCCAACTTCTTTTGCCATTTCCATGAAGCCTATCATCTCGCACTCTACGACCAATGCGGCATACAGTTCCGCTTCCATGGTTGAGAGAGATACGCATGGCTGTCTCTTGCAGAACCAATGAACCAAACATCCATTCATCACTATAATACCACTACTGGTCGACTTGCGGTCAACCTTTGAACCACAGAAATCCGCGTCGGAATAACCAGAGATTTCAATTTCACACTTATTCTCCGTCTTCGTTCTTTGCGAAATTTCTATCTGAAACTTGAGGTCGCTGGTTCCCTTCAAAATACGTAAAATACGTTTCGCAGTTTTCCAGTCGAACTTGGTAGGCGCATGTGACGTGCGCGTGGCCTTGTGGACCGCGTACGCAATGTCCGGCCGGCTACAGCGTGCGATCCACAATAAACTGCCAATCAACGATTGAAAATTCTTGATCGATGGTTCGTTGCCATCAGCATCGCTTTTCAACAATTCTTGGTCTTTCAGCACTTCGTCTTCGTACTCGTCCGCGATCGGAGTCTTCACCGGATTCGAGCCATCCATCCCATAGTTTCTTAATAAGTCATCAATCATTATCTCTTGATCCAAAACGTATCCAGTTTCATCTTCATACTTTACTCGCATACCCAAGAATTTCGAAACGTATCCGAAATTTTTGATTTTCAAATTCTTTAAATCTTAAAAAAAACTTGCGATGTAACACTCCGCGCTCGCCGTCACGAGTAAATCATCCTCGTAAACCCCCACAATTATAATGTCTTCATTGATTTTGTTGAAGTAGAGGCATGCGTCCGTAAATCTCTGCATGTATCCGCACTGACTCAACTTAGCGTGCAGCAGACGGTTCCACTGCCTGCCTGCTTGATTGAGCCCATATAGCGATTTTTCAGCTTCAGAACAGCTTGCTTGGCGCTTGTACTCTTCAATTGTTCCAACTTCCTTGGCTCGACATTCATTCTATTCGGGATATATAAAAAAATTCCGTGCTCATCCTCCAACGCTTTGACATAAGCGTTAGGGATGTCCCCGTGCATTGCTTGCACGTTCCATTTTCGTGACAGTGCTAAAATGAATTGCACGTCGTCAATTCCATCACAGAAGAGAAGGTGAACTCATAGTCCACTCCAAAACGCTGTTCATTTCCACACTCAACGAGCCTTGCTTTATAGCGTTCCAGCGCACAGTTCGCATCTGTCTTGGTCTTGTAGACCCACTTCTTGTGAAGGGGTCTTACATTATCCGGCCTTTTTAATACGTCCCAAACTTCGGTTGCTTCGAGTGCTTGGGTTTCTTCTCGCATAGCCTGGATCCACTTTTCAGCATCCTTTCTTCCAACCGCTTCTCGATAATTTCTTGGATCAACTTCGGAAATCAAATTAACTTCATCTTGATCGTTTAAATCGTCATTATCTTCTGTTCCTTTTGAACCTTCGACTTCACGTGCTGACGCGTGAGGAGGCGATCCCTCGTCCACCGCGGTTTCCTTCCCTTTTTAGGCCCTGTTGCATGACCTTGAGCTTGACTTTCACCATCTTTTCCTTGCTTTTCTTCAGCTTGCACGTCTTTTGTGCTACCAGAGGCTTGAGTCGCTCCTTCTAACTCCCGATCCGCTCCTTCTTAGCCTTGATCTATATCTTCAGACTCTTGACATCCATCTTCATTCAGCATATTCTTTAGCTGGCGATTCTGCGTACCGGACAGCGTTTCAACATTCTTGACATGCTGCGTCACGGTAACTTTCTGCTCCTTTTTCAGGAACACTTTGAATCCTTTAATTTCTTCACTGCGCCTAATAATAATTCCAATTTGCTCCCGGTGCGCTAGCGAATTTGTACCGGGGTTTCGATACACGGTACATGGCAAACCGAACGCGACGATTTCACCTAGGTTAGGCTTGACGCCTGTCAACAATTCTAGTGGAGACATCCTTTTTTGTTTGCACTCGTGGGGGTGCGGTTCAGCACATAGGCTGCATACTCAGCCGCATCCCCCCCAAAAGACAAAGGCAATCCACTTCCAAATAGCATGCACCTCGCCATATTCATGACGGTCCGGTGCATGCGCTCCGCCTTCCCATTACTGGCTTGTTTCCCGGCCTCGCTAATCTGTCTTGCGATGCCGGTACTTTTGCAGAAATAATCGACGTTATTGTACTCGGCGCCTCCATCCGTCCTCAACACGTGGATCATGCATCTGAATTTGCGTTCGAAAAACGCCAAAAAATGCTCGAATTTCTTCGCTGCGACATCCTTGGTTTTTGCGAGAAAGATCCTTGTGTAATTGCTCTTGTAGTTAATAAAATTGACCAAGTAGCGATTTCCTAGTCGGTCTCTTGACGTGATCGGTCCCTTGAGTCCGAACAGATCACGCCGCCGACGAGATCTATCGGCGCGTTCTTCCCACTGTCCTTTTTTGGTTGTGCGTTCTTCGACTGTTTATCCTGCTCACACGTAACACAGTGGCGCCGGGTATAGTCGTCGATCCAAATTCCGTACCGCGGATCCTTGGATAATGCCACAATGGTGTCAAAATTTAAGTGCCCCATTCTCGAGTTGAAGTGCATGAGACTTCCGCTCTGGACATCCTGGTTTACCACATATTCGCGTCACTTTCAGCAATCACCGACATGCCCATCTCTTTGTATGCCTTCTTCGGTCGGTCAACGGTTCCTTGGACCGTCAAAACGTTATGATCTGCACTGACCCGAGCGATCGCAACTCCTGAATAGCGTCTGCTAAGTGTTCTCACTTCATTTTCGTATGACTACACTAGCACCCGTAATTTATCGTAAGCGACGGTACTGATTCCTACCTTCGCTGATGCCCTCCAGATTCAAAAATTACATACGAAAAAATATTCTTTGTCACACCTTCAACGTCATAAACATCCTTGACCTTGATCCGCGTAATATTTTTTCCGCAAATGAAGTTGATTAACAGCGTCCCCTTTCTTGTCATTTCGAAACGCTTCCCATCGGCTTAATAACACTGGTGCGTGACATTCATTACGTCAATTAGGCACGTCAAGTCCGATGTCAGGTGCATGCTTGCACCGCTGTCTAACACCCATGTGTCTGACAGCACTTCGCCGCATGATCCACCGATCATTAACGCGAAATCTTCTTTGGCGGGCCTGTTCTTCGGGCACCGTCGTTTAATGTGTCCCTCCTCTCCACAGGAATAGCACACTCGCTTTTCAACAAACTTTTTTGGCTTTTGGGCCATCAAATTCACGGAACCACTGTGTCTGCCTTCATCGGCCGTTCACTGTACTCCACGGCCTGCGCAAACTGTCAGAGCTCCTCTGCGTGCCGCAGATAGTCTTCGCGCGCGTTGTCGTACTTGGAGACGAGGATCTGCCTCATCTCCGGCGCCGCGTGAAAGACAACATTTTTTAGGACCAAATTCTCAGAATTCGGTACTACCGCTTCGCAACAGCGGTCAGATACAGTAAGTGCTCTGTCCATGATCTGCCAGGCACCTTCCTAGCCATGAAAAGCTTCATTCCCTGTGCGGTCTTTATCTGCACATTAAATACCGCCAACAATTGGTCCATAATGTACCACAATTCTTGTTTCTGACGCCACCACCAGTCGACCTGCCGATTGTAATACGCCTCTGCTGGGACCGCCAAATAATGTCCCAGCAGGTCAACGTTTACATCTTCGGTCCAGGGAAATCCACAAGCGGCTTCGGCAAGGTTGATTTGGCGTAAAAATTTTCGCCCCCAAGCCTGAAAGCCGGACCCCAGACCCTTGTACACTTCTTTTCCATCTAAGACCTTTATCTGCAGCGTCCTCTGTTTAGGTGAGGGCGTTCGCACCACTCCGTATCCTTGGAACGGCACTTGGCCGTGCCAACCATTAGCTTGTTGTTGTTGATATGCGTTGTAACCACCTGCCTGCGGTATACCTGCGCGAGCGGAACCAACAGGCGTAAATACATCTCTTCCGGCGCGACTCATCCCCAGAAAACTCATCCTTCCTGGTCGCCCGGTGGTGTATTCCTTTTTCTAGTCGTCGCTGTCATCAAGGGAGGCAATGCTCATCTTCCTGTCTCCGCTGGAATTGGGCGGCGACGCCACTCGCGGCTTAGGCGCGCTGTTCGCAACCTCCAGCTTTTCCAGGCGCGTCACTAGCGTTCCAAACATCCGCATGACGTCTGCAGCCTTGACTTCTTCTTCTGATTCGTTACGGCCCTCATTTGGGCTCATAACCTGTTCTAAATCGCTCATATTTCCACGCGTACTTGCTCGCGCACGTTCCAGCGTAACAACAGGTACTAATGCGTGCGGTTCCAAGTGTAAAACGATAACGTTAGAGAAAGTAACACAATGCCAATAATAAATGCAAACAGCCTCAGTTATCCACACTTAATTATAATCGACACCACGTAACACGTAACGATACGCCGCAACTTGCTCCACAATCCACAACGAGGTTCCAGGTAATCGAGAACGAGAAACTTCCAACCAAATGTGCCGTACTGGCCTCCACTCAATTATTCCTACGTAAAGCAAATCAAAATCCAAAATGATTTTATTAGTGTTAACTTAAGTACTAAACTAATAATATGCATATATGTAGTTTGCTAAGTTTTTACCGAAAAATTACTTACCAAACAAAAGCCATCGGCGACGCCGGGCGCTGCACGAATTGCGCGCCCTTTCAACACGATCAGCTTCAAATTCGTCCGGCTCTAGGGTCCTTCCCAGCTGTCTTCCGGTAGTAAGGCTTCATCGAAATCAAGACGATCCTCTACCCCAGCTGCTAGCACAGTAGTGGGTCGATCTGGGAATTCCTTGACCAATTTCAACTGGGATAGGTGTACCACGGGGAATAAGCGATAGTCGGTGCCAGCTGTAATCCATCTTGCAGCATGATCACCGATCACATCACCTCATCGACTCTGAAGGGTCCATGCCACATATACGCCAGTTTCTTCGCGAACCCTTCTTTCACCCGATCGAGGTATAACCAAACTTTCGATCCAGCTTCGATCTTGTGCGGTGTCACTTGATCATTATGTTTTTCAGCTCGATCAGCTACTGCTTGGTGAAATCGAGTGATCACTTTATCACGGGCGTAACGGTAGGTTTTCTGCAGCTTATATCTCCACCGACGAGCATCCCGGTATTTACGCCGAATTTCCCCAAGTTGCAATGTTGATTCCAACGATGATCGCGTATCCCACCCATACGCTAAATAAAATGGTGTTTCTTCACGAATGCGATTAGGGGATGAATTTAGCGCGAATACCAGTCGCTCTGCGTACGAGATCGAATCATTTTGACAGACATCTGATACATACATCTTGATCGCTCGTGTGATCGTCTGCACCGTTCTTTCTGCCTTGCCGTTCGCCTGTGGACGATATGACATAGTGGCACTCTGTCGTTGTCCAACGATCTTGTTGAACGCACGAAATATTTCAGACATGAAATCGGGTTCTCAATCGTGCCTAATCAGCTCACTAGCTCCATATCGTCGAAACACACATTCTTCATAATTTTCGGCTACTTTATGAGCGGTGCGAGACAATTCAGCTTTCGCGATCACCATACCTGTGAACAGATCGGTCCAGATCAACAATTCCGTATGCCAATCAGTTGAGCGAGGTAGCGACGGGATATGATCCATGGCTATCGCTTGGAATGGATACGTAGCCTCAATGTTTCCAGGCGACATCCCCTTGTAGGCTTACCCTTCCCCGTCTCACAATCTATGCATTGTCCAAGGAAGCTTGCACGCTGCGAAATAGACCACGCCAATAAAGTATCGTCTGATTCGCTGATATGTACGCCCTATACCCTGGTGTACTCCTTCCAACTCACATGATAGTGGTGGAGGACATCCGCATGTAGGATCTCGGTAAGACCAGCTTGATTTTATAGTGTCGATCGTCTCGATCACCATTACTTGTTCTGTAACAGGACTCATCCTGTTACTGGTTTACACTGTAATTGCGAGGAAGCGCGCAATACAAGAGGGGTGGGATTAGTTGATAACAACTAATCCTATACTAAAAGTGAATATAAATATTCACTTGCTATCTAGAACGCAAAATTAAGAGTGTTTATTTAATGGGTGGTTTAGAGGCTAATAGTATAGTAACTAACTAATTAATATAATAATATCAAGTATTCAACTAACTGTACTATTAGTTAACCTGCAAGATTCGGTATTTATACCGAATCGACTTTTCCTTGGTAGATTATAATAACTTATAATCTCTTATTTAAATTTCAGACAATGCGTCTGAAATTAAACTGTGATATTCTAACTTGAATATCAATTATGTAATGGCACCCCATTACATCACCCCCCACTTAAGGTGGTTGGCCAATAATAATTCTTATTTTGGCCAATCATGGGTGGCACTTGTTGGTCAGAATTTCTCATTCACCAACTGATTGACCATCGACTCGATGGTCAAGACACACGGCGGCGCTCTAAAGAGCGCTGCTGAAAACAATGAAGGAGCTTCTTCCTCCGCCTCAGCACTAGGTGCTGAGGTGTTGAGTGACAACGGTGACGCTGCATTAGCAGCGTCAACTACGCAAAGGTCGGAAGACGTACCGTCTTCGACCACAGATGCTGCTAAGGCGGCATCTGGCAAGAAACAGGGAGATGTTGCTAATGCAACATCTCGCACGATGGCAACTTCCGAATGGCGTGTTGCCAAGAGGGCCATGTTCGGGAGTTCTGACTCCGAACAAAGTGATGGGGATACAGCTGTCCCCACTAAAGGATCTAGCGAGTCTAAACTCGCTAGGTGCTCATCGCCTAACAGCGATGACGACTCTGGTGTCGCTGTCTGCTATGACAGCGACAATGATCATCACAGGTGGTTGCGGGAACGCAGAGCCCCACCTGGACCAAATACTTCTCCACGTCGGGGTGATTTAACCCCGGCGCGTGGTGTTGAAGCAGGCGGTGCTCCGCCTGGTAAAAGGGATCGAACAGAAGCGGCGCCTGCCGCTTTTAAAGCGTATCATCGTACGGAACCACATGTTCCGTACAGAGTGGGGTTTTGGACCACTGGCTGGGCTATTGCCCCCAACAGTGGCGGTCACCGTAAACGGGACTGCCAGTATGCGTTGTTCGATATCAACGTGCTGGATGAATTCGAAGACATCCAGTCACGTCGATTCGATCGAAGTACAGACGATAGACGTCTGTACTTTATTGACCTCTTTTTCCAGGTTCGATATTATTCGAGCCGGAAAGGATCAAGGAAGAACAGGGACGATAAAGACGCCCTGACTCAGAGTTGGAATGCTTTTGTTGAAAACTACAACAAAAGCCCAGATGATTACGTGAATAAAGTTCACGTAATGCGCGAGCGCTTTTTAAAGCACTCACGAACAGGCAAAATGGAATACATCCATTATGCTTGCATCAAACAAGGGTTAAAGTGTGGTGTCCCTTCTCACCTCGTTTGCCCGCGGTGTACGCAGGGCGCTCCTCGTCTGTCAGAGGAGGAGTTGCGGGGGTACGGTGGTTTCTCCGTACCCGCCGAAATTCAGGGTTTAATTGATACCCTGAATGCATCAACACCTACTGTTGATGCTACTTCGCATTATGCGTTTGAGACTTCTTCTCAAACTCAGTCAAAAGGTCTGGGGCGTCGGCCCTCAGAACCTCAATCGGCTCCCAAGAGTCGAACTCTTGGGGGTAACCCAGCCAGCGTACTAAGTACTCGGTACGCTGCCCCTTCTTCGAAGGAACCGAGCGCTTCGAGATCAAGCGCTCGAGAATGTATCGCTTATTCCCCTGATTATTAATCAGGGGCAGCGGAGGTTGAGAATTCCCTCGCCTTTGTTGTTGCGGAGCATGGTTCTTTGCTCCGCAGGCTCGAGGAGGGTTATTCCTCCTTGAGCAGCGATATGTCTCACTTTCTGAAGACATATCGGTCTCTTCGCGAGGATGTCCACGACATCCTCGGGGCGCACCCTTCCCTCCAGCAGAATAATGATCTTCTGTACATTGAGCTTTCTCGCTATAAGGGAGAGCTCGATCGGCGCACGGCTGATCTTGAGCAGTAGAAGGCGGAGGTAACGACTCTCCGCTCTGCTCATCAACGGCTGGAAGCCGATTACAATTCTCTCTTGGGAGACTTGGAGAAGCACGGTATCTTCCGTGGTTCTGCGTCTCGTCGTAAGACGAAGACGAGTGCTACGGCTTGAGCCGCCCAACATAGAATGTTGGGTGAAGCCGCATTGCTGTGGGAATGTCTAAGGTATAGGCATTCCCCCGAATCTCTTGGACCTTGAAAGGTCCAATGTACTTAGGAAGCAACTTCTGTGTGGGGAAGTTGCTTACATGTGTAGGCAAATTACTAGTACTTAATAATACTAATTCACCTTTAAGAAAGGAGTTTTTGTTCTTCCTTCCTTGTTTATCTGCATTTTGCTTCTGCTTATCAAAAGCAGAGGCAAGTGCATCTTTTATATAGCGTATTACAGCTTGGCACTGTAATACAAATTCATCTACTGCTTTATCAGCAGTAGGTGCATTGTCCTCGTTGTCTGCAGCCATTGCTGCAGACACATATTCAGCGTATGCAGCTTCAGTTTCAATTGAAGCTGCTTCCGCTTCTACTGTATTTTCAGTAGAAGGGCCATCGTTTTGTTCACAAGTTGCAGTCGCAACTTGCGCATTGACTCGCTCAAAATTTGAGCGGGTCCCTCCCCAACTTAGATTTGGCGTACCGCCAAGTAAAGCTGGGGTTCGTGGATGCCTTAAGGCATTCACGTAGAACGGTGTATGCTTAGTAGTGAAGCATGCACCGAATTGTTAATCGCGAATTCAGTGAGTGGCAGGTAGTCACTCCACTGTTCAAAGGTATGTGCGTATGATCGCAACATGTCTCCGAGAACGCGGTTAACCCGTTCCGTCTGCCCATCCGTTTCCGGATGATCCGCAGTTGACATCTTCAACTGGGTTCCCAACAATGAGAACGTTTCTTGCAAGAAACGTCCTGTAAATCTCGGATCTCTATCCGAGACAATGTCTTCCGGCATTCCGTGCAAACGGAATACCGTATCAACGAATATCCGCGCTGTTTGAGCGGCGGTTACGTTCGCTGATACTGCAGTAAGATGTACCATCTTACTGAAACGGTCTACAAAGACCACTATTCCGGTCTTCCGACTATTGTCGGGTGGAAGACCGAATAGGAAGTCCATTGAAATGGACTTCCAACACTCTGTCGGAACCGGCAGAGATTGCAGAGGAGCCTGTGCACACTGCGCAGGCTTAGCGCGCTTGCAAATCTCGCAAGCGCGTACGTATTTTCGTACCCACTTGTACTGGTTTCGCCAGTAAAAGTCACGTGCGAGAGAAGCGTATGTCTTCTCTCGACCTTAATGCCCCGAAATCGGTGCATCATGATACTCAAACATAATTTGATGTTTGAGATCATCGTCGTTTGGAACGACGATGCGACTTTCATCTTTTTGGTCTGTGCTGTAAAGTAGCAGACCATCGTGCAGTCGATATCGATGCACGCAAGCGCGGAGGAACTCTGGGAGTTCGTCGCGTTTCTCACTTGAGTGATTACGTAAGTAATCAATCAACAGACGTGTCTCCTCGTCTGTTTTGTACGCCTCTCGTACTTGTCGTATAATTGAGGACGACAAAGCAGTACAACGGATCGCGTTTGAACTGGCACCTTCGGTTACGGACGATTTCGTCTCGTAATGGAGCCTTCGTGATAGCGCATCCGCTATCACGTTCAACTTTCCGGGTTTGTATTCAACCGTAAAGTTATATTCAGCAAAGAATGACAGCCATCGAGCCATTCTTTGAGAAATGTGTGGTGAATTCACGGCCGTGCGTAGAGACGCATGGTCCGTGTAAACCACAAACGGTTTATCTTCCAATAGATAGATCAGAAACTTGGCCAGTACATACTTCATGGCAAGGAGTTCCTTGTCATGCACTGAATAGTTGCGCTCGACTGGGCGCAACTGACGCGATTGATAGCAGATTACGCGATCACGATCATCGTGATCACGCTGCATCAAAGCACAGCCGATAGCGAAATCGCTCGCGTCGCAAACGACGTGGAACGGACGCTCGTTATCGGCTATAGCCAAGACAGGCGCTTCAGTCAAGCTTTGCTTGACTGCATCAAAAGCATCTTGGCATTGGGATACCCAATGCCATTCGACATCTTTCTTAAGTAATTGAGAAAGAGGTCGTATTAACCCAGCATAGTTGCACGAATACTTGTGCAAATATGTTGCCAACCCAAGGAACTTTCGAAGTTCCTTAACGTTGTTTGGCGTAGGCCATTCAACGATCGCCCTGATCTTTTCTGGATCAGGACGCACCCCCTTCTTGCCCACAAAGAATCCAAGAACGGGTATCTTAGGTGCACCAAAGGTGCACTTCTTCAGATTTGCATAGAGCTTATGCTTACGCATAAGCTCTAACACTCGACGTAGATGTTCCCTATGGACATCTACATCGCTTTTATCGTGTTCACCCTTACTATGGATGAACACGTCATCGAAATAACTCGGTGCGAATTCTCGCACCGGGCGTAATAGATGCGTTACGCATCTGTTAAACGTAACAGGGGCATTTCGAAGCCCCTGTGGCATAACAAGCCACTCCCAAAGCATGCCGCTTGGGGTGCTTACTGCCGTGAGAGGGATATCCTTCTCACGCATTAGGATTGATAAAATCCATCTCTTAGATCGATAGCACTAAAGATGGTGCTCCCGCACATGCCATCTGTTATGACATCTTTTCGCGGTATCGGTGTCTGTGTGGGAAAGCGTGTCTTAAAAATTGGCACCAATTGGGCCATTATTAGGGGCGTTAGTACGGGTACTATAGGGTGTATGATTGCGTGTACTGTAGTGTGTACTACTGTGTACCACTGTGTACAGTGGTATGTACAACAGTGGTGTACATGGACAGGACATAGACATGACATCGGGAGATGGGACTGTTACGCAGAGAACAGCGGCGAGCGACGGACCAATCAGCTCGACTGGTCTACGGACGACGTGGGAACGGGTGTATTTTATTGGTGCATATATAGGTAATAGGTAGTTCTTAGGATATAAGGGATTTAGAATAATAAAAGTTCTTCCTTTTGCGTACGACTGCGTAGGTCGTTTATAGGGTGGGAAACTAGGCCCCCCCTCTTCGCAATTACCTCTACGTCCCGGGCGGGAGCACGAAGTGCATTTTTTGGCCCACCGGAGGCGTAGAGTGTTAGAACTCGCCGTTCAACTCCGCCCTCTGTGTCAGCGGTTATCTTCTAAGGGTTTTCGGGTCTTGGGAAAGTGATTGAGCGGCGCTCTCACCTCTTCCCCATTTGGTTCACGTTTGGCCCCTAGAGTTCGGCTACTATAAGCGCCCTACGGGAACTCTAGGCGGATTTAGTGAAGTAACCCTCGTAATTCTAGGCGTAAGAATACATTTGATTTGGGTATTCTTTCAGCCGTTAAGGACTAGAGGCTACGTAATCAGGCAGTGAAGACTTCCGCTGCCTGATCGAGTACCTTTCCCCCTAATCTTCACCGGAATCAACGATCAGCAACTGCGCCTTGCGATAAGCAGCCCGCAGATCGCGTCAGCGAGTAGATCGACTACGTTTTAGTGCCTGATCGCACCTGATCAAGCCTGATCAACGACTTCTAGTGCCTGATCAAGCCCGATCAAGCCGGATCACTGCTGATCGCACCTGATCACACCAGATTCAAGCTTGATTGTGTCTTATCACGCCTGATCAGCACTCCGAACACTGAGTTACAATCTATTCCCATCTTGCAGCAAGGAATTGCCGTGATTGCATCCCCGCCACCTGAAGAGCGACCCACGCCTAAGCCGTCGGGTACACAAGGTGAGCAGAAACACAGGCAGTCAAGGACAATCGGAGGACCCCCTTCGTCAGTCGGCAGTCCGGGCGCCGTGGTACCGCCTGATCAAGCCTCAAAAACTTTGATCAGCCGCTCCACCACATCTGTGCCGGTACCGTCGCTTCGTTCAGCTTGTTGTAAGCGTGAACGATTCTCCACCCACCTGTGGACTTCTTCACACAAAAGGTGGGGGTAGAATGCGGTGAGGTAGACTCCGCACTTGGCCTGATTTACGACGAGCTTCGAAAAACTCGTCGATCGCTTTTACTTGATCACGCGGCAACGGCCATTGCCGCGTAACACAATACTTCGTGCCTGGCACGAGGTCAATCTCATGACGAGTTCCCTTATCCTTAGGGAGCTCGCTAGGTACTTCTTCTGGGAATACGTCAGCGTATTCTCGAAGTACCTCATAAAATGGGGAGTTCGCTTTAAGCGACTCTCAGCTCTGCGTTTCAAAGCGCTGAACTCTCGTTTGATCATTGGGAACCTCTTTCCCAATGTTTTCCACTTGTAATGTGGATATTCGTGAACGAATATCCACTACATCATCTGTTGCTACGATGGTACAGATCTGTTCGATCTGATCATCGTGCAAGTTTCTCATAAACTTCTTCCAGCTTAGCGCTGGAAGAGCCATCACCTCCGAACCTTCTTTCGGAGGGTGTTCCATCAACAGAGACTGGGTAGCTAATCCGGTCTCCGTTTGCGTCAAGACGTTGATCGTCTCGACGGAACTGCCCATGCAATCAGACGCACTCGTCTGATTGACTGCTACATGGTGATTACGATTCACCGTGTGCGAATACTCATCATCATGGTGGCCACTGCCTACCATGGAATTTTGGCGATCAGATGTGCTCGTCTGAACGTCCGCCTGTTCTGCGACACGGAGGTATTTATCACCCGTGTTCATGGCTAACGCAACGTGGTGGGCACTGGCCACCACGGAGTTGTGCTCACGATTGCACTCGATCGTGAGTTCACTCTCATCAACACGGAATTCATTCGTCGTGTTGGAACCTTCGGTCGCACAGTGGGTGTTTCCCACTGTGGATACTACTTCATTCTTACGGTGGGTGTTTCCCACCGTGGATATCGCTTCATTCTCACGGTGGTCTTTATCACCCGTGGAATGTTTCTCTCCAACACGCAACGACTCTTCTGTTGCGTGTGGTAGTCCCTCTGGACTCTCACCAGCGGAGGTACCTTCCGCTGATCGTGTCAGAACAGACCTGGTGGTGCCATCGCTATCCACCAGACTGTCTGTCGCTGCGGTTGTATCTTCTGATACAGCCGGATTACACACAGGGTGATCAGATCCTGTGCATCCGCCGCAGTCGAAAACGATAGGTTAACCCAGTCGATCGAAGGTTTAAACTTGGACATCCATGGGATTCCAAGTATCACATCGAACTTGTCATCTAAATCGAGGACGATGAATTCATCCTCGAATGACAGTTCATTCAACTCGAAGCGTGTTTTAATCACACGCTTTGGAATAGTCACGGTTGCACCTGTTGCTAACCGGACTGACAACATACTTCGTGGGGTTTCTACCTCCACGAAGCTCAACAGCGTTAGACTCTGAGTTCTAACGAAATTTTTTTACGCTCCTGTGTCAAACAAAGCTCACATGGGGACATCGCTCCCGTGCGGCTTAACCTCCAGGGTGATAAGAGGCTTACCATCACCCTGCACCTTTTGACAGGACATAGTCCCGTCTGGGGTTATTACCCTCACATTCCCTATGTCGGCATGTGGGATAACATTCCCAGTAGGGCGCCCCGCCCCTACAGGTGATCTACGTTTTTTGCACCAACAGGGTGATGTCCCTGTTGGTGTCGCCGTGCAGCGGACGTCTCCGTCCGCTGACTGCGTGGCACCGGACGCGGTGCCATACACTCATGGGCAAAATGACCCACTTTCTCGCATCTATTGCAGCGAATATTCTTCTTAAATTTCGGTTGCTTCGAGTTCGAAGCAACCGCAACCGATAGGTCCATCGGCTCTGGACCTCCACCGCCCATGCTCTGGCGCGGGTGGCGGTTTCTTGGGACGAAGTGTGAACTTCGTCTGCCCGACTGCGGCTTGTTGACATGCTGTTGCGGCATGTCAAAAGCGAAGGGCTGTTGAGCCCTTAGGCTGTACCCAGCATGCGATGACGCTGATCGCATGCTGAACTCCTCACGGATGCTCATATCAATGGCATCCCTTAGAGTCTCTGGCGGGTGCCGGTAGAGACTCTGTTTGACGGGACCATCATTTAGTCCCTTCATGAAGCCAGTGACCTGCATAGCAGGGGGAACCGGCTCATACACAATATTTGACAGCAAATATTGCGTCTTCTGAGCGTAAGCTTGAAGGTCAAGCTTTCCTTGCCGGAGTTCCAAGAACTCCTGCCGACTACTTAGCTCCATTTCTGGAGCTTCAAAGTTGAGCTTTAGCTCAGCTTTTAATTCCTTATAAGTAAGGAACGCAGAGTCATCAGTGGCTCTGCGACTCATCGCCCATGCCCTGGCTCTGCCGCCTAGACATGTTGTGGCGAAGTACGCCTGTTGACGTTCGTCAACAATATTTTTGCGCATAGATGGCATCTTCCACCTCTGCGAACCATCTACGAAGGGGCTCACCCCCTTCGCCGGTAAAGGGCGGTACTCGCGCCTTTACCACTTCAACGCTATGCGTTGCAGGTGCAGTTGCGGTCCGCTCTGCCTCTGGCGCGGGCAGTCCTGGATTTTCTAGGTGGTTTCGCCTAAAGCGATTCACCACCTGTACCACTTCCTCCCGGGACTTACTCTGGAGGAAGGTAATGATGTCGGTCCCCATAGACCGAACCATTTCCACCGTCGCGTCTTTACTACGCGACGAGAAGTGAGGGAAGTGTTTATTCACCACTTCCAGCGTTCTCTCTCGCTCGGCAGGCGTCATGTATCGCGACATGATGCCGAGCGGCTCTTAATATTCGCTCTGCTAGTTAACTAGCAGAACGGAACTGTGGTCGCTAAGACGGACCACAAAGTGCTACCAGGTGCAACAGGACTGATCCTGTTACTGGCTTACACTGTAATTGCGAGGAAGCGCGCAATACAAGAGGGGTAGGATTAGTTGATAACAACTACTCCTATACTGAAAGTGAATAAAAATATTCACTTGCTATCTAGAACGCAAAATTAAGAGTGTTTATTTAATGGGTGGTTTAGAGGCTAATAGTATAGTAACTAACTAATTAATATAATAATATCAAGTATTCAACTAACTGTACTATTAGTTAACCTGCAAGATTCGGTATTTATACCGAATCTACTTTCCCTTGGTAGATTATAATAACTTATAATCTCTTATTTAAAATTCAGACAACGCGTCTGAAATTAAACTGTGATATTCTAACTTGAATATCAATTATGTAATGGCACCCCATTACATGTTCACCACTGGCTTTTCCTTTAGCCATATTTCCACAGTAGATTAACAATCCTTGTTCATCGACATCATAGTTGTCGGCAATTTTCGCGCAATCTTTTACCTCGTCTGCGCTCAATTGTGAAACATTACCGTGCAAGTAACATCGCAAATCACAAATCCACTTCTCTTCGTCCTGCGCCTTTTTCACACGTTCCGCCCTTATCCCTTCTATGGATACTTTGGGCCACGTTGACGGTCGCGTTTGACGGAGGTTACGTGAGCGCGTCGTCACCAGCACTTGTGGTAAAGTGGGATCTTCCTTACCCAATAAGGGCAGGAGCCCCTGGTGGAGGCGTGGAATTAATCACGTCTGACAATCTGTTGAGATCGACCAATTCTTCCAGCTGGTTTTCGTCATCAAACTCACATCGTGTCCCATCCCGCATGGCCGTTGTGGTGATATGATCAGCACTCTTATTCCACTCCCTTTTAACGTGCAGCAGATCATGATCAGGCCATTCGCTAAGGAGTTTCAACGCGCGCTGTTGCAATACTTGCAATCGCGGAGCCTTGCACTCTATTTCGCCACGCATTTAATGATTACCAAATTCGAGTCTCCACACACGGTCAACCTTCCTTTGGGATACCGCGACAGTAGATCCAAACTTAGAAGCAATCCATGATACTCGGCTTCATTCACCGTGATGTCAGGTGCATGATCAGCGACCGCGATCATGATCTTCCATTCCGGCAATTTCCAGACGATAGCACCAAACGCACCAACACATCGCTTAACACTAGAAGATACATCGAAACTGATCACCTATAGATCTTCGCCTTTCTCAACCGTAGGAGTTGGTACTTCAATCATCTGCCGAGGTTGTTTTTTCGGTGCGATCGCAATCAGGGCTTCATCAATTTCGGCGCGAGGAGTAATAGTTGCGGCTAACGCCCCTAGTACCTCTTATTCTCCATGCACACACTTCTTGATCTCCAAGTCCCATTGTGACAAGATCGCAGCCCGTCTCCCCAATCGTCCATCTAACCCGTTGGACGTCAATAACCACTTCAACGTGGATCGACGTGACAGGACAGTGATCGCCTTTCCGACCAGCATCGTGAAGTAGACGTCCAGCATTCGCAGAAGAGCCATAACTTCCTTTTAGACGGGGCTGTAATTCAGCTCGCCTCTCTTCAGTGTCCGGCTAGCGAATGCGACGGGTAAATACACTTGATCATGTTCTTGTACCAACGCGGCAGACACTGCCAACTTGATGGCATAAACCACGATCACCGGCGTTTTGGATTGATCAAAATGGCGCAGGGTTGGGGCTGATGCAATCTTTGCTTTCAGCATGCTGAATGCCACTCGCGCCCTGGTTAATCGATCGTCCTCATGCACCGTACCCTCGTTGATCAATGCTCGACTCTTTAACTCTTGATAATCTATCTCTCGTAACTCATAGAGTACCGCAGCATAGATCTCGAAGTCTTCGATAAATCGACGGTAGTAATTCAGACTCCCCAAAAACGATTGCATAGCACGCAAAGTACCAGGAAAAGGCAAATCAATCAGATCATCCAAATTCTTGGGATTTGTTTCCAGACCACGGCTAGAGACGTGATGTACCAAATAAGGAACTTCGCTCTGCCCCCAGTATGATTTGGTCACTATGATCGACAAGTTCCACTGATCACACTTTTCCAATAGATTTCGCACCTTGTCACACAAGTCCGCCCAAGTGGGTGCAGGGACCAAAATATCATCAATATAGGATCGTCGCTGCAGTACAGACGGGCCTTGTGTTTGGTCAGACTCTCCCGCAGTGAATATATCCGTTAACTCATTAGAACCGTCCTTAACCTTGAGATACCCATACAATGCGTTGTCGATCAACCGCTGGTAAATCTGCGGGGCATTTTTAATGCCAAAGGGCATCCGATTCCACTCAAACAATCCAAACGTAGTGACAAAAGCTGAAATCTGACGTGCTCGATCGGTCATAGACACGACCCAAAAACCACTTGCCATGTCCAAAGAGCAAAACCACAACGCCTTATCCAAATCTTCTAGCAAATCAGAGATCAGGGGCACAGGGTACACCATCAAACGCGTGAGTTGATTCACCGCGCGATAGTCGATACATAATCGAATATCAACCCCATTCTTCTTCACAATGATCACGATAGGTGTTATGCCCAGGGTGATGTAGATGGCTGGATGATCTTCGTGGCCAATAACCCCTTGTTCAAGGCTGATAACTTCTCGCGAAATTGTGGAGCGACCTTCCGACATTTTTGAGCGATCGGGCGCGCATTTCCTACGTCAATAGCGCAAACAACTCCACGTGCAGCAGGGGGCAACGCGTTTCCTTTCCCTATCAACAGATGTATCTTCGCCCAAATTATATCACGAAGTTGGTCAATTTCCTCTTCCGTGTTGATCAATGGATAACCGACTTTCAAATCATCATTAGTCACTTCTTCGGTACTTGCGGACACTTCAGGCAGCGTGGCAAAAGCTGTTTCTCCAGCTCTTCCACGAACAAATCTCCACCCTCTTGGTAGCACACTTGGTCATCAGTAGGAATCACACCGAATTCACCGCGATCAGCTGAGACCGGATGCTCACGCATACCTTAGTCAGGCTCATCTCTTGTAACACATCGTTCAACTTCATGACCAAGGGTCGTACCTTTTACACTCGGCACCTGATCGTACTTCACTTGCACTTATTGCACCTTCTGCGATCTTCCGGATACTAATGCCACAGATGCCGTGATCGAGTCCGTAGGTCGTGCCAAAATTCCTTGAACGATACTCCTTTTTCTCGACCAAAGAAACTTGATCGACACTTCCTTGATCGTCATGCACTGAATCGGTAGAAGATTGATACGCGAGATTTTGCCACTCCTTGTAGCGATTGGACCCCACGGAAATAAATCCAGGACGACGGGGCACGTCGTCTTTGTTCATCCAGATACCTAAAATCTCATCGTCGTGTAGGGTGATCGGATGATCAGCAACGTTCGTAATACGCAGATACCGTAAATTACCCACGCCCCTATTCACAGTGGGGGCCCAATCTTTTCCGCGAGTAATCCATAACTTCCGAGACGCTGATCACGAATCAGAACCTCAGCGGATCGACCTACGGGAATCTGCTCGAACTGATCAAGTTTCATATAATTTCCACTTGACCCGTACAACTGTCGACGCCCTTCCAATGGGATGATCACCTCATCAGGCAAACTTAGTGCATCGTGGGCGATGTCCAATCTAACACCAGCTGGGATCGTAAAATCCATACCCATAGTAACATCTTGACCAACGATCTTGCTCACCCATGCATGGAAATAATAAACCAAAGAACCCGCTAACTTCACTTTAATCTTAGTGCGCCCTTCTGTAAGGTATGCACTTTCTACTATACCAACACATTCTTGTGTTTGGCTCGTGGCGATCAGGCAACCCACCTTACGAGCAAAGGTTGAGTCGATGATCGACACTTCGGCACCAGAATCGAATAGCAACGTGGCACGTTCGTTATTGATTCTGCCACTCGCCTTGGCTTGTTTAAACCATTTCTTGGGCGAGTGGTGCTTTGAATATCCACGTGATTTACCCGGAAGCAAATTAACTTCCATGATCACCGGGGACCGAGAAAACTCATCAATACGGAAATTAGCCAAACGTGGTAAATCAGGCTGATCACATTTTTCGTTATCTCTTTCTTCTGCTCAATCATCCTTCTTCTTATCCACATATGCAAAAATACACAGACCAGAACCCTCGTCTCGTACCAGATTCCAACCTGGCGAGCGTCCTAGTTTAACATGTCTTCGGCTTCCTTGGGCAACATTCATGCATGCTTGGTAGGGTTGTACCACTGGCGAATACGATTGTAAAATCTTTCCATAGGGCACTTTCCAGCGTCATGAATTTCGCCGCATGCATGGCAGACATACAAGCAGTGAGTATTCGGGTGGCCCTTCTTGCCACACTTCAGACAGGTCAGGCTTTTCCAACAACGTAAATTATCATGTCTGATCGATCCACAATGGTTGCACTTCTTCACCGCCCCTTGATCGACTGCACTTGATTCACTTCGTTTACCAGATCGGGGCTCACTAGGTTGATCATGCGTCACTGTTTGATCGCGTATTGCAGAGATCATGTAACGGCGCTGATCACCATCACTTCCACTGTCGTCGGCACTTGATTCTTCACTCCCAGACATCACCTTGATCGCACGTACTGCTCTAGGCTTCCGCGATGGGGAAGGTGCTCGATCATCGTCGAATTTCTGGCGGAATTGGCTAGTGCCTACCGTAGCTGTTGGCTGGTACGACTTATTGCGTGCATAAGCCCGCAGCGTCTCTTCCAAATCTGTGGCGTTATCCAACCGCAGAAGTGCCAGTTGATCCGCGAATTCGCGATTGGACAATGTGTCAAGAAAATGTTGCACATGTTCACGTAAGATCGTAGACGATCCGTCCCTGATCGGCAGCTTAGATCGCATTCCATCCACATTCAACCGGTGAAGATACTCCATAGGCGTTTCATCCGATCGCTGCTTCGTGTAAAAATATTGGCTATATGCCGATTGACCACTTCCACAATATTGAGTTTCAAACTTATCAACGAGACTTTTCCAGCTTGAGCGAGTAGATCTACTCAGCTGGCGATGCCAATTGCGCGCCGTCCCTTTTATCAGATCACCCATGAACAAACACTTCTCATGATCAGAGGCTTGATCACACATAAATGCCGACTTGAGACGACTAATCCAATTCCGCGATTGATCTTCATCTCCTTCTTTTCCTGAAAATTCCTTCAGATCACTGATCGCGGACATCCGGATCCTGTGAATCGGCTGTTGATCAGGCATTCCAGTATACGCGAACGCTACTGTGGCTCGTCGAGGCAGTGTGATCGGCTCGTCTGGGTCAATATAATCACGCTGGGATCGTTGATCATGGAAAAAATGCACGGATTCCATGTCAACATCCTTAACCGTCGCTGATCTTCCTGACTTTGACTGTTTATCCGACGCGAATATACGGACTCCATATCGACATCCTTGACTGTCGCAGCTCTTCCTGGCTCTGGATGGTGACTTTTCGTGCAAACAACTCCAGGCGTCGACTTGCCTCTTTCTTCGGCCAAAAACCGCCCCATAGCCTTATCGAAAAATGTTTGCAGCCGTGGATCTTGCGATGATTGATCATCTTCTGCCTTGACCGATTGAGGTTCCTTCTTGACAACTGAGAACTTGGATTCATCCTTCTGGCAGACCGTCATCCTGGTAATCTTTGGTTCTATACTTCCGGCACTGCTCGACTCCACTTCAGACACATCGCCTTCGGAAGGAGCAGATTTGTAACAGGATGATCCCGTGTGTTCTGCACGTTGATCGACGGACCCGATTCAATTTTTAGCGGAGAACGGGGGGGTTCCACCTTAGTAGATCGACCCACGATAGGTACCAACAGATCAAAAAACCGCTGGGTAGCTTCCGCAAGATCTTCTGGGTCCTGATCGAACACCTCTTCAGCATCGTAGGCGCCTGTCGTCAGACCAGCCTGCTTGATCAGGCGTGTTAGCCTTACACGATCGTGAGCTTGTTCTTCCCGTCCGTAACTGGTTAATCAACCGGTCCGTTCAGCTTCCCGCTGATCGTGACCACAAGCAGGCTCATGATCGAGCTCTTCAATAAGAAATCTTCCAGTTCTCCTTTATAAAACTTTCTGTAAAACGTTTTCACCAGATCAGCTTCCTTTAGCGGCGTACTTGATCGACTTTTGTAGCTTTCCGACCCAGGCGCCTTCATCAACACCTTCGGTTGGTCGGACTTGTAGTAAGTCACCACCGGCTTCCAATCCGGATCATTATACACACATGTAATTGGCGGATCATAACTTGCGTTATGATTCGCATGGGATCCCGAAGGAGCCTCGGGAGGTGGTTGAGGCTTCTCCTCCTTTATCTCATCAAGATACCTCCCCAGGTCCTGATGATCAGCATTTCCTTTCTTCTTCAGACATGACGACGGCGAACTGCCTTCCACCGTCATAATCACCTCCTCCTTTTCCACTTTGATCTTCAATTCTTCTTCCGCTTCCGTTTTCACTTCCGCGTCAGCGCCATCTTGCGTAGAATCGCGGTGATATCCCCCGTCACCCAAAGATCCGGGCACGCGCACCTTTGTGGTGGAGCGGCTTATCAAAGTTTTTTAAATCTTGATCATGCGTTGTCACGGCGCCCGGACTGCCGACTAACGAAGTGGGTCCTCCGGTTGTCCTGTGACTGCTTGTGTTCCTGATCACTTTGTGTACCCGAAGGCTTGGGCGTGGGTCGCTCTCTAGGTGGCGGGGATGCCACTCTGCAATTCCTTGATGCAAGATTGGTGTAATCCGTAACGAATCGACCGGTGTCGATCAGGTGCGATCAGGCTTGATAAGGCTTGATCAGGCTTGATCAGGCTTGATTAGGCACAAATAGTCAATGATCAGGGCAGCTGATCGATAATCAGGGGATGATCAGGGTCGATGACCAGTGATCAGGGATGATCAGGGGGTGATCGACGATCAGGGATGATCAGGCTTGATCAGGCGCAAACAGTCGATGATCAGGACCGCTGTTCGATCTAGTCGACTTTCCACTAACTTGGCGCGAATTGCGAACAGTTGATCGCAGGCAGCAGGTTGTATAATGTCGATCTTGTGTTGATCGGCGAAGTGGTACTTGATCAGGCGGCGGAAATCTTCACCGCCCGATCGCCGAGCCTCTTAAGCCTAATTCGTCTAGGAAATACCTAATGTATTAATGTATTCCTGACCTAAACTCAAGAGGAGAGTCGATCAGCTGCGAGACGATCGACGGTTTCCACTAAAACTCCCCCTAGAGTTCCCGTGGGGCGATTAGAGCAGCCGAACTACTAGGGGCCAAAAAACGTGGACCAATGGGGAAGAGGTGAGAGCGCACTGCTCGATCACGTTCCCAAGACCAAAAAGCCTTTACGAAGACTACCGCTGTCACAGCGGGCGGGGTTAAAGACGAGTTCCCACGAACCCTACGTCTGCCGGTGGGCCAAAAAGTGCACTAGGTGCTCCCGCCCGGGACGTAGAGGTGTATATACGAAGAAGGGAGGCGCTAAGTTGCCGTCCCTGTAAACGATCTGCCCGATCGTACGCAAAAGGAGAACTCTTTTATCACTTATACCCTAAGAACTACCAAATACCTAATATCAACCAATCATAACTACCCATTCCCATGTACTCCGTCGACCAGTCAACCTGATTTATCTGTCGTCCGTCGCTAACCGTTAGGTACCCGTACCTACGCGTCCCTTCTCACGATGCCCCGTCTATTCCCCGTCTAATGTACCTGATATTGTACACACAGTTGTACACAGGATTACACACACAGTTGTGCCCACGATCACACCTACAATTATGCCCACAATTGTACCAATTTTGTGGTACACTTTACCTCACACCCACAATCGGCGATTACAAAATTGCGAAGAGAGTCCTCAAGTACCTTAAGGGAACGAGTGATCTCAAGTTGTCACTTAACCACGACGAAGACTTGCCGATGCCGCTGCGCATTGTGGTATACAAGTGATGCGGATTTCGCTGTAGACAAGGCAAACTGAAAAAGTGTTTCGGCGATGGTGGTTTTTACCAATGGAGTGCTTGTAAATTGGACTTGCAAGAAGCAGACAGCGGTGGCTCTATCGACTGCCGAAGCGGAATTTGTTGCTGCTGCAATGGCTGGAAAGGAGGCACTCGGATTGCGTGAACTGATTGCGGAAATTGGTATGCACTCGAAGGCACCGCTGATGTTCCATATGGACAATCAAGCGGCTATAAAACAATTGGAAGATTAAGCGAGTGCTGCAAGCTCCAAGCACGTGGATATAAAGCTAAAATTTTTGAAGTACTATACACGGAAGGGCATCGTATCTGCCAGCCACGTGCCAAGTGAAGAGATGATGGCTGATCTACTGACCAAGGACTTAAGTGCGCCAAGGATTCAAGTGCTACGTGCAGGTCTGGGGCTGCAGTGATGATGGTACAGCCCGCGGTCTTCCAGGAGGGGTGTTGGAAGAGTGTGTAGCCACTTTGGACTTTGCACTCTTCCAGGATTGTGGAATTCCATTGGCTGTTTGGGATGGCATACATTTATGCATATATCGGCGGTTACTGGATTAAGTTGCATTTATTACTGGATAGCTACTTAAGTAGCCTTACATAATACATATATATATATATATATATATATTGCATATAAATCAGCACTACTTCTACTGAACTCTCTACGGTCGTCGAAAGGTGCAGACTAGCTTGTCTCTCCCGCTGATCCTCCCTTGCTGAAACTTCGTCACAAGGTGAGCCAAGATCGCGTGAAGTATTTGAAACCTTCTGTTTGTTTTTTTAACACATATTAACCTTGAATAAACTGAATTTGACTTTCTTTGAATATTGTCGCAACCAAGTATCCGTTCTTGATGAAAACAACACCTCAAAATAGTTCGAAGACAGTTAATGAAGATAACCAAGTCAGGGACTTGCTCAATTGATTATGTATTAAGAAGTGATTATCCTTCTTAACATCTAAATATGCATGAGACTATAAGTTGAAACTAATTCGGACATTACAGTAGTTATGTAACTAACACTAATTGTAACTACCCAAAATTAGCGCCTAAAAAGGTCGAAATGAACATTGCTAAAGATAAAAATTATCTTAAAACCGTTTAGTGAAATTGGCGGTCGGAAGTAATCACGATAGAATCGGGAAAATAACCGTATCTTTGTCACGCATAGTGTTCATTTTCAACATTAGCCATAGCTGAGAAGATATAGATTGTGTTGTGTTAATAAATTATTACGAAGCCGATTTTCAACTGAGCTAATCAAATTATCGAATACCACGAGTAAAAAATGTAACTTCATCAAAGGCTACCAACGGTACGTATGTATTATCACCACTACACACACATATTTCATAGCTAGATAGAGTGAGTAATTTCTCCGTCCAATTCTAGTAATAGACCCCTTAACTGGTGGTGTCTGCTATCGCTACAACTGGCTGTTTGGGTACCAGTCGTCTCTAACGCACAAGCCTCTACTGAGTCAAAATCATAAAAATGTTTCAGAAAGATCTAATTTCGTACAAAAAAAATCTCGGTTCTCCAGAACGAATTTTAAGAGACGCAAAGTCCGAGTCCTTCCTCAATGAGCACCTTCCTGCGACAACAGAGCGTCTCTTCGACCTTTTTTAAACGCCAGCAAGGTTTAGAGGGTTCGCTTTGATATCATGTAAGGACCGGCCTTCCAAACGTAGAGTTTGGGGGGGGGAATTTTAGGGGGGAAAATCGAAACCGCATACATTTATTGTAAGGGCACTATACCGTATTCGAGGTTCATCTGCATGCACAGACGTTGAGACTCAAGTGGCTCCATTGGTCCATTGCGGATACGCGCCGACGAGTGTACCAATACATGGCTGGACGCGCAGCGTTGCCCTGCTTGGTCAAAACATCATTTCTGTACTTGTTAACTTCTTATGACCTTGTAGGCGTCTTGCTTTGTTCGGCCCACCCGAGGATAGAGATTCCATAATAACATCCGAATGGGGTCGGACGTGTAGCTTGGCTCCTAAACACGCGAGCTCGAATTTTCCATCACTACAGGCGACAACTTGTTCGCACTAACTCCACACTTAAAAGGTACGTTTCTCAACAAGGAATTTCTTGCCATTGATAGAAGCTCGTTTAGTTTGATTACGATGACAGTATCGTCTCGGCCTCTCAAATTGATCACTGTATATGGATGATATATATGTGGTCACCGGGTTGGTTGGATAAAAATGAAATAGAAATCATCAGTATCAATTCTGACGATTAGTAGGTTAAACCTACTCTTAAACCGGGACTATGCATACATGTGCTACAAAAAAAAGCACTGTTAAGACATGTCTATTAAGGTTGTCGCCTCTCTCATTTAATCGCGACTAATGATAAAATGCTGTCTAGTCTATATTCAAATTGCGCACTCGAGTTACTTAGCTACAACTTAGGCACTTCGTCCCTTCAAGTGATTTACCATGCAATTCTCACGCGCGCTTAGAAATTCGAGCTATTTCGAATCGTGATCGCACTTGTTAAGCGTGCGCGTAAACGCACTTTCTTACTAGGAATTGACAACGATCGTATGTATAGGCAGGTCGGGCGGCATATGCTGTCGTGCGAGCGAGATATCTCTATCGACAACTGTTGTCGACGGAGGATCTTTTATGCCGCGTAACAATGACATGCACGTACGTACCACTGGTGCCGACCAGCGGAGATGTTGCGGACAACACAAAGGAAGCGCCCGCTGACCAAAGTCCTGATGAGATACGGCAGCGGCCGACAGTTAGCGAGGTCGCTTCTGATTCAACGAGTGAAACGGTTTAGCGTCTCTTTACAGTTTTGCTTAAGTATTTTTCCTGGTGCCTCTGGTTCAAAAGGAGATCGGTTGATACCTAACTGAGCGCAAACTTGACCTTTTTGTTCTCGGTGGAACCGTGTCTCTATTAATACATGTCCAACCCTAGTCGTACTGAACCGTGGGTAGGCTCTGTCTCTATCGAGCAATAGACTTTTCTCGTGTACTTTGTACTACTGAACAGTCTCGTAACGTATTTTATCCTTCCAAACGAGCAAGAAACATCCCCTATCTTGTCCCAAATGATCTCACGACACAACGCCACACCTCGTTCCGTAGCCACGCCCTGCACAGGATGTCCAAGCAACGAGCGCCGCAGCATACACGCGTTCGAAGCGCTTATGTCGAGAGTCGTGCAAGAGAAAAGTGAATCGTTGACTCCTCCCCTTCTTGCTGACTGGTTAGCGTACTTCAAGATAACGCCTTCTACCTATCGTGTCGACTCTTTGTCGTAACAGGTGACTGTTTCTGGAGCACCACGATTTTCATAGTGACTTTGCTGCCAACCAGGTGGTGGTAGTCGTCGCAACTGCTTTGACCACGTCTGCCCGCCCATCATCCCCCCAGCGCCACACTTAACACGATTTTAGAGTGCATAAACCAGGTCAGTCAGTCACGTTGGCAGGAAACATCCTCCTCCCTCACAAGGCGTCACAATTGAACTTTTCGCGCCAGTTAGAGAGGACAACAACGCGCACACACTCTCTCTATCCATTGAGAAACCTCGTGGCAAGGAGTTCAAAACGAACACGACACGAATGCATGCGACACATGTCGATCATCCTCGTACCAAGAAAGACACCACCACCAAGCACGTGCGCTGGGGCGCCGTGAGTGTCTTGGAGTTTCAAGTGTGGTATAATGCGAGCGCTGTGCCGGAGAGTGGCGGGCCGCCATTAGGTTTAATTGGACGACCAATCTGTCAACGCCACTCGATGCTCGCAGACGTTACGGATAGCGACTGCGAGAGTCTACGTTCGGATTCCGACACGGAGGTGTTGGAAGCGCGCCGAAGTCGCCGCGATTTGTGGCTCGATCCCATGGACCGCATGCGGATTTTGCTGCAGGATGCGGCATTTGACATGGACGACATTGTGCTCATTTGTCAAGACGTACGGGCAACGTTAAACTCGCGCGCGTTCTCACGCTTCGAGGAGGGGAAGAGGACGTCCAGGATGCTGCCACCGCCTCGAGAATTTGGTGCTTCGACCAGGAAAAAGGTCGTGCTTTATTAGTCCACGCGAAGGAGTTGGAGGAAACGCACAACATTTATTTATGACGAGAGGCGAGCGATTATTCTGGTCTTACTCTCCCTCTTGTATTGTTTGAGTAGATAGATGGTGTAGTTAGTATAGCAGATTAGGTGATAGTGTATCAATAAATGCTGTTTAGGTGTATTCAACGTTTAGGCATCTAGTGATGTACCTATAATCTATTCTTGCCCTGGCTGGACACTGCTGGTTGAAGTAGCTATTGTCTTCAACTTCCTGGTTGCCTTGATGGCATCTTCGTGGACGATGGCACTTTGTCGAGCGTTTTCTTGCAGCAGCTAAAACTTCGATCGTTCGGCACGATCTACTGCTGCGTCCCATGGAGCACACGTGCAGCAGCTGCAGACACGCACACGGGAAAATCCAGTGATGACGCATCGTACCTAACCAGTCGACTGACTCGGGCAGATGCTACGAAGAGCTGAAACGAATCCGACTTGAAGATGAGCCAAGGGTCGGAAAATTAACACCAGCGATAGATAGAGGAGGTTGGTAGGTCAATAAAATGCTAAGAGTAAACACGCCAATCGAACGAGCTGGACCTTGCGAAAAATGAACTACAAAGCGGGGCGTCGAAAACAAGTCATTGACTACCTGTTTCCATTTGCATCTGAAAACAACTTGTAGCCTTTACAGGATACGATCGATCAACTGAACGGCGTGAAACGATTTTCGAAGACATAGGGAGCGGCACAAGCTCTTGATTAGATATAAAAAGTCGGCCTAACCTAAAATCAGCCCTTACCATGAGAAGGTAGAAGGGCTAGGTGAGCGATTGAGTAAGGTCATTGCAGCGAGACATTGCCGATGAAACAAACATCGAGACGACGCTTCTCAGCGAACTTTAGGTACTACGTTCTGGTTTCTAGTTACTGCGAGGAGACTACCAAAAAACACCACCCGCCGCATTTCGCCATAAGACTTGAACTATATCATGTGCTTATTGTTCACTCTATAGCCTTGCGAACAAGCGAAATCTAGGAATCGTATCCCCGGCTTCTTTTGGCTCGAAGATACTATCTTCCAGTGTATATATATATATATATATACTACACGACCTCTTTCATGCCAGCGCTTTCTTTAACTCGCGCTTCTTTCGTCAAGTCAGTTTTTCCTTGTGTTCTTCCATTCTCTCGAATTTCATGAGACTGGACGAGAAAGCAGGCGGTTTCCCGTACAACGTCAGGTATATATACACAGCGTCCCTAAACGACTCTCGGTGCTAACCGAGTGATAATAGACACCATGTAGGGTGAATGGATATTATCCTGTCGCGCAAAACCCAAATCCAACATCCAAGCTTGGAATCCTTCTGTTGTTTAGAGAAAGAACCTACCAAATCGCATCATCCCTACGTATAAATTAGCGTCCATCCCATCAATGTGCGTCCAACTTTTTCCTCTCTTGTTCTCACGCCGTGCCCAACAACAGCGGCGTGCGCTGCTGTACGACGGGCTTGTCCACTTGTCGCAAGAGTTTAAAACTGCCCGTACCCACGGGGATCGGAATGCCCATGATAATGCACTCACTCACGCCCACGATCGCATCCGTGCGTGCATGCACGGCCGCGTCGAACAAATGGTCCGTCGTCTTTTCAAACGACGCGAGCATGAGGACACTCTCCTTCATCTTGGCAATCCCAAAGCGCGTAATGCCCAAAACCTCGCCCTTGAACGTCATAATGTCGGCCAGGAGCATCAAATGTCGCCGATCAATGCCAATGCCGTACGCACTCATAATGTAGTGCACTTCCGAGCCAATCACGGCCCGTGCGGCTTCAATCCCGAGCGTCGTTTCCACTTCCATGATATGATTCGACGTCGTTGCGAGGCCATTTACGCCCGGGATGCCCATGACTTCGGACAGACCGTAGCCTTCGACCAACAAGTGCAGTTTCTTGGCCTTCTCTATCGTCGACTCGCCTCCTTCCTGGTAATTAATCACAGCGCGATGGACGCTCGGAATACCTTGGACGATCACGCGCGGTAAATCTGCTTTAAGCGCTTGGAGCGCAAAGTACGCGCCGCGCGAGTCCCCGCGCGTACCTTTATAACTCGGAGGCGCCAAGAGCCGCAACTTGTCCGGACACCGTGCGTTCAGTAGCACGTGCTGTTCTTTCAAGAGCCGCAACGCGCTGCGTGGCCCGAGGCCCCGCCCAGCCAAGATACTTGTCCGCACCGTGCGTGCAGTAATGTTCAAGTGCAACTGCTCAATCGCACCCAAGTCGAGCTTGACAGACAGGTACGCTTGATCCCGTGCGTACACTTCCTTGATATGCATGGCAATCTCGCCCAGCGTCGTCTTTTCAATCCGGCCCTTGACAATGCGCGCAGCGCGCTCGTCCGTCTCACACACGAGCGCGGCCGTGATAATGGGCGTACTAATCGTCTTGGACGCATTGATAATCTCCTTTAAGCGCGGCACGCCCAGCGTCACGTTCATGCTCGCAACGCCGGCAAAGTGGAACGTCTTAAGCGTCATTTGCGTCCCAGGCTCGGAAATCGACTGGGCGCCGACGGCGCCCACGGCTTCGCCGGGTTCCATCGCTGCACGACGATACTTGGCGACACTGAGCGCCACGAGCGCGTCGACTTGGGCCCGCGTGACGCGACACACGTGATGCGCCACGAGCGTCGCGGCTTCGTCGTGTTCCAACGTCCCGTGCTGACCCGCCACGTCGCGCCACGCGCGACGCGCTGCGGGCGTTGCGAGGCGCCGGTCGTGCCACGACTCGAGGCCCACTGTGTCCAATCCCTTGTGTTTGTACGCACGCACGTGCTGCGTCACGTGGTCGTCCACGTCGTCGTCGTCCGACGTGTCCGACGCGATCGGACACGAGCGTCGACGCTGCGCCAAGTGCTCCAACTTGGTGGCAATCGCCACCTTCTTCTTGGCCTTTGTCAGTGTCGGTTGCTTGTCCCCACGCGCTTCGAGCGTCTTGTCGAGCTTGGACGCATACGTGGCTACGTCCACGTCCAGCGCGTCAAGGCCACAGCTCGTACGAATCGACGCCACTTTGCTCGCGAGCGACGCGAGAAACGCTTCCATCTCCATTAAAAACTTGCGTCCCGTGGGCAAGAGCGCTTGCAATGCGGGCCGCTGCACGACGTGTTTGCCCAAGACACGCAATTCGCACGGCAAGAGCCCCGGGGCGTTGCGATCCGGCACGGTCTGCCACACGTGCGTCAAAAGACGTTGAAAATCCACGGGTCGCGCGTCGCCTTCCATGTACGCAGGGTTCAAGCCGTCGTCACCGTAGATAAATTGTACGACCGCGCCCTCGGAATTCCGCACCGTCTCGTCGTACTGACAACTTAGATCCTCGAGCGCTTTCATCAAACGGCGCGCCATGTACCCCGTCTCGGCCGTCTTGACGGCCGTATCCACTAATCCTTCGCGCCCGCCCATGGTATGAAAGAAAAACTCGGTCGCACTCAAGCCCGAGTAGAACGAGTTGGCCACAAAGCCTTTCGCGGCCGCGTGGAGCGCATGCGGTAAGAAATGCGGCAGCGTCCGGTTCACAAAGCCTTCGGGTACGCGCTTGCCCCCGACCGACTGCTGCCCCACGCACGCCATCATTTGTGAGATATTGAGCGCACTCCCTTTGGAGCCACACTCGGCCATGATGCGTGGATTGTTGTGGAACGGGAGCGTCCGCATGCACGCAGCGCCCGCTGTCTCGCGCACTTTGCCCAGCAAGCCATTCAACTCGCTCTCGAGCGACTGGAGCGCGTTGCACCCAGGCTTGAGCGACAAATTGCCCGCACGGTACGCGTCAATCGCAGCGTTCGCAGCCTCGTACCCACGTGCGAGCAACGCCGTCTTCGCTGCGTCCAATTCGTCCGACGGCGTCACGTCGTCAATGCCAATGGAAAACCCCTTGAAATTCCCCAGCCACCGCGCACAGAACTTGGCCAAGCGATTGAGACACTGCGCAGCAGCCTGCGGGCCATGATCGCGGATCAAGACGTAGACAAGGCCCTGTTTGCTCCCGTCACCAAGCGTTTTCTTGCCCAAGTTGCCACACAAGAGCTCGCTGTTGCGGATACACACGTAGCCATCTTTCCAGCACAAATAGCGCCCCGGCGTGCCCGTGAAATTGCGCTCGGCCACGTCGAGGTTCACGTGAATGGGTTTTTGTGGACTCACAGCACGAGGCTGGATCAAGCATCGGACCACTTGTTTGCCCGTCCAGAGCCGCACGGGCTTGAGTATCGCTGGCATTGGAACGTCCACGGCCTCGTTCGCGTCACTCGCGAGCGCGAGCACTTGACAAAACGCTTCGTGGTTGAAAAACGTAGTTTTCTGCGTCAAGAGGTAGGCAGCTGTCAAGAAATCCTGCGTCGCAGCGACGAGCGGCGCGCCGTTGCGTGGCGTAATCAGGTTTTGCTCGACGGTCAAGAGCGTCCTGGCTTCGGCCCGCGCTTCTTCCGTCTGCGGCACGTGGAGATTCATTTCGTCGCCGTCAAAGTCGGCATTGTACGGAGCGCAGACGCACTCGTTGAACCGAAACGTGCGTGCAGACACGACTTTGACGCAATGGGCCATGATCGAGAGCTTGTGGAGCGACGGCTGACGGTTAAAGAGCACAATGTCATCGTCCGCGAGGTGGCGCTCGACCACGTCGCCAATGGCCACGTCGTCGGCCAAGCGCGCGCGGTCACCGTACAATAAATTCTTGGTCGTCCACTCGGACGGGCCACCGTGGCGGGTGCGAAGAATAGTAGCCCCGGGGTGCACGTGCGGTCCGTTCACGATACACTGTCGGAGGTGCGCCAGGTTATACCGCGTCACGGGCTCGGGGTACGTGAGCGTCATGGCCACGTGGCGCGGCACGCCCACTTGATCAATGCGGAGATGCGGGTCGGGCGAAATCACGGTCCGCCCGGAAAAATCCACGCGCTTGCCCGACAAGTTGCCGCGAAACCGGCCTTGCTTGCCTTTCAAGCGTTGACAGTAGCCCCGGAGGGGTTTCGCAGCGCCGGGGCCCGTCCCACCCCCGGGGGGTTTACTCACGCCCGGCGTCTCGCCATTCATGAGCTGCGCGACTTGGAGCTGGAGAAAATCCCAATCCTCCATGACCATTTTCAACGACGCGCCCTTGTCGAGCGCCGCAGCGAGCGCGCTATTCACTTGGACAATTTCTTGCAACTTGATCGTCACGTCGTCTTCGTTCGTGCCAATGCCGCCGTCCATGGCAACGGACGGTCGGATACACACGGGGGGTACTAATACCGTACTTAAGAGTAAATTTTCCGGGCGCCCGGCCCCCGCGTCCATCCAGAGCAACGGACAATCTTGCTCGGGAATCGCACGGAACAAGGCTTGGACGACCAGGGGACTGAGATCGTCCTGGGCTTTTGCTACGTGCGCACCGAGGTCCGGATTCGCGGCTTGGGCTGCAGCAAAGTGCGCGAGAAAGACGTTCCGGAGATCCTGCGTCGCTTTCGCGCGGTACTTGTCATGGGCCAGTTTTAACGTCGTGGTCGGGAGTTTCCGGACCGGGCCGTTCACGCCCGCGCAGTAGGGACAGATGGGCACTTTCTTGCACCGTGCGAGGATTTGTTTACGTAAACTCATACACCGCAGCGCATCCGTGCGCGGATCCCGGAACCGTCGGAGAAACGTGGCCCGATCGTTCGGTGGCAGTAGCACGCGGCTACACGTTTTACAAATACTCTGTAAAATGTCGAGAATCGCCTTCAGGTACCCAATATGGAACACAGGGAGCGCCAAGCGAATGTAGCCAAAGTGACCGACACAGTCCGCGAGCTGGAGGTGACACGTCGCACACGTGTCGTGCTTGGTCGAGACGCCCAGGCGCGTGTCCAAGACGCCTGCGACCGCGGGCGCGCGCGTCGGGCCGTGAAACAAATCTTTCGACTGAATGCGCACTTGCGACAGCTGCATCATGTCAATGTCGGACAAGAGACCAAAGTGCAAGTGACTGATCTTGGCCGGCCGGTCATTCTCGAGCACCAGTTGCTTCACACACGGATTCCGCCGTTCGCTCCGGCCCGCGCTACCACTGCGTCCACTTTGCATCCTAATCAGGGAAAAACGCACGACTGGTTCGTGGTGCCGGGGAGGGGGGACATCGTGGGGGTACATGGTACCCCTGTAACTTCAGTACTGTTCGTCCCCCCCTGTCCCTTCAGTACATTTTGTACGACTGTAAATTCAGTACTTTTTGGCGTGTGTCAAAAAGGAAAAAAAGCACTTTTTTTTCCATCTACTGACTTAAGATACGCGACGCCGCTGACGTTTTCGACTCTTGGTCTTGGCGTCGTTCCGTTTCCCGCGCTCGTGGCGGATCACGTGATTCGCCACGCGCTCGAGGATCTCATGGACAGTATAATGCGGCAGCGCACACGTTTTGGACGACCCGGGCTTTGTGGTCATCGTACATGGAATCCGCGCCAGGAGATCCAATGCCGTCGCGGCGCGCGATCGTCGCCACAAAACCGGTGCGGGAGCACGACCGTCCGCGGCTGGCGCAACAACCCCGTGGCCAGCGCGTTGCGTTTCGTAAGTGTCTCGAGGCGCCATCGATTCGTGTTGCCAGGTTTCAGACCCACGTGCACGGCGTCGCACGTGGCAAGCGTGGGACACGTTCCGTCGAGGACAAAGGCGACACAATACTTGCCCGTGGAGAACGTGTACGGGATGCGATCCGAGCGCGTCCATGCAGGAAGGACAGCTACCCGCTCGGACACTGGGGTGGGGGGGGGACCTTGTCGTCGTCGTCGATGTCTTGGGGGATCAAACGATGCAAATCCACGACAGCTTGTGCATTCTTGTCACCTTCATGCGCGACCAGGACGTGAAAACCAGCATGGTGCGGACCAAAGGTACTCGGTCCGGGCGCATCTTTTGGTCGCACGAGGTACGTCCCCACGGGCACATCGCCTAGTGCGGCAAAGAGTACCGAGAGCATTTTCAACTTGGGCGCGGGACTACCGTCACGAAGGAAAAGCATCAGTGTGTGTGTACATTGACATGGATGGAGTGAAACACTGAACATGGGACGTACTCAATCATCTCGAGCGGAACATGCTTCTTCTCTCCATACAAGAGATCAACGCAGGGGAGTACGTAGACCACGACGTGATAAGACGCGTCCGAGGGTTTAGCCTCGCGACAAGGACCGTGGCGCCCCCACGAAGCCACGAATGCAACCAGAACCGACAGCGTTCACTCGTCGTCAATTGCTCCTCCACGCCAAGCAACTGGTAATCGGGTTTGACAAAGACACTGAGGGGCGTCGTGGCCGCTTTGGCTGTCTCGTGCGGTACTTCCGTTCCGTCACGTACAATCATACTGGCATGGATCGTACTCCGCACGAGAATCCGCTTGTCCTGGAGCGGCCACATGTAGTACACTGTTTGTCCACCCGTGGAAGTGTCACGGAGCGACTCGAGCTAAACGACAAATGACGGATCAATCCAGTCTCCTCTTCCACCTGAGAACTAATCCACGGCACCTCAAAACGTGCCAACAAGGCCGCGCGTCCCGCTTCGGCCACTTTTTCTCGCGTATGGGGCGTACAACCAGGTACTGGACGATCGAGGTAGATGCGCTTTTTCTTTCTGTCCGTGCTCCAGCGACTCTTGATAGGAACGCCCCACCCTGTCGGCTGCAACAAAAAAAGCGTCAAGTCCAGGACGTGACAAAATAGTACGCCCTCGAAGGACCGTACATACCACCGACGCGAAATGCGTGGACGTGTCACTATCAAAGAGCGTCACTAACGTCGACGACGAAATGGCCACGTCACAATCAAACGTCTCCATCAAGTGCGTGGCGGTGGGATCCTCGGAAATCACTTGACGCGGACACGCAATGTCCAGTGCCAATCCGTCCGTCTCGAGCACGTGGCCGGGCGCTAGTTGTGTCACATCAACGGTACAACACGTGCCACGACAAAAGACTTGGTTCGCTGGAAACGTCGCGTCGTTCGTGGCACAAGCGACGCTACTCGAGGGGACGTCGACACTCAGACACGGCTCGAACCAACGAGGATAGAGACGATAGAGTTCGTGCTGTGTCTGGGCGAGCATGGCCTTGTACTGAAATAAGAGAGAGACACACACACACCCACACGACAATTTAGACGCCCACCTCTCGTTTAGCATCTCGAGCGCCGTACCCATGACAGAACAAAGGTCGGTGCGTGTTTCTCCTGCGCCGCTGCTTCGGCCGCTAAGGCACGCGCGAGCATGCGACAATAGACCACTTGCTCTTGTTCGACGTCGGGGTGCAAGTCGTGCCACTCTTTCGTGTCCTCGGGTCCAAGAGCAAGCACGCCCGGCAAACCGCGCTGTGTGCACGTCAGTGTCAAGCCTCATCGTGTTTCTTTTGGGCGGGCGAAACGACCATCATTCATGCCGCAGCTTTTGCGCGTCGACGCGCTTGTAGAGCAACTTAAGATACGCTTCATGTTGCGCGACCGAGAGATGCGACACTCGGCGGTGCGCATTCTCGACTTCGATGGGATTCGTGGGCGCCTCCATGCGCTTCCGATCCACTGCGTCCGCGAGCAACTGGATCAAGTCCGTCGTCTCTTTCTTGCGTTCGTGCCAGTGGCTCGAGCGCTTTCGGGGCGACGCTCGAGGTATCAACGGGAGCGCTTGCGCTTCGAAGGGACCATAAAAACGCGATTCAAACGTGTCTCCAAACACGGAAAAGGACGCGAACGCAGCAGGTGTGCAGAACAACGACGGGGACACGTCGGCACGGCGTGTTGGGGCCGTAAAGAGGCGCCGTGGCACGACGAACGCGTCCGTGTGGTCGTCCATGGACGCAATATTTAATTTTAATTGACAACTGCACACTCGTCGCAATTAATTATTTCTATAGTTGGTACAAAATAGGAGGCAGGCAAGAATAATATTTTACTAGGTGCAATTTCACCAACAACGGTTTTAAGATAATTTTCATTTTTAGCAATGTTCATTTCGACCTTCTTAGCGCTAAATTTGGGTACATACAATTAGTGTTAGTACAGAACTACTGTAATGTCCCAATTAGTTCCAGTATATAGTACTCATGCATATTTAGATGTTAACAAGGATAATCACTTCTTAATACATAATCAACTGAGCAAGTCCCTGACTTGGTTATCTTCATCTACTGTCTTCGAACTATTTTGAGGTGTTGTTTTCATCAAGAACGGATACTTGGTTGCGACAATATTCAAAGAAAGTCAAATTCAGTTTATTCAAGGTTAATATCGACATCTACGACTACGTATAAACACTGGCCCACCTAGTGGTGTTTCCATTCCTTCAAGCTTCTCCACAAAGATGACTCAAGCGTAAATGAAAACGCATAGAAAGAAGCTATGTCGTTCTCGTACCATGTTCCATTCAAATGCGTGCACTTGCACTTTCGTACTGGTAAGTAGCTTCGAAACTTAGATGAAGGCTTCCGGCCGGGATAACAAATCATATTACCTCACAAGGCGTCACAATTGAACTTTCTCGCCAGTTAGAGAGGACAACAACGCGCACACTCTCTCTATCCATTGAGAAACCTCGTGGCAAGGAGTTCAAAACGAACACGACACGAATGCCTGCGACACATGTCGATCATCCTCGTACCAAGAAAGACACCACCACCAAGCACGTGCGCTGGGGCGCCGTGAGTGTCTTAAAGTTTCAAGTGTAGTATAATGCGAGCGCTGTGCCGGAGAGTGGCGGGCGGCCATTAGGTTTAATTGGGCGATCGATTTGTCAAAGCCACTCGATGCTCGCAGACGTTACGGATAGCGACTGCGAGAGTGTACGTTCGGATTCCGACAAGGAGGTTTTGGAAGCGTCCGTGTTGCGTCGCCGTCGTCGCAGCGATTTGTGGCTCGAACCCATGGACCGCATTAGGATTTTGATGCAGGATGAGGCATTTGACATTGAAGACATTGTGCTCATTTGTCAAGACGTACGGGCAACGTTGAACTCCCGCGCGTTCTCACGCTTCGAGGAGGGGAAGAGGACGTCCAGGATGCTGCCACCGCCTCGAGAATTTGGTACTTCGACCAGGAAAAAGGTCGTGCTTTATTAGTCCACGCGAAGGAGTTGGAGGAAACGCACAACATTTATTTATGACGAGAGGCGAGCGATTATTCTGGTCTTACTCTCCCTCTTGTATTTTTTGAGTAGATGGTGTAGTTAGTATAGCAGATAGGTGATAGTGTACCAATAAATGATGTGTAGGCGTTTTCAACGTTTAGGCATCTAGTTTGTACCTATAATCTATTATTGCCCTGGCTGGTTGAAGTAGCTATTGTCTTCAACTTCCTGGTTGCCTTGATGGCATCTTCGTGGACGATGACACTTTGTCGAGCGTTTTCTTGCGGCAGCTAAAACTTCGATCGTTCGGCACGATCTACTGCTGCTTCCCATGGAGCACACGTGCAGCAGCTGCAGACACGCACACGGGAAAATCCAGTGATGACGCATCGTACCTAACCAGTCGACTGACTCGGGCAGATGCTACGAAGAGCTGAAACGAATCCGACTTGAAGATGAGCCAAGGGTCGGAAAATTAACACCAGCGATAGATAGAGGAGGTTGGTAGTTCAATAAAATGCTAAGGATAAACACGCTAATCGAACGAGGTGGACCTTCCAAATAAAGTTTAAATCTGGACGTCGTCGAAAACAAGTCATTTACTACTTCGTTCCATTTTCATCAGAAAACAACTTGTAGCCTTTACAGGATACGATCAACTGAACGGCGTGAAACGATTTTCGAAACCGAAAGTGAGCTTTTTTCATTAAGTTTTTGGTTTGGTTTCAGTGGCTCTGAGCAACTCGTTTCTTGGTCAATTATATCTCCTACCTTCGGTAATTACATGTGTGTAAAATCCTTCGTAAGAAAGTATAATGAAGTATATGCAAAAAGTTGAGTTGTGCGGTGGGGATGTAGCTTTAGGGACGTAAAGCTCTATTGAACCCCAACAGTAGGTCGAGGGTGTCAGCTATAATCAATTGGACCACGGCGGGAATTAATCCCACACCCAACATCAGTGTCTCCTCCCAGACGACTGAGCCAGATCGACGCTCTGCTCAGACGTCAAGTGCAATACGTACTTTACCCATCTCATCGCAAGCTACATTTTACAATATATATATTGTGCGAACCATCGTATGAGGTTATGGGGATGGGTGTAGTTAGCATCTATTTGGATACAAGTTACAATTCAGATGGGATTGATCCAGTGTCGGCGAATGCTATCTAGAAACTAAGTGGATGATTACGGTTAGAAACGAATACTGTTAGAAGCACGCGCATTTCATGCGGCGGTTCGCGTCGTGATATTGGACTTTTAGCGACTTTACAGTGAAAAGGTGATGTAGTTTACACAACTATAGTTTAAGTACAGAACTTTGTGTATTTGCATATTAGTAGTTTAGGTATAAACTTAACACTAATAAATCACTTCTGAATTTGATTTTTGACTATCACGTAATTTGAGTGGAGAACAAGTGCGCTACAGTGCGCAGCTTAAATTGTGACGTTTACGATTGGAGACCTACTACACTTCAAGTGCAGTTGGATTTGTCTTTACGTTTTCGTTTCTCGTTTCACGTGGTTGTTGATTTGGGTCGCTGTCTCACGTTAAGTTGCGTTACGACTGTGGATAATAAATTTACGTTTGTGACTTTATTATTTGTTGTTACGTTACTTCCTTCCGCTATCTGTCTGCTTGGAACTTCACGCGCCAGTACGTAGTTACATTGGAACGCGCGCGAAGCAGTACACCCGGCAATATGAGCGATTACAACGAACAAATACATTAACAACTTAGATGAAACTCGAGTTGTTTATAAAGCGGACGAAGTGGTGCACATATTCATGAGAAATATATCGTATTAAGCCGATAGTATATTCGTGGTTTCAATGTGCTTAAGTGCTCTTCTTATACTTTTGAAGAGCTCTATCAATCCCAAGAAATAACTTTTTTTTTATTTTAGGTATATTATAATTATTAATAATTTATTTCTAATAATAAATAAATAAATAAGTTCCTTAAGATATTTAAAAAAATATTTTATCGTTGCTAATGTTTTTATATTTCTGGAAAAACAAAGACGATATTAAATTAGTTTTGCATACTAAATTATCTCCTTACAATTAAAAAACAAAAAAGTTGTAGCGACAGAATATTGGCTATACATAGCCAATATTCTGCTGCTACAACTGTTAAATTTTAAATGAAAAAATTGTCCAATTAGATCATCACTTTAACTGCAGAATAAATAAGAATTAAATTTATTATTAATAATAATAATTCGATAGACATTGAAACAATTTAATATTTTGTCTATTTAAAATTATACCAAATAATCCTAGACAAATAAAAATTATGTCAAATCACGCAGTTATAGGTCGCCAGACGACCCTGGTTTCAAAGGATTTTGGTTTTTGTTTAGTTATAGAAGTAAGTCGTAAAAACTTAGTTTCCGTATCGAAAATGTTTTTCCATAACTTTATATCATATCATAAAGGTTTCGTTATGGTGCAATGGGTAGTATGGCCGGTTTCCACGGTGTGAACGGCGGGTGCAAACCCCGCAACAGTCGAATTTCCAAAACCACTGAAAAAGGCAAATTTCCGAAGTAACGAAAGTAACCATATACAATAGCTTGTGTTGAGTGGAGCAACATATCTATCATTTCAGAATCATTGCAACTGAGCTGTAAATCTTCAGGTAAATACGAAATCAACATTCCACTGGAATTGAATACTGACGTAACTTAAACAGGAAAATCGAAAGGACCAATGACGACCCCTGAAGGTTAAACCGTTCAGCCGGGAATGAGTCTGATAGCAATCACGCTAGGTGCATCGAGGAGATGTACCAACACCGCTATCCAGAACGTTCCCGACGTGGAGAAGAGGTCCGAAAGGGAAGCTGACTGAACTGAAAAGCCAACCCGTGACGTTTTGACTAGGGCTGTCAATGGGCCGGACCGGCCCGCCGGCGTCCTGGATGGGCTTGGGCCTGACTATCAGGCCCGTGGGCTGGGCCAGGGACTGACTTTCAAGGCCCGCTTGCTACGTAGACGTACCGCGGTCCCAGCGGATTACACAAGGGCCGGGCCAGGGCCAAGACTTTAAGTCCTGTCCAGCCCATTTAATGTATGGTTTATTTTTTAATTCCTGATATGTAGTCCAGATGTTGGAGAGAACAATATAGGAGATTTTTCTATCCCTTAAATTTCGAGTTTTTGATCTTTGAGGTACTGGATATAAATCAGAGTGCCCCCCCAGGCATCCCAGAAGTTTTTCTGGCTTATCTACTCCCAAGACTCCACCTCATTACCAAACCTCTGATGGACAACGCTGTTGATATCGCTGATGACACCATCCTATCGGTGGCATCTCAAGATAGCAGCGGACCTCCTGGAATGTGTCGGTAGCTGACATCAGAATTATGTTACCCCTTCATCCTTGATACACTTGGTACGTCTTGGTTTTCTTGCATCAACACATGATGGGTGTATATTTATCAATTACTCACCCATAATTCCCGGAACTATCCGGCGAAACAAAAGCCATCTGCAATCACTGCAAAGGCACGTTTGCAAGGAAAGGAGGCAGCTCTGGTACCAGTCATCTTCTGAGTCATCTGAAGACGTCATGTACCAAGTTCAAGTCCTTTGAGAAAGGCCAACAGAAACTGTCCTTCACCAAGGCTGGTAGCTCTGGGAAGCTCTCCACGCATGTGTTTTGTCAAGAGCGTAGCCGTCAAGATCTTGCCCGGATGGTCATCATGAAGGAGTACCCTTTCAACATTGTCGAAAATGCTGCATGCCGCACATTCGTCACAAACCTTCAGCCGAGATTCAAGATGATTTCTCGGGGTACTCTTCGCTCCGACTGCCTTTCCATCTACGAGGACGAAAAGACCAAGCTCTACAATCTCCTGGCAGATGCACCCGGACGGCTGTGGTTGACCACCGATCTGTGGAAGTCAACGCTGGCTCTGAAGTATATGGTAATCACCTGCCATTGGATCGACCAGAATTGGAAGCTTCAGCGCCGGATTCCGGACTTTGACATGATACCATCTCCCCACGGCGCCGAACATCTTACGGGGGTTTTCAAGAAGGCCATTGGACCAGCAAACTGGATCATTGACACAAAGGTATTGGTGCTTGTCCACTGTTTGAAACTGCCAGTATATTTACTTGAGCTAATAATAATTGTTTGGTAATAGCTATGCACTCTCACAGTCGACAACGCGAAAGACAACATTGCTGCAAACATGAAGGAGCATCTTGGCGACGGGAATGTTCTACCCATCAGCGGCATGTTCTTTCATGTTCGCTGTTGTTGCCACATTCTGAACCTAATCGTCAAGGATGGGCTAGTTTCAGTCAAGGATATCGTTGACAATGTAAGGAGCTTTGATGATATATGTTCATAAACTCATAAATACTAATAATCATTCATTTTTACCGTTCAGATCCGCAACTGTATCAAATATGTTCGAGCATCTCAAGCTGGCAAGCAGCGTTTCATCGAACTCTGCACCGAAATGCAGATCTCGACCAAGAAAGGTCTCGCTCTGGACGTGGATACAAGATGGAATTCTACCTATTTCATGCTTGTGTATGCACAACCGTTCAAGACGGTCTTAACACGGCTTCAGACACGGGATCGAGACTTCAAGATTGCTCCGTCAGCGGCATACTGGCAGAAAGCTGATGCATTGGCTAAGTACCCGAAAATTTTCTATGACAGTGAGTGTCACGTATGTCTGCCGCAATCTGAGATGTTTACTAACACAATAATTCTTAGCCACTGTCCTCTTTTCTGGGTTGCATTATCCAACTGCCAATGTCTACTTCAACGAAGTCGTCAAGGTTCCGGAGTAGCTGCTAAAGGGCAGCCGTGATCCCGACCCATTAATCCGGACAATGACGCGGCCAATGCAGGAGAAGTTCGACAAGTACTGGCGGAAGTTCAGCTCCGTCCTTTCACATGCTGTGATTCTTGACCCGCGGTACAAGCTGCAACTCGTCAAGTTAACATTTGACAGATTGTACAGCATGCATGCGCCTGAAAAACTAGCTGAAGTGAAGGAAACGTAAGTTTTTTTTGGCCAGACATAGAACATTATCCAAGCTTGGTACCATACTAATTTTCTGATTCACAGGTTGCTTGACCTTTACCACAGAGAGTATTCCAGGCATGAAGTGGTTTCTGCTGCAACCGCTGCCAACCCAGCAACCCGTGACGCTGCCTCACTTCTTACGAGCTCGTCAAATGCCTTGGACGACTTTGAGCGCTACATAGCTCGACAGGATCATCCAGACCTGAAGAAGTCGCTCGACTGCTACCTTGAGGAGCCGCTCATGTCTCGTGCGGTTACATTCGACATCCTCCAGTGGTGGAAAGACAAGTATACCATGTATCCGACGCGCGCAAGAATGGCTCGAGACATCCTTGCCATCCGCATTCAACATTCTCTTCAGAATCAGTACGTTTCCTGTTCTTCTATCGTGTGAACTTGAAGACTTAACTCGGATATTTACTCATGCATTTATGTGTCTGTCCATCTTTATTCCACAGTGCTTCAGCACGGGACGGCGAATCATCACCCCATGGCGTAGCCGCTTGTCAACGGAAATGGTGGGCGCGCTGATCTGCGATCAGGACTGGTAACGAAATGGACACATTGGCGATGACATTCCTTTGGAGGAAGAGATGGAGGAGAACGGAGAGGATCTACCCAACTAGTAGATAGCATGGCACGGTTTTTCCATGCCTCAATTAAATTTAAGAATAAAAGGGTGGTGGTGGGAGAAGGTGGATATATGAGGTAGTGGTGGTAGTTGACCTTGTCTATGTACCAACATTGGTGAGTGATGATGCCACCAAACACTGGATTTTCATCCAGCCATAGTCTACTGTTCTGTATCTGTATCAAATGCTCAATATTCTTTGAAGTTTACGTTCTGCGGTGCATTGACGTTTTTTGGTGTCCGAATAGAGCTGGACCGCTGACGGGCCTTCCTGAAAGCAAATGGGCCTGGGCCGGACTTGGACTCGAGATTTGCATGGCGGGCCTGGACCCGGGCCTGATAGTCCGGCCCGAGGGCCGGGCACAGATCTCAATACCTTGGCCCGTCTACTCACGGACCCGGCCATGGGCGGCGTTAGGCCCGGCCATGGGCGACGAAAGGCCCGGCCCGGCCCATTTACGTCCCTAATCTCGACGTCTTCGGTCGCGGAAGGCGGTTCATTCCGTTATCATGAGAACCCATTGAGAACGAAGCGGCAACGATGCAGCTAAGTTCTGGAATCGCGAAACCACAGAAAATCAGATGACATCAATTCTAGAAGTATGACCGTGAGGACAACAGCTTTCAATCATTGATGATCGTCGAGATGGGCCAGCCGCGGTCGGTGCTACCATGTTGTGTTTAGTGATAAGTTGGAGGAGTGGATTATGTCAGTTCGTGGGGTACGTGATTCTGATATATCACGTTCCTAGTAGGTTAAGACACATATATATATATATACCTTAGAAGCCATGACGTCATAGGAGTACGCCAT
>CM047583.1:3955433-3974691 GCA_026184515.1 Peronosclerospora sorghi | reverse complement strand
AGTCATCTGGGACTACTGGAGTTGGGATCATCCTGAGATATTTCGGGAAGTTTTCTATAAAGTGTTTGGTGACGGTTCGGACATTAGTACTAAGAATATGGGAAGTTTAAGCAAGAAGGATAGCTTTATTGCTTTATTGTGTTGTAAATTGAGTGGAACAACTGAAATTTTAAGTTCCTTCACGACACCTAACACCTGTATACCACGTAACCGCTTGCGTAAAGAAGCGAACTTGTTTTGTGATCGTCGAGATGATCCGGACCGCGGTCGGTGCTACCATGTTGTGTTTAGCGATAAGTTGGAGGAGTGGATTATGTCAGTTCGTGGGGTACGTGATTCTGATATATCACGTTCCTAGTAGGTTAAGACATGTATATATATATACCTTAGAAGCCATGACGTCATAGGAGTACTGTAACAGGACTGATCCTGTTACAGGCTTACACTGTATTTTGCGAGGAAGTGCGCAATACAATATAGGGCAGGATTAGTTGATAACAACTAATCCTATACTAAAAGTAAATATATAAATATTTACTTATGGGTTAGAACGCAAAATTAAGAGTGTTTATTTAATGGGTGGTTTAGAGGCTAATAGTATAGTAACTACATAATTAATATTATAATATCAAGTATTCAACTAACTGTACTATTAGTTAACCTGCAAGATTCGGTATTTATACCGAATCGACTTTTCTTTCGTAGATTATAATAACTTATAATCTCTTATTTAAATTTCAGACAACGCGTCTGAAATTAAACTTCGATATTCTAACTTGAATATCAATTATGTAATGACACCCCATTACATCACCCCCCACTTAAGGAGGTTGGCCAATAATAACTCTTATTTTGGCCAATCATGGGTGGCACTTGTTGGTCAGAATTTCTCATTCACCAACTGATTGACCATCGACTCGATGGTCAAGACACACGGCGGCGCTCTAAAGAGAGTGCTGAAAACAATGGAGGAGCTTCTTCCTCCGCCTCAGCACTAGGTGCTGAGGTGTTGAGTGACAACGGTGACGCTGCATTAGTAGCGTCAACTACGCAAATGTCGGAAGACGTACCGTCTTCGACCACAGATGCTGCTAAGGCGGCATCTGACAAGAAACAGGGAGATGTTGCTAATGCAACATTTCGCACAATGGCAACTTCCGAATGGCGTGTTGCCAAGAGGGCCATGTTCGGGAGTTCTGACTCCGAACAAAGTGATGGGGATACAGATGTCCCCACTAAAGGATCTAGCGAGTCAAAACTCGCTAGGTGCTCATCGCCTAACAGCGATGACGACTCTGGTGTCGCTATTATAGCTGACAGCGACAATGATTATTACAGGTGGTTGCGGGAACGCAGAGCCCCACCTGGACCAAGTACTTCTCCACGTCGGGGTGATTTAACCCCGGCGCGTGGTGTTGAAGCAGGCGGTGCTCCGCCTGCTAAAAGAGCTCGAACAGAAGCGGCGTCTGCCGCTTCTAAAGTGTATCATCGTACGGAACCACATGTTCCGTACAAAGCGGGGTTTTGGACCCCTGGCTGGGCTATCGCCCCCAAAAGTGGCGGGCACCGTAAACGGGACTGCCAGTATGCGTTGTTCGATATCAACGTGCTGGATGACTGCGAAGACATCCAGTCACGTCGATTCGATCGAAGTACAGACGATAGACGTCTGTACTTTATTGACCTCTTTTTCCAGGTTCGAAATTATTCAAGCCGGAAAGGTTCAAGGAGGAGCAGGGACGATAAAGACGCCCTGACTCAGAGTTGGAATGCTTTTGTTGACAACTACAACAAAAGACCAGATGATTACGTGAATAAAGTTCACGTAATGCGCGAGCGCTTTTTAAAGCACTCACGAGCAGGCAAAATGGAATACATCCATTTTGCTTGCCTCAAAGAAGGGTTAAAGTTTGGTGTCCCTTCTCACCTCGTTTGCCCGCGGTGTCCGCAGGGAGCTCCTCGTCTGTCAGAGGAGGAGTTGCGGGGGTACGGTGGTTTTTCCGTACCCGCCGAAAATTCAGGGTTTAATTGATACCCTGAATGCATCAACACCTACTGTTGATGCTACTTCGCATTATGAGTTTGAGACTTCTTCTCAAACTCAGTCAAAAGGTCTGGGGCGTCGGCCCTCAGTACCGCAATCGGCTCCCAAGAGTCGAACTCTTGGGTATATCCCATCCAGCGTACCAAGTACTCGGTACGCTGCCCCTTCTTCGAAGGCACCGAGCGCTTCGAGATCAAGCGCTCGACGATATATCGCTTGTTCCCCTGATTATCAATCAAGGGCGGCGAAGGTTGAGAATTCCCTCGCCGTTGATGTTTCGGAGCATGGTTCTTTGCTCCGCAAGCTCGAGGAGATTAATCCTCCTTGAGCAGCGATATGTCTCACTGTGTGAAGACATATCGGTCTCTTCTCGAGGATGTCCGCGACATCCTCGGGGCGCACACTTCCCTCCAGCAGAAGAATGATCTTCTGTACATTGAGCTTTTCCGCTATAAGGGAGAGATCGATCGGCGCACGGCTGATCTTGAGCAGTCGAAGGCGGAGGTAACGACTCTCCGCTCTGCTCACCAACGGCGGGAAGCCGATTACAAGTATCTCTTGGAAGACTTGGAGAAGCACAGTATATTACGTGGTTCTGCGTCTCGTCGTAAGACGAAAACGAGTGATACGGCTTGAGCCGCCCATTATAGAATGTTGGGTGAAGCCGCATTGCTGTGGGAATGTCTAAGGTATAGGCATTCCCCCGAATCTCTTGGACCTTGAAAGGTCCAATGTACTTAGGAAGCAACTTCCGTGTAGGGAAGTTACTTATTGCATGTGTAGGCAAATTGGTAGTACATAATAATACCAATTCACCTTTCAGAAAGGAGTTTTTGTTCTTACTTCCTTGTTTGTCTGCATTTTGCTTCTGATTATCAAAAGCAGAGGCAAGTGCATCTTTTATATAGCGTATTACAGCTTGGCGCTGTAATACGAATATATCTACTGCTTTATCAGCAGTAGGTGCATTGTCCTCGTTGTCTGCAGCCATTGCTGCAGACACATATTCATCGTATGCAGCTTCAGTTTTAATTGAAGCTGCTTCCGCTTCTACTGTACTTTCAGTAGAAGGGCCATCGTTTTGTTCACAAGTTGCAGTCGCAACTTGCGCATTGACTCGCTCAAAATTTGATCGGGTCCCTCCCCCACTTAGATTTGGCGTACCGCCAAGAAAAGCTGGGGTTCGTGGATGCCTTAAGGCATCCACGTAGAACGGTGTATGCTTAGTTGAAGTATGCACCGAATTGTTAATCGCAAATTCAGTGAGTGACAGGTAGTCACTCCACTGTTCAAAGGCATGTGCGTATGATCGCAACATGTCTCCGAGAACGCGGTTAACCCGTTCCGTCTGCCCATCCGTTTCCGGATGGTCCGCAGTTGATATCTTCAACTGGGTTCCCAACAATGAGAACGTTTCTTGCCAGAAACGTCCTGTAAATCTCGGATCTCGATCCGAGACAATGTCTTCCGGCATTCCGTGCAAACGGAATACCGTATCAACGAATATCCGCGCTGTTTGAGCGGCGGTTATGTTCGATGATACTGCAGTAATATGTACCATCTTACTGAAACGGTCTACAAAGACCACTATTCCGGTCTTCCGACTATTGTCGGGTGGAAGACCGAATACGAAGTCCATTGAAATGGACTTCCAACACTCTGTCGGAACCGGCAGAGATTGCAGCGGAGCCTGTTCGGACTGCGCAGACTTAACGCGCTGGAAAATCTCGCAAGCGCGTACGTATTTCCGTACCCACTTGTACTGGTTCGCCAGTAAAAGTCACGTGGGAGAGAAGCGTATGTCTTCTCTCGACCTTGATTCCCCGAAATCGGTGCATCATGATACTCAAACATAATTTGATGTTTGAGATCATCGTCGTTTGGAACGACGATGCGACTTTCATCTTTTTGGTCTGTGCTGTAAAGCAGCAGACCATCGTGCAGTCGATATCGATGCACGCAAGCGCGGAGGAACTCTGGGAGTTCGTCGCGTTTCTCACTTGATTGATTACGTAAGTAATCAATCAACAGACCTGTCTCCTCGTCTGTTTTGTACGCCTCGCGTACTTGTCGTATAATTGACGACGACAAAGCAGTGCAACGGATCGCGTTTGAACTGGCACCTTCGGTTACGGACGGTTTCGTCTCGTAATCGGGCCTTCGTGAGAGCGCATCCGCTATCACGTTCAACTTTCCGGGTTTTTATTCAACCGTAAAGTTGTATTCAGCAAAGAATGACAGCCATCGAGCCATTCTTTGAGAAATGTGGTGAATTCACGGCCGTGCGTAGTGACGCATGGTCCGTGTAAACCACAAACGGTCTATCTCCCAATAGATAGATCCGAAACTTAGCCAGTGCATACTTCATGTCAAGGAGTTCCTTGTCATGCACTGGATAGTTGCGCTCGGCTGGGCGCAACTGACGCGATTGATAGCAGATTACACGATCACGATCATCATGATCACGCTGCATCAAAGCACAGACGATAGCGAAATCGCTCGCGTCGCAAGCGCGTGGAACTGACGATCGTTATCGACTATAGCCAAGACAGGCGCTTCAGTCAAGCTTTGCTTGACTGCATCAAAAGCATCTTGGCATTAGGTATCCCAATGCCATTCGACATCTTTCTTAAGTAATTGAGAAAGAGGTCGTATTAACCCAGCATAGTTGCACGAATACTTGTGCAAATATGCTGCCAACCCAAGGAACTTTCGAAGTTCCTTAACGTTGTTTGGCGTAGGCCATTCAACAATCACCCTGATCTTTTCTGGATCAGGACGCACCCCGTTCTTGCCCACAAAACATCCAAGAACGGGTATCTCAGGTGCACCAAAGGTGCACTTCTTTAGATTTTCATAGAGATTATGCTTACGCATAAGCTCTAACACTCGACGTAGATGTTCCCTATGGACATCTACATCGCTTTTATCGTGTTCACACTTACTATGGATGAACACTTCATCGAAATAACTCGGTGCGAATTCTTGCACCGGGCGTAATAGATGCGTTGCGCATCTGTTATACGTAGCAGGGGCATTTCGAAGCCCCTGCGGCACAACAAGCCACTCCCAAAGCATGCCGCTTGGGGTGCTTACCGCCGTGAGAGGGATATCCTTCTCACGCATTAGGATTTGATAAAATCCATCCTTTAGATCGAGAGCACTAAAGATGGTGCTCCAGCACATGCCATCTATGATGACATCCTTCCGCGGTATCGGTGTCTGTGCCGGTACCGTCGCTGCGTTCAGCTTGTTGTAAGCGTGAACGATTATCCACCCACCTGTGGACTTTTTCACACAAAAGGTGGGGGTAGAGTGCGGTGAGATAGACTCCCGCACTTGGCCTGATTTACGACGAGCTTCGAAAAACTCGTCGATCGCTTTTACCTGATCACGCGGCAACGGTCATTGCCGCGTAACACAATACTTCGTGCCTGGCACGAGGACAATCTCATGACGAGTTCCCTTATCCTTAGGGAGATCGCTAGGTACTTCTTCTGGGAATACGTCAGCGTATTACCGAAGTATCTCATAAAATGGGGAGTTCGCTTTAAGCGACTCCCAGCTCTGTGCTTCAAAGCGCTGAACTTTGGTTTGATCATTGGGAACCTCTTTCCCAATGTTTTCCACTTGTAATGTGGATATTCGTTCACAAATATCCACTACATCATCTGTTGCTACGATGGTACAGATCTGTTTGATCTGATCATCGTGCAAGTTTCTCATAAACTTCTTCCAGCTTAGCGCTGGAAGAGCCATCACCTCCGAACCTTCTTTCGGAGGGTGTTCCATCAACAGAGACTGGGTAGATAATCCGGTCTCCGTTTGCGTCAAGACGTTGATCGTCTCGACGGAACTGCCCATGCAATCAGACGCACTCGTCTGATTGACTGCTACACAGTGATTACGATTCACCGTGTGCGAATACTCATCCTCATGGTGGCCACTGCCTACCATGGAGTTTTGGCGATCAGATGTGCTCGTCTGATCGGCCGCCTGTTATGCGACACGGTGGTCTTTATCACCCGTGTGCATGGCTAACGCAACGTGGTGGGCACTGGCCACCACGGAGTTGTGCTCACGATTGCACTCGATCGTGAGTTCACTCTCATCAACACGGAATTCTTTCATCGTGTTGGAACCTTCGGTCGCACAGTGGGTGTTTCCCACCGTGGATATCACTTCATTCTCACGGTGGTCTTTATCACCCGTGGAATGTTTCTCTCCAACACGCAACGAATCTTCTGTTGCGTGTGGTAGTCCCTCGGGACTTTCACCAGCGGAGTTACCTTCCGCTGATCGTGTCGGAACAGACCTGGTGGTGCCATAGCTATCCACCAGACTGTCTGACGCTGCGGTTGTATCCTCTGATACAGCCGGATTACACACAAGGTGATCAGATCCTGTGGGTCTGCCGCAGTCGATCGATAGGTTAACCTAGTCGATCGAAGGTTTAAACTTGTACATCCATGGGATTCCAAGTATCACATCGAACTTGTCATCTAAATCGAGGACGATGAATTCATCCTCGAATGAAAGTTCATTAAACTCGAAGCGTGTTTTAATCACACGATTTGGAATAGTCACGGTTGCACCTGTTGCTAACCGGACTGACAACATACTTCGTGGGGTTTCTACCTCCACGAAGCTTAACAGCGTTAGACTCTGAGTTCTAACGAAATTGTTTGACGCTCCTGTGTCAAACAAAGCTCGCATGGGGACATCGCTCCCGTGCGGCTTAACCTCCAGGGTGATAAGAGACTTTCCATCACCCTGCACCTTTTGACAGGACATAGTCCCCTCTGGGGCTATTACCCTCACATGCCCTATGTCGGCATGTGGGATAACATTCCCAGTAGGGCGCCCCGCCCCTACAGGTGATCTAAGCTTTTTGAACCAACAGGGTGATGTCCCTGTTGGTGTCGCCGTGCAGCGGACGGTTCCGTCCGCTGACTGCGTGGCACCGGACGCGGTGCCATACACTCATGGGCAAAATGCCCCATTTTCGCGCCTCGATTGCAGCGAATATTCTTCTTAAATTTCGGCTGCTTCGTGTTCGAAGCAACCGCAACCGATAGGTCCATCGGCTCTGGACCTCCACCGCCCATGCTCTGGCGCGGGTGGCTGTTTCTTGAGACGAAGTGTGAGCTTCGTCTGCCCGACTGCTGCTTGTTGACATGCTGTTGCGGCATGTCAAAAGCGAAGGGCTGTTGAGCCCTTCGGCTGTACCCAGCATGCGATGACGCTGATCGAATGCTGAACTCCTCACGGATGCTCATATCAATGGCATCCCTTAAAGTCTCTGGCGGGTGCCGGTAGAGACTATGTTTGACGGGACCATCATTGAGTCCCTTCATGAAGCCAGTGACCTGCATAGCAGGGGGCACCGGCTCATACAAAATATTTGACAGCAAATATTTCGTCTTCTGAGCGTAAGCTTGAAGGTCAAGCTTACCTTGCCGGAGTTCCATGAGCTCCTGCCGACTACTTAGCTCCATTTCTGGAGCTTCAAAGTTGATCTTTAGCTCAGCATTTAATTCCTGATAAGTCAGGAACGCAGAGTCATCAGTGGCTCTGCGACTCATCGCCCTTGCCCTGGCTCTGCCGCCCAGACATGTTGTGACGAAGTACGCCTGTTGACATTAGTCAACAATATTTTGCGCAGAGATGGCATCTTCCACGTCTGCGAACCATCTACGAAGGGGCTCACCCCCTTCGCCGGTAAAGGGCGGTACTCGCGCCTTTACCACTTCAACGCTATGCGTTGCAGGTGCAGTTGCGGTCCGCGCTGCCTCTGGCGCGGGCCGTTCTGGCTTTTCTAGGTGGTTTCGCCTAAAGCGATTCACCACCTGTATCACTTCCTCCGGGTACTTACTCTGGAGGAAGGTAATGATGTCGTTCCCCGTAGACCGAACCATTTCCACCGTCGCGTCTTTACTACGCGACGAGAAGTGGGGGAAGTGTTCATTCACCACTTCCAGCGTTCTCTCTCGCTCGGCAGGCGTCATGTCTCGCGACATGATGCCGAGCGGCTCTTAATCTTCGCTCCACTAGTTGAGTAGCGTAACGGAACTGTGGTCGTTAAGACGGACCACAAAGTGCTACCAGGTGTAACAGGACTGATCCTGTTACAGGCTTACACTGTATCTTGCGAGGAAGCGCGCAATACAATTAGGGCAGGATTAGTTGGTAACAACTAATCCTATACTAAAAGTAAATATAAATATTTACTTGGGTTTGAGAACGCAAAATTAAGAGTGTTTATTTAATGGGTGGTTAGCGGCTAATAGTATAGTAACTACCTAATTAATATAATAATATCAAGTATTCAACTAACTGTACTATTAGTTAACCTGCAAGATTCGGTATTTATACCGAATCGACTTTTCCTTCGTAGATTATAATAACTTATAATCTCTTATTTAAATTTCAGACTACGCGTCTGAAATTAAACTGTTATATTCTAACTTGAATATCAATTATGTAATGGCACCCCATTACAATGTCTATAAAAATTTTCTCGGTCGATCAACTCTGCCTCAATCGTTAGCACGTTGTTGTCCATATTAACCTCGACAATACCTTCACCGGTATCTCGTCTAACCAGCGCCCAATTTCCTTTGACATACGAGAGTATACATCCACCCTCTTCAAATATACCATACGAAAAAATATTTCGGGTTATTCCCTCCACATAGAATACATCTTTTACTTTCAACAGTCTCCTTCTGACCGCACGTCAAATGAATGAACATTTGTCCCTTTCTTGTTCAGTTGTAGCTTCTGCCCGTCTGCCTGATAACAGACTTACGATACAGCTTCGACTTCTTGAAAGCAGATCAAATAGGGTGTCAGATGCATACTCGCTCCGCTATCGAGAACCCATGTATCCTTTTTCATCTTGTCGCTGCCTTTCGCGGTCATCAAAACGAAATCTTCTTTCTTCGATTTCTTCTTGGGACTATCTTTCTTGAGATGTCCTTCTTCACCACATAAAAAACATCCACTTTTCTACTTGGCTTCTTGCTTTTCAGCAACCAAATTGACTGTTCCAGCGAGATAATTTTTAAGCGGTCGATCATTAAACTCTACAGCCTGCGCGAATCGGCGAAGCTATTCAGCTTGCCTCAGGTAATTAGCTCTCGTGTGGTCGTACTTGGAGATGGGGATCTGTCTCATCTTCGATGCCGCGTGATAAATCACGTTATTCAGCACTAGTGACTCACAATTAGACCCTACGTCGTCTGCAATAGCCGTTGAATATAGGAAATGATCCGACCATGACATTCCAACAGCTTTTCTCGCCATAAATAACTCATACCTTGGGCCTACGCGACTTGAACATGAAAAACAGACATCTTCTTGTCCATTGCATAACCATAAGGCAGGGCCGGTGTTTCGAACCACCACCCTTTCACCTTTCGGTTGTAATACGACTCTGCTGGGCCCGCCAAATAATGTCCCAGCAGGTCTACCTTGGCATCTTCCGTCCATTGAAAGCCGCACGCTGCTTCTGCAAGACTTATCTGACGCAAAAACTTGCGTCCTTCTTGGGTGAGGGCGACCTTGCATATTTCCTAGATGCGTTCGCATGCTGGTGCTGGTTGACGTTGTGCCTCTGCGTGTAGGGGCTTACACCACCCGGATTACCTCCCCTGGTAAACGCATCCTTTCTAGCATGGCTAATGCTCTCAAAACTCATCTTGCCCTGCAAACCCGTGACAAAACCTTTCTTCTCTTCGCCACTATCACCAAGTGATGCCATACTCATCCTTGTATCACCCTTGGCCTTTGGCGCGACATTCTTAGCCTTCTCATTCTTGCTACTTGACATTTCAATCTTGTCAAGGCGATCCACAATATTTTCAAGCAATCTTATCATATCTGACTTGACTTGACTTCTTCATCTAACTCGGCACGGCCCAAACTTGGGCTCATAACCTGTTCGCTATCCCTCATCTTCGCTTCAAGGTACTAATTTGTGCACGTTCCAACTAGTAAGAGAGTACTTATGCGTGAAGTTCCACCACAAAACGAAAGTAGGACAATGTAATAGCAGCAATAAAACGTAAAACGGCTTTATATTCCACGTTAATTCCACTTATTTATCAACGTAAACGAAACGAGACCGCAATAATCTCCACACTCCACGTAACAGAGAAACTTCCAGCTAAACAAACGCTGTACTACACTCCACTTGTGTACTGGTGTAGAGGAAGTTAAAATTCGAAGTGATTTTATTAGTATTAAGATTAAGACTTAAACTAATAATATGCATATATGTAAGTTGGTGTACCTAACATAAGTTAAGTACTGCCAACCATGTTTTCATCGAAAAGTCGCTATACTCCATTTCATCCGACGCGAAGTGCTACAGCAGTTGCGCGTCCTTTCAACAGAAGTGTTGGAAACCAAGGGCAAGTTGCGGTATTGTGGTTTTCCAAGGTTTTAGCATCGGCGCACAGAAGTCGAAAATAGGTGTATACAAATTGCATATTTGTGACGGACTAAAAATAGTCCAGTCTAAATATATCACTTTTGCATTTTCTTCTCACGGTTATCTAACAGTAACCACGCGTCCGTTTTCTCTGTGCGCTCAGTCACTTCGGCATATCCAGTGGGAGTAGAGACGGGCAAGCGGCATCATACGGAAGCCCGAGTTATTCCTTAGTGGAGGCGCGCATTTAGGTTCCAGTTACTGTGTACAAGGACTGGGTACGAAGGTTTACGCGTGTTAAAGAGGTGGGCATACTAGGATCAAGTGGTTTACGCATTTTTGCAATACGACTACACGATGGCGAAGGGGAAGAGCACACAACAACAGGTTATGAGCCCAAGTAAGGGGCGTGAGGACAGCGAAGAAAAATTCGCTGTTGTTGAAGATAATGCAGGGTCGGCTGATGTCTTAGCAGCCATTCGCGAGCTGACAGACCGGCTGGAAAAGCTGGAGAACTCTCGTGGAGCAGTGTCTGAAGGGGGTGGTGTGTATACACCCCCAAGGGAGACACTAAGATGAGAATGGCTTCCCTAGAAGGGAGTCATGAGGCGAAGGCCGTGTACAGGCCAGTTAATCCAGCTGCCATGAGTTTCAGGCATCTTAGTAAGGCCGGTGCGAATTGTTTTGATCGAGGTGGCGCAGCAGACGCCGTACAGATCGGGGCACAGGCGGGCATCCAAGGACAAGGGTATGTAAACCCAGGGGTGCATATAGATGCAGGGCAGGTAGGACACGCGCAGTTAATGCGGAATCCCTCAACGAAGCAGTGCAAGCTTCAAATCAAAGCCTTCGACGGTACTGAACTGTACCGGGGGCTCGGGTCGGGTTTTCACCCGTGGGGAAGAAAGTTTTTGCGCCAGATAGGTATCGCTGAGGCAGCGTGTGGCTTCCCATGGAGTGAAGACGTTAAGGTCGATCTCCTGGGACACTACCTATCTGGTACGGCGGAGAATTATTACAACCGCCCGGTTGAAACGTGGTGGAGTGAGACTCCCGCGTTGTGGTATGTTATGGATAAGATGTTGACGACGTTTCATACGCAGCTAACGTCGGCTAAAGCGATGAGGTTATTTTTGGCGAGGAAGTGTTATACAAGATCTTGGCCGGAGCATTACTTATATTTGCTAGCAGTGGCGGAAGCAGTAGGGGGGGGCGGATGCTCTGGTGCTTGATAATGTTATTTATCATGCAGCGCCAGAGCTGAAGCATGTATTAATGTCGAGGTACGATTACACTCGCGTGGACTATCTACGGCAGGCTGAAGAGCTCTGACAGTCGCGCAGGCAGTGGAACACGAAGGTAACAGACCAAGGACGGAGGCAAGAGGCACAGTGAACGTCGTGACAGAAAGGAAGGACAAGTCAAGAAGATGTTTCGTATGTGGAGATGCGGGACACTTGAAGTGGAAATGCCCGAAGAAGGGTGGCAAGAATGTGGATATGTCACTTACGATTACTGGATATTACGCTAACGTTTCGAGTAATAAGTGGATCTTGGATAGCGGTGCAAGCATGCACCTGAGGAATGACTCAAGTTTTCTACGGAATACTGAGCCCGTGGATGGTGTGTGTTATCAAGCTGATGGTAAAAAGCTCAAGGTCGCTATGAAGGGCGAATTGCACGTGTACGCGCGGTGCGGTGGAGTCAAAGACTGATCAAGATTGAAAATGTGTATTACGTGGAGAATTTGGCGCGTAACATTTTATCGTATGGACTCTTAGAAGAAAAGGGCTGCGAGTTGGCTTACGTGAACAGTAAGCGGGTGATCAAGTACCAAGCGACAGGCGAGAGAATTTTTGACGTTGAGAAGGTAAAAAGGTCCTGACAGTCGACGTGCGCATGACCTAGCATATCAAGAACATCGAGACTTTTCACGACACGCAGAACGAGCAGTTGAGACGTCTATTCACGGAAGAAGGAGTTGCAGATTCAAAAGGAGCACCAGTATCAAGTGAAGAGCAAGATGAAGAAGTTCAAGAAGCACAAGACAGCAAGAAGGAGACCAAGAGAGTCAAGAAAAAGAAGACATGGTCAAGAGAGCGGCACGTGACAAGGGAGTACGCTAAGAAGAGAGCGGAAACAAGAGATGAACAGAAGCAAGAAAATAATGATGACAATCACGACAATGGAGTAGTGAATATGATCAAGGAAATGGATCCGCGTAATTTTTCGGAAGCTATGAAGAGCAAACGCAAAGATGAATGGAGTAAAGCGATTAGGCGTTAGAAATGAATGAAGTGTGGGATGTAACCAAGAGACCGAGTGGATGCAGGCCGTTACACACCAAATGAGTGTTCAAGACCAAGACTGACGCAAACGGAAGTGTGGAGCGTTATAAAGCACGACTAGTCGTGTGCAGAAACGAACAACGCTTTGGAGTTGATTATGGACTCACGTTTGCGGCTGTGATGGATATGGTGACGGTGAAGATTATTTTGGCGTTGGCAAGATGATGGAATGGGAAGGCCGAGCATGGAGAAATTCCGAATGCATACGTCAAGGCGCTCGAAGAGGAGCATGATATTTACTTATATATACCAAGAGGTATGGAGTTTACGAAACAAGATTTCAAGAGACTCGAAGTGGAAGAAGTAAATGAGCTGGTGCTGAAGTTGAAGAAGACCTTGTATGGTCTCAAGCAGGCAGGGCGACTCTGGAACAGACTATTGCACGACATGTTGATTACGTTGAATTTCTCGCAGTGCTACACGGACTTATGTTTGTATTTCAAGCGACGTGGAGTGGATGTGATCGTGGTCGGAGTTTACGTGGATGATTTATTGGTGACCGGAACGCAAGAAGATTTGGTAACAACATTCTTTGATGACATGAAAGTGTTAGAGATCAAGGATTTAGGTGAAGTTTACAAGTTTCTAGGAATGCGGGTGACCTATGAAGAAGAAGGAGGTTATTACCTCGATCAAGAAGTGATGATTAAGTTCCTTCTTGAGGAATATGGATTGATGGATGCTAATCCGGTGAAGACACCAATTGGAGGAAATCACGAGGACGTGTGTATGGAGAACCAAGTGGAATTGCCGGTCAGGCCTAGTGACGGATCGCCTGCAGTGAGGGATTTCCAGTCACTTGTGGTATCCCTCCTGTTGATAGCGCGATTTACTAGGCCAGACATAGTGTAAGCGGTACACAGGGCAACCAGGAAGACGCATGCGCCGAGGATGACAGACTGGCTTTTAGCCAAAAGAATTTTGCGATACTTGAAGGGAACATTCAAGGTGAATCTAAAGATGGAGCAGTCAAGAGAATTGTACGTGCCGGATGGATTACAACTAGTTGCGTACAGTGATGCCTACTACGCGGTATGTAAAGAAGACAGAAAGTCGGTGACCGGTGGATTGGTCACGTTGGATGGAATTATTCTCTATTGGATGTGAAAACGCCAGGCGTGCGTATCACTTTCGACAATGGCGTGAAGATCAAGCTACTGATATCGAGCAAATGGAAGGGCGTATTGAAGTGCGCTATAAAGGGACGGATAAAATGAAGGCGGACAGGTTTACCAAGGCGTTACCGATGCCGCGATTTGGAGTGTTTCGATCAAGTGTTGGACTGTCGTAGTGTTGAAAGTTGTTGTTGTCCATCGTAGTGTAGATACGTAGGAAAATCGAGTAGTAATAGTCGTATAGCGAAATCAAATATACCAAATCGTCTCGTGTCTGTATCTCGACAACCAATTACAGCTAGGTTTCGAGAGTGACACCCTTTGAGAGATTGTTGAACGTCCGACGAAGTGAATGCAAGTAGATGTTTATCTAATGCAAAGTTTATTGAGAAGTGATTAGCTAGCCTAACATGTAGATGCATGAGCTGCTGCTGGTATACTATACCGCTAACATCTGTTGTGTTACCTACATACCTTATCAGTACAAAAATAGGCAGTACTCAGAACAGAGTATAGATGCCTTATTTCTAGCACCTAAAAGATAAGAAATACAGATTGCTAACTAAAAACAAATGGTCCCACCTAATTATAATAATTAAGTATACAGACTATTTTTAGCACTCCTCCTCAATGTGTATTTCGAAAATCACACATGTTGAAGGCAGAGCGCGGCGCGTAGATCTTTGAACCTTGATTCAGGCAGTGCCTTGGTAAGTCCATCAGCAAGCATATCATGAGTAGAAACGTAGGTAGCTTCGATAAGTCCATCCGTTAACTTTTAAACAATAAATTTGACTCGAATGTCAACATGTTTCATCTTGGCACTTGTTTGGTAGCCCTTGAAAATCTTGATTGCTGCTTGGTTGTCCATACAAAGTTTCATGGGCAGCTTCATCTTGACTTGAACTTCCTCTATGAGCTCCTTGAATACCAAAAGCATCACTACGTTCGTCGAAGCCGCATAAAATTCCGCTTCCATAGTCGATAACGAGACGGCACCTTGTTTCTTGCAAATCCAAGCCACCAAAACGCCATCCAAAAATATGAGTCCACCGGAGGTTGACTTCCTGTCGCTCTTGGAACCTCCGTAATCCGCGTAGCTATACGCCTTGATGCTCAACTCGTTGCTCACCACCTCACCACGCCCCATACAAACTTAAGATATTTGGTACCTTTGAGGTAACGCAAAATCTTCTTGGAAAGCTTCCAGTCAGCGATGGTGGGGGCATGAGTACGTCGAGTCGCCTTATGAACGGCGTATACAATGTCGGGTCTGGTACAGCGAGCGATCCAGAGCAAGCTGTCGACCAAAGACTGGAAATCCTTGATAGTGATTGAACCATCACTACTGAGAGGTTCACTTGGTTGAAGCGAGGTATCTTCAAAGTCGGTGCCAATCGGTGTTCGGACTGCGTTTGCATCTTGCATCTTGAAGTCCTTGATGATTGCATCGATCGTCACTTCTTGATCCAACTTGTATGCCGAGTTAGTGTAAAAAAACACTTGCATACCAAGGAATTTTGATACCATGCCGAGATTTTTAATCTCGAGGCATTTCATATCATCAAAGAATTGTTCCACGATCTCCTCCTTTGTACCAGTTACTAGTAGGTCATCAACATAGATGCCTACTATAACGGTTTCACCGTCCAAGTGCTTGACGTATAGACACATGTCCGTCAAGCACTGCGTAAAATCTAGTTCCAAAAGATTTCCATGAATCAGCTTATTCGACATTCGTCCAGCCTGTTTGAGGCCGTAAAGCGTCTTCCTGAGCTTGAGTACTTTTTCCGTTTGACCATCTTGAGTGCATGCATCGGTTTTTAGATGCATACCTTGGGGAATGAACAGAAAAATATCGTGTTCATTTTGCTCAGCCTTAACATAGGCGTTTGGAATATCCCCGTGCCTCGCAGTCATCTGCCACTTGGTCGCCAACGCCAGAAGCAACTTGAATGTATTCATATCGATAACGGCGGCAAACGTCAAGGTGTAATCAATACCAAAACGTTGCTCGTTGCCACATGAAACGAGTCTAGACTTAAACCGTTCGATTTCACCATCTTGGTCCAGCTTTGTCTTGAAAACCCATTTCGTGTAGAGAGGTCGACAATCTTGAGGTTTCTCAACGAAACTCCAAACATCGTTACGTTCGAGAGCATTAAGATCCTCCTGAACAGCAATCGTCCACTTATTCTTGTTCGCCTTCTTCATTGCTTGAGTAAAACTCTTCGGGTCCATTTCACTAACGAAATGTATGGACCCACCATCTTCAACTGCAATAGGAGTTTCAGTTGTAACTTCGTCAGCAGTAGTAGGATCTTCAAGCTTGGACTTGGAAACACTTTGAGTGACGCAGGGCTAGCGTTGCCAACGTTTTTTGTTGCTAGCCTTCGTCTTCTTGGTGGTCATAGAGGTAGTCGTCCCCCCTGATTGTCGATCTTCCACCATACTTTGTTGAAGTGTACTGTTTTGATCTGTAATGGCCATCACGGCCGGAAAATGAGTTTCATTGTCGATGATGACTGAAACGTTTACCGTTAATACCTTGTTGGTCTTTTGGATGTCGAAAATTTTAGATTGGGTGGACTTGTGTAATAACACACGGTTGCCTTTAACGTAGGCCATCTCGCACCCTTTATCCTCCAAAAAAACATACGACAAGATGTTTTTGGCGAGATTATCCACGTAAAATACGTTCTCCACACGAACGATCTTTGGTTTACCACTGGCATGGACTTTCAACAAGATCCAGCCTTTATATGTGATTTCCAGCTGTTCTCCATCAGCCTGGAAACACGTGCCGTCAACTGGTTTGGCATCACGCAGATACTTCCGTTGATCAACCAAGTGCATACTAGCACCGGAATTGAGTATCCAAGTGTTTGCAACCGATTTCGGCACAAAATTCGTAACAGCGAGCGAGAAATCGACTTTTTTGTCAGGCTTATTAAGGCATTTCGGTCTAATATGACCTACTTTACCACAACCATGACACTTGATGACCTTCTTCTTGTCTTCAACCAAATTCACTGCTTCGTGAGTGTGCGACTTGACAGCCCTTGATTCACCCTCGACAGCCTGTGCAAAGTGTGTCAACTCTTCAGCATGTCGAAGGTAGTCCGTCCGCGTATGATCGTACTTAGCCATTAACACCGTCCTCAATTTCAGCAAGGCATGATGGACCACATTGTCCAGTACGAGCGGCTCACTGTTGACAACAGCTTCGGAAATCTGCACCAGGTAAAGGAAATGGTCATTCCATGAGACCTTGGGGTTCTTCCTGCTGGTGAAGAGTTTCATCGCCTATGCAGAGGTGATGGTCGTATGGAATGCACTAAGCATATTATTCATCACATGAACGAGAGTTGGCGTTTCTGTCCACCATGTGTCAACCCGTCTGTTGTAGTACTTCTCGACAGTACCACCCAGGTAATGACCGAGCAAATCGACCTTGAAATCTTCGCTACAGTAATATCCGCAAGCGGATTCCGCGATAGAGATTTGTCGAATAAATCTTGTACCCCAGTCCTTGAATCCAGCCCCAATCCCTCGGTATTGCTCGGTACCATCAAATACTTTTATGGAGAGCTTGCAGTCTTTCGCTGGGGGGGGGGGTCTTGAAAGCTGGGGGACGTTGATGCATAGGTGCACCCATACCAAAGTTATTTTGGTGTACATTTGTGGTACAGTTGAGGGCGCCTGCGGTTTCCTCTCCGGAGTGCTTTCAAGCGACTCCATGCGCATGCGAGTCCCTAGGCGCATCGAATTGTTGAATCCAAAGTTGTTCATGTCCGGGACCTTGGAAGCCTCAAGCTTGTCCATGCGGTCACACAATTTCTTGAACATCTCCAAAATCTGCGTCCCTTCGGCTCCGAACGGGGCCGGCTTCTCTTCAAGGGATCCGTCGTCACTTGATACGGCTTGATCCTTTGGGCTCATAACCTGTTGAAAGTTGTTGTTGTCCATCGTAGCGTAGATACGTAGGAAACTCGAGTCGTAATAGTCGTATAGCGAAGTCAAATATACCAAATCGTCTCGTGTCTGTATCTCGACAACCCATTACAGCTAGGTTGCGAAAGTGACACCCTTTGAGAGATTGTTGAACGTCCGACGAAGTGAATGCAAGTAGATGTTTATCTAATGCAAAGTTTATTGAGAAGTGATTAGCTAGCCTAACATGTAGATGCATGAGCTGCTGCTGGTATACTATACCGCTAACATCTGTTGTGTTACCTACATACCTTATCAGTACAAAAATAGGCAGTACTCAGAACCGAGTACACATGCCTTACTTTTAGCACCTAAAAGATAAGAAATACAGATTGCTAACTAAAAACAAATGGTCCCACCTAATTATAATAAGAGATAACGTCTAATATGCCCCTGTTTTCGCCCAAAAATTCTAAAATGACCCTCTTCTTAGAAAAATCCTAAAATGCCCCTGTTTTTGCGGTGCCCTCCAATCGCTAATTTAAGGCGACTATTTAATGAAATAATCGCCATATAGTAGACAATATTATTTTACTGAGGTAAAATTGCAGTGATAATAATATCGCAAAATTTTGACGATGCTAAGGCTAGTGCGCAACGGTGCGCTGATTGTAAGCTGGTCAGCCTGACAAAGAAATACTTTTTTGATATTAATTACGGTATTGGCTATTCCATGGTTCCTACGATTCCTGACGGCTCTATCATCTTCGTGGAGCAACTATCGCGATATTGGCGGAGATGGGAGCGTGGTGACCTCGTTCAGCTGCGATCGACCACTCGATGCCAGGGTGCGACAATCACCAAGCGAATTCTGGCTCTGGTTGGTTTATATTAGTTATGTAAGGTGAAGTTTTCGTTACCTGATGATTACGCAATGCTGCAGGAGGAAGACGTGGTGGAACTGCAACCGCGTTTTGATCAGGAGAGAAGGCGGACAATCACCGTTCTAAAGGGTCATGTGTGGGTAGAAGGTGACAATGCAACGTGCTCTGTAAACTCGAGACATTTGGGTGCTGTTCCTGTAGCCCTTTTAATTGGACGACCATTTTTGATGGTACGTTTTGATGCTAAGGATGCTACAACAAAATGACTAACGTAATGATATGGGTCTTTGAACGAAGATCTAATGCTTTCAAAGGAACTAATTTTTTTATTCAACGGGACTTCTTGTGGTTTGATGCTATTAAATGAGCATTCAGAACTGTCAGTGCAATCAAGGTTCATTTACCTATTCTCACTCGTCGCAAGTAAATTACATTTTAGTACATGTAGCACTTCTTATATATTTTTTAACATGAGATAACGTCTAATATGCCCCTGT
>CM047583.1:3850667-3955423 GCA_026184515.1 Peronosclerospora sorghi | reverse complement strand
TGGTTTTCCAAGGTTTTAGCATCGATGCACAGAAGTCGAAAATAGGTGTACACAAATTGCATATTTGTGACGGACTAAAAAAAAGTCTAGTCTAAATATATCACTTTTGCATTTTCTTCTCACGGTTATCTAACAGTAACCACGCGTCCGTTTTCTCTGTGCGCTCAGTCACTTCGGCATATCCAGTGGGAGTAGAGACGGGCAAGCGGCATCATACGGAATCCCGAGTTATTCCTTAGTGGAGGCGCGCATTTAGGTTCCAGTTACTGTGTACAAGGACTGGGTACGAAGGTTTACGCGTGTTAAAGAGGTGGGCATACTAGGATCAAGTGATTTACGCATTTTTGCACTACGACTACACGATGGCGAAGGGGAAGAGCACACAACAACAAGAAGCAAACGATGAAAATACATCTTGACTTTAAATTGAAGGATATTCATGGTCGTGACGTTTCTATGCGCGAATTTACCGCGTTTCGAGTGAATCTTGTGGTGAATGTCGCGATTGCGTGTGGATACACTGGCAGAAAATATCGCGAGCTTCAGGTCCGTTCTAAGTACAGCGCTATGTAAAACAGCAGTCATATTTTGCAATGATTCTATGGGCCAAAGATTAATTTCTTAATGTTTTGATGCAATAGTGGCAGGCATTGTACGAGAAATACCACGAAGGGTTCACGGTATTGGGATTCCCATGCAATCAGTTAGGGGGGCATGACCTTGGCACGGCCGACGAGGTCTTAAAATTTGCAGTGGAAAAGTATCCTGTGACGTTTCCGCGTTTCTCTAAAGTGAGTGAGTCGGTAAAGAAATAGTAGTATTGAGGGTTTAAATAATCTATTCATTAATGCTGTGAAGGTGGAAGTGAATGGTGATAATGCGCATCCATTGTTTAAATAATTAAAGAAACAAAATGGATGGGTTTATCACTACTGACATTAAGTGGAATTTTACCGAATTTCTGATCGTAAACCGTGAACCTCTGAAGCGATAAGCCACGACGACATCTCCATTGGAGATAGAAATCGATATTGTTGAGGCATTGCACCATAGGCAACTGGTGGACGAGTTCGACAATGAAGGTGCAGCGGACGGATACTATGATACTCGCGACGAATAGTGAATTCACGAGGTCAGATTCTTATTGCGCCGGCCTCAATAGACAGAATATGAATCAATAAACATGAGTCATTTGCTGTATTTATGGCTGTTTTTAGAGTCAAATTCTTCTATTAACATTTTAAGTGGCCAGAGATCTCTCTATCTAACTCTTCTGTGGATGTGGAAGTAGTAAATTTGGGGTGTGGAAATAACATTGCCTTTTTTAATATTTTTTAGGAAAGCGCTATTTCCCCCCATTTTGGCTATTTCCCCCCAAAAAATTATCAGCCAATCAAATTTTACTCCGATCCACTCACTCCTGTCATGGATCACCCATATTAATTTTATTTAAAATAACAGATGAAATGTTTTACATTTTATACCGTTAGTTTATTATTTGGTTTAGCAATCGCAGTAGCCATATCGGACGAGATAGCTGCGTACACAATTGCTGCACATACGTCTCTACTTGCATCGTGCTTCTTGGAACTCGTCAAACGACAAGACGAGCCCGAGCGTGCTGCATATCCGCTTGCCGTGCTTCACACGTGCACGACTCGTGTTCATTGTGTCCAGCGCCATTTGTACGATAGATTCTGCAATTTGTACGCACTCGCCACGCTCTTGCACCAAGGCCAGGCAACCCACACAGCACCGTACACTCATCATGATTTCACAATGCAACTCACACCACGCCTTGCCACGCAATACCAGACGATGATGCACCAGATACCTTGCCATTTTGAGAAAGAGTTACAAGATTTGCCGTCCAGTCATGGCATCGTTCCTATCCTCACTGAAGATGGTCGTACAAAATGCTCGAGAGGATGGCACACTCGAGTGTCAAGTTGAAGGACCTGAGCGTGCGGTTTTTCTTGCTCGGACATAGTTTTTACGAATCATCAAATGAATTTTCCATTCCACTGAGACGGAAGATTCATCCAATTGAGCATTTAATCCATCCAAATCACGAAGAAACAGCTCGTACATACTAGCTTTCGTTGCTAAGACAGAGTCGCTTCCTTTTTTTCAAATCTCCCATTCCATCTCTAAACACAAATACGTATATTGATCCAAGAACAGGAATGATGCAAAATCCGTCAAGAGAACGCGTTCAGAATGAGATTGTGTGTCTAGGGAATACAGGACAGACCTATAGGGATAAGTGAAGCTCCTATAGCAGGGCTCGTCAAATTTGGCATTTGAATAATTTATGCCAAATATGCCAAATTTGAGTGTCAGAATGTGCCTAAAATGAAAAGTGTTTTTTTATTTTGTTTGGTGTTGAGGTGGTAAATTCATTCTGGTATAAAAGCACCCCCCCCAGAACCCCCCCCCCAACCTGGCCAGTCTACAAGCAAGTTTGCCTGATCACCGCAATATGAGCAAGCGCAGCACGCCCTTCAATGAGTCACACGTGCTGGAGTATGGGCTAAAAATTGTTGACCGACACGCTACCAAGAATTACGTGGCCGGCGTTCATTGCCACATGTGCATAACCTTCGGCAAAGAGGAACCCGAGGTGAACCAGGCGGTAGGGTCGAAGCGCAAGACACCAGCTCCAACAAAGAACGTGAAGGGCTGGACGGGACTACCCTTCCGCTCGAAGCTCTTCAGGTCCCATATGGCTGGTCAGCATTCACGCAAGTGGGCCGAGTATTGCTCCGCCTCCAATGAGGACAAGAAGACGTTGTTCGATGTTCAAACGCCGTTCGTCAACACGATCTTCAGTCACTTCGGCCATTCCCAGCCAGTTGTGTTCATGCTATTGCTCCCTGTAGTTGATGTGATCATCAGCGATCTGTTCTTCGATGCAGAGGAGGAGGGTTGCATCGCCAAGGCGCGCGCCCTGGATCTGTTCAAGCCTGTTCTCGCTGACGGCATGGATGTGCCCAGCTCCTACGTTGTGAACATAGCAAATCCGTTGCAGTTCCGCCTTGCAGTCAGGTACCTGTCCCATGGGTTGTCGTTCCGCCAGGTTGCGGTGGTGATGAATTCTACCAAGACATCACAGGCCTGACAAAGCTTGGTTTCATAGCGGACAACAAGGTGTCTGGATACGCCCGTGTGCTCGTGGCAGTCAATCTTCAGAAAATCAGAACACTCATGTCAATGGATGGCATCTGGGCGTTTTCATTAGCCTTTGATGCGTCAACGCATCTCGGCCGCTCATACTTTGACACGCGCATACGCGTCCATGTGAACGGCGACTTGTACAACCTGCACGTGCTTTCCATCCCAATCTACGGCCGCCATACGGCTCAGGTTAAATTCAACCTGCTGGTGAAGATGCTTGATGCGCTGTGCGTCTCCTGGCGCACAAAACTGATTGGCATCAGTTCAGACGGGGCTGCAGTGATGACCGGTCGCATCGGCGGCGTTGTGACACTGCTCGAGCAGGCCGTCATCCACCATGTATACCGTACCTGGTTTGGGCTACATCAGTTTGACCTGGTCGCCAAAATAATGATCAAAGAGATGTTTAACGGGGAGTTCTGGTAGGCAGCAAACGCGATCGCGGCGTGCTTGCGTAAGCAGGAGATCCTGAAGACAGAGATGGGCGCAACCTGCCCGAAAATGACGACGCGCTGGATGGCGCTTGGCAACTACTGTGAATGGCAGATGCATCACCGCGTCAAGCTAATCGAGTTCTTCAACGGGGGCCGGGTCGACCAGCTACGTCTGCCGTTGTGGTGGTGGCCCGACGTTGCCGCCATCAATGCCTTTTTCTACGAGTGCAACAAGACGATCGCGAAACTGCAGGGCAAGCAGCTGCTGATGTCGCAGCAGGATGAGTACATCGATCAGCTACTTGAGGCACTGGTCGTACAGACGGATTCCAAGAAGGAGTACACTGCGAGTGTAGTGGGTGTGGCTCACGAGCGAGCCGGAAATTGGTTAGTGTCGCACGAGGATGTGACAGGGTTCCTCAACGACCAATGCACGTTTGTCCGCGAAATACTAGATAAATTTACAGAAGGCGCTGTGCTGGAGATAAACCAGCAGATTGGCCGCTTCATTGTCGGCATGATGGACGGCATCATGCAGATCAAGACGCTGCGTGACAGCGATAACTCAGCGAGCTTGATGGAGGTACCCAGTGTCCTTCCGCATCATCTCTGCAAGCTGCGCGGACGCGACTTCATGGGCGTGTTCGCCCCGTTCAAGGATCGCCTGTCGGTGCACATGGACGCCCACCGTGTGGCCGAGATCGAAGACGAGCAGGTTGCCTTGTTTCGCGCGTACAAGGAAGAGCCCGCTTTGGCCGCAGCGCTCGACACATGCAACAGCACTACTACCTTCCACCAGGGATGGACGTTGGTGAGCCCGCGCTTCAACGCGCTTCGTGATTGAGCAGGGGGTGTGGCATCTGTCTTCCCAAATACTGCCACAGTTGAGTCCGACTTCTCTGTTCTCGGTTGGGAGAAGGACGAATACCGTCAGAGTCTGACTGATCTGTCACTGGAGGGTATTATGCAGGCTAAACAATACGACATGCTTGCTAAGATCGTGTGATAGAGTCACCTTGTAGAAAAAACATTTTATTAACGAATCGGAGAAAATTGCTTCATTTTTGGCATATGCCAAATTTTGGGCCTGGAAGTGGGCCAAAAATGGTTCATTTTTGGCAAATATGGCAGATGCCAAATTTGATGAGGCCTGTTCTATAGCAGGAGAAGTGCTTGAATTTGAGTTTAACGAACCTTAAATACAATGGACAAGATGAGGAAAGCGTCCATGCTCGAGTGTGGAAATGAATTGCTCAACGCCAAGCTTAATCATGAGACAGGGCTGAAGCAAAGATTATGAGGCTGGAAATGTTAATGCAAGAACAGAACCAAATAATAAAACTAATGGTATAAAATGTAAAACATTTCATGTTATCTTAAAAAAATTTAATATGGGTGATCCATGACAGGAGTGAATGGATCGGAGTAAAATTTGATTGGCTGATAATTTTTTGGGGGGGCAAATAGCGCTTTCCTATTTTTAATGCTTAAATTCACGCTACTATAAATGTTTGTTTTGATTAAACTTCGAAATGTGATCAAGAACCGCGCATGAGATAACGGGTTCGAATGCTACCAATTTCCTTACCCGGTCAACAAATAATGACACCTAGATCCACTGCCCATCTCTCGAGTTGGCACGAATCCAATGGACCTCAACCCCGGCACAGCAGGCAATTGGGGGCTCACTATTCTGATAATGAACCCGTCACGAGAGGATTAGTCCAGACAAGGGAAAAATGTTCCTGCGTCAGTGCGGTCCTGTCGGTATATTGGATAGACTAGACAATATGTGCCGTTTTTATGTATAAATGTTATGCCATCGCTTGATGTGTCTCACTAGATGTTTGATGTGTCCTCGAGGAGGCACTTTTTTTGTCTTAGTCTGATTAGTAGTGGAGGCCAGGCATAAACCAGCCAGCTATACGTCTTGGCAATTTAGAGCTCCGATTCTGCCCGACGGAAAAAATTTAGATATTACTAATGTCCTACCAGATCTCATACGGACGCAAGGATCTTTTTGCACAAAGGGCAACCTCCATGTATTTCTTACAGCAATTACAGCAGTAGATTGAAGAAGAGTGGCCACGTCGACCAAACGGGCATTTAAAGCAATCGTGGGAGGATTTAAATCAGAGGGAACCCATGCGTCCTCGGTAGATGCCACGGCTGCAACTAGTAGTAAGATCGCAATAAAAAGAGCACTTTGCTCTTTAATCGAAAGCTTCCTCACTAGGAATATGTATGGTAAAGTCGATCTTTTCTATTATTGGGTTTTCCTACACGTGTCTATCCCAGCAGCAATCGTCTTATCCTTTCTCTCGGTGGTGACTTAAGCGTAGGACAAGTGCCGCGCTCGTTCCGTTTACGCGCGCAAGCCGGTGCAGATTAGGCGCGCAAGGTGGGTGACCTTTTTTGGTCGACAGATGTGGAGTGAGTGGCCCACGTTCGAGGACGACACGGCTTTGTAAGCGTGTTTACAAACGCTGGATGTAAACAATGCACGATTATTTCGCCTCACCATTTCGCCGCACCAACATGCTGCTCATGTGCATGGATTACATTAGTACAAGTACAGATATAATACCCTGCAAAGAAAGCAGACAAGCACCATATCGATGCGAAGCGCATCATGCTGTCGTTACCATAGCGTCGTATAAGGTGTAGCTATCGGAGGGCCAGCATAGCAGCCTCACTAAACTAATGTCCCGCATGTCTTACGCATTTGGGGACGGTAGCCATGGAGCCGTTGGTTAGACTTACGCTTACTATACTCTCCACTTGTACGTGTTGTGCTCTCCGTGGTGAACAAAGAAATGATGCCACCGAATCCATTCCCTGCCCCTGAATTGTAACCTTGTAACCAACTGATGTCCGTCTCACAGATAACAAACAGCCTGTGCTCAACAATCTGGTCTCAGTTCCGAATTTGTTCCCCACAAGCAACACACACCACGCATGACATCGTGCACTGAGAACGCCACCAAGCAAGTGCGGTGGGGATCCGTGCACGTCTTGACTTTTCGCACTGGATACAATGCCAGTGCCGTACCCCAGAGTGGCGGTCCACCCGTGGGGCTCGTAGGCCGCCCCATTGCTCGTTTGGTCTCGTTCCTCCCGTCGGAAGACGAAGAAGAAGAAGTTACTCTTGAACGTGAGCGTCCGTTGTCTGACGCACACCCTGCCATGATGCCAGCCGAGACGTCGCTGTCGTTTAGCTGCCGACGACGTCGTCGGAATGACATGTGGCTCAACCCCATCGAGCGCGCCCGCATGGTAATGGAAGAGTACGCACTCACGATGGACGACATTGCCGTGATTTGTCATGACGTACAAGCCACGCTCGACTCGCGTGCGTTCTCACGGTTTGATGAAGTGGCGGAGCGAGCATGGACATGCGCCCATCCTGATACGAGTCCGCTCTCTCACGGTACCTTTCTCGGTGCTACGAGACAGAAAGTGTTACTCTATTGAGAGCTCGATGGTGCTACGAAGGAAGTGTGCGCCGATGAAGAAGCACCAGCCCCTTGTTGTTTAGTATATGTGAGTGCTGTAGATCACGACATGTTGGTCTACAGCACGAGTGTGTGTGCGTCCACTGTCGTCTGAGTGTAGTCCCGTATTTAATGCTCCGTCGTTCTGAATATAAGGAGAGGTGTAATGATTAATCGACTTGTTATCTCGTTCAAAGTCACTGTGATTGTTTTCTCTAAGCTTGACGTCCTCGAAGACATGAAAGCTGTTGCGTGTAGATAACGCCACTAATGCTTAAGAGCTACCTTTACAAATAGATAGAGTGAATCTATTGCTACTTTCGCAAGTTGTGTGCGGGTCGTGACGGTTAAGTTAATGTTGACGTCCACTAGATTTTATCGGTCACGTCGTGCCCTGCATGTGTAAGCATTGCAATATATATGCGATTAAAATGTCAACAATTATTAGTAGTGTCTCTAACTGGACACAAAAAAAACAACCGCCGTAGAATTGCGTTGACTTTAGTCCAGTATTATGTATTCATTCCTCTTCATTGTCGATATACCCACTGGAAACCTAACCTACATTCCTTTTAGCTACCAACTTGTCCGTTTCGAGCTTTCTCAAATGAAAAAATACACGCAATTTGCTGTATTCAGCCATTAGAGCATCGAGTAATGTACTAAATGGTTCAACGTCACGTCTCGTCCATTGTCCTCTACACCTTCTGTCGCTAAACTGTTGAGTCGAGAGTAGGCTCTCTGGATCTGAGATTCTCATCACGTGGAAACATCGAGCAAACCATCCATTCCTTACCGACATTTTGTCAACGAGTAAATGTTTCTTGCCAAGAACGCCACAATTGCTGGAAAGACTAAAATAGAATTTTATCTGCCTCAATTGACTCGTATGACGTCTCGCTTGACCATGACATGTCGGTTGAGCAAAGTAGCGTCCAGATTGTCTTGCAATGCTGCCGCCTTCGATGAACATCGTCCGAAACGGACGGGGAATCATCCACAGACGTTCACTCGCTGTGCGCGTCTGTTGGTAGCTATAGAACAACACGTTCGCCTACTGCTCATCAAGTCTCCGAGCTCGTAACCCGAGAACGGATTTAAAAAGACGAGAGGGAGCACGATTTGAATGGCCGGTGGGGATTTTTTTTGCGATAAAATAGAGCGTCCCGGATACGAGCAGTCGTCCAAACGAAGGACAAGAGGTTCCGCCGCTTTCAAGCGGTTGGTTGCTCATGAAAGGAGGAGGAACATCAACAATGGGGCGCCGGAATGGGACACGACGGACGGTCGTGTCGTGTTGAAATAACGGTCTTCTCTTCGTCTTCTCCAACCCTACGGATGAACAACCTCGTACGGCAACATCGTTAGATTGAGCAACAGTGCACGTCCTGGAGCACAAACGGCCCTTTGCATTTGAGATTCGGCATGGTTTTAGCGACACGAACGCCAAGGTTGGCGCCCACGGTATCGAGGAATTCGCCGTCTGGACCACGTGTCTTCAAAAGACGGTCGCACGTCCCGATGTGTTGAATACTCACTCACGTGAGTGTTTGCGATTGTTTTGTTGCAAAAATCGAGTTTTTTTCGTGATATTTGCATCACTTTGGTACAAAAGAGACAATAAATCTGGTTCTGACGTCTCGAACTGTTTTGTTTACTGAATTTTAAATGAAACTCGCATTGGGAATGTAAACGCAGTGTGACGAACGATCCGAAATTGTGATCATCATACTGCAGACATTTCGATACGTCGCACACCATCGATACGTCGCACACCATAAAAAATTCCTTTTGCGGGAAGGCTGAAGTACATTATATCAGGCCTCTTTAATTTTGGTATTTACCAAATTTAATAAAAATAAGCTAATTTTGGTATATTTACGGACCTTATTTTATTTAAATTTGGTAGTTCTATAATGATCATTTTTTGCTATCTAAACAAAACAAAGAAATGAAATCCGTTTATTAAATTTATTTGAGCTGTTGCAGCTGATCAAACTGCTTTGCTTGCAAAACGCCTTCGAGTGAGAGTTTGATAGCGATTCTCGGTTCTCATTCTTTTCCCATCCCAAGACTGAAAAGTCGCTTTCAACAGAAGAAGTATTCGGAAACACTGTAAACAGCGCCCCAGCAAACGACCGAAGTGAAGTGAATCGTCCATCAAGAGCGTTAGTATTCCATTGTTCCTCGAACGAATCCCGGTCGCCACTCTGCTGGATTGCCTGTTGCAACGCATTGTCATTTTCGCAGGCCTTAAATAATTCCGTTTGCTCAGAGCAGATTTGATGCAAAATAGCCGCGAAGCGTTCTCGGTATCTCGCAAGTAGTGCACCGAAATCTCTGCCTCGCAACTTGCACAAGAAACTTGGAAACAACGAAGGGAGATCGTCTTCGATCGGGCAATTTTCTGAGTCCCGAATCGTACATATACGACTGATGTAGCCGGTGCGTACACGCACGGTGCAGCCAGCGCACAGAGGAAGACTTTCCTAAAGCGGCGATGTGCCGCTACTTAGCCGATACGCCCTTATAAAAGGGCTTAGTAAGAGAGAACTCTCTTACTCGGGGCCAAGATTCCACTTTGGTTTACTAGTTAGCACAAGCTAACGCCTTAACACAAGGCTCCCTTAATGAGGTGGTAGCTAAGGGAAGAACTTCCCTTACGCTACTACACTCACTGCGCGCGCGACAGGTCGAGGCGAGCGTCCTGTAGTCTTTGAGTGAAATGTAAACTGAATGTATATTTAATATGTAATTAGCCTAAATTAATTTAAACTAATGTAAACTATATGTAATACTAAGTAGAACTTACTCAATTCGTACCAAGCTAAAATTAGTGTACACCACCTGTGTACTGACACGTGGCTGGCTTCCCCGCCTCCACCAAGGTCTCCTTCCCTGATTGGTTAAAATAACCAATGGTCCAAACCTTTCGGACCGGTCAATACTGACCCCAACCGTAGTGTACTCACGTACACCACACATACTAAATGTAACCATAATGTAACCCTGTTACATCCTCCCCCATCAAGACTATTGCTTACTCAATAAATCAATTTTAGTTGGAGAACTCCAACTGCCAGAACCACTGGCTAACCATAAGCACCATTAGTGGTGCTAAGGATGGAAACTATTCCGATAACCCGGAGGTGGATGGCCTTATGGGATACCCCAAAGTCTGACCACTCCGACAGCGCCGAACGGCGGTGTTGGTCATCCAATCCATTCCACACACGTGAGAAAACGCGCTAACTCGTGCTCCACCTCTACCAACTACGGATGATGTATCTGGGTCGCCGAAGGCGACCATCACCAATGAACCGGACACGGTTCATGAAGCCCGACATGCCGTACCGGCACGAAAGAGACCTCGTGACCCTCAAAAGAAGGCTAAGAACGAGGTCAAGAGAGTTTTATCCTCCTATAGCCCTGGTCCTGCGGCCGTACTGCCGCGTGAAATTGCTCGTCGGAAGCAACTCCGGGCCAAACTGCTAACTCCTAAGCAGTTCACTGTCAAGTCCTACCGAGCGCGCCTCGGGAAACAGGCACGCGGTGCCATCGTAGAGATCCTCCGCGAGGTTCCCTACGTTCTCCTACGAGACGAGAGTGTCAAGGACGCAGAACGGGCATTCCGCGCTTGGGCAGAAGGGGAGAAGCGCCTCCCCAACTTTGATGCGCTGTACAACAGCTTTTCCGAACCCGAAGTTCGGGTAGAGAGGGCGTTACGCTTGGCATATGCACAAGCCAAAGCGCAGGAGCAATTGCCTTCCTCTTACTACACTCGCCCTGCTCTCGATGTGGTACCGGGGAGCAATGAAAACTCTGCATATGCCTCCGGCAAACTCCCAGCTACTGGGAGTGAAGGGGTTTCTTCCGCCCCTTTGGTCGTTGACTCTCAGTGGGATTCTCCCGCTCGAAAGCGTCAACGATGTCACGGCAATCCTGCCGCAGGGGAGTCTCGGACTCCCACGAACTCTGGGAATGTGGATAAACTTTCCACTTCACCAGGTACTGGGTCTCACCCCCGTGGTGGCGTGGTGCCATCAGACGTTCCACATTGTAATGTGGAGTACCCTCCGTATCGAGGATTGGAGGAGGAGGTCGCGCTATTGCGACGTGAGTTCCACGAGCGCTGTGGTCGACACAGCCGTCGCATCCAAGGTGCCCAGGAGGGACTCCGCGACGAGGGGAGTGCGAATGAACGCATCGAGTGGCGGCTTGCTTCCCTCGAGTCTCTCGTTGCGGAGCTTCAGGGTCGTATTTCGACCCTGTCGGAGATGTTCCGACCTGTCGTGCCTTTCGGATATCCGACTTCCCACCCTCCTCCAAGAGGGGACATGCCTCCGGGTTCTGGTATGGCTTAATCATACCCACATAGAAGGTTGGATGCGTACGCATCGCCTTCGGGATGTCCAAGGTATACGACAAGTCCTTTCGGGATAGTACCTTAAAAAGTCCCACAAACCTGGGGCGCAGTTTATTCCGCAACACGTTGGAAACTGCATGTGTAGGAAGATTTTTAGCGTTTAATAAAACACTTTCTCCTACTTTGTACACCTCTTCTTTACGCCGCCCCTGGCGGTCAGCCTGCTCCTTCTGCTTGTCTTGGCTTTCCGCCATGGAATCGCAGACTACAGAGACACTAAGGCGCGTCGATAAGAACTTATCGATGTTCTTTCTCACAGATACAGGGCTGACATCAGGGAATCCTCCCCCCTCAATCACTGGGCCACACACACGTGGCGTCAACGGAACCCTCGGATTCACTAATCCGATCACGTAAAACGGGGTAAACCCCGTAGATGCATGGACCGAATTGTTAATAGCAAATTCGGCCATAGGAAGCATCTCACTCCAACTCTTTGGAGAATCCGGACATCAAAACTCCGGAGAATATCCTCAACAACGCGATTAACGCGTTCCGTTTGACCGTCCGTCTGCGGATGATCCGCAGTGGACATGAGGAGCTTGGTGCCTAGCACCTTAAGCAACGCTCCCCGGAATTGTCCCGTATAACGGGGATCCCGATCCGACACAACGGAATCGGGTAGACCATGCTGTCGAAAGACACGGTCTAGGAACACTTTTGCTGTTCCTTGTCCATCAATGGACTCTGGCACCGCCGCCAGGTGAGCCATCTTGCTCAAACGGTCTACAAAGACCAATATGCCGGTGTTGCCGGCCTTATCCTTCGGAAAACTGAAGATAAAATCCATACTAATGGATTTCCAACACTCCGTTGAACGGCCAAGCTCGCCAAAGGCGCAGCTGGACTTGCAGAGGGTTTAACCCTCTGACACGACTCACAGGTGCGTATATACGAACCGACCCACTTATACATGTTGGGCCACCAAAACAAAGCGCTTAAAGCGCTGTAGGTCTTATCCCGACCTAAATGACCCCCGGTAGGGGCGTCATGTGCCTCAAAGAGGACTCTGTACTTTAGTTCCTCATCATGAGGAACAACCACCCGCGGAGTGTCCTCCGCGCCCGTGCTATAATATAGCAAACCGTCACAGTACCTGTAACGGTGTAAAGGAGCTTTAGCTCGACTTGACAGGGTTGGCTCAGACGAGCCAAGTCCCTTTCCACCCAACGCGCTGATAAGCGCCGTACATTATGGGTCTTTCTCATACGCCTGGCGTATGAAATCCACCACAGACGAGGTGACGAATGTCGCGTGAGCGAGCTCGTAATCGGGACGACGTGACAACGCGTCTGCAAGCACGTTCTTCTTGCCAGGTTTATACTTAACCTCAAAGTTATACTCCGAAAAGAAGGAGAGCCAACGGGCCATCCGTTGGGAGAGATGAGGCGACTTCGTCGCTGTCCGTAAGGACGCGTGGTCAGTATAAACCACGAACGGCTTTGAGCCGAGTAGATTAACCCTAAACTTGACAAGGGCATACTTCATTGCAAGTAGCACCTGGTCATGAACGGGATAATTCCGTTCCTCAGCTTTAAGCTGCCTCGACACAAACGCGATAACGCGTTCGCTTCCTGCATCGTCTGCTTGTAACAAAGCACATCCGATTGCGAAATCGGAGGCGTCGCAGACGACACTAAATGGTTTCCCAGAATCTGGGAGAGCGAGAACGGGAGCTTTCAACAAGCTCCCCTTTACCGCTTCAAAAGCGTTTTGGTGTTTGGTTTCCCAACACCAATCCACGTTCTTCTTAAGAAGATCGGTTAATGGCTTCGCCATTTCAGCGTAGTTCTTGCTGTACTTGTGGAGATAATTGTCTAATCCAAGCCACTTCCGTAAATCTCTACGATTTACAGGCGAAGGCCACTCCACAATGGCTTTCACCTTGGCGGGATCCGCCCGCACTCCATCCTTACCGATGAAGTGTGGTGAAGTGGAAGCTATATTTACAGTATATAAAAGATGGACTATGGTATTTATCAATGCTTGGTATATTTTATCTCGCCAAACTCTACATACTAGCACGATGACGTTTGTTACGCTGGTGATTCCTTCAAACACTGAATATTAGTGACAAAGATTATGTCATGCCTTTAATAGTTGAACAATACAAACACTTAGTGTAACACGATGTTAGTAGTGCGGAGCTTCTGTATTCTAGTAAGATGCTTCAATTCATTACTAGTGCCAAGTGATTCTTCCCACATTTTACAAGGTTTCGACACAGTTGCTTTAGCTCTAGCATCATGGCAGTGACACTAAACGCTAAGTTGAGCGTCTTCAGCTTCATAACTGTCTAATTCGAGGTCCATCAACTAGGTGCACTAAGGCACATCAAATAACCGAGGCAAACAGACTGTGAAGATGAACTGTTAGCATTTCATAAGGGAGTCAAGACATAGGCGCAACTTACCAGCACAACGACGGGTCCGTTCATGGCAGCAAAGCCTACGAAACTCATGCGGCCTTGGTCTCACACTCGACAACAAAGGGGAGATAGGGCACATGATATAACAAGACAAACAGATTGTGAAGACGAACTGTCAGCAGTGCATAAGGGAGTCAAGACATAGGCGCAACTTACTAGTACAACGGCGGGTCCGTTCATGGCGGTGAAGCCAACGAAAACTTATGCGCCCTTCGGCTGCTCCAGTTGATTGGCTTGTGTATTCTCGATTGTTTTCAAGTTGTTAAGTATTTTATTTTGGAAAAGATATTTTCAGCCAATCAGAGGCGACCTGCGACGGCCACCTCGCGACGGCCACCTCGCGACGGCCACCTCGTGGCTAATTTGTTTGTGATCGGTATGAATGTGGAAAAATAAGTGGAATTTTTGACCAATCAGGAGTTACATGCGACGGCCGCCTCGCGACGGCCACCTCGCTCAATCAGATTACAGAGGGTTTCTGAAGTTACTGTCAAAGATGATCAATAAGGTTACAGAGGGAATCAGTGGTAGCTCTCAAGGATGATCAATCAGGTTACAGAGGGCCTCAGCGGTAACTGCCACGTATTGAAGTCAGCGCTGAAGTAACCAAAAAGTAGTGGGTGAAAAAGTGATTGACGTTGATGTAGGAGGTAGTAATACTTAATAGAACGAAATTTCCCCTGAACTACGAAGATCTCTGGCGGCCCTCAAAAATCTTTCTTTTTTTCTATACAAAAACCAAGTGTAACACAAGGAAGTCGGTGAGCGCACGCCCTAGTGAGTGGAGCAGCAGCCATTTGAAGTGCGCTAGTGTTGGGGGCAGCCCGGAACAGCCTTTTGAATTGTACCCCAAGTGTGTTTGACTGATTTGTTGGTTCGGACGGAAGTATTAAGTACCCGGGAAGTAAAACTAGGAGGACTGGCTTATTACCTCTTTGTGTTGTTAATTAAGTGGAATTATAATAATTTCAACCCCTTCACGACAACTGGTGCCGCGACCCGGGACTAACGTCGACTTCAAATTCAAGCTTACACAATGGCATTAGTATCACAAGAAGATGGTCCAGATCTTCATTTTACACTAGAATACTCCGATGATGATACCAGCAGAACGTACGCATTTTCCGAAGCGTGTGCAAAGGTAACGCAGTATCAACAACAGGTGCTCAGATTACCGGGTGATTCAAGCTGTTGGTTTTCATTATTTGAGATACGTAAGATGAAGCAGGCTGCACCCAACTTTAGGGTGCGAGACGATCTCACTACATTTGGAAATCTACAAGCATCTGTGATGGCACTGGAGGATTTGTTCCCAAATTTATGGTATGAGATTATCAGACGGGATGAGTATGAGAGTGCGTGTGATTACGATTTGGCACGGACCGCAGAATATATTGGACTGATGATGTCTTTACTATTAGCAGAAAATCAGTGGGAAACATCATTAATGGTATATCGAGAAGAAACTGACAATATCATTCCCACTTATTATATAATAGCAGATACCGTATATACACCGGTAAGGGAGTCTAAAACACCGGGTATGTTGGAGCTCATTGACAGAAGTGAGTCTGAAGAAGTACCACAGTTGCGACCCAGAAAAATTGCAAAAACTAAGAAGAAGTTGGAGTTTTCATCTGATGGTGATGAAATTATGTCTACACCCAAACCAGCTGGAATCAAACAAGAACCAGGGGTGGCAGCACCTAACCAAGGTCCAGGGGTGGCTGCACCGAAACAGGGTTCAGGGATGGCTGCATCCAAACAAGATCCAGTGGTAGCTAATTTGGTGAAGATGATGCAAGATGGATATTTGAGTTTGGAAGAATTATCTAAAGTCACGGCAGTCTTGTCAGCTGGTCGCACACCCAATATACCGAGAGGGGTACCTAGTGCTTCATATCAAACACCGGCTACGCAGCCACGAATGCCTCATAGTACTACAGGGTATGGTATACCTGGTGGAAGTGCAAACGCATGGGCTTCCTCACCTCAACCTGTTACAGCCATCATCCAGAATACTGAGATAAACTCTTTTGATGGGAATAGACAGGATGCCGGAAGTGCACGGGCCTGGGTCGCTCGATTCTCACATGTGGCTAATATATCACATTGGAATTATAGTCAACGTCTGGGAGTGTTTGTTGATAGCTTGACAAGCACGGCATCATGGTGGTATGAGCAACTCGCAGATTCGGTAAAATATGACTGGAGTAAGGTGATTGCGCTTTTCCAAAAGAATTTTTGTGTGTACAAAGTGTCGCCTCGAGTTATGTATTCAAGATTAACGCAGAAACATAATGAGTTGGCCACCACATATCTATACCGATTAAACGCAGCAGAGTTGCGAGCAGGGATGGATTTTAGACATGCGTCCAATGCATCATTTTTGGAAGAACACATTCAACAGTTCTTTGATACTATTCATTATCGCACCATACAGATGCAGTATCAACACATAACCTTCTCAACTATCGAAGAGCTAGAAAAGCTACTAATTAAACATGAAGCGCGGCTTATGAGGCCTGGAAAGAAGTTGGCTACCCGTAAGAACGCTGATGCTATGTATGAAGACCTGCAATCTAGCGTGCATATGATGGGCGGGGAAGTATATGCAGCACAGCGGGCACGACCGGTATATGAAGACAAGAGTGCGCGAGCGTCAACAAATCCCAATACTGAAAATGTAGTGATTTGTGAGCATTGTAATTGACGGGGACATGACAAAAGTCACTGTTGGAAATTGGTGAAGTGTGAGCATTGCGATAATGTTGGTCATGATGCAAAGTATTGTCGGAAGTTCATCGAAGAGATGGCCGAGATGCGTGCTAAATTGAAGTCAGGGAAATTGACTAAATCTCAAGTGGAGGAGCAGTTAAACGCCTAGCCCCACAGTGCATTGCAACCACTGTCGAGAGGAAGGGGGGCATTGTCAAATGAAATTAAAGCGACACCGCTGTCACCCTGCACACAAAAGAAAACCAAGAAAAATAATACATGTTATATGGATGGATCACTCACTTTGGATGAGGATCAAGAAAAGAAGAAAAAAACAAGAAAAAGTAAATAAACAAGCTATTTCCAGTGAGGATAATACACAAGCTGAGAGAATGATAAGGGATGAAGTAACAGAGGCTCCAGCATGTGTCACACGGGTTGAAAAAAATGTGGGAGAAAGAGATGGATGGCAACGTCCAATGGAAGAAAAGCAGCCTGCAACTCAAGTCTATGTAAATGGGGCTATTGATGATCTGGAATTACCATTAATGTTGTATTCAGGCGCAAACATATCCGTTTTACATACCAATGTGGCACGGAAGCTACAAGTAGCGGTTCGGATGTTTGATACTCCAACTAGCTTTTGTGGCTTGACAGACAGTAATATTGGAGCAATAGGTGTGGATACAATCAAGGTTCGCATAGGCTCATCAGTGGTTTTCACCTGTGATATGTGGGTCGCTAGTATTGATACACATGCGCTAGCTATACTGGGTACAGACTTTTTGGTCAATGCGGGTGTAATTTTGAACATGAAAGACCAAAGCTGTCAGATTCCCAGGGAAGAACCATTGCCGCTTATGACACAAGCAGATCTAAAGTCAGAAGAATATCTACAAGTGCATACACAAGTGATGGAGAGCGCTAACACACCGATTAATTGGACTAACGTGCACGCAGTGAGAACTGTTGGAGATAAACCTCCTGCTGTGTATGTAATGGATGCAATAGATCCAATGAAGGTGGATCAGACAAAATTGGAAAGAGAAGTGTACTTGCATGAAGGAGTTGAGATGTCGGCTGAAGCTATGGAATAACAGCTGGCACTCATTCCAAAAGTAGATAAAAGCCCAATCGAACCACCATATATGACTACTGCAGACATAGGAGAGCCAGGAGTTACTACTAAAGAACAAGAAGATAATCTACGTGCCTTGTTGTCTGAGTATGCCGATGGTTTTATAATTTCTGGTAATGCGCTACCACCTCCTGCTAAAGGTGTAATTTTTAGTGTGTATGTTGGTGACAATGCACCTATTGCACAAAGAGCACGAAGAGTACCGCCTACACTATTACCTAAATTGTATGAATTGATACGGGGCCTATTACAGGCTGGACTAATTCGGTATTCGGAGTCTTCTTGGGCATCACCGATCGTCATAGTGTTAAAAAAGAACAAAACCGACGTACGGCTGTGTATTGATTACCGTTCAGTGAATGAGAAGACGAGATTGATGGTGTATGCTATGCCGTTAATTGATGATTTACTGGACAATTTTGAGGGAGTAAAATGTTTGTGTTCAATGGATAATGCGGTGGGTATTGGGCTATACCGATGACCAAGAGAGCTCGGTTGATCACAGCATTTATTTGTCCCTTAGGACATTTCGAATGGATTCGGATGCCTCAAGGGCTTAAGAAAGCTCCTCAAATATATCATCTTATATGTGGATAACGCTTTGTGGACAATGGTACGGCGGTCACAACAGATGGGGGTAAAATGTAAACTGCTAGGCGGCAAGTTATACATGGATAATGACAACGAAGAGGCACATGTGCTGGAAACAGATGTGTCCATCACACAAGACGTCTTTCATAACGGCCAAGTAGTGATGACTGATGAACAACCTATTATTGGGAGGCGGTCGTATATCGATGATATTACCTTTGGTGCAAGCAGTTGGGATACATTGTGCATCATGCTTAAGAATCTCCTGGAATCATTTAAATATTGGCGGATCACTATAAGTTTACCGAAGGTGCGTTTGGAAAAAACAGTGTGGAGTTTTTGAGCCATCGTATATCTTCAGATGGAATTAAAGCATCCCCCCGCAATTTGCACTCGATTGTCAAAATGGCGTTCCCACGAACATTAAAAGGAGTTCAAAGATTCACTGGAAGTTTGATATACTACCTACGGTTTATTGATAATTTTGCAACACTAGCTGAATCTCTGTATGAGTTAACCGAACTACAGTTAAAGGATGGTACACAACTGAAGCCTGCTGAAAAGTCGTTTTCGTTGCTTAAGGATCGTCTGGTGAATGCACCTTTGTTACGACATATTGAGCGATCAAAAACCCTTGAGTATAGTTGTAACAGGACTGATCCTGTTATAGGCTTACACTGTGTTGTGCGAGGAAGCGCGCAATACGGGAGGGGTAGGATTAGTTAATGACAACTAATCCTATATTAAAAGAAAATAGAATATTCTCTTAAGCTTGAGAACGCAAAATTAAGAGTGTTTATTAAATGGGTGGTTAGCGGCTAACAGTATAGTAATTACCTAACTAATATAATAATATCAAGTATTAAACTAACTGTACTATTAGTTAACCTGCATGATTCGGTATTTATACCGAATCGACTTTTCCTTCATAGATTATAATAACTTATAATCTATTATTTGAATTTCAGACAACGCGTCTGAAATTCAACTGTGATATTCTAACTTGAATATCAATTATGTAATGGCACCCCATTACAATAGTGCTATATACCAATCCATGGGCGTTCGGAGCAACAGTGTGTCAAGATTATTGTGGGATACTGCACCCAGTGCGTTACGTTAGCAAGATTTTCAAAGATGCTGAAACGAGATATACAGGGGCGTAAAAAGAGGTGCTAGCGTTGCTAAACACGTTACATAATGCCAGTCACATTTTGTTTGGACAGCATATAACAGTGTATGCAAGATATTCTACAATGCAATGGCTGTTCACATCGAAAAGTTTGACAGGAAGAGGAATCCAATGGGCAGTAATGTTGTCTCCGTGGTCATTGGAGATCATACGAACGAATCATGAAGCTGTAGGATTATCTGCTTTATTAGCCACGTCCATTGTGGTCGCAGAAAAGATGAATGAAGTGCTAGAAGATATTGCTCCGTTAAAATCGTTGAAAGATGTGACGAGCATTAAGCCAATTCCTAGTCTACAACGTCATAGCACTGGATATGTTTTATCGTTTGATGGTGCAGTGCGTCTTAAGAATGACCCGAAAAGAGCATTTGGCATGATAGTGTGGGAGTTACCAACCTGGGAAGTAGTGGCAGCAGAATATGGGATTCAAGATAACCTTACCGTGAATGAGAGTGAATATCACGGACTAATCCATGTATTACAGCTCGCACAAGACCATAATGTAACGAAAGCAATTGTGTGTGGGGATTCTAGATTGGTTATTGGACAAGTCAATGGAGATCTACGCTGCAATCATGCATCACTATTGGTTTGGTTGGGAAGAGTGCGTTCACTGATAGAGAAATTCGAATCAGTCAGACTGATACACGTGGCTCGCAAGTATAATCAAGCAGCTGATTTTTTGAGTCAATGTGCAATGCAAGAGAAGCAGGCAGGGAAAATTATCAGAGAGGAGAGAAAACCGGATCTGCAGCTGTTGAATCGTCTGCCATACTTGTTGTATTCCACTGCAGATGATGCTCAAGAGACAACTGAGAAACCACCCTGTGACTATGGCAACACTTCTAATAATGGGGAGCAAATTGAAACGAAGTCGAATGATATATGGTTGAATGATGATTATACATCACCACAAGTTTTGTTCTCACGCGAAGTATGGTAAACTCTCGTAATGGGCAGCCCCAACACCAAAAGAATGTCACTGTTGGACAAGGGGCGGACACTAATGGTGATTTACACTCAGTGGACAATGATGTGGCTAGATCTGAAGAACCTCGGATTAAGTAGATAATGATCCATATGAAAATGCCCCAGATATCCGAATTGAACGGATTGGAACAGCCCAGATACAGGATGAGTGGTGTAACAAAGTCATGGCGTATCTACGAGGAGATGATGATCAGATAAATTCCGCCAGTGAATGGAAAAAGATAGCTCGACATGCGCTCACTTACGTGTTGGATAATAAAGGTGTCCTTTACTATGTCTCGAAAGCTCAAGATAAAACCGAAGAATATGTGTGGAGATTGGCGGTACCGACCATATTACAAGAGGATGTATTACATGCATATCATGTGGAGATCGGAAGTGGAGCACATCAAGGAGTCGGAAAGTTTATGCTCGGTTGAGCTCAAATATTATTGGCGAGGGATGTATGCCCACATTGAAAACTATATTGCAGCGTGTGAAGATTGTGCCATTGCAAAAGGTAGGCCAAGATACCAGGGGCGCACTAGTGGAAACATCGTAGCGTCAAGACCATTTCAGATTTTAGCAATGGATTTCGCATTGCCATTACCACAAACTGCAATGGGGCATGAAGCGTTGTTGTGCTTTATATGTCTGTTCTCTGGGTATGTGATCCTAATTCCAATGAGCACCACCACTGCGCAAGATGTAGCAGAAGCGTATATGGTGGGAGTTTATAAGAGATTTGGAGCCCAAGAAATGTTGAGACATGATAGAGACCCAAGATTCATGAGTTCGGTTTTCAGAAGATTCAATCGAATGCTAAAACAAAAACAGAGACCTACGTTAGGCTATCGACCACAGGCCAATGGGAAACAGGAACGATCTGTGCAGACAGTGATCAAGGCAATCAAATGTTACATCACGGATCCGGAGCAGAGAGATTGGGATGAATATGTAGCTCCTTTGGAGTTTGCATTGAATACTTCAGTGGATCTTCAGCATCATCAAACTCCATTTTACTTGGTACATGGCTGGGAACCCAGAAACACATTTGAAGCAATGATACCACCCAAAGATACGTCAATCACTGAAAGAATGCATTAGAGTGGAGGTTGGCTACAACTGAGAAGCATATGAGAGCGCAGGCACAGGCTGTTATTATACAGGAACAGATAATGAAATATAGAGCCCAACGTCATAATGACGCAGTAGCGACTAAAGTATGGTCAACTACCAAAACGTCGTATCAACCAGGTGAATTGGTTTGGCTGTATCATGATCTGGTTAAACCAGGGTTGGCCAGGAAGTTGGCGCATTTATGGCATGGACCATATGTAGTAGATGAACGGATAAACGACATGGTGTATCGGATAGTGATACCTACTGGTGAAAGTCGAATATTCCCTCTCGTGCACATTGCCAGGTTAAAACCATATATCAGTAAAATGAGACGACCTCGGGAGAGACTTCAGGTTGAGGACACACTTGAATTGGATGAGGCGTTACTCCCTGAAGACTCGTGGTATGAACCAGGTCATGATGATTAGTGGGAAGTAGAACGAATTGTGGATTGTCGGGTCAAGCAGCGAACAAGGAATGGACGTCGAACAAAGGAGTATTAAGTCAAGTGGAAGGATAACGATGAGATGACTTGGGAGCCAGAAGACAATCTTTCATGCACCGTTTTATTGTATGAGTTTGATGCTCAACGAGCTTGGGAGAATCGGCATTACGTAGCTCAGACAGCCGAAAAGGACACTACAGAAGCTGAACTGTAGACTCCTCATGAAATAAGAAACAAGAGACGAAAGCGTCAAGATATTCAAGAAAATAACAAGAGAACATGACAGAAAAATAAGAAAGATAAGGCCCCAGAAGATGTAGTACATCCCTATCACGGACCCATGTTGGTTGTGATAAGTAGAATGCGGACCCAAGTTGGTTGCATTGGGGGCATAGCAAAAAAAATCAAACAAAAATAAAAAAACAAAGATACATGTTTACACGAGAACTGGAATTTTTTTGAGCATGTGGAGTAAATAAGTTGCAAGCTAGCGTTCATTGACGCAGTGTGTTTAAGTTGACGACTGATAATGAAATCAGGTCTATAAGTGAGCAGTGAATTAAGAATAAGATGTGGAATCTGTATAAGATGGAGATCGTACGAAGAGAAGCCTATTAAGGTCCAAAAGGTGTGAAACCTGTACGGCATCAACAAGATGATACGAAGAGAAACCGCTAAGGTATTAAAAGAAGTGAATCCTGTACATCTATTATCAATAATATATGGAGGAAAGATAACAAGAACAAGATTGTGCGAAGAGAAGCCTATCAGGGTACGAAAGGTGTGAAACCTATACGGCGACAACAAGATCGTATGAAGAGAAACCTGCCAGGATATTAAAGGTGTGAAACCTGACATCTAGTGTCAATCCACCACGGAAATTATATAACAAGAGTGAGATCGCACGAAGAGAAACCTATCAGGGTATTAAAGTTGTGAAACCTGTGCGGCCACAACTAAGCGTACGAAGAGAAACCTGGCAGGGTACCAAAGGTGTGAAACCTGTGCGACAACAACAAAGATCGTACAAAAAGAAACCTGTCATGGTACTAAAGGTGTGAAACTTGTACGTCATTGTAAAATAAAATGAAGAAAATCAGAGCGTCGAGGACGACTGTACGGGAAATATCCAACAGGACCTAACAGGTCTAACGGATGCAAAATTTATGCAGAGTCACGGGATGTTATTAAGAAAAAAATAGGCCATGTGGCGACAAACCTGGACGTCGCTGATAACCTTATACAAGGGGTATTAAGCTGAATGATTGAGGGGCAACACCTATATAGTGATCAGAAAGATGCAGAAGAAATCGCGCTGCAAGTCAGTTAGTTGGGATTTGATAAGATGAGAGCAAGACAGACCGTACGACGTGAAATAGTAGACCCGGACAGCATAATTGGATTCACCAGGTTGACGAGCCAGTGAGTGAGCTACCTGTTGCATGAAAAAACAATTTATACGAAGGAAGAAAGAAGCAGAAGTTGACTCACTGGGGCCAAAGGATGCCTACGGAAGGGGCCATATACTGTGATTATTCTGGAGGCCAGAAGTTCGTGCATGAGTCATGAGAGCGCGCGTATTACCTGTGAAGAATGAATACGGCCGGCCGGGAATTGGTGTGTGATGTTGACATTTTGAGAAAAAAGAATTTTCGTCCAATCAGGAGGGACCCGCGAAGGCCACCTCGCGACGGCCACCTCGACCCTGATCGGATTATGGAGGGTTGAGTGGAAATGGTGTACGGGATTGTATTGATTTAAGTGAGAATTTTCGACCAATCAGGAGGGACCCGCGACGGCCACCTCGCGACGGCCACCTCGATCCTGATAGGATTATGGAGGGTTGAGTGGAAATGGTGTACGAGATTGTATTAATTTAAGTGAGAATTTTCGACCAATCAGGAGGGACCCGCGACGGCCACGTCGACCCTGATCGGATTATGGAGGGTTGAGTGAAGTTGGTGTGGGATACTGGAGTTACGGAATTTCTTACTAAATAAAGCCTAGTGGACGCTATTGCCAACTGATTGTCCGGGAGACTTACTAAGCTACATTAGGTCGAAGCAATCTCGACTCACAAACATTCAATACAAAGAAGTGACTAGTGAGACACCTACCTGAAGCACAAATCCCGTCCAATCTAAATTAACGTCGAAATATTTCACTGAAAGAAGAAAACAACGTTGGTGAGGGATTACGACTTCAACGGGAAGTCAAGATGGATAGTACGGATATGGTAGAGTCCCTCTTGAGTTTGAGAGCAATAAGACGGGAAGATGATGAAGCGAGGAGCGACAACGAAGTTGTTTCCATCAGTGAGAATACAGCCCCAGATCCGAATGCCTCAGCGTCTACAACAGCATCAGCGTCCATGTATATTTTATCATGGACCAAGGAAGAGGAGGAAGAGTTATTAAAGATGCAACGTGCCAGCAAAAGTACAAACAATCCAGCGCAAGAATATATGACTTGTATAATCAACAATTTCGCGCCAAAGGATGGATCATAAGGACCAAAAAAGGGGTCATGTCCAAGTTAGAGCGAATGGAAGTTAAGCTCAAGAGAGGTGGTGAATGGGAAAAGGATGAAATAGATTGGTTAACGAACATGATGGAGCAAGAGGCTACTGCCACCGAAGTAGTTGAGCAATATCCAGTAAAATTACCGCAATCAAAGATGATACGTACTATAGCAGCGGTGCAAAAAAGGATGCAAATGATAGGTCGGTCTAGGAAAGATAAAACTCAGACACCACCGAACCGAGAAAACAACCAACGTCGCTTAACTAAAGGGCACTGCAGAAGATGGATGAAGCGAGAAGATGACGTATTGATAGAAGTGATAAAACGTGGAAATGTGGATACAAAAGTTATTGTAAAAAAGTTGAGTGACGTCACAGATAAGGATGGAAATAGGCTAATTCCAAGGACAGAGAGTGGAATTAGGCATAGGCTCCTTCGATTGAAGAACCAGTTGCGTAGTGCCACACACTCATTCATACGACCAATATCCACATCAGATCAAGAGAGTATCGCAGAAAATGAGGAAGACATAAGTTGCACTGACCAAACAGTATCCGAAAGCCATAGATTGGGACCTGAAGAATACGACATGTTAAACCAATTAGATATCGCGGGTATGGATCATCGAAATGTGGCGACCCAAGCATGTGAATTTATGGGTGGACAGTCGATGGGATCTCTATTAAACAATGAAGAATCTATACGCGCTGTAGAATATGTGGAAGAAGAGAAGCCAGCTCCTCCGCTAGAGATTGAGATTGATCCAATATTATCACAGGTGGTGAGCAGATGGTATCTGAGAGTCAAAGATTGGGATTAGAGGAAGAGGAGAATCACAAACAGTCAGTCGAATACAATCGACAGCCAACAAAACGATCTACAATAGCGAATGAGGATGAGAACGTAACCGATGCAGATAGGGAATATCCCACTATGGAAGCCCAAGAAACTGACCTTAGGAGTGGACAGACAATAGAAGTTTCATTAGATGGTGATAAATCTGGGCACACTATAGAATGTGAGGAAGAAGAGAAGCCAGCTTCTCCACTAGTGATTGATCTGTCTGAGTCGACAGAGGATTCGGAGTCCAGTGCAAGTAATAGGGATGAAATGGACTTGGTCTTGGGAGAAGATGAGACACACGGTAATATAGACTGTGGAAAAGTGGAAGAGAAAGATGAAGGTACCACGGGGAGTTTTGATGTATCTACAACTGAATATATTGAAAATGAAAAATCATACGGAGAAGTATTGAGTCACCTCACCCCAATGACTGATGTGGATGCAAAAATAACTCAAACAGTGACTCAGAGGGCAGATGAGTATCGGAAATACACATTCAGTGATATTTTGGTTCCAATAGACCAACAACAATTATTGTGGAAAAATAAGTGTCAACCAGGGTCAACCGCAAGGAAGGTGATATTACGCATGAAAGATGTTGAAAGGGAGTGGTGTCAAGAAGTTGATAACGTCACTATTGATCCAGGAAATATTATTAGTGTGTCTAAGTCTTTGGAATTTCATCGAGAACTTGGTGGAAAACAACAACTCAGAGCCATCAATCCAGAAGATGCAAGAAATGTATTATTCGTGGTCACGCTATTATTAATAGATTCTGAGTCTCTGGCAGTTTTCCTTCGGGAATGTTGGTGTGGAGGTTATGGACCATGTAGAGATGAATTGTGCTGTCTATTGTATGATGTCACAATACCACAGTTTAACTATCATGGAACTTGCAGGCATTGGTTGTACTTCAATTGAGAGAAGTGTATACGGATAAGTTCACATCAGTGAGTGATTATCTCCTCACTATGCGCTTAATAACACACTTGGAAGCACGTAGTGTTACCGATCCGATTCAGTACAATTATGAATGGGATCCAAAGGATGTTACGTCAACAATGGATCTTCATGTGACATCTTATGGAGTGGGGAAATGTTTAGCTAAAAGATGGAAGACATACGACAAAGATCACGGTCCCGATCATTTCATCCCGTTAATGAGAGAGGTGTTATATTTACAAGTAACTGGGGATTTTAGGACTGCGTGTATAAATACGGATTAAGTCAGCCTAAAAAGATGGGATCATGGAAGACTTTGCGTCGTGCGATATCACGAATTGAGTTTTCTGGACTGGGGAATAGTATGCTCAGTTGGATTCCGATACAAAATCATAACCACCGCTAGTGTGGGGGATATACGCAAGAACATCTACAAACTGCGATGGTTACCCGTGGTCAATATCATTAATTATGTCAGAAGATTCAGCACAATCGATAAATTGACTAGAGAACCGGCATCTCTATTACTACAATTAATGACCAAAAGACAGACTATTGAGTCGCTGAGATCCGCATCAGTGATGTCGGAGATGGAACAGACGCAAGTGTATAAGGAATTTCAACGTACGCTAGATATGGACCAATTGAAAGTAGTACGAGCAGCTGTGGAGACAAAAGGAATTATTCTAGCTGGTGGTCCTTACGGATGTGGAAAAACATCTACAATTACTGCAATTGTGTTAACGCTACTAGCGGTGTTTCCACGGGGTCGCATTGCTATCGTCTCAGAAAATAATGCAGCCATTGATGAAGATCTTAAGAGGTTGATGGACTCCAAGGTGATACCGGATTACGATATAATACGGTTGGGTGAGATAAAGGGTACGATGGCATTACCAGAAGCTGAACATTACCGGCGGAGGTTTCTTTCGGAAATATTACAACGAGAGCAACTTTCATTGGAAGTCAGTGTGGTTCGCAAAGATATTTCTGCCAGATTGAGAATGAAGGAGGTGGAGACATTGGAGCAAGCGCATGTAATTATTGCTACTTTGGCCCAATTAGGGAGAACAGACTACAACACGATATCTTACAATGTAATCATTAATGATGAAGGAGATCAAACGGCAGAGGTAGCGTTATTACAAGCTATCAGACCAAAAGTTGAAGTTCTGGTATCTGTAGGTGATCCCTATCAGATTTTTGCGTACTCTCCCATAAGTGAAAAGTTAAGACACCGGTTTCACAGTGGAGCCCGTCGTCATAAAATTACCTGGGGGTTGTTGCATTCTATAGAACATTTTCGCGCCACCCATCAGTTATTACCAGTGTTTCCCGAGTCAGAATGAATGCAGAATTTAGAAGTCATCCGAAAATCACGAGATTGTTACAAGTATTTTTACCCGTATACAATCCGAGATAGAGCAGCCATATCGAAGGATTATTTGAGTGTTATGCGTTTCAATAGCCTGGACGTGGTTGATTGGGGTAAACCCCATTTGATCGCAATCTTTCTGGAAAGAAAAGTATCAAGGGTGATCGAGTTATTTGGATTAGTTGCCAAGAGTGGGTGAGAGAGATGGAACGGCAAAAGTTCAGGCATACTAAAATTATTGAGCTAGTAATGATCATATACTTATTGGGGAAGATATACGGTATGCTGGAAAGCGAGACGCGAAGAACAAGAATAGATGTGAGGAAATCATTGTTAATTATTTCTCCATATAAAAATCAAGTCATGGCTATACGAAGGCAATTAAAGTACATGGGTTATGTGTATGACGAATATCTAGATATTGAGGTAGCTACGACCGAATCTAGTCAGGGTCGTGAAGCAAATATCGTTATTGTATCTATGGTTCGATCACACACGCTGGGATTCCTTGACGGATACCCATCATGATCATTAGTGACACTTAGCAGAGCTCGGGATTACCTCTTTATAGTTGCGTCGCGTTATGTTTTTGAATGCGAGAGTACCTGAAAAAGGGTGATTAACATATGCAAAGAAAATGAGGTTCCAGTTTTCACTACAACTATGGATGAAAACGAGGCACGTAAATATCTGAAGTATGATTATTAAGAACTTTGTGTTTGCGTGCCTTTTGCTCGCATACGCTGAAGTTACGCAAGGGGCGATTGTGGTGAAGTGGAAGCTATATTTACAGTATATAAAAGATGGACTATGGTAGTTATCAATGCTTGGTATATTTTATCTCGCCAAACACTGCATACTAGCACGATGACGTTTGTTACGCTGGTGATTCCTTCAAACACTGAATATTAGTGACAAAGATTATGTCATGCCTTTAATAGGTGAACAATACGAACACTTAGTGTAACACGATGTTAGTAGTGCGGAGCTTCTGTATTCTAGTAAGATGCTTCAATTCATTACTAGTGCCAAGTGATTCTTCCCAGATTTTACAAGGTTTCGACACAGTTGCTTTAGCTCTAGCATCATGGCAGTGACACTAAACGCTAAGTTGAGCGTCTTCAGCTTCATAACTGTCTAATTCGAGGTCCATCAACTAGGTGCACTAAGGCACATCAAATAACCGAGGCAAACAGACTGTGAAGATGAACTGTTAGCATTTCATAAGGGAGTCAAGACATAGGCGCAACTTACCAGCACAACGACGGGTCCGTTCATGGCAGCAAAGCCAACGAAACTCATGCGGCCTTGGTCTCATACTCAACAACAAAGGGGCGCTAGGGCACATGATATAACAAGACAAACAGATTGTGAAGACGAACTGTCAGAATTGCGTAAGGGATTCAAGACATAGGCTCAACTTATCAGCACAACGGCGGATTCGTTCGTGGCAGCAGAGCCAACGAAAGGTCATGCGCCCTTGGTATCATACTCAACAGCAAAGGGGCGCTAGGGCACATGATATAACAAGAAAAACAGATTTTGAAGACGAATTGTCAGCAGTGCATAAGGGATTCAAGACATAGGCGCAACTTGCTAGTACAACGGCGGGTCCGTTCATGGCGGTGAAGCCAACGAAAAGTCTTGGCCCTTGGTATCATACTCAACAACAAAGGGGCGCTAGGGCACATGATATAACAAACAGATTGTGAAGACGAACTGTCAGCAGTGCATAAGGGAGTCAAGACATAGGCGAAACTTACTAGTACAACGGCGGGTCCGTTCATGGCGGTGCAGCCAACGAAAACTTATGCGCCCTCGGCTGCTCCAGTTGATCGGCTTGGGTATTCTCTATTGTTTTCAAGTGGTTAAGTATTTTATTTTGGAAAATATATTTTCAGCCAATCATAGGCGACCTGCGACGGCCACCTCGCGACGGCCACCTCGTGGCTAATTTGTTTGTGATTGGTATGAATATGGAAAAATAAGTGGAATTTTTGACCAATCAGGAGCGACATGCGACGGCCACCTCGCGACGGCCACCTCGCTCAATCAGATTACAGAGGGTTTCTGAAGTTACTGTCAAAGATGATCAATCAGGTTACAGAGGGAATCAGTGGTAGCTCTCAAGGATGATCAATCAGGTTACAGAGGGCCTCAGCGGTAACTGCCACGTATTGAAGTCAGCGCTGAAGTAACCAAAAAGTAGTGGGTGAAAAAGTGATTGACGTTGATGTAGGAGGTAGTAATACTTAATAGAACGAAATTTCCCCTGAACTACGAAGATCTCTGGCGGCCCTCAAAAACCTTTCTTTTTTTTCTATACAAAAACCAAGTGTAACACAAGGAAGTCGGTGAGCGCACGCCCGGAACAGCCTTTTGAAGTGTACCCCAAGTGTGTTTGACTGATTTGTTGGTTCGGACGTAAGTATTAAGTACCCGGGAAGTAAAACAAGGAGGACTGGCGTATTACAGCTTTGTGTTGTTAATTAAGTGGAATTATAATAATTTTTAGCCCCTTCACGACAGGTCGGCGGCCCCTATACGGATCGCACACCGAGCTGGTCAGGTGGGACCAAGATGTCACCATTCCAGTCGGCCAATCCGCTGATACCCCGGTCGAAAAAGGTTTTCGATCAAGTCCGTTATGGGTGACCAGGGGCGATCGGTGGGTGTCGACCTTTGTGAAGAGCGCCGGCCGATATGATTATGTTCGAGTCACTAATATCGGTGACAAGTCGCTTACGCCCGACAACAATACTATTGTTGGCATGTGGCTAGCGGAAGGGAAGGTGCCAAGAAAGGCGGGGTTCGTCTCGATCGGATCGAGACGGTATGTCGAGTGGCAGAACTTGGCATACCAAGCGACCACCGATCTGGTCAGCGATGATGGACCGGTGGAAGAAGATACCTCACCGTGGTGAAACGACCCAGCTATGTAACCCCAAAGAAGTTGTTAATTCGAAGAAAGGCACCGCAGTCGCCGGACACGGTGGACCATCAAGCAGATGAGCCAAGGTTCGTCAACATGGTGGCGTCACAAGAACAGGCGACAGAGGAGCCGGGAATAGAAAAAGGGGAGCATGGCATTGCTGGGGTGGACCACGATGGCGCGCCTAAGCAGATAGATTTCGTTGAAGAGCAGCCCGCCGATCGGGAACAGCAGTGTGCAACCGATCAGGACGGTTTGGGTGTTATTGCCCCGGAAGACGATCAAGTTTGTATAAATGAGGGCGGGATCAGTACATTCAGGAGCTGGAGAGCCAGATGGCAGTCCTCCCTGAAGTGTCTACCAATACGTCCGAAGTCACCTTGGACGATCTACAAGTGGGTGATCGGGATGTCAACAGTCGCGACCAGATCGATCAGCTTAAGAAGATCATCCGGAATAAAAAGCATCTGCTGATCGGGAAAGGCAATTCTTTACCCCCTGCTGCTCGCGGAGCAATCTGTGGCATCGATGTTGGTGATGCCAAGCCGATCGCCCAGCGATGCCGACGTGTGGCGCCACAGTACCGCGAAAAATTATCCGATCTTATTAAAGGACTGTTGGCTACCAAGATCATTAAGCCGTCGACCTCGCCGTGGGCCTCACCGATCGTGATTGTGATCAAGAAGAACGGCGTCGAAATCAGGTTGTGTATCGATTATCGGTTGGTAAATCGGTTGACCAAGCTTATGGTGTACCCGATGCCGCTGATCAGCGATCTGCTAGAAGATCTTGACAAGACCCTATGATATTTCTCAATGGATATGGCAAGTGGATTTTTGGGTGGTTTCGATGACCGATCGGGCTCGCGAGATCTCCGCATTTGTTACGCCGTTCAGTCTGTCCGAGTGAAACCGTATGCCGTTCGGTTTGAAGAACGCGCCCCAGATCTACCAGAGGCTGATCGACAACGCATTGTATGGACATTTCAAGATCAGTACCGATCGGGACCCCACAGAAAACCATGATGTATTTACAGAGGGCGAACCCGATCGGGAAAGGAGACCGTCCGTTCTGGTGAGGCGATCGTATATCGACGACATTCTGATCCCTGATTCTTCATGGAGCGATCTGTGAACGAAGGTCGAACGGTTGTTGGAGACATGCAATCGCTGGAACCTGTGGATCAGTGCTGTGAAGAGTTTTTGGGGCATGTCCAAGGTCGCCTAGTTAGGTCATACGGTGTCGATCAGTGGGCTGGAGGCCAATCCCAAGGATTTGGAGTCACTAAGCAACCTCCCGTTTCCCAGATCACTGAAGGCAATGCAGTCCTTATTAGGGAGCCTAATTTACTACAGCCGCTTCATTGAAGACTTCTCAATTTACGCGGCCGTGCTGTACGAACTCCGGGAAGTCGAATACCATATGTTGAACAAAGGAGATCGGGAGACTTTACGGGAGGGATGCGACTCTGATCTGCCCGCAGATTTTCCGCAGGTGGAGGCAGAGGACCACATGAAGCGTGCAAAGGTTGCTTTCGGTATGCTGAAGGCCAAGATGGCGACGGCACCGATTTTAAGACACTTAGATCCGGAAAAAATGCCGATCGTCATTGTGTATGCTAGTAAGTGGGCCATTTCTGCCACTCTAGTGCAAGAACATGATGGAGTGTACCACCCGGTAACTTTTACGAGCCGGACGTTGAAGCCGAACGAAGTTAACTATGGGATCGTCTAAAAGGAAGTTCTGGCTTTACTACGGATTTTGGATGTGTGCTACAACCTACTGGTCGGCCGATCTGTAAAAGTTTTTTGATGAAAGTCGACATTGGCCTGGCTATTATCAGCCATGGGATGGACGGTCGGATCGGCAGATGGTCAGCGATCTTGTCACAGTGGTCCCTCGAGGTCGTCAAGTGCACCAAGGGAGAGGAGGATATATTGGGCACATTGGATGCCAGTATCACCCCTCGATCTGAAGTGGATGAAGCTTTGATGGCGATTGCCCCGAGGAAGCAACCTCTACAGTCAATCTCGCTGCCGCCACCGATCGTCGATCGGGATGAGGAACTACTGGTTTTGAGTTTCGACGGATCGGCTAGAAGACATGAAGAAGAAGGTCGGCTCCTATAGTGCCATACTGTGGAAGTTACCACAGTGGTCTATAGTAGCAGCCGCCGCTGATTTCACGCCTGACATAACGGTCAACGAGGCGGAATATCGGGGGCTCCTTCTATGTATTGATCTGCTGTCATCACAAAAGAAAGGGCGGATCATCATATGTGGTGACTCCAACCTAGTGATAATGCAGATCACCGGGGATATTGACTGTAAGGCACCACGGCTGAAGTTGCTGAATGATCGGGTGATGAAGGCACTGAAAGACTATCCCAACCACGAACTATTGCACGTGAAACGGGATTGGAAAAGAAGCGCCGATAACCTCGCGACCCAAGCTATGCGGGACCTGATCGGGGCGACTATCACCGAGGAGGCCGTTCTACATGAACTTATGGACATAAACAGGCTCCCGGAGTAGATAAGTCCAAGGACAGCCCTGATCCTGTTCATGTGATGGCGGAAACTAGATCGCGAACTCAGAAGTCTCGCCGATCGTTCCCAAAGGAAAGGCTGAGTGAGTACGTTGTACAACAGCTAAGGGCGGAACGTATCCTCAAGGCGCAGGACGAAGAAGAGTGGATCGTCAACTTGAAGGCCTATATGCGCGGTGAACTGACCAAGTTAACGAATGATCAAGCAAAAGAGTGTACCAAGATCGCGGACAGTTACGATGTGGACAACAATGGATTGCTGTATTACTGCCGTGACGTTAACCAAGACAGTGCCGATCGAGATCGACTAGCGAAATTGGTGGTCCCTTAGTCGCTACAGCCGGATGTCCTTCATCACTACCATGTGAGTCTACAAGGGGTACATCAAGGTATATGCAGGACATACCACAAGATCAGGGCCCACTTTCACTGGAGAGGATTTTTTCGGAGCGTGCAGAAATATGTAAGCTGTTGCACAGATTGCGAGACCGGAAAGGGAAGACCGATAATCAAGGGCCGATCGCCCGGAAATATCGAGCTTACTTACTCTTTCCAGGTGATAGCAATGGATCACATACCGTCGCTTCCCAGATCGATGCGCGGCAACACTGAACTGCTGATCTGGATCGACCTGCTCACCGGTCTGGTAATCGCAAAGGATAGTGCATCCCGATCTGCGGAGCAGATCACTCAGAGTTACGAGGAATGCGTGTTCAGAAGGTTCGGCGCCAGCGAAGTTATTAGACACGATAGAGAACTAGGTTTTATGGCTGAGTTGTTCCGATCGTTCAATAACATGCTAGGCCAGAAGAAGAGCGCGATGATGGCACATCGTCCGCAAGCGAACGGATCGTCTGAACACATGGTGCAGACAACAAAAAGGGCGATTAAGATGTACGTGGCCGATCCAGACCAACGTGATTGGGATGAGTGATCAGAGATACTGGTATTCGCACTCAACTATTAAACCGATCGGGTCCGAGGAGAAACGCCTTTCTATCTGGCGTATGTATGGGACCCTCTATCGACACTTGAAGCGGCGATACTGATCGGCTGCGCTCGGACCCGCGATCGCGATGCCCGTTGTTGGCGCATGCAGGTCCAGAAGCATTATCATCATGCGAAAGAAGTCGTCAATGAAAAGTTGCGTCAGGCCACGCAAGATCGAGCAGATCGGAATAACGATCAGGTCATCCCTCATGGTATTGAACCAGAGGCGAGGGTATGGTTATACCTCGATCGGGTCAAGGAAGGCTATGCAAAGAAGTTGGCTTATATGTGACACGGTCCTTTCCGTGTAGTAGAGCTGATCGGTGAGCATGCTGCCCGTCTGATCACGATCGACACGGATTACAAAGTTTTCCGATAGTGCACGTGTCCAAACTGAAGCTGGTCAAAGAGTTCCCCGATCGGCCTAAAATGCCCTGTCCGGTGGACGAAGCGGAGAGATTAGATTTTGATGAAGCTCTGCTGCAGAAGATAGTTGGGAAAGTCCATTGGAAGAGGACGAATTCGAGGTGGAAGAGGTGCTAGATGTCCGATCGGTCAAGAAGACCCGTTTCGGTCGCACCCACCGAGAATATCTGGTCCGCTGGAAGGATCATGACGAAGAAACTTGGATCTACGAACTCGACCTAAATTGTGGAGCACTGTTACGAGAGTTCGAGCGAGAACGAGTCAGTCGGAACCGCTTTGCAGTGAAGCAGACTCATGAAGACGAAGACCAAGACACACAGTAGCACCGATCAGTATATCGATCGATGTGAATAAGTGTAAGGTCTGAATTATTGTGAATTTTGTGATGAACTGTGATGAACTGGAGTAGTGGAATGACGAACGCGGCGGTAATTCTCGCGATGTGGATGGAAACTGTGTGTGATAACGTGTTGGTGAAAGTTTGGAGAAAGTGATGAAATTTGGTCAAGCGATTGGGTGATCAGGAATTTGGAAAGAATGATGACATGTATTATGGATTATCTGGTCATCTAACTGCCGCATCAAGAATATCAATCACCCCTAACGGCCGATAGTCAACGCCGGATGGTATTCGATCTGGTTCTGGTGCTGATTGCGCCAGGGCTCCTTCCTATCGATCTGGTTCAAAGCGTCCTTCAGGTCTGCGATCGGCTCGTCACATTGAAGACCGGGATACCAGATGCCGTCCTCAGTCAACGCCCCGGGACTCTCAACGCGACGCTTGGCCATATGAAGAAACACCGGATATAAAAAGATGTAGATGTCGCACTCGCGGGCCTGCATCCCTTCCAGAATAAACTGGCATAGGGCCAGCCAGGCCTCGCCCGCCCGACTCCGGCGCTGTTTCCGGCGCTTTTGATACAGTATCAGGTCTTGGTCACGTAACTTCCGACCCGCGGTAAGGAGGAGATAATGGGTGGACTCCCAGATCGCCTGGCAGTGGGCTGTATTAAAAGCCCTAAGTCGACCCAGAAGCGAATCGATCCAAGGAGTCGACGCGAATATGGCGTCCGAATTGGCGCTGAGTAGCACTTCCCATGGTCGATCTGCATACAGACGGGCGATTTGCGGTCCCGTGACCATATCCGCCCGCCACGCAGACGGGTCAGTGGTTTTCAAATCTGGAGGGAAGAGCCAGAAATCTGGTCGGGACATCGACCGGGCTAGATCTTGCTTGGTCAGGGCTGATCGGTGCAAGCTACCGATCTGCCCCGGTGACCATGGCAAAGTGGCATCTGTAGTCAGCGATGGAAGAGGTCGATCTCCGATCGACAACCCTTTCAATCGGGCGTGATTGCGCAGCCCAGATGTGCCGATATGGAACGAAGGAACCGACCCGGTTGACTCACGCGTCCATGGAACACCATCACCCTGTGAGCCTTGTCAACCCCTGATGCAGGCTTCACGGGAACAGGACCTCGGGGCTGATCGGATCGGGACTTGGATAAAGCAGTAATCAAGAACTCAGAATCTCCCGATTCGTCCCCCGAGCCCCTTCCGGAGGAGATCTCCACATGCTTGGTGTGAGCAGCGCGGGGGCGCAAGGGCGCATGCAATTTGGCGATGGTAGACCTGTCGGCTGCGTCCGATCTTGGGCTTGGTGGATGCGCCAGCGTCTTGGATTGTTTATGAGGCACCGCTCGCTTCTCCTCGAGTTCGGAGTCGCGCGCTATGCCCGCGCCCTTGAGCCCTTCGACGCGTCCTTACGTTTCTTGGAAGTTTTCGGAATTTCGGAGTGCTTAATTTCAGCCAATGAGTGGCGTCGTGTCCGATCTTGGTGCAGATCGATCAGAGCGGCCGATGAAGATCGGTCAACGCTAGAGCCTGCAGCCGGACGCCGGTGCAACAAGTCGGTCAACTGTTGGTAGCACCGATTTACGGCCGCCCAGACACGGTCTGACTCCTGGGTCCAGGCGTACGATCGGCTCTGGAAGGACTCGACCTTCCCGATCTGCTCCCTGACCACGACCTGCAACTCGCCGATCTGCCTCTCCAGGTCACCATCTTGGGTGCGGAGTAAAGTCCGATCGGAATGATCCTCCAACCTCTGCCGGTTGACCACCGCGAGCTGTTCCAGGAGGTGTGATCTGTAGGCCTCCAAACGAGACAGATCATGCCGTGCGCCGATCAACCCGTCCAAGATCGGTCGGAGCTGATCGCAGTGGTCATGCCACTGCCGATAAGCCGCGAATAAAGCGTCGAACGTTTTGGCGATGTCGGTGTGCAACCGATCTACACGCGAAGGAAGGTTAGACCAGACCCAAGACGGAAAGCAGACCGATTGACCTACATTGCGTTGCTTGTTGGACGATTTGGGCCCGGAGACGTGCGTTTTCAGTGGTTACCTCCTGCAACTTCGTGGACATGGGATCAACGTATCGACCTCCTTCCGAAGTTGCAGGAGCGATGAATCCTTTGTTGCCAACTGCGACTGGAGTCCCTGGCTGTTTTATGGAGCTTATCGACCTCGATCTGATGCCCATCCGGTATGTCGGAATCTGGGGTGTTGTGGGGGCTGTCGGATCGGGCCGATCTGGTAGGCGAATCGATATGGGTAGATGAGGAACGCAGGGCACCTGCAGCAACGAGCGTCAAGAGAGGTTACAAGACGATCAGGTATACAAGGCAAGTACCTGGCGAAGGTGGACTCGAAGATCCGTCCATCGGTGAAGTCCGCTTCTGCAAAGATCTAGGATGTGGTGAGATCGGGTCGTTACCGTTGCACGGCTACGACCAGACTCAGGGGGGGGCTGTGGTGAATCGGAATCAAGAATTTCAGTCACTTAATGTCAGCTGCACGCCGATCGGCTTATCGGCGATCGGATTGGTGAAAATCAAGGAGGCTTTTGGGCCAATCGTGTGCAGAGGTGTCAAGAACACGGATTTTGGTAAGTCACATGATATTGCGTGTACTTACATATTTTCATGTTTGTACATATTGGGGACCATAGGGAGATAGTTTTGGTTAGTCGTTAATTTTTGGTATTTAACACTCAACAAGAAGTCGTTAGTATCTTCGCACTGTACATCAGTCACCTCTGCACGCTGCAGAGTGTTTGGAAGCAGAGGGTCGATAAATCCCCTCTAGCTTGTTATACCCGGCCGGACGCGTCACAGACGCACTTGGCCCACCGGAAGACCCTCGACGGGAGTACGCATTGGTAGGCTTCTCAAGCTCAAGTTGTACACGTTTGGAACGTGTAATCAAGTTTTTGGATTGATACGTGGGGATAACGTTCGTGGAGTTTATCACGTTCTCATTGGATCTCTATATTGGAGTATTGGACTTTTATTCTCGTATTGGTTGGGCTCTACGATCGATTGAGCAATCTGCCTTTTGGAGTATATTTACTTGGAGTATAACTGGTCCGCCCGTACCCAGGGTGAAGAGTTCCGCCCAGTGTACACTACCCAGCACGGTCTCACGTTTTTAGACCTCACATCAATTCCCAGCATCGATCCACCAAGTGTGTAACCAGCCCATTCCATCGGGTACACAAGGTGAGATGACGAACGAATCGGACCAGGCGTCCTATGCTGATGATCAGTCGTCTGCTAGCAGCGGACGATCAGATCGGATCGTAGGCGAAGGTTCGCGGGGTACCCCCCCCCGTAAGTTGGACGGCGGGGCACGATGGTGGTCAGGTTCTCGACACTACGGTGTTCGATTTTGAACTTGACTCCACCACAGGTAGCTCTCCAGGTGGAGGGGATGTCGCACCGCAATTTCTTGATGCAAGAGTGGTGTAATTCGTAGTGAATCGACCAGTGTCGATTAGGTGCGATCAGGTTTGATCAGGCACAAATAGGCAATCATCAGGTCCGACGATCGGTGATCAGGGGATGATCGAGGTCGATGATCGATGATCACGGATGATCAGGGTCAATAATCGATGACCAGGGGGTGATCGATGATCAGGGGTGATCAGGTTTGTATAGGCTTGATCAGGCGCAAACCGTCGATGATCAGGACCGCTGATCGATCTAGTTGATTTCCCACGAATTGTCGCGAGATGCGAGCAGGTGATCGCAGGTCGCTGGTTGAAGATCGATGATCTTGGTGGTGATCGGCGATGGGGTACTTGATTAGGCAGCGGAAGTCTTCTCCACCCGATCGCCGATCCGCTTAAGCTTAGTTCTCCAATAGAATACCCAATATACTTTGTATTCTAAGTTAAACTTAACAAACCGTCGATCAGCCCGTAGAACGGGCTGATCGACGATTTCCACTAAAATCCACCTAGAGTTCCCATGGGGCGCTTAAAGCAGCCGAACTTCTAGGGGCCAAACGTGGACCAATGGGGAAGAGGTGAGAGAGCACTACTCGATCACTTTCCCAAGAAGAAAACCTTGAAAGAAGAACCGCTGACACAGCGGGCGGAGTCGCGGGGCGAGTTCTCAACACTCTACGCCTGCCGGTGGGCCAAAAATGCGCTAAGTGCTCCCTCCCGGGACGTAGAGGTGTGTATTAACTAAAGGGAGGCGCTAGGTGCCGTCCCTGAGTGTCCTTAGTAGTTGGACGCAAAAGGAGAACTTTATTAATGCTTATATCCCTAAATCTACCATTTCCCTAGTTTCAGCCAATCAGAATTAACCATTCCAATGCGCTCCGTCGACCAGTTGACCTGATTTTTCTGTCGTCCGTCGCTAACCGTTAGGTACCCGTACCTAGTCGTCCCTTCTCATGATGCCCCGTCTATGCCCCGTCTATGCCCCGTCTATGCCCCGTTCATGCCCCGTACATTTCCCGTCCATGTACCTGCCGTTGTGCACACAGTTGTAAACATAGTTGTGCCCATAGTCACACCCAAACTTATGCACCAATTTTATGGTACACTTCACCACAGGAGCTTATTGACTTCAATATTCCAACTCGAGTTTCTGTATGACTACTGATAATGGCGAAAACATATGCAGTGCTAACCGTCTCTTAAAGGAAGAGTTTTCCAATAAGCATGCTGCGCACAAAGCGATGTTCAGCTCATATTCTCAACTTGATCGTCAAGCAAGGCATCACCCAATCACTGGCACCGTTGAAAAAATGCGAGAGTTCGTGGCAAAGACGCACCATTCCTCGGCTGTAGCTCAAGATATCAGGGATCTGTGTCAAACCTTGGATCCAAATTCAGCGATTCGGACAATTCCAAAAGATGTCAGTACTCGACGAAACAGCCTTTATTTAATGATATCGAGATATCAAATGATGCTTCTGGTGGTGGATGCGGTTATAGAACGCCACGGAACTTTGCGAGATTATCGATTGACATCAAATGAACGGGTAGATCTAGATGACGCAGTGCGCCTTCTTCAACCGTTTTACGAAACCACAAATACGCTCTCAGGATATACGTATGCGACTCTTGGTTTGGCTATCTTCCTATGGATGATCTGGTCGAGAATATTGGAGAACAGCCACGCATCTGCAACACAAAACCGTGGTTGAAAGAAGCAGCACAAAAGATTTCGAACAAAGTCGTGTCTTGTACTGAACATGTGTACGATCGCGATACATACATAGCGGAACTCTTAGATCCAAGAATCAAAGAAGAGCTGCATCCACGAGATCTTCGTACGGCAAAATCGAGAGCAGAATTTCAAGATGTTTTCGATATAGAGTATGGAATTACATTCGATTATATCGAATCAAGTCAACAAGGCGAAAAAGTGAGTCACAGTCGTATGCAAAAAATTGGCAAGCAAGCGAAGACGCATTGCCAACACAAGCGCTACAGATGAGGTGGTTTAATACTTGGCAGAACCAATAGTGGATATGGATGTGGATGTGCTGGGATGGTGGAAACTCAACAGTGGACGATTTCCACGTTTGGTTCGTATGGCCAAGGATTATTCAGCAGTGAAAGCTACATCTGTTCCCAGTGAGCAGGCATTTTCCAGAGCAGGGGATACCGTGAACAAAAAGAGGGCATTCTCGAGTGAGAAAAGCGTTCAAGCTGTGATCTGCATTAGTTCTTGGATTAAGCATGGTATCTCACTCACTGGGGAATAGTTAACTATGTAGCATTGTAGCTGACGATGTATATGCGTCAATAAAAATATGCTACAAATGACTGGACTTGACTCCGGTAGGTGGAGTCACAGACTTGACTCGACTTGAGAGGTGCCAAGTCGACTCGTCACTTTACTTGAGGTGGGCGAGTCAAGTCAAGTCAGAGTCAAGTAATTGCCACCCCTAGTAGGACGTTGATCTTGAGTTCATACTGCCGTTGGAATCTGTTTGAAAATTGCAAGAAAAAATGTTGAACGCTTCGTCCTTGGTATGGAGAAGAAAGATTTAGTTGTAATTTAACGCTTGATCAGCTACAGTACAAACGGTGGCGATGCCCACTGTGATCAAGAGATAGTCAGGCCTTAAATCCATACAACTTACGGCACCAAAATGGTCGGTTGTATGGCCGGAGATACTGTCGAAGTTACGCCTCGACCAGCTATTTTCAAGAGTCTCCTGGACCAGCTGTGTAATGGGGTGCCATTACATAGTTGATATTCAAGTTAGAATATCATAGTTTAATTTCAGACGCGTTATCTGAAATTTAAATAAGAGATTATAAGTTATTATAATCTAAGAAGGAAAAGTCGATTCGGTATAAATACCGAATCTTGCAGGTTAACTAATAGTACAGTTAGTTAAAGACTTGATATTATTATATTAATTAGTTAGTTACTATACTATTAGCCTCTAAGCCACCCATTAAATAAACACTCTTAATTTTGCGTTCTTAGGCATAAGTGAATATTTATATATTTACTTTTATTATAGGATTAGTTGTTATCAACTAATCCCGCCCTATATTGTATTGCGCGCTTCCTCGCAAAATACAGTGTAAGCCTGTAACAGGATCAGTCCTGTTACACCTGGTAGCACTTTGTGGTCCGTATTAACGACCACAGTTCCGTTCTGCTAGTTAACTATCGGAGCGAAGATTAAGAGCCGCTCGGCATCATGTCGCGAGACATGTCGGCTGCCGAGCGAGAAAGAACGCTGGAAGAGGTGAATAAACACTTCCCTCACTTCTCGTCGCGTAGTAAAGACGCGACGGTGGAAATGATTCGGTCTATGGGGACCGACATCATTACCTTCCTCAAGAGTAAGTCCCCGGAGGAAGTGGTAGAGGTGGTGAATCGCTTTAGGCGAAACCACCTAGAAAAGTCAGAACGGCCCGCGCCAGAGGCAGCGCGGACCGCAACTGCACCTGCAATGCATAGCGTTGAAGTAGTAAAGGCGCGAGTACCGACCTTTACCGGCGAAGGGGGCGAGCCCCTTCGTAGATGGTTGGCAGAGGTGGAAGATGCCATATCTGCGCAAAATATTGTTGACGAACGTCAACAGGCGTACTTCGCCACAACATATCTAGGCGGCAGAGCCAGGGCATGGGCGATGAGTCGCAGAGCCACTGATGACTCTGCGTTCCTTAATTATAAGGAATTTAAAGCTGAGCTAAAGCTCAACTTTGAAGCTCCAGAAATGGAGCTAAGTAGTCGGCAGGAGTTCATGGAACTCCGGCAAGGTAAGCTTGACCTCCAAGCTTACGCTCAGAAGACGCAATATTTGCTGTCAAATATTGTGTATGAGCCGGTGCCCCCTGCTATGCAGGTCACTGGCTTCATGAAGGGACTCAATGATGGTCCCGTCAAACAGAGTCTCTATCGGCACCCGCCAGATACTCTGAGGGATGCCATTGATATGAGCATCCGTGAGGAGTTCAGCATGCGATCAGCGTCATCGCATGCTGGGTACAGCCGAAGGGCTCAACAGCCCTTCGCTTTTGACATGCCGCAACGGCATGTCAACAATCAGCAGTCAGGCAGACGAAGCTCACACTTCGTCTCAAGAAACAGCCACCCGCGCCAGAGCATGGGCGGTGGAGGTCCAGCGCCGATGGATCTATCGGTTGCGGTTGCTTCGAACACGAAGCAACCGAAATTTAAGAAGAATATTCGCTGCAATAGATGCGCGAAAATGGGGCATTTTGCCCATGAGTGTATGGCACCGCGTCCGGTGCCACGCAGTCAGCGGACGGAACCGTCCGCTGCACGGCGACACCAACAGGGACATCACCCTGTTGGTGCAAAGAACGTGAATCGCCAGTAGGGGCGGGGCGCCCTACTGGGAATGTTATCCCACATGCCGACATAGGGCATGTGAGGGTAATAGCCCCAGACGGGACTATGTCCTGTCAAAAGGTGCAGGGTGATGGTAAGCCTCTTATCACCCTGGAGGTTAAGCCGCACGGGAGCGATGTCCCCATGCGAGCTTTGTTTGACACAGGAGCGTCAAACAATTTCGTTAGAACTCAGAGTCTAACGCTGTTGAGCTTCGTGGAGGTAGAAACCCCACGAAGTATGTTGTCAGTACGGCTAGCAACAGGTGCAATCGTGACTATTCCAAAGCGTGTGATTAAAACACGCTTCGAGTTGAATGAACTGTCATTCGAGGATGAATTCATCGTGCTCGATTTAGATGACAAATTTGATGTGATACTTGGAATCCCATGGGTGTCCAAGTTTAAACCTTCGATCGACTGGGTTAACCTATCGATCTACTGCTGCGGATGCACAGGATCTGATCACCCTGTGTGTAATCCGGCTAAATCAGAGGATACAACCGCAGCGTCAGACAGTCTGGTGGATAGCGATGGCACCACCAGGTCTGTTCTGACACGATCAGCGGAAGGTACCTCCGCTGGTGAGAGTCCAGAGGGACTACCACACGCAACAGAAGAGTCGTTGCGTGTTGGAGAGAAACATTCCACGGGTGATAAAGACCACCGTGAGAAAGAAGTGATATCCACGGTGGGAAACACCCACCGTGAGAATGAAATAGTATCCACAGTGGGACACCCACTGTGCGACCGAAGGTTCCAACACGACGAAAGAATTCCGTGTTGTTGAGAGCGAACTCACGATCGAGTGCAATCGTGATCACAACTCCGTGGTGGCCAGTGCCCACCACGTTGCGTTATCCATGCACACGGGTGATAAATACCACCGTGTCGCAGAAAAGGCGGCCGGTCAGACGAGCACATCTGATCGCCAAAATTTCATGGTAGGCAGTGGCAACCATGATGATGAGTATTCGCACACGGTGAATCGTAATCACCGTGTAGCAGTCAATCAGACGAGTGCGTATGATTGCATGGGCAGTTCCGTCGAGACAAATCTACGTCTTGACGCAAACGGAGACCGGATTAGCTACCCAGTCTCTGCTAATGGAACACCCTTCGAAAGAAGGTTCGGAGGTGATGGCTCTTCCAGCGCTAAGCTGGAAGAATTTTATGAGAAACTTGCACGATGGTCAGATCGAACAGATCTGTATCATCGTTGCAACAGATGATGTAGTGGATATTCGTGAACGAATATCCACATTACAAGTGGAAAACATTGGGAAAGAGGTTCACAATGAACAAACGAGAGTTCAGCGCTTTGAAGCGCAGAGCTGGGAGTCGCTTAAAGCGAACTCCCCATTTTATGAGGTACTTCGGGAATACGCTGACGTATTCCCAGAAGAAGTACCTAGCGAGCTCCCTAAGGATAAGGGAACTCGTCATGAGATTGACCTCGTGCCGGGCACGAAGTATTGTGTTACGCGGCAATGGCCGTTGCCGCGTGATCAGGTAAAAGCGATCGACGAGTTCTTCGAAGCTCGTCGTAAAGCAGGCCAAGTGCGGGAGTCTACCTCACCGCACTCTACCCCCACCTTTTGTGTGAAGAATTCCACAGGTTGGTGGAGAATCGTTCATGCTTACAACAAGCTGAACGCAGCGACGGTACCGGCACAGACACCGATACCGCGGAAGGATGTCATCATAGATGGCATGTGCGGGAGCACCATCTTTAGTGCTCTCGATCTAAGAGATGGATTTTATCAAATCCTAATGCGTGAGAAGGATATCCCTCTCACGGCGGTAAGCACCCCAAGCGGCATGCTTTGGGAGTGGCTTGTTATGCATCAGGGGCTTCGAAATGCCCCTGCAACGTTTAACAGATGCGTAACGCATCTATTACGCCCGGTGCGAGATTGGCACCGAGTTATTTCGATGACGTGTTCATCCATAGTAAGGGTGAACACGATAAAAGCGATGTAGATGTTCATAGAGAACATCTACGTCGAGTGTTAGAGCTTATGCGTAAGCATAAGCTCTATGAAAATCTAAATAAGTGCACCTTTGGTGCACCTGAGATACCCGATCTTGGATGCTTTGTGGGCAAGAACGGTGTGCGTCCTGATCCAGAAAATATCAGGGTGATCGTTGAATGGCCTACGCCAAACAACGTTAAGGAACTTCGAAAGTTCCTTGGGTTGGCAACATATTTTCACAAGTATTCGTGCAACTATGCTGGGTTGATAAGACCTCTTTCTCAATTACTTAAGAAAGATGTCGAATGGCATTGGGATACCCAATGCGAAGATGCTTTTGATGCAGTCAAGCAAATCTTGACTGAAGCGCCTGTCTTGGCTATAGCCGATAACGATCGTCCGTTCCACGTCGTTTGCGACGCGAGCGATTTAGCTATCGGCTGTGCTTTGATGCAGCGTGATCACGATGATCGTGATCGCGTAATCTGCTATCAATCGCGTCAGTTGCGCCCAGCCGAGCGCAACTATACAGTGCATGACAAGGAACTCCTTGCCATGAAGTACGCACTGGCCAAGTTTTGGATCTATCTATTGGGAGATAGACCGTTTGTGGTTTACACGGAACATGTGTCGCTACGCAACGGACGTGAATTCACCACACATTTCTCAAAGAATGGCTCGATGGATGTCATTCTTTGCTGAATATAACTTTACGGTTGAATACAAACCCGGAAAGTTGAACGTGATAGCGGATGCGCTATCACGAAGGCCCCATTACGAGACAAAACCGTCCGTAACCGAAGGTGCCAGTGCAAACGCGATCCATTGCACTGCTTTGTCGTCGTCAATTATAAGACAAGTACGCGAGGCGTACAAAACAGACGAGGATACACGTCTGTTGATTGATTACTTAAGTAATCAATCAAGTGAGAAACGCGACGAGCTCCCAGAGTTCCTCCGCGCTTGCGTGCATCGATATCGACTGCACGATCGTCTGCTGCTTTACAGCACAGACCAAAAATATGAAAGTCGCATCGTCGTTCCAAACGACGATGATCTCAAACATCAAATTATGTTTGAGTATCATGATGCACCGATTTCGGGGCATCAAGGTCGAGAGAAGACATACGCTTCTCTCTCACGTGACTTTTACTGGCGAAACCAGTACAAGTGGGTACGGAAATACGTACGCGCTTGCAAGATTTGCCAGAGCGTTAAGCCTGCGCAGTCTGCAAAGGCTCCGCTGCAATCTCTTCCGGTTCCGACAGAGTGTTGGAAGTCCATTTCAATGGACTTCGTATTCGGACTTCCACCCGACAATAGTCGGAAGACCGGAATAGTGGTCTTTGTAGACCGTTTCAGTAAGATGGTACATCTTACTGCAGTATCAGCGAACGTAACCGCCGCTGAAACAGCGCGGATATTCGTTGATACGGTATTCCGTTTGCACGGAATGCCGGAAGACATTGTCTCGGATCGAGATCCGATATTTACAGTACGTTTCTGGCAAGAAACGTTCTCATTGTTGGGAACCCAGTTGAAGATGTCAACTGCGGACCATCCGGAAACGGATGGGCAGACGGAACGGGTTAACCGCGTTCTCGGAGACATGTTGCGATCATACGCACATACCTTTGAACAGTGGAGTGACTACCTGCCACTCACTGAATTCGCGATTAACAATTCGGTGCATGCTTCAACTAAGCATACACCGTTCTACGTGAATGCCTTAAGTCATCCACGAACCCTAGCTTTACTTGGCGGTACGCCAAATCTAAGTGGGGGAGGGACCCGCTAAAATTTTGAGCGAGTCAATGCGCAAGTTGCGACTGCAACTTGTGAACAAAACGATGGCCCTACTACTAAAAGTACAGTAGAAGCGGAAGCAGATTCAATTGAAACTGAAGCTGCATACGATGAATATGTGTCTGCTGCAATGGCTGCAGACAACGAGGACAATGCACCTACTGCTGATAAAGCAGTAGATGAATTCGTATTACAGCTTGGCGCTGTAATACGCTATATAAAAGATGCACTTGCCTCTGCTTTTGATAAGCAGAAGCAAAATGCTGACAAACAAGGAAGGAAGAACAAAAATTCCTTTCTGAAAGGTGAATTGGTATTATTAAGTACTACCAATTTGCCTACACATGCAATAAGCAACTTCCCTACACGGAAGTTGCTTCCTAAGTACATTGGACCTTTCAAGGTCCAAGAGATTCGGGGGAATGCCTATACCTTAGACATTCCCACAGCAATGCGGCTTCACCCAACATTCTATGTTGGGCGGCTCAAGCCGTATCACTCGTCTTCGTCTCACGACGAGACGCAGAACCACGGAAGATACCGTGCTTCTCCAAGTCTCCCAAGAGAGACTTGTAATCGGCCTCCAGCCGTTGGTGAGCAGAGCGGAGAGTCGTTACCTCCGCCTTCGACTGCTCGAGATCAGCCGTGCGCCGATCGAGCTCTCTCTTATAGCGAGAAAGCTCAATGTACAGAAGATCATTATTCTGCTGGAGGGCAGTGTGCGCCCCGAGGATGTCACGGACATCCTCGCGAAGAGACCGATATGTCTTCACACAGTGAGACATATCGCTGCTCAAGGAGGAATAACCCTCCTCGAGCTTGCGGAGCGAAGAACCATGCTCCGCAACAACAACGGCGAGGGAATTCTCAACCTCCGCCGCCCCTGATTGATAATCAGGGAAATAAGCGATATATCCTCGAGCGCTTGATCTCGAAGCGCTCGGTGCCTTCGAAGAAGGGGCAGCGTACCGAGTACTTGGTACGCTGGCTGGGATATCCCCAAGAGTTCGACTCTTGGGAGCCGATTGAGGTTCTGAGGGCCGACGCCCCAGACCTTTTGACTGAGTTTGAGAAGAAGTCTCAAACTCATAATGCGAAGTAGCATCAACAGTAGGTGTTGATGCATTCAGGGTATCAATTAAACCCTGAATTTCGGCGGGTACGGAAAAACCACCGTACCCCCGCAACTCCTCCTCTGACAGACGAGGATCGCCCTGCGTACACCGCGGGCAAACGAGTTGAGAAGGGACACCACACTTTAACCCTTCTTTGATGCAAGCATAATGGATGTATTCCATTTTGCCTGTTCGTGAGTGCTTTAAAAAGCACTCGCGCATTACGTGAACTTTATTCACGTAATCATCTGTGCTTTTGTTGTAGCTGTCAACAAGCGTATTCGAACTCTGAGTCAGGGCGTCTTTATCGTCCCTGTTCCGCCTTGACCATTTCCGGCTCGAATAATATCGAACCTGGAAAAAGAGGTCAATAAAGTACAGACGTCTATCGTCTGTACTTCGATCGAATCGACGTGACTGGATGTCTTCGCAGTCATCCAGCACGTTGATATCGAACAACGCATACTGGAAGTCCCGTTTACGGTGACCGCCACTTTTGGGGGCGATAGCCCAGCCAGGGGTCCAAAACCCCGCTTTGTACGGAACATGTGGTTCCGTACGATGATACACTTTAGAAGCGGCAGACGCCGCTTCTGTTCGAGATCTTTTAGCAGGCGGAGCACCGCCTGCTTCAACACCACGCGCCGGGTTAAATCACCCCGAAGTGGAGAAGTACTTGGTCCAGGTGGGGCTCTGCGTTCCCGCAACCACCTGTAATAATCATTGTCGCTGTCAGCTATAACAGCGACACCAGAGTCGTCATCGCTGTTAGGCGATGAGCACCTAGCGAGTTTCTACTCGCTAGATCCTTTAGTGGGGACAGCTGTATCCCCATCACTTTGTTCGGAGTCAGAACTCCCGAACATGGCCCTCTTGGCAACACGCCATTCGGAAGTTGCCATCGTGCGAGATGTTGCATTAGCAACATCTCCCTGTTTCTTGCCAGATTCTGCCTTAGCAGCATATGTGGTCGAAGACGGAACGTCTTCCGACCCTTGCGTAGTTGACGCTGCTAATACAGCGTCACTGTTGCCACTCAACACCTCAGGACCTAGTGCTGAGGCGGAGGAAGAAGCTCCTTCGACATTTTCAGCAGCGCTCTTTAGAGCGCCGCCGCGTGCCTTGACCATCGAGTCGATGGTCAATCAGTTGGTAAATGAGAACGACCAACAAGTGCCACCCATGATTGGCCAAAATAAGAATTATTATTGGCCAACCACCTTAAGTGGGGGGTGATGTAATGGGGTGCCATTTTATAATTGATATTCAAGTTAGAATATCAAAGTTTAATTTCAGACGCGTTGTCTGAAATTTAAATAAGAGATTATAAGTTATTATAATCTACGAAAGAAAAGTCGATTCGGTATAAATACCGAATCTTGCAGGTTAACTAATAGTACAGTTAGTTGAATACTTGATATTATAATATTAATTATGTAGTTACTATACTATTAGCCTCTAAACCACCCATTAAATAAACACTCTTAATTTTGCGTTCTAACCCATAAGTAAATATTTATATATTTACTTTTAGTATAGGATTAGTTGTTATCAACTAATCCTGCCCTATTGCATTGCGCGCTTCCTCGCAATTACAGTGTAAGCCTGTAACAGTATCAGTCCTGTTACAAGCTGTATACCGGTAGTACTTATCCGACGGCGATGATCCGACGGGAATTATGACGTCATCATGTATAGGCTTAGAGGTAGCAGCTGATATGAACCAAGGACCTAATCAAATACTTACTTTGCATCATCAAGTACTATATGAACTGGCTATGAGCCCAAGCTCAGTCTTCTTAGACGACGATCCCAAATACGCCTTTTCCATGGACGCATTCTCGTCCACCGCCGCCTGCATCAACAAGCTCGACGGGGACAATTTCACACGTGGAAGTTTAACATGCAGAGGGTCCACGAAAAACGCAACCGGTTGGATGTCGCAAGCGGGTCGGTGGAGAAGGAGCACTGCACGACGACGTTGGACCAAGCGACGTTATGAGGAAGTCACCCAAGGCGCTCGCAGTTATCTGTCTTGCTCTAGAAAGACTCTCAACTGCCGTAGGTGCGTTCGTCCAGGGAATCGTACGATGCATCGCCGTGCCTTGAAGGACACTTCCAGAAGAGGACTTTGGCCAACAAGCTCTTTCTTCGTCTACGGTTCTTCACGACAACTATGAATGAAGCTGATGGTGTGCTTGAGCACAAAAACAAGGTCAAGAATTTGGCAGATCAGCTTGACGCAGTTGGCTCTCCGGTCAGCGAAGAGCACGCTTCTTTCAAGTTTGAGTGAATCGTACCAGTTCTTCATCACGGCGTTTGAAGGATGATCTAAAACTCTGACGTGTGAACTCGTGACGTCTCGACTTCTACACTAAGAGATAAAGCGAAAGGAGCAAAGTGGCAGCAGGTCGGTTCTTGGCCAAGGTCAAGCTCATGCATGCTCAAGCCTCTAGATCAAATGACAACGGCAAGTGCGGGGAACGGGCTGTGCGGAAGACCTGTGTGTGTCACTACTGCGGCGAGCATAACCAGTGGATTGCAAAGTGTCCGGTATGCATCCGTGATAATGCGGAACAGCAAAGGCTGCAACGAGCGAATGTCGCTCAAATCGAGGATTACTTTGGCGAATTCCGGTTTTTGTTTGGTGGTGATCAAGGCTCTACGAAATTAAGTAAAGTGTGAATGGTCGACTCAGGTGCGACGAGAAACATGAGCTACATAAATATATTTAATTCACAAACAGCTTTATCGAAGGAGAACATGAATAAGTAGAGAACAATCCCACTGATTGACGTACATCTCGCGGAAAACGGTATGGTGCAAGCGGTGGGAACCGGCGACATTGTGATGTCAATGACGACACCTAGGGGTCAGCAAGGGTTTGATGAAGGGTGTGTGTGATACATCCCCAATCTTTCAAGAAATCTGTTCTCCGTCGGCCTATCACGAGCGATGTCGGCCCCGTAACTTCCAGAGCGATGGATGCACTGCGAATACAAAAGGTCTCCGATCAAAACTCGGTGGTCGGGGGGGGGCAAAGGGCTATTCAAGCTGTGTAGGACACCAATTGTGGTGGATCAAGTCAACGTGACAAGCGCTAATGCTTGCCAAGGCAAATCGTACCTGTGGAACCTTCGACTTGGCCACATTGGTTACATAGGTCTCTATGCTATTACCAAGAAAAGATACGGAACCCGGATTGACATATCATCAAAAGGAGTGGTATCTGTGCCAAGGTTTCGCATTTGGAAAACAAACACGCTCCTGCTTCAAGAAGTCGTCTCCAAGTCGTGCAAACAAGTTTTGCGTCTCCAAGTCGTTCAAAACAAGTTTTGGGGGTCATCATTCACAGCGATGTGTGCGGCCCTATAGCAACGCCTACTTTTGGCGGCAAGCGTTACTTCGTAGCGTTCGTTGACGACAGTTACACTGCGGTTTCACATACTTGATGCGAAACAAGTCTGGAGTAGGTGACCAAGTTTGCAGGTTTGTTGCATGTGCAGAGAACCAAACGGGCAGCGCGTCAGAATTGTGCGCGTAAAGACACTTCGCAGTGACAATGGTGGCATTGTACAGAAGTTTACACTTCCATACACGCCACAGTTACATGGTGTTGCCGAAAGGATAAATCGGACGTTGGTGAAATGTGCGCGCTGCATGATGACACATGATGGATTGTCAAAGATGTACTGGGGTGAAGCTGTGGCCACTGCCATATTTCTTCGAAAATAGATGCCCGACTCGTTCGATCGGGCATGACAAGTTACCATATCATGTTTTCACGCCCAAGAAACCATTTCTAGCAAACCTCAAGATTTTCGGTTGCCACGCGTATGTTCATGTGCCGTAGGACACGCGAACCAGATTTGAAGGTAAGTCAGTAAGTCAGTACGCTATCGTTTTCTTCGGTACTCTGACCACGAGCATGCCAACTCGTTTCAAGAAATATAGAGTGACAGCTTACTAGTGGGCCGTGACACAAATTTATGGAGGACGATTTTGACAGTGGGAGTCATGACTATCCCTAGGATAAAGTCGCTATTCAAGATACAGACGAAGATTTCACCACCCAAGACTCAGAGCAACACGAGGTGCAGGATGAAAATGGAACGAACCAAGACGATCGGTGCGCCACTACAAAGCGACACCCTAGGACGCAGTCAGTTGAAAATGTTGGAAGGGCGCGCAATTCCTGCAGCACTACGCGTCGCATGAATTGGTTTTTGACGACTTTTCGATAAAACTTATGTTAGGTACACCAATTTACATATATGAATATTATTAGTTTAAGTATTAACCTTAGTACTAATAAAATCACTTTAAATTTTGACTGATCTCGCGCAAGTACGGAGTGGAGCAAAGTACGCTGTGTTTTCAGCTGGAAGTTTCTCTGTTTCGTGGAGTGTGTAGTTTGTTACGGTCTCGTTTCGATTGAAGCGGATTGACAAGTGGATATAACGTGGATAATAAAGTTACATTACGTTCTATTACTGTTATTACACTTCTCTGCCTTCGTCTTGTTGTGGAATTACGCGCGTAAGTACTCTCAGGGTAGCTGGAATGTTCGTGAAGCAGTACGCCTGGACGATTATGAGTGACGACGAACAGGTTATGAGCCCAAGTGTGGGCCGTAACAAGTCGGATGACGAAGTCAAGCCTGCATACATGATGCGGCTGCTTGCAAACATTGTTGATCGACTTGACAGGATCGAAATGTGGAGAAGTAACGAAGGGCAACCTGAAAACATCGTGCCAAAGGCCAAGGGGGACACGAAGATGAGTCTGACCTCGCTTGGAGAGAGTGGTGACGGCAAAAGGGGTTTTGCCACGGGTTTGCAAGGAAAAATGAGTTTCGAAGGCATCGGCCATGCTGGAAAGTATGCCTTCACTCGGGGCAGGCAAACCGGATGCTGGAAATCCGTATGTGCAGCTGCACAACGTGAACCAGCAGCAACAGCGAGTAAAGCCACCAAAGCCACCGATCTGGTCGGATACGACAAGTCAGCCGAAGAATATCCCTCACCTTGGACGGAAAGGCCGGGTTATGTAGCGACCAAGATGTACCGAAGGTTATAAGCGCAGTAACCCGATACAGTGAGCTCACAGGCAGATGTGGCGAGAGTCGTTAATGCAGTCGTATCACAAGGTTGGGTGACAGTGGAACCGACAGCAGATGGGGACGATCACAGTATCGCTGAAGACGAGTATGATGGCGCATCCACCCAAGCCGGAACTACAGGAGGACAGCCCGTCGACGAAAATCAGCATTGCCCGTTTGACAGGTGCGGACCGAGTGATGTCGCCTCACCGGATGACCTAGTGTATATGCACGGGGGCGGAGAGGAGTGCGTTGAAGGATCGGGGAGCCATATGGAGACCCCACCTGAAGTGTCAACCGATTCTCTTGAGGTGACTATGGACAATCCACAATCAGGTGACCAAGTCGCCGACACCCCCGATCGGACCGATCAGCTCAAGGAATTAATATGGGAGAATAAATACTGGCTGATCGGGAAGGGTGCTGGTGATATCTACAGTGGTGATGTCAAGCCGACCGCCCCTCTGGATGTCAGATCGGCCAAGAAGACGTATTGTGGTCTAAAAAAAACGCACCGGGAGTATCTGATTCACTTGAAGGATCTCGAAGACACAACTTGTATCAGTGAATCCGATCTGGATTATGGCACTCTTTTTACGAAGTCCAAGCGAGATCGAATGAATCGGAACTGTTATGTACCGACGCAGACCTACGAAGTGAAAATCAAGATTTACAATAGTGCCGATCGGCAATACCGATCAGCACGAATATTTGTAATGTTTTATTGTGATTACGACTACGGGTGCGTGACTAACTGTGATGAACTGGTGGTATTTCGATGGTAGCAAAGTGGCTTGAGGATGTGGATATTTTTTTATGAAGACGGTAACGATTCTCACGTGTGGATGCAGTTGGATGTGGCAAGGGTGGACCTTGATTAATGAGATTAAAGGCTAAGACAGATGGGACAATCCGGTAATCGAAAAAAGAAAATTTATTAATGATGAATGCGCGAATGTTGCCCGACCGGCGCCTACAATGTCAAAGCTCGCGATCACCCCATAGACGACTGACAATCGTGGCCGGGTGATCTGATATCTTGTGGCGAAATTGGTTACGCCAAGGCTGCCCCTGTCAAGCTGGGTCAAAGCGTCCATCAAGTTGTTGATTATGGGGTCGCAGTGGTAGCCGGGGTACCAAGCTCCGTCTTCGATCAAATCCCCGTCTTTCTACTCGTGACGACTGGACATATGGAGGAAAACTGGGTATAGGAAGATGTCGATGTCACATTCCCTTTCCCGCATGCCCTCCAATATTAATTGACAGATTGACAGCCAGGCTTCACCCGCCCGACTCCGATGCTGCTTTCGCTGCTTCTGGAACGTGGCCAAATCCTTGTTTAACTTTACTTGTCCGGCGGGAAGCACCAGATAGTGGGTTGATTCCCAGATCGATTGGCATTGGGTGCTGCGGTACTTCCCGAGACGACCCAATAACGAGGCGATCCACGGAGTCTGTGTGAACGTTGCGTTCAGGTCGAGACTAAGCAAAACTTCCCACAGCTTGTCGTCATACAGACGGGAGATCTGCGATCCGGTGATAAGATCTGGTCGCCACTCGGTTGTACTTGGATGATTAACCTCCAGCGGTAAAAGCCAGTAGTCTGGACGCGAAAAAGTGTGAACCATCTACTGCTTGGTCGGAACAGATCGCCGCAGCGGATCGATCTTCCCCGGAGACCAAGGGTCGGCAGCAGCCAGACCTGAAGGATGGAGAGGCACGTCAACCTTCAATGCCCCCAACGATGCATGATAAAAAGTGCCGGGCAGAAGAGTTGGTTTGGGTGACTCACCAGCCGGTTTCGATGGTTCTTTAACGCTTTCACCGTTCGGGTGCAGCACTTGGTCTGCTCCTGGAGTTGGCGCTTCAACTGCAGCAGCGGAACGACGACGCTGGGTGGATCGGGACCGCGATAAATCGGGAGCTAGCTCAACTGAATCCGTCTATCCACCCTCAGAATCCGCCCCAGGCGAGGTTAGTGCTGACTTGGACCGGCCAGTAGTTGAGGTCAAGGGCGCTTAAGTTTTCGTGGCTTGAATTTGTTTGATTGAATCCGCTGTTGCGCGCAGAGGCTTTGCCGTTGTCTTGGATCTCTTCCGCGGTGCCGCTGGCTTTTGTTAGTAGTCTGGATCAGACGCTACGCCCCGCTCCCTCGCGCCTCTCGCCACGCCCTTGGATTTCTTGCTGTGCGTGCAAATTTTGGAAGCGGAATTTCAGCCAATGAACGGCGAGAATTTCCGCCCGAATTTTGTTTGGAAACATCGCCGGCAGAATGCGAATGCGGGTCCGCGAGGGCGCTTGAGGCTTCTCCGCAAGGAATAGAGCTAGCGACTGGCGAACTGGAGAGACACGTATCCAGTTCATCGCGGCACCGGTGGAATATTCCCCAGAGTCGGTTCGACTCTTGGGTCCAAATGACGAGCCGATCTTGGAAGACATCAATTATCTCGGAGTGATCATCGATCGTGAGTTTTAACTCTGCGCTCTCTGTCGATCGACCACTGCGAGCTGTTCTTGGAGATGGGATCGGCAGATCTTAAAGCGACGCATGTCGTGACGAGTGCCAATCATCCCTTCCAACACAGGCCGAAACAGATCGAAGTGGCTGTGCATTTGCCGATCGGCATCAACCAGTGTTTGCACGGTCTGAATGACGTTGATTGGTAATGGATCTACATACGGAAGGAAGTGAGGACCGACCCAAATTGGGGCTAACGATGGCTTTACATACCTGGTTGGTTTTGTTTCAGAGAAGAGGCCTTAAGAAGTTTAGATCGGACATCAAGAATGAACGATCGGCTTGTATGGTGTCGATAAGCTTGGAGAGCCGTTCTGTGTCCCGACGCATTTTCTGAAACCGGCGTTTACCACGTTCTGCTTTTCATGCTCACTCTCAACTCCTTTCAGAGTGCATTAATTGTTTTCTGGGTTCCATCGATCTCGACTCGGTGCTCATTTTGTTCGCCGATAATTTGAGTATCACCCGAGTCGTCGGAATGGTCAGATCGGTCAGAATTTGGAATATGCGGAGAGTGCGGGCACAGATCGCCTAAGAAGACAAATGTTAGAGAAAATGTGGCGATCGGAGATCAAGTGGGATAACCTGGTACATTGGACTCGGAGGAATGCATGGAATTGAGGACTATTTTTGAGGTCGGGCCGCTACCGTTGTGCGTCTGCAAGACTCAGGGGCGGCTGTGGTGATGGGCTATTGAAAATTTTTGACTAGCATGTACCAGTGTACCAGTTTTCAAGTCGGAGCGATCGGATTGGCTAAAAGGATGGAGTGTCTTGGGCCAATCGTGTACTTGAAGTGTAAGGTACGCAGATTAAAGGTGAAGCACACGGTTTGCATGTAGTTTACATATTGGATTTTAATTGGATATTAAAGATAGTGTTCGTATTACATTGGGTTGCATAATTCGCCGCTCCACAGGAGTCATTGGGAGGAGAGGGCTAACACGGTCCCCTCTTGCTCATTTATTCCCGCCCTGGTCACAGCTCCACCGGAAGTCCCACGACGGGAAGCGCCCATTACGTTCACTCACCCCTCAAGACCCACACGTTTGGAAGGTGTTCTTCTTTTTCGTATTGGCTGGGTTACTCACTGCTATCTGCAGTCAAGCCCCAGATATTGGTTGGGTTACTCACTGCGATCTGGAGTCAAGCCCCAAGTTTCTATTGGATGGGTTACTCACTGCTGTGTGCAGACAAGACCCAGAATTTCTATTGGCTGGGTTACTCACTGCTGTGTGCAGCCAAGCCCCAGATTTTAAACTCATTTGGAGTGACTATTTCCTCTCAATATGCAGATCGGATACATTGGATTATCTTTTCGTTGGTTTTTCGGCTCAAGTACCCCATAATCGGTACACCCATATCGGTACCTGCCAAGGTCCCTACTAAGCGACGGTCCACCGAGTGCGTAACCACCAACAATGGGTACACAAGGTGAGATGGAAGATAAATCGGACTCGGTGTCCTGTAGTGCCGATCGGTCACCCGATCGGCACCCAGGCGAATGTTCGCGGGGTACCGCCTCCGTAAGTTGGTCGGCTGGGCGCGATGGTGGTCAAGTTCCGGACACTTCGGTGTTCGATTTCAAGCTGGACTCCACCACACGGTCCACAAGTCAAGCCCACGCACCTACAATTCTGGACTGGAATTTAGCGAAGAAAATCTTACGTTTTTTGAATGGAACGATGAATTTAAAGTTACATATGGAGGTTGCAGTGGAAGAGAAGGATATACGAAAGAAGGAGATCACACTAGAGGGATTTAAGACGCAGATTTCGCTGGGTCGAAGACCGATAGAAAGTCGACCAGCGGTGTATTGATTGTTATCGATGGAGTGATTTTGCATTGCTTATTCAATGGCTATGCAAAAGACAATCGTGCGTGTCGCTGTCTACGATGGAGGTGGAATTCTATGTAGCATCGATCATGGAGTATGAGCTATTGGGCCTAAAGGAAGTTGCAAGTGAAATTGGTTTTGCAGTGAAGTTGCCGATAAAACTGAAGTTCGACAACCAAGCAGCTATCAAGGCACTCAATGGAGCTAACAAGAGTTCTAAGACCAAGCATATAGATGTGCGCGTGAAGTTTGTGGTGTCCAAGTGGCGCGAAGGACTGATTGAAGTCGAGTAAGAGCCGACTGAAACTTTGTTGGCGGATGCTTTCACTAAGGCATTGAACGGACCAAATGCGTAAAGGACGGGGATTGCGTGCGTTTGAAGATGGATAAGTTCGTTTTACTGAAAAATTGAGAAGGATTGTTGGAAGGACCCACGCCCCGCCTTAAGTCGATGCCGGACGCAAATGGGTAAAATGCAACTTTTCAGCAAAATGCATTCTGGGTAGTACCCAATTATATGAGTCATACCCAATTTTATACTTACATTTATTAGGTTAAGTATTAAACTTAAATCTAATATAGTCACGTTTTGTTTTTGTTCTTCACACGCAAGTTACACAAGTAGACTTTTGGTGCTAGTAGGTTCTCTTAAGGGAGGAACGCTATTTTATCTATTGTGGAGTGTGGAACACTGTGGTTTGCTTAAGTTTTACTTTGTGGAGTCTTACGAAATGGATAATTAGAGTGAATAAAGTTGTTATTATCTTTATTACGTTGTTATCTCGCTACCTTTGCTGTTACCTTTTCCTTTACGTTTGGAGTGCGTTAAATAACTGGAAACTTACGCATTCAAGCGGTAATGCGAGATTAAATGACTCACTAACACTTTGTACCCATTGATTCAGGCGATTTATGTCACTAGGTGGATTCTTGATTCTGATAGTCGTGCCAATCAAGTCGACGTTTGGAACTACTGTTGTGCCCCACTGGAATTCTAATTAAGCCCTGGAAGATACTTAACTATTTGAAATATCACGATCAAGATACTTCGAAGGGTCAGCGAATGAGATGATATAACCCATTAACCACAAAAGAAACGTAAGCACCAATTAATAATCACAATCTTCAAACAAAACGAACCAATTATTATGGAACAGTGTATACTGACCCCCTATTTCCGTAAAATGACCCCCCCCGGTGCATAGCCATGAGATTTTATAACAAATTCAACACAGTTACAGTAACCGTCACGTCACGACCCTATTTTTGACATTTTCCCCGAACATTCTACTACAAAATGACGCCGGAATGAGAGTCCGGTAGCCTGGGAATCCATTGGCGGGTGAAGTGTGTCTCGTACAGCCTTCTTATTTTTGCTAGTCGCAAAAGTTGTGTCAACTTTCAAAAAATATACCCTACCCTAACCCTAACCCTGGGGGGTGTGCGCAGCAAATGGGGTGTGTGCACGTAGCAATTTTCAAAAAAATCACTAAGAAATTTAAACGTGAAATCTTCCAACATTTACGCACATGCATTTATAGCCAATCCGTTTTCCATATTCCGAATTTAGATTTCGCTTGAAAGTCCAAAGTGGCTACATGAAAATTCGACATAACTCCTCTCTCCATTTTTCCTTTCTAAGGGCTTAGTGGCAAGCCATCCATTGCGCCATAAATCAGCATTGGCCGCGATACCATAGAGCCAATCAGTCCCCATTGAACCACATGCGCCTGTTGATTTATCTTTTTCGCTCCTCATTTCAACAGTTTCTTATAAGAGTGAACTTCATCTTTAACGAGTGCCTCTTCTCGCCTCGCGCTCTACTAGTTAACTTATAGAACGAAACTGTGGTCGTTAAGACTGATAACAATGTACTACTAGGTTTAATAGAACGAGTGTTAGACGGCTTACTCTGTATTGCGTAGTGTTGAAAACGGCTCGGCTGAAGCCGGTTCAGCCGTGGCTCGAGCCGAGCCGGTCAAGCCGTGGCTTGAGCCGTTTTCCAAATATTTTCTCTTGTATGAATATATTCTGAATATCAAGGATACAAAAGCATGTTCTTGCCATTTTGGAAAAAACAGATTGAATTCAGAAGATTCTGACTATGATATATATATGCACATGGATTTTTCTCACACTTTGTTGCATCTCAAAAGTTTCTACCCAACTGATGAGATTCGGAGGATGACGTGATGGGCGGAGTAGAGAATTTCATGGAAACTTCTAGATAGCTTTGCATGTGTGTAAAAAGGCAGCCCGTCCGCTGTATCTTCCTGTACTGTAAGAATTAATACATGCATTATCTCTCTATTCTGTCCTTACGATACATATCACCAACTTTCAATATAACAAGTATACTCAAGCCGTGGCTAAGTGGCTGGCTTGAGACGAGCCAATTGCTTGGCTTGGAGCTGAAGCCGAGCCACATTTCATGGCTCTGAACCGAAGCCAAGCCGAGCCGACTCCAATCAGCTCGGCTCCACCCTTGAGCCAAGCCGAGCCGAGCCGAGCCGAGCCGAGCCGAGCCGAGCCGAGCCGAGCCGAGCCGAGCCGAGCCGAGCCGAGCCGAGCCGAGCCGTTTTCAACACTAGTATTTCGTCGGACAGCTCACAATTTGAAGCGAAAAGTAATATAAAGTAGTTCCTATAAAGCGTATTGCATAGATCACATTTAAGTACATGTACTAAAGGTGAAGCAAACAAAATAAAGAATACAGTCAACTCCCTCTATAACAGCCTCCGAGATAACAGCATTCTCGTATAGCAGCCCTGAAAAAGACCATACATATCTCCAACAGCCAAAATCCGCCCTCTATAGCAGCTTTTCGGCTATAACAGCAACAGCCATGGGCCAGTATACGCTACATACATTTCTGCTCCCTCTATAACAGCCACCCGGATTTCCCCCCCTAAAAATGCTTGAAAAGGGTGATTGGAAATGCGTAGAAGAATCTAGACAATATTCAGGGGCCTATTACTCATCAGGAGCATTTTCTGCTGAAAATTCCGGAAAAATCAATTAATTAATAGGAGAAATCTTCGGTCCAGAGAAAAGTTAAAAGGAAAGCACCCCCCCAAATTTACCCCAAATTCCTCCACTCACATTTTCCACCCTTCCCCTTACCACACACAAAATGGCAGACAACAACAAAGACAAGAAGAGACAGGTCATCTCTCTGGACACCAAGGTGTCCATTCTCGACTTGCATTCAAAGAATCCGGCACTTTCCCACAAGGATATCGCAGAAAAATTTGGGATGAAGCGCAAGACAGTCACAGATATCCTGAATCGCCAAAAGACCTCCGTCCTCCAAAATGCCAGACAGTGGAGTCACAGGGTAGCGACATGGAGCGCATTAAGCGGTTCCGTGGCCCCCTCCACGATAAGGTAAGATTTTGATGTTTGGCACTTAAGACCTTTCTGGAGTGCTTACCACTGGCTTTTCCAGGTTGACAAAGCTGTCAAAATCTGGTTTGTCCAGATGAGGTCCAACAATGTCGTACTCACCGACGCACTCGTTCAAGCCAATGCCCTTTAATTTGCTGCTTTTCTTGGCGTCAACAACCCCGATGCAGAGAAGAACGATTTCACAGCCTCAGACGGTTGGCTCAATCGTTTCAAGGAGCGCCACAACATCAAGTCGTACCGTCTCCATGGCGAGGCTGAGAGTGCCCCTCTGCAAGAACTTCCTGCCTTTCGACTCGAGCTACAAAACGTCATCGATAACTTCGCCCTCAGCGACGTGTTCAACTGTGATGAGACTGGCTTGTTCTTCCGAATGGCTCCGAAAAAGACACTGGCCCAGAGCTAAGAGAAGGTCTAAATAAAGGACAAGGCCCGGATCACTGTGCTTCTCGGGTGCAACGCAACAGGCAAGTGATTTCTTTTTAAGAATTTTTGACGTGTGCTAAGACAAACTCTTTTAAGGCTCCGAGAAGCTGAAACCGCTTGTCATTGGAACTGCTGCCAAACCTCGTAGCTACCTTAATGTCGACATGACAAAGCTACCGCACATCAAGTACTTTTCCAACAAGAAAGCATGGATGAAGGATGACGCTTTCAAACCCTGGATTCTCGACTTGAACCGTCAGTTCAGCGTCATAGCCGCAAAATCCTGCTTTAGCTGTACAATGCCAGTCCTCATTCGGCTGACGATTACAAAGATCTTTTGACCAACATAACGGTAAGTTTCATTTTTCCTTGTTGCAACTGACTCGGAGATGCTGACAATCCCTAAATCCTCAGGTTCATTTCCTCCCTCCGAACACCACTTCGCATCTGCAACCAGCCGATGCAGGTATTATCGCCAACTTCAAAGTCAAGTACAAGACTCGCTACATCAAGTACCTTCTTGACAAGTTTGAAGCCACCGGTGACCATCCCTTTGAACCCAAGGCCAAGTTCACGATTCTCCAAGCAATCGAAATGCTCGTCGAGTCATGGGACGATGTTCAAGCTTCAACAATTCGCCATTGCTGGGAGAAGACAGGCATTCTTCCCACTCGCGGTCGCATGGACGTCGTTTCTCTAGTCAATGCAGATGACGTCGACCCATTCAGCAGGATTTCGGCACTTCTGGCAAGGATTCCACAGCACAGCACCTCCTCCACCATGGATGCCCAGGCCTACCTCCAAGTCGACGGTACTCAGCCCATCATCGAGCATCTCTCCGACGAAGAAATCCTGGCCGAGGTGTCATCTGATCCCGCTGCGGTGGAGGACGATGACGAGGGAAGTGGTGACGAGGAGCCGCCGGTGTCCCTGCCTTGGGGACAGCTGCAAGAAGCTGTCGAGTTTCTGCTGGTTGGCATGGTGGAGAAAGGATCTGAGTTTGACCAGGCAGAGGAGTTGGATAAGCTCCTCCGCCACTTCAAACGCTTTGTCCTTTCGAGTAAGACTGCCGCGTCAAAGCAGAAGTCTTTGGACAGCTACTTTGTGAAGGGAAATAAAGTCAAAGGACGTACCAATTAGGTAGAATTCAGATATGGGGCCACTTTCGTAACATCCCAGATCTTTGGAAATGGCAGAGATTTTCTCTATAGCAGCCAATACAGCCGGGCACAGGCTGAAGCTTTTATACACGATTAACAGCCATCCGCTATAGCAGCCAAAAAGTTTGTATACGGTTGGTGCTGCAATAGAGGGAGTTGACTGTAGTAAGAATAGTCCTAACAACTACATAGCCAAATGCGCTTGGCGATTCGACCTTTTGAACAATAATGTCCAAAGTGAACAATGATATTTAACTTTAACTATCATGGACAATTTCATTTAATGGAGTGTTTTTGCATCATGTACGAACCACGGGTGACTCAGAAATGGGTTGAGTAGTAATGATCGCATTGCGATGCGAAAACAGAGGGTTCTTCGAGTAAACCTTGATAAGTCCGTCGACAATTTGGCAACACATGCGTACAAGGACAGCTTCCTTTTTATTGAATACAAGTCACTAGATATCAGCTCTGCCGAGATAAAAACCAGGCGCATTGTTCGTATTGCTTTTCCGCCATCGAAGTACCTCCCGTAGGGGGAATGAGGCGTCTTGGGAGCTGGTGAAGCATCGCACGATTGCCATTTGCACCGACAGAAGCGTGCACAAAATCGATACAGATTTCGTGCCTAAGCGAGATTTCTACGAGGTCTCCTAGACCGATTGGTGGTGCCTAGAAGTAGCCGGTTCTCGCCAAGTACCACTATTAGTACTTCATTTGAGTATGGGCTTAATCGAATTTTGGGGTTTGACTTTTGTCGAGCCAACCATTTGTTGCTGCCATTGTTTTTTTTTTCACGAAATTGTTACTAATGAAGCGGTCTTTATTTATGACGCAACGGTTCACAAAATACACGGACCTGTTTCCTGGAAAGATAGAGAAATCATGTCGACAAAGCTGAAACTTCCTTGTTGCCTTACCGCTCATCTCGAGCTCGCTTGCTGAACTTAAGATGAGCCGTAAAGCAACATCCAAAAATGTGGCAGCTTGGACACTAGTACGTTGTACATATATTGTGACCTCATCTATGTAATGTTACGGGACATGCGTCTTAACATGCGTACGGACTGCTGCAATCTACTTAATCTGCGCTCGAATATATCCGTGGCTCGAACGCGCGTACACGAGTGAGGCCGTTCCCCAACTAGTCCAGATCCAATGTCGTCCGCGACACGCAGTGGATAGAGACATCTCGCTATCTTTTCGTTTCAAATACAGTCCATCATGGCAGTAGATAGTTTCTTCCCGGCAACTTAAGGCACCAGTGCCGTCGTCCTTTTTGTACCCGCAACGTCGTCAATTCGTACCATTTGGTGTGTTTTCCACCCCCATACAAACTCGCAGTCATCGTCCTGACTGTCCATCTCCGCGAAAAAGAGCAATCGCATGTGACGTGTAACTGCCTTAATTTCTAAACGCGTGCGTACAGCTCCGAGCCGCTCGGCCCCGTGTGTGTGTCTATCATAACGACAGAGAGGGCTCGGGAGAGAGATCCGCAAGCGACACATAGAGTCACCGCCGCGCAATGCAGCGTGACTCTTCCTTTAAAAACTACTCGTTCATTTCCGAAGGTTCCTTCTGCGCTAGCACTGCGTGGGGGGGTCGCACGTCACCCCCGTCGGACAAGGTCCATAGTGTCGACAAAGCATCGAGAGACGAGCGCGCGCTATCGAAAGCACCCACGGATAACCTCGATGACGTCCAAAGTCTCAGTCCTCGATCGCGCGCGACGACCGAGGCGTTTGATATGGGACACCCCCATGCCCCTGGCACCGCCCTCGAGGGGCCCTTTATGGCCTCCGAGGGTCCGCCACTCGGTGCTCGCGCTAGCTCGTCCCCCGCCTCGATGGAATTATTACAAGAGATTCTGCTCGCATCGGGGCGCCATCGGGCCGTGACGGCACCCCCCGCAGGCTTCTTTAACCACTTATTATACGGCAGCTTACGCACAGGCGCACTCGTGGACCTCTTTTCGCAACCCTATTGTGGCCTCGCCATCTCGGCCGCGGCCACGGGGTTCATGGTGCCCTTCCTTACGAATGCGTTCCAGCCCCTCCTCTGTGTCTACCTCAGTTTCAACGCGAATCAATGCACCGCCACGCTTCAATTGATCAAGCTCCCGGGCGTCCTGAGTTTCTTTATTGGCTTAGTCTCGGATTTCTATCCCATTCGAAATTTCCATCGAAAGTTCTATATCCTCGGCGGCTGGGTGTTTGCGTACTTGGCTTTAATGGCGCTCGTGATTGTGACCCTCATCGATGATCGTGCAGATGTCGCGAGTGCGAGTGCCCGTACATTTTATGGTGGTACAGTTTACGTAGTCTTGATGATGGCCGCGAGTTTCGGCGTGAGCGTCGTCGCGATTACGGCGTTTGCCTTGATCGTGGAATTATCCCAACGCGAACCGATTCATGAACGGGGCAAACTCTTTTTAGATTATTTACTCACGTTTCAAGTCGCGACGCTGTTGGCGAATATCATGATTGCGTTCGTGGTGAATTATGATGACACGTCGCACATGACGCAAGCCAGGATGTCCATGAAAGTGATCGTACTCATTATGGCCGTCATCGCGCTCGTCCCGATCCCAGCCGTCTTGTTCCGACTCGACGAGGAACCGCGACAACTCAAGGTCGATTCCGTCGATCGGTCGTCGCTCACGCGTCGGCTATGGAAAATTATCCAGCAACAAGTGGTCTGGCGCATCGTGGCGTTCATCTGTTGCTCGTCGTTTTTCGCGTCGTTCCGTTTTACGTTTGTCGATGACGCAGTCTTTTACTGGGCACACGTGACACCGGATACTGTCCGCGTGGGGGAAATTCCCAAGCATCTTGTCATGATTGGTGCGCTTCTACTGTTCCAACACACCATGTTTAATTCAAGTTGGATCCGCGTGTCGGCGGGAGGGTTGGTCATTGCCGTTGGCGTTGACCTACTCGCCGCCGTCCCCACGATTTTTAACGGGATTCGAAGTGCGTACTACATCATGTCGATCACGTCCTTCGTGGGCATCACCCGTGCGTCCATTATGTTAGTGACATCCTTGCCCGTGGTGGAAATTACGGAACCGTGTCTCGAAGGAGCCATGATCGGGCTCGTGTCGTCGTACGCGGTACTGATTAGTATGACCGTTGCAACCTTCTCGGACGCAATCAGCCGAGCCTGTCCACATCTACAACGAGACTTTGTGCATTCTGTGATTGCCCACGATACGGCGGCCACACGCGTGCAAGTGTTCTTGTTTGTGCTCGGAAACTGTGCCATCCATTTGTTGGCGCTGTTTCCCATCGTTTATTTATCGCCGAGTCAGAAACTCGAAGCGCAACGCATGCGCAATTATGGACGCTTTAGTCGCCCCGCAGGGATTGTGATTGCCGTCTTGTTTGTAGGACTTGTGGCGTATGCTGGGATTGTCAATGTGCTCGCATTACTCAAGTATACCAGCGTATAAAAACTCTATCCTTAAAATAAATGTTTTGTGGAAAGGAGTCAATTGCAAAGCCTGCAGTACATATGTAGTCCACAATATTGTGTGGGTCACACACTACCTTTGCTGTCTGTTGTTCAAAAAAATGAACGGAATTGATCGGGCCACACCCCCTCCCTTTTATGTCCAAATGCGTCAAATACGTATGGGTGTAAGTGGCTTCAAAAGTGAACGTTTAAGTTTAGGACAAATTGCGGGCACAGTCATGGTCGGATGCTTCGTACTGGCCTGCATATACTGGAGAAGCATCTGATACTAATTTATTCTTCTTGTCTCTCAAGCTTGGACACATGCCTCAGCAGTCGATACGCGTAAATAATCCCTCTCCACAAGACACTCATTTCCATTATATGACCCACTTGTATCCACCTTTGCCACATGTCGAGACCTCGGCAAGTCGCTGCTCCGCTCTCTTGCGCTATAATGTAGTGCAGCAGCGCACGTATCTCTTAAAATATCTGCACTCGTAACTTCCAAAATTTGAAACGCATAAGTAATAATAAACCAAAAGACCGTGATCATTTCTAGTGTAATAAACCTAGCCTCTATTTAGGAATATTGGCCATCCCCTCGCCAATATTCTATGCCTGCAAACGAATTTTGTAACGGAAAATTGTTATAGAGGGAGGTTTGTCTACTTAATTCTCCAAACTCATACACATTACACAATGCTTCATCAGTGTGGCCCACACTATATACTGTGTCCTGGTACTGGTCTCGCAATCGACCTATCCTTATTGAATGGCTCGTTCCCGTTCAGATGCCATTGCCGCGACTGTAGAGGCCCTCGAAGCCAACCATGTGCTCGTTGCCGAGCTTCAATCCTTAGAGCAAAAGCTTACCCAAGAAGAGAACCGATTGGTCTCGAAAATTCAATCCATTCGACGTCGTATGGCTCTTCGTCGAGCACAACAAGCGATGACTGCCCTCGTCCCTCATAAATACTCGAAAGAAACGCTCTTGCAGCAATTCAGTAAAACGAAACGCAATGGGAAAAAAACCGCCGAGGGTGTCCCTCGTTCCTACATTCGTCAACATGTTTCCTTCTTTACGGATGAAGTGGAGCAAGAACGAAAACTTGGTCGACCGAAGAAAAAAAAAAAGATCGAAAAGCAAGTGGAATGTCTAAATCCTAAAGATAGAGACACTGCGCTTCTCCAAACGCTGTCCGAACCCCCCGCGAATCAAGATACGGCATTCTTACGTGCACATAGTCACGAATCCTTTGTGGCCGGTGCACCCACGATCTTTACCGTTCGAGAGCGGAAAGTCGTGAAAGAGTTTGCCAAAGATTATTACAAGACACACGATCCCAACCAGGATATTCCGCTTGAAGTGTGGAATACCATCCACACATGGCAACAGACGAAAAAAGCACGACAGGCGCCGATTGAACGCACGGGCTTTGCGTGCAAATTATGGTACGAGCTGCATGAATCGCCCACGCTACGGCTCTGTGCGTGGACGAAAGAGGAAGATGCCGCCCTGCGAGACTTAGCCACAGGCGCACACGATCCCCACCTCGTGAATCAGTGGCATGCAATTGCCACCCGCATGCCCTATGCCGGACGCCCCGCTGCCCATTGTTTGATACGATACCAAACGGCCTTGTGTGCTGGCAACACGAAATCGAATTTCACGCCCGACGAAGACGAGATATTACGCAAAGCCGTGCCGATTTTTGGGGAAAAATGGAACATCATTGCCGATCTACTGGATGGCCGCGTCTCGGAACAGATTCGGCATCGCTGGCAACTGTCGCTCGCGCCAGGACTGCGTCGTGGCAAGTTTTCGGTGATTGAAGATCGACGCTTACTCCTGGCCCTTCGTGCCTACGTGTCGAAAGCGCGTCGCTTTCATCCCGATCGCGTCGCGTGGAATGACATTTGTCATCACGTGCCGGGACGGACGCAACCCGCGCTGCGCGATCGATACTTGAATTGTCTCAATCCCGAGCTCTCGTATCGAAAATTCACCAAAGACGAAGACGCGCTCATTCTTGCGCGCATGCAGGAATGGGGCATCACGTCGTCGCGCGTGTGGCCGCGCCTCGTGGCGGAATTGAAGGATCGAACCAAGGGGCAAGTGCGCAAGCGCTGGAAAGTCTTGGATCCCGAAGCGTTCCAGCAACGCCGTCGAGCGCTGGTGGCCGCGAGCAAGAGCCAGACGACGGCGGTCTTTCGTCGACGATCCATCCATCGACATGATCCACGGCACAAAACAGTGCACGTGAAACGAAGCTCGTACAATGGCCTGACTGTGGACGAGACGCATGGTAGCGGAGGGGAGATACCGCCAGCGTTGCCACGACGTTTGGTGGATGGACACGAGCCGTGTTTGTCGCCTGCTACCAACTTGCAAGTACGTGAAACACCAGGCGAACATGGCACGATCGAGTATGATCTATAGCGTCCAAAAAGATCCGAGTGCATCCTTCGCTTGTAGCTGAACATATCTCCTATCCGTTAAGAGATTTTTTTCTGCGGTACTGCGAGTGCGTTGACAAGTATCTGAATACGGTTCCACGTTATGAGTATGTGGAGGAAGAGGGAGCAAACGAAACTACAGATTCACCGCTTACTCGACAAAACTAAGCTGACCCAACGCTAATGCGATGCCCATGAGCACGACGGCAACGATCCAGAGCGTGTTACTCGACTCACGAGGTTTCTGAAGTTGCTGCTCTTGGCTAACCGTCCTACTCTTGCGCGTGTCTTTCTCAGGAAGGAGACGACCACCCCAACGTTCCTTTTCTTCCTTCTTCGAGACTGCCAACTTTTCTTTCAATAGCGTCATCGCTTCTCGGATACTTCGATCCGATGGATGATGTTTCACCGCTTTTGTCAATTTCTCTCTCGCTCCTTCTAGATCTCCCATTAGGAGCAACGCACGTCCACCACGATACAAAGCTTTTCCATTCTCTGGATCAATCGCAAGTGCCAGGTTCACGTTTTTCACGACTTTCGCCAGTACCTCGTCCTTATGCGTCCCCTCTTCTGGAGCGCCCTCTACTAAGTAACACGCAGCTAGATTCAAGTACACTGGCAGCCGCACAACATTCACGTCCGCTCGATTCTTGTCTGTAAACTATTCCAACAAGAGCAAGAAAAGCTTCAGCCTCTTTCTCTCTCTCTCCCAGCCCATCCAAAATCAAATCCCCGACCTCAAAATGCCACGTGCCTTCGTCAAAATCCACATGCCGTAGCGCCCGTTTGTACCATTCTACTGCCTTTTCTCGATTCCCATCTTTGAATGCTGCAGATCCTCGTTGGCGACAGCGATCGGCTCGTTCAAGACGCGTCTCGAAAATACACGAGATTTCCTACATCAACGTTAAAAGGCATGGATCGCAATGCATACTGTGAAGTAGACATTGAAAAGAGACTTACACTATTCATAAGCATCTTGGCTTCTTCATCCACGTCATTTTCTGGGGAAGAAATCGCTGTATCCTTGGAAACAGGCGATGCAGTCGCAGCTTCTTCCGTCGAGGCCATGGATGGTGTTGTGTTTTTGATGGGAATACGAAACGGTAATAAAATAGCCAATCCCAAACACGTATTTTATTTGAAAAAATACTGACAAGACATGCTCAATATTGCATAAAAATGACCAATTTGACGGACGAACTGAGCGCGGCGACGCGCACAATTCATGGCATCTCGGATAAGTACGGACATAGAGAGATGCTGTGGATGTAAACCTTGTACTCAACCTCGACAATTCTGCTGCTTCAGACTGGTAAATCTAAAGCTGGCGGTGGCATTAACGGAGAAGGAGCTCTACGGCCGCGCACTCATGCTATTTTGTAGGTGATATTGTATACAATAATTGTAGATAGAATTTATTTCCATTGCGAAATGGTTTTTAGATTACATATACGTGCAGCTTGAGTCGACCATCCAAAGACATAAAACCCACAAGGCTTTCAGCGGTCTCTACGAACTCTTTGATGAGTTTGCAAGGGTAAAACATATTTGTCTCTATAGTTCTTGTCACGTCAGCTCATAAACATTTAATTGGATAGGCTGATGGTATTGCCAAAGACTTGTATTTCTACCTTGGAGAGAATTGGATGAGTAAATACCAGCCCACTCCAGCTGTACATGACTACGTCAAGTACGTGGAGTCACTTCAATCTGCCGCATGAACTACCAGTACCGTTAAATTCTATCATTTCATAGGCACTTGCAGGAGCTGGAAAAGAAGGTATGTGCCAGCCACTTTCGGTTATCGCACGAATGAACTGTCTTGATAAGTCGCCACCTTTGGGGGTTCTACTTTAGGATCCAATTCTGGTGCTACCCTATTTTTACCACATGTACATGGCAATGCTCGCGGGTGGAATGATCATTAAGAAAATGGTCCAGCGAAGTTTCACATTACCTGAAAAGCAGGGCCTCAATAGTTTTTCCTATCATGTCGAGAATCCCAAGGTGACGTCTAGCAATTTGATAGTACAAATGTATTCACAGAGTTTGTATGTGTGGCAGACTCTTTGCAAGTCCATCAAGGACAAAATTAATGCTGTCCCGCATGATGCAGAGACGAAAAAGCTCCTTCTGGTGGAGTCAGTTACCTGCTTTAAGAGGAACAATCAAGTTGTCCGGAGTCTGGATGGCGCTGGACGTCGGCTATTCACGTTTCTGTTAAAGTGGACCATCGTCTTGGGCCTCTTCATTGCAGTGAGTTTGTTGTGGGTGATTTACGAACATCCGGATGCCATTTCCTAAAAGGGATCGAATTAGGTCCCTTGGAGCTACATTTTAGCGTGGTAGTCAGAAAACATTACTACGAAAAAATACCGCATTTCTAATTTTCGTTTACATTGCATATCTCCATTCCGTCCAATCATGTCGTCCGTGCGATCGACATTTCTAATTCCGTGCTAATCATGCGAAGACGCGGACGGAATATCATGATCTTTGCGAGCGAAGTGCCCGTGATCAGCGCGCTAAATCCATACCGTAAGATCGAAGAAGTGTTTCTCAATGTCTGGTCTCGTACCCATCCGTCTCAAGTGGTGGACTTACGCGAGCAACTGTCGCTACCAAGTACGAGTCCGGAAGAAAAACTCCATGCCGTTGTCCAGGAACTGGGGGCCGCGGAAGCGATCCAGGATCTCGTGCACGAAGCGTCGAAAGCGGAGACGATCGATCAAGTGGCGCAGGCCCAAGCCAAAGTTGTCCACTCGTTACCACCGACGACACCGGCGAAGATTAAGGCGGAAGTGGTGGACTTGGTCACGGCGACCATGTACAAAGGCTTTGGTGTGAAACACGAGACGAATTGTATCGAACAGTACGCGGCACGGCGACAACTCGTGGTGAAGGACCAAAATCTCGTCTTTTCCAAGAAAAAAGTGGCTACAATTGCCACGTCGACCCTGTTCGTGGGCGGAAAAATTGATGGCCGAACCGATCAAAAAGTGATTGAAGTGAAGAATCGAGTCAAGCGGTTCCTGACGCCACTACCGAAGTACGATATTGCGCAATTGCAGACGTATTTGTACATTTTAGGCGTCGAGGAAGGCGAGTTAGTGGAACAATTGTGTACGACCATGACGCAAACGAAAATGACCAAAGTGTCGTGGGATGAAACGATGTGGAAACGAGACATTGAGCCCTATCTGATCAGATTTGGCGCCGCGCTGATAAAGTTAATGGAGGATAAACGAGCACAGAGCGCATTTTTACTCGCCGAAGGTGAACAGCAGCGAGAGATTCTCCGATACCTATGGAGTCAAGACGTCTAGCGGAAAACGTGCACATCCGTTGTCGCTATTGAGACGGGTGTAAGGTGATCCCTTCGTGCGAACGCATGGACCTAGTGAAACAAGTGAAGGGAAGATATGTTTCTCAGCTCCATGTCGTGCAAATAAAAACAAGGTTTTCAACTATTTCGGAATGTGTTTCGAATACAGGGCTCAAAGATCGAGTGTTTCTCTCAAGATGTCCGCGATTAAAGTAGTCGATCGTCACGGCTACTTTTATCGCGGACAGCTTGAGAGAAAGAATCGATCTTTGAGCCCTGTTAACGGACCGGGTCCTCCTCCCACAACACTTGGCAGTGTCGAGGGATAGCTCATGATTGATTTCCCACGAGTGTGTAGATCGTCTCGGCATGTTTCCGAGCCGCGAGGGTGCGTTGAAGACACGAATCAGCGAAATACTCCATGTTGGACGAAGCGCGACCTCCACCATGTCTGCTGTCAACTTAAATGGAGCTGTTTCAAAACTAAAAGTACATGAGGGTACTTTTAGTTTTGAAACAGCTCCATTTAAGTTGACAGCAGACATTAGATTAACAGCACGGTCAACCTATAGAAGTCCTATTCAGTTAAATAAACATGTCAAACCATTTACACTAAGGTCAACGTGAAGGAGACAGGCATTATTGTTACATTTGGGTCAATCTTTTTTTGCTCGAGAGAATAGTGAGTACACCGCCATAGAGCAATCGAATCATTTGTTTTTGACGTTATGTATCCATCTCAACGTACCTAAACTGTGAAAAAAAATGAATGACCAAGTCCTTCCTCCGTGACTCTCTCACTCATCCCAGTATTTGTTCAAAATGTTAAAATGCTCTTGGACATCTTCGCACAAGACCAAACAATAGGTATACTCATTTTTTGTGTATTTGTGTCAGACTATAATTTAGTTATAGTCAAATATATTACTTTTGCATCTTCTTTCTCTTCGTGACAAGGCGCTTTTTCTTACCGTTGTGTTCTTGGCATCACGCATCCTCTCGCGCATACAGTGTGCAACTGAACCGATGAACTAATATCGCATGAACATACAAGACTGTGGTTGTGACGACGGCTAACTTTCTTGTGGATATGATCGATTATATTGACTTTACCACGTGGAAGAACGATTGATTAAGTGGAAGTTTACGTTTGGAGTGACAGGACGTCTAACGAAGTGGAAGTTTGCGTATCAAGGGGTCAATTATCGTTTATTCGTATGGTAAAGCACATCAGCGATCAACCCAAATGTTGACGAAGGTTCTTCAATCCCTGTCGTTTTCCTCTATTCCATCTAGTGACATGGCATTCTATCAACCCAGTCGCTGGAGCCAGTGGAGAAAATGCGGTACGAATGGACAACTTTTCCGTGCCAAAAAAAAATGCATCTATTGAAAGTAGGAATCGAGTTGCATCCCTAACAACTTCTTGCTGAATGTCATCCAAACTTTTTGTCATGAAACTCGTCAATTCCCACGGACAAAGTGTTGAAAACATAATTCGCGCCAGCATCGATCGTTACTGTGGACGCCAACGGTAGCACCCAAATTTTATCACATGCATCCTCATTTCAAGCACAGGCGACAACGTCGTCAGCATTGCGGGCTGGACAAGTATAGTTGATGCTAATTCCGTGCATGTTCCACAAAGGAGACCCGAGCGGATAGCTCTCGTGGGCAAGCCCACCTTTCATTCATTCTCAAATTCACCAACTACCACTAATACCAATCAACACAACGTTGTCCCCAAGCCTCGTTGCTACTCTTCACGGCACCAGCACCTGCAACTGGTTATGAGCCCAAACGGACTCGTCCTGAAGCTTTGTATCGAATTTGGAGACCATTTTTCTGCGACGTGCGACAACTTCAGCTTGCTGCACTCTCGCAACACGACTCGCAAACATGAATCCTGGCGACAAAATGAAAGCCTCCCGCACGCCGGAGCCTCGAGGCTGAGCTACAAGCCGCTGCCGACCCGGACAAAGTGAGACGGAGTCGGCCGGTGCACACCCACCATCCGATCGACCGGTTGGGAGTAGAGGTACTACAACCACACCTCCAGGCCGCTACTACTGCCAATGGCAGCTGAAAATGAACAAGGTGCAAGCTGACGTTGCCCGTATGATCGCAGGACAGCCCCAAATCATAATTGAACTGGCCGACCTCAGGGCCAAGCCCAGCCTATTCGAATAGATTGAACACTTAAGGACAGCGCTACATGCAAAACCCAAGAGGGTGCCCTTATTGGCTCTGCGTCATCAACCACACCGACTCCCACGACACCGCGCATTAAGGATGTGGTTTATTGCAAGTTTAGCGGCCAGGAAGTATACCCTGGACTCGGTGCTGGCTTTGAGGACTTTATCTTGGAATTTGAACAAGACATCGCGACAGAAGCACTATTGAACCAATCGCAATAGACGACACAGATCGAAGCATCCATGCTGGTAAACTTCTTGGAAGGTAAGGCGGCCCGGTTGTTCAACTCCAACGTGACGCATTCTCGCAGAGAAAGAAGGCCAGAATTTAACTACAATGACTTCAAGGTTAAGTTGAAGTCTGAGTTTGGATGTCGAGTGAATAAAGTTCTACTTTGTAAGCGCTTGGAAAGCGGAAAGGGTGCCCCCAAGACTCATGGTCCGAGTACTTGGATTACGTTTAGTACGTGGCTCGTCGCACGACAGGAAACCACGACTTGCTGCAAAAGATCTCGCCGTCCTAGATCTTGCGGTACGCTTATCGTCCGGATCGACCGCACCTACATGGACTTTCTATCGGAGGATGACACATATACTCACCCTCCTAGTGGACCTACATGGAGACGGACGGAAGCGCAGTCAACCAACACACCGGCCAAATGCAGCGGAGTTGAACGAAAAGAAGCGAAACGGGGGACGACAGCAACAAGGCTCATACCGCAGCAGCACCTATCACAATTGAGCCACGTAAACGGGCAAGATCAAGCTTGTGCCGCCGCGCAAAATGGCAAACGTTAGGCGCATGCCGCAGCAGCGTCGAAGCCCGTGGAAATTGGTTTGCTACGTCTGTGACGAAGAATGCCACTGCGGACCCGCGTGCCCTCACCTTAAAAGGTGAACGACGCACGGAAAACCAAGGCCAAGCTCACACTGCATCAGGAATATCCAGCGAGTCCAGATGCGGCTCCAAATAGCGCGAGCACTTAGCAACAACACGCTGTGTACTGAGAGAATTGTTTTTACTGTTCACCAGGGAGCTGCACACCTTACTATCGAGTTCGCTACCTCTGACACTATTGTGTCAACACTAAAGAGCTATCTCCTTCTCGAAACTAGTGTGGACGGTACCAAACGCAGCATCCTGCTCACGAATGTCTTCTTCTCTGAAAAGTTGGACCGAAATCTCGTGTACCTGAGTCAACTGCGTACACGCGGACTGCGGTTCTTGTTCGCCGAGAAAGGCTCCTTTCAATCGCGTGACGATACAATCCTGCGGCCGTCGATCATGGAGGACTATGGGCCGTGAATGCATATATACTCTGGGCGGACCAAGTGTCGATGCTCATGCTCTCTTTGTAGATGGAAAGAATGGAAAGAACCACTCGCGCCAATACTAATGGCATGAGAGACTTGGCCATATCAACTCCCACGATCCTTCTTGCTCCGAATGATCGACAAAAACATGTCAAACAACAGTGAGCTCGCGCACAAGGAAGGTCACACATTGTGCATGGCTGGCGCCGAAGGAAAGCAGTCACGTAAGAAGCAGCCCAACCAAGACATATCGGAATTAGCTCAACCCGATGAATAATGAACACTTGATGGAAGATGCAAAGTAAATATGTGTTAGGTCCTTAATTTAAACCTCGGGCTACCGCTAAGTCTATTATTATACATGATGACGTCATACTCGCTCTCGGATAAGCGCCGTCGGATAGCCGCCGTCGCGTAGGTATTACCGGTATTCAGCGTAACTTCGACAGTATCTTCGGTAATACTCCCACTCGACTCGACACCCTTTGGCGCTTGTATCCCGAGCTTGAGTCGAAGTACACTGAATTGTGCACAGACCCTACAAGCATCCTCTTAAGAGTCTTGTAGGCTACAAGTATACTTTGCACAATACCTTACAAGACTCTTGTATCTTACAAGTGCAAACGGGACAAACGTTTACAAGACTCTTGTAGGATACAAGCATGATTAGGGGAAAAGGTAACAAGAGTCTTGCAAGCAGAACAAGAAATGTCATACATAAAGACCGACTTGGCTTTCATCGTCGTATTACTGGTTGATTGTACTGTACGGCTCTCATTAGTTCTACTGTTTATCTATTATCATACACAGTAGAATCATTAGTGCTTACCTTGAACTACCTGCCAGGGAGAGGTAGCAGCAGGTAGAAATCCCCCTTCTTTTTTACGACATCGTAGATATTTGAGCTCTTCTGTCCTCACTACAGCCACCACAGCCTCGTCCACAGCAGACCGCAGAGACTCCAATTCTTCGTTGGACGTCGTATCATTGTCGAATTGTACAACTGCTCCCCAAGACGTTACGCACTAGCAGTTCCTGCGTGACGTTCTTTAGAGTGGATATTTTATAAATATGGCCCCGACGATTAAGGATGACGAGCTACCAGAAAGAAGGAGAAGGGGCGATGATGATATTGCGGTGTTATCATCGGGCCACAGGAAGTACTGCCTCCTGATAAGAATGCGAAACGTTCTCCAGCGAGCATTATTGTCGAAGCAATCAGGGACTTTAGAATTCCTTCAGACTTGAAGTCCAAGTATCAAAAGAGTGATGGACCTTCCAAGCGGAGGGCAACGAGCAGCCCTATTTGGGATTATGGGGTTACTTTGGAGAAGAATAATGAAACCGACAAACCTCTGTTCTTCTGTATGGCGTCCTCAACGTGCCTAAACCCATCCAGGCCAACGAGAATTATGTACACAAGAGACGCAACAACTGCAGCAGTCAACCACCTGCGTGACGTTCACGGTATCATAGGAGGAAAATCAGTTGCGGTGGCAAAGAAAAAGGCGGGCATTGATGCGGCTGACAAGGAGTCCAAGCTATCTAAGCTATACAAGGAGTGTAACAGGACTGATCCTGTTACAGGCTTACACTGTGTTGTGCGAGGAAGCGTGAAATACGGGAGGGGTAGGATTAGTTGATGACAACTAATCCTATACTAAAAGCAAATATAATATTCGCTTTACTTTAAGAATGCAAAATTAAGAGTATTAAATGGGTGGTTAGCGGCTAACAGTATAGTAATTACCTAACTAATATAATAATATCAAGTATTAAACTAACTGTACTATTAGTTAACCTGCATGATTCGTTTTTTTTATACCGAATCGACTTTTCCTTCGTAGATTATAATAACTTATAATTTATTATTTGAATTTCAGACAACGCGTCTGAAATTCAACTGTGATATTCTAACTTGAATATCAATTATGTAATGGCACCCCATTAAATCACCCCCCACTTAAGGTGGTTGGCCAATAATAACTCTTATTTTGGCCAATCATAGGTGGCACTTGCTGGTCGGAATTTCTCATTCACCAACTGATTGACCATCGACTCGATGGTCGAAGCACGCGGCGGCGCTCTAAAGAGCGCTGCTGAAAACATCGAAGGAGCTTCTTCCTCCGCCTCAGCACTAGGTGCTGAGGTGTTGAGTGACAACAGTGACGCTGCATTAGAAGCGTCAACTACGCAAAGGTCGGAAGACGTACCGTCTTCGACCACAGATGCTGCTAAGGCGGCATCTGGTAATAAACAGGGAGGTGTTGCTAATGCAACATCTCGCACGATGACAACACCCGAATGGTGTGTTGCCAGGAAGGGTTCTACCATGTTCGGAGACAGTTCTGACTCCGAACAAAGTGATCGGGGCACAGCTGTCCCCGAGCAAGGATCTAGCGAGTCGAAACTCGCTAGGTGCTCATCGCCTAACAGCGATGATAACTCTTGTGTCGCTGTCAGCTATGACAGCGACAATGATAATCACAGATGGTTGCGGGAACGCAGAGCCCCACCTGGACCAAGTACGTCTCCACGTCGGGGTGGTTTAACCCCGGCGCGTGGTGTTTAAGCAGGCGGTGTTCCGCCTGCTGAAAGAGCTCGAACAGAAGCGTAGCATCGTACGGAACCACATGTTCCGTACAAAGTGGGGTTTTGGACCCCTGGATGGGCTATTACCCCCAACAGTGGCGTTCACCGTAAGCGGGACTGCCAATATGCGTTGTTCGATATCAACGTGCTGGATGACTGCGAAGACATCCAGTCACGTCGATTCGATCGAAGTACAGACGATAGACGTCTGTACTTTATTGACCTCTTTTTCCAGGTTTGATATTATTCGAGCCGGAAAGGGTCAAGGAAGAACAGGGACGATAAAGAAGCCCTGACTCAGAGTTGGAACGCTTTTGTTGACAACTACAACAAAAGCCCAGATGATTACGTGAATAAAGTTCACGTAATGCGCGAGCGCTTTTTAAAACACTCACGAACAGGCAAAATGGAATACATCCATTTTGCTTGCATCAAAGAAGGGTTAAAGTGTGGTGTCCCTTCTCACCTCGTTTTCCCGCGGTGTACGCAGGGCACTCCTCGTCTCTCAGAGGAGGAGTTGCGGGGGTACGGTGGCTTTTCCGTACCCGCCAAAATTCAGGGTTTAATTGATACCCTAAATGCATCAACACTAGGTGTTGATGCTACTTCGCATTATGAGTTTCAGAATCCTTCTCAAACTCAGTTAAAAGGTCTGGGGCGTCGGCCCTCAGAACCTCAATCGGCTCCCAAGAGTCGAACTCTTGGGGGTAACCTAGCCAGCGTACTAAGTACTCGGTACGCTGCCCCTCATTGTCTGCAGCCATTGCTGCAGACACATATTATCATATGCAGCTTCAGTTTCATTTGAAGCTGCTTCCGCTTCTACTGTACTTTCGGTAGAAGGGCCATCGTTTTGTTCACAAGTTGCAGTTGCAACTTGCGCATTGGCTCGCTCAAAATTTGAGCGGGTCTCTCCCCCACTTAGATTTGGCGTACCGCCAAGTAAAGCTGGGGTTCGTGGATGCCTTAAGGCATTCACGTAGAACGGTGTATGCTTAGTTGAAGCATGCACCGAATTGTTAATCGCGAATCAGTGAGTGGCAGATAGTCACTCCACTGTTCAAAGGCATGTGCGTATGATCGCAACATGTCTCCGAGAACGCGGTTAACCCGTTCCGTCTGCCCATCCGTTTCCGGATGGTCCGCAGTTGACATCTTCAACTGGGTTCCCAACAATGAGAACGTTTCTTGCCAGAAACGTCCTGTAAATCTCGGATCTCGATCCGAGACAATGTCTTCCGGCATTCCGTGCAAACGGAATACCGTATCAACGAATATCCGCGCTGTTTGAGCGGCGGTTACGTTCACTGATACTGCAGTAAGATGTACCATCTTACTGAAACGGTCTACAAAGACCACTATTCCGGTTTTCCGACTATTGTCGGGTGGAAGACCGAATACGAAGTCCATTGAAATGGACTTCCAACACTCTGTCGGAACCGGCAGAAATTGCAGCGGGGCCTGTGAAGACTGCGCAGGATTAAAGCGCTGGCAAATCTCGCAAGCGCGTACGTATTTCCGTACCCACTTGTACTGGTTTCGCTAGTAAAAGTCACGTGCGAGAGAAGCGTATGTCTTCTCTCGACCTTGATGCCCCGAAATCGGTGCATCATGATACTCAAACATAATTTGATGTTTGAGATCATCGTCGTTTGGAACGACGATGCGATTTTCATCTTTTTGGTCTGTGCTGTAAAGCAGCAGACCATCGTGCAGTCGATATCGATGCACGCAAGCGTGGAGGAACTCTGGGAGCTCATCGCGTTTCTCACTAAATTGATTACTTAAGTAATCAATCAACAGACGTGTATCCTCGTCTGTTTTGTATGCCTCGCGTACTTGTCTTATAATTGACGACGACAAAGCAGTGCAATGGATCGCGTTTGCACTGGAACCTTCGGTTACGGACGGTTTCGTCTCGTAATGGGGCCTTCGTGATAGCGCATCCGCTATCACGTTCAACTTTCCGGGTTTGTATTCAACCGTAAAGTTATATTCAGCAAAGAATGACATCCATCGAGCCATTCTTTGAGAAATGTGTGGTGAATTCACGTCCGTTGCGTAGCGACACATGTTCCGTGTAAACCACAAACGGTCTATCTCCCAATAGATAGATCCAAAACTTGGCCAGTGCGTACTTCATGGCAAGGAGTTCCTTGTCATGCACTGTATAGTTGCGCTCGGCTGGGCGCAACTGACGCGATTGATAGCAGATTACGCGATCACGATCATCGTGATCACGCTGCATCAAAGCACAGCCGATAGCTAAATCGCTCGCGTCGCAAACGACGTGGAACGGACGATCGTTATCGGCTATAGCCAAGACAGGCGCTTCAGTCAAGATTTGCTTGACTGCATCAAAAGCATCTTCGCATTGGGTATCCCAATGCCATTCGACATCTTTCTTAAGTAATTGAGAAAGAGGTCTTATCAACCCAGCATAGTTGCACGAATACTTGTGAAAATATGTTGCCAACCCAAGGAACTTTCGAAGTTCCTTAACGTTGTTTGGCGTAGGCCATTCAACGATCACCCTGATATTTTCTGGATCAGGACGCACACCGTTCTTGCCCACAAAGCATCCAAGATCGGGTATCTCAGGTGCACCAAAGGTGCACTTATTTAGATTTTCATAGAGCTTATGCTTACGCATAAGCTCTAACACTCGACGTAGATGTTCTCTATGAACATCTACATCGCTTTTATCGTGTTCACCCTTACTATGGATGAACACGTCATCGAAATAACTCGGTGCCAATCTCGCACCGGGCGTAATAGATGCGTTACGCATCTGTTAAACGTAGCAGGGGCATTTCGAAGCCCCTGATGCATAACAAGCCACTCCCAAAGCATGCCGCTTGGGGTGCTTACCGCCGTGAGAGGGATATCCTTCTCACGCATTAGGATTTGATAAAATCCATCTCTTAGATCGAGAGCACTAAAGATGGTGCTCCCGCACATGCCATCTATGATGACATCCTTCCGCGGTATCGGTGTCTGCGCCGGTACCGTCGCTGCATTCAGCTTGTTGTAAGCGTGAACGATTCTCCACCCACCTGTGGACTTTTTCACACAAAAGGTGGGGGTAGAGTGCGGTGAGATAGACTCCCGCACTTGGCCTGCTTTACGACGAGCTTCGAAAAACTCGTCGATCGCTTTACTTGATCACGCGGCAACGGCCATTGCCGCGTGACACAATACTTCGTGCCTGGCACGAGGTCAATTTCATGACGAGTTCCCTTATCCTTAGGGATCTCGCTAGGTACTTCTTCTGGGAATACGTCAGCGTATTCCCGAAGTACCTCATAAAATGGGGAGTTCGCTTTAAGCGACTCCCAGCTCTGCGCTTCAAAGCGCTGAACTTTGGTTTGATCATTGGGAACCTCTTTCCCAATGTTTTCCACTTGTAATGTGGATATTCGTTCACGAATATCCACTACATCATCTGTTGCAACGATGATACTGATCTGTTCGATCTGATCATCGTGCAACTTCTTCATAAACTTCTTCCAGCTTAGCGCTGGAAGAGCCATCACCTCCGAACCTTCTTTCGGAGGGTGTTCCATCAACAGAGACTGGGTAGCTAATCCGGTCTCCGTTTGCGTCAAGAAGTTGATCGTCTCGACGGAACTGTCCATGCAATCAGACGCACTCGTCTGATTGACTGCTACACGGTGATTACGATTCACCGTGTGCGAATACTCATCATCATGGTGGCCACTGCCTACCATGGAATTTTCTTGGCAATCAGATGTGCTCGTCTGATCGGCCGCCTTTTCTGCGACACGGTGGTCTTTATCACCCGTGTGCATGGATAACGCAACGTGGTGGGCACTCTCCACCACGGAGTTGTGCTCACGATTGCACTCGATCGTGAGTTCACTCTCATCAACACGGAATTCTTTCGTCGTGTTGGAACCTTCGGTCGCACAGTGGGTGTCCCACTGTGGATACTATTTCATTCTCACGGTGGGTGTTTCCCACCGTGGATATCACTTCTTTCTCACGGTGGTCTTTATAACCCGTGGAATGTTTCTCTCCAACACGCAACGACTCTTCTGTTACGTGTGGTAGTCCCTCTGGACTCTCACCAGCGGAGGTACCTTCCGCTGATCGTGTCGGAACAGACCTGGTGGTGCCATCGCTATCCACGAGACTGTACGACGCTGCGGTTGTATCTTTTGATACAGCCGGATTACACACAGGGTGATCAGATCCTGTGGGTCCGCCGCAGTCGATAGATAGGTTAACCTAATCGATCGAAGGTTTAAACTTGGACATCCATGGGATTCCAAGTATCACATCGAACTTGTCATCTAAATCGAGGGCGATGAATTCATCCTCGAATGACAGTTCATTCAACTCGAAGCGTGTTTTAATCACACGCTTTGGAATAGTCACGGTTGCACCTGTTGCTAACCGGACTGACAACATACTTCGTGGGGTTTCTACCTCCACGAAGCTCAACAGCGTTAGACTCTGAGTTCTAACGAAATTGTTTGACGCTCCTGTGTCAAACAAAGCTCGCATGGGGACATCTCTCCCGTGCGGCTTAACCTCCAGGGTGATAAGAGGCTTATCATCACCCTGCACCTTTTGACAGGACATAGTCCCGTCTGGGGATATTACCCTCACATGCGCTATGTCGGCATGTGGGATAACATTCCCAGTAGGGCGCCACGCCCATACTGGTGTTCTACGTTCTTTGCACCAACAGGGTGATGTCCCTGTTGGTGTCGCCGTGCAGCGGACGGTTCCGTCCGCTGACTGCGTGGCACCGGACGCGGTGCCATACACTCATGGGCAAAATACCCCAATTTCGCGCATCGATTGCAGCGAATGTTCTTCTTAAATTTCGGTTTCTTCGAGTTCGAAGCAACCGCAACCGATAGGTCCATCGGCTCTGGACCTCCACCGCCCATGCTCTGGCGCGGGTGGTGTTTCTTGAGACGAAGATTGAACTTCGTCTGCCCGACTGCTGATTGTTGACATGCTGTTGCGGCATGTCAAAAGCGAAGGGATGTTGAGCCCTTCGGCTGTACCCAGCATGCGATGACGCTGATCGCATGCTGAACTCTTCACGGATGCTCATATCAATGGAATCCCTTATAGTCCTTGGCGGGTGCCGGTAAAGACTCTGCTTGACGGGACCATCATTGAGTCCTTTCATGAAGCCAGTGACCTGCATAGCAGGGGGCACCGGCTCATGCACAATATTTGACAGCAAATATTGCGTCTCTGAGCGTAAGCTTGAAGGTCAAGCTTACCTTGCCGGAGTTCCATGAACTCCTGCCGACTACTTAGCTCTATTTCTGGAGCTTCAAAGTTGAGCTTTAGCTCAGCTTTAAATTCCTTATAAGTAAGGAACGCAGAGTCATCAGTGGCTCTGCGACTCTTCGCCCATGCCCCGGATCTGCCGCCCAGACATGTTGTGGCGAAGTACGCCTGTTGACGTTCGTCAACAATATTTTGCGCAGAGATGGCATCTTCCACCTCTGCGAACCATCTACGAAGGGGCTCGCCCCCTTCGACGGTAAAGGGCGGTACTCGCGCCTTTACCACTTCAACGCTATGCGTTGCAGGTGCAGTTGCGGTCCGCGCTGCCTCTGGCGCGGGCCGTACTGTATTTTCTGGGTGGTTTATCCTAAAGCGGTTCACCACCTGTACCACTTCCTCCGGGGACTTACTCTTGAGGAAGGTAATGATGTCGGTCCCCATAGACCGAATCATTTCTACCGTCGCGTCTTTACTACGCAACGAGAAGTGGGGGAAGTGTTTCGTCACCACTTCCAGCGTTCTCTCTCGCTCGGAAGGCGTCATGTCTCGCGACATGATGCCGAGCGGCTCTTAATCTTCGCTCCGCTAGTTAACTAGCGGAACGGAACTGTGGTCGTTAGGACGGACCACAAAGTGCTACCAGGTGTAACAGGACTGATCCTGTTACAGGCTTACACTGTGTTGTGCGAGGAATCGCGCAATACGGGAGGGGTAGGATTAGTTGATGACAACTAATCCTATATTAAAAGAAAATAGAATATTCGCTTAAGCTTGAGAACGCAAAATTAAGAGTGTTTATTAAATGGGTGTTTAGCGGCTAACAGTATAGTAATTACCTAACTAATATAATAATATCAAGTATTAAACTAACTGTACTATTAGTTACCTGCATGATTCGGTATTTATACCGAATCGACTTTTCCTTCGTAGATTATAATAACTTATATCATTTGAATTTCAGACAACGCGTCTGAAATTCAACTGTGATATTCTAACTTGAATATCAATTATGTAATGGCACCCCATTACATTTAAGATAAAGTAATTCACGGGGGAAAAGGGTGATAACCTTATGTGTGGCTTGGAGAGGTCGAAACGGCCTTCGCCACAGCGAATGTGATCGCAGATCACTAGCAAGTGGGACTTGCACTGACCCATATTACGGGTAAAGCCCGTGCATGGGCGTTTACGTGCTCGGATTCGGTCATGGACGTGTTACCGACCTGGGAAGTCCTTAAGCAAAAGCTTATGGACATGTCTGCCACGCCTGATATGGTTTTCCATAATCAGCTGGCGTTTCTGAGGTGCTGTCAGGGCACTACGGACTTGGAAACATATATCCAAGAACTTAATACCCTGTTGGCAGGGATGTACGCGAAAGCGTATTCGGACGACGTGTCCATTCCCGTGTTTATGGGAGGCCTGAGAGAAGGGCCAGCACGTTCGGAGATCTTCCAATGCCGACCCCAATCCTTGGGGGAGGCGTTTAAGATGGCGTTTAACGCCGAGAGGAACTTTCGTCCCTCTAAGGTGGGTCCCGAACCCATGGACCTGAGTCAGGTCGAAGTGGAAGAGAAAGCTTCCGCTAAGGGTCACGCTGACTCTGCTTCGCTGGGTTTTGAAGTGGAGCTCCAGGCAATGCTGCAGCGGCAGGGGCCGCTGAGATGCTTCCTGTGTGGAAGTGCGGATCATCTGCGGAACAGATGTCCGCGAAACCCCCAGCGAGATACTCGCTGTAAGGGGACGAGGGTAGGGAAAAAGCCCTCGCCCAAGCCGTCGGGAAACGACGGCTCCCAGTAGGTGCGGGGTGCCCTACTGGGGGATACCTCAGTGCTGTTAAACCCCATGGTAGGGGCCGACATCACAAAGCCCCCAGGGAAACTGTGATTTCTAGCACCGAGTTGGTGTACCAGCCAGGTTTGCTGGTTGTCCTTGAGGACGTGAAAGGCTTTGGTAAGCCTTGGATAGTCTTGATAGACTCTGGAGCGTCTGACAATTATGTCAGACGAGCTACTGTTGAGAAGAGTCGGCTGTATGCCGACTCCCTAGAGGCACGTTCTCGTGACGTTGTCACGGTCCGTCTAGCGACGGGCGTACAGGTTTCTGTACCCAAGGTCTCGATTGACCTTAAGCTGAAGTTTGCAGACTTCGAAAGCTTATAACGTTGCCTAGTCCTGGATTTGGACTCGAGGTATGACCTCATTCTGGTCATGAAGTGGCTGGACCGCCACGAGACACGGATACTGGAAGTCTAAGTCCATTGGCTCAACGCACCCGCGATCGGGTGAAGCATTGGCGAGTCATGAACCCACCTTTTCTCTGTCGCAAAAGCGATTTTGGTGTGAGATGCCAGAGATTGGGATGTCTGAGATGATCAGTCCCAATGACGTCAAGGAAGTGTTCCTTGACGAGGAGGATTCGGCGGTTTATCCCCACGCCGAGATAGGCGAGACTGATGAGTCGCCAGTGGTAGAGGTGGATTCCTCTGAGGTTAAATGCGAGGCGCTTAGAGAAGAGACCCGAAGTTCGTCTCTTCTTCATGTCGGTATTGATTCCGACCACGCCGTGTTAGGTGAGACCGTCGAGTCACCGGTGGTAGAGGTAGAGACCTCTGTGGATAGGCGCGATGCGCTTCCAATCAATGGGGCAATTAACTCCCCCCATCTGGGTCACGGGAAGAGTCCCGAGATCAGTAGTCAGCAGTCCTATCGGATGCTGAATAGTGTGACAGGTGTTGGCACGGAAGGTGTAATCCTTGAACGGTTGCCTGGGGTAGGCGAACTGTTGTCGTTGGAAGAGATGTCCTTCAACGAGTTGGAGACTGCTGTAAAAGCAGGTGAACTCGACGAGATCGTCGTGTTGGGTCCGGAAGAGGAGTTAAACTCTTCATCCACGATTTACGAGTCAGTTTTGGTGCAAACCAAACAGGCATTGAATGCCCGAAGCGGTCTCAAGATCCTTGTGGATCCTGAGGACTCTTACCATTCCTTACTTAAGGAATTCAGAGATGTCATTAGTGACAACCCGCCGATGGGGTTACCACCGGATCGGGGAGTCCGACATGAGATTGACTTGGTTCCTGGAACCAAATACTTCGTCACTAGGCAGTGTCTTCTCTCCAAGGAGCAATGCGACGTCATCGACGCATTCTTCAAGGGGAAAGAAGAGGCAGGGATGGTACGGGAGAGCAAGTCTCCCCATTCATCTCCCACTTTTGTGTTCGTAAACCGAACGGAAAGTGGCGCATTGTTCATGCGTACAGAAAGCTGAATGCAGCTACTGTACCCATGAATACTCCGATTCCTCGGAAGGATGTCCTCCAGAACAATATGGCGGGCTGTACTGTGTACAGTGCCTTAGATATGGTGGACGGGTATTAACAGGTGCTCATGCGAGCATCCGATATTCCGCTTACAGCGGTCATCACGCCTAGTGGCATGCTGTGGGAGTGGCTTGTTATGCCACAGGGTCTTTCGAATGCACCAGCGACTTTCAATCGCTTGGTGACTCAACTCTTCCGCCCTCATAGAAAGTACGCTCAGACGTACTCCGACGATATATTCGTTCATAGTCGCGCGGAAGGCGACTCGTCTGATGTTCATACGCACCTAATACACCTTCAAGCGGTGCTCGAATGTATGCGGGAGCATAGGTTGTATTCAAAAGCATACAAATGTATTCTTGGTGCTGAGGAAATTCCTTTCCTCGGATGCTTCATCGGTAAGGATGGAGTGTGGGCGGATCCCGCGAAGGTGAAAGCCATTGTGGAGTGGCCTTCGCCTGTAAATCTTAGAGATTTACGGAAGTGGCTTGGATTAGCCAACTATCTCCACAAGTACAGCGAGAACTACGCTGAGATGGCGAAGCCATTAACAGACCTTCTTAAGAAGGACGTGGATTGGTGTTGGGAAACCAAATACCAAACCACCTTCGAAGCGGTTAAGGGAAGCTTGTTAAAAGCTCCTGTTCTTGCTCTCCCAGATTCTGGGAAACCATTTAGTGTCGTCTGCGACGCCTCCGATTTTGCAATCGGATGTGCTTTGTTACAAGCAGATGATGCAGGAAGGGAACGCGTGATCGCGTTTGAGTCGAGGCATCTTCAAGCTGCGTAACGGAATTGTCCCGCTCATGATAAGGATCTACTTGCTATGAAGTATGCCCTTGTCAAATTTAGGGTTCACCTACTCGGCTCAAAGCCGTTAGTGGTTTATACTGACCACGCGTACTGACGGACAGCGACGAAGTCGCCTCATCTCTCCCAACGGATGGCCCATTGTCTCTCCTTCTTTTCGGAGTACAACTTTGAGGTTAATTATAAACCTGGCAAGAAGAACGTGCTTGCAGACGCGTTGTCACGTCGTCCCGATTACAAGCTCGCTCACGCGACATTCATCACCTCGTCTGTGGTGGATCTCATACGCCAGGCGTATGAGAAAGACCCACAATGTACGGCGCTTATCAGCGCGTTGGGTGGAAACGGACTTGGCTCGTCTGAGCCTACCCTGTCAATTCGAGCTAGAGCTCGGTTACACCGTTACAGGTACTGTGGCGGTCTGCTATTTTATATCACGAGCCTGGACGACACTCCGCAGGTGGTAGTTCCTCATGATGAGGAACTGAAGTATAGAGTCCTCTTTGAGGCACATGACTCCCCTACCGGGGGTCATTTAGGTCGGGATAAGACCTACAGCACTTTAAGCGCTTTGTATTGGTGGCCCAATATGTATAAGTGGGTCGGTGCGTATATTCGCACCTGTGAGACGTGTCAGAGGGTTAAACCCTCTGCAAGTTCAGCTGCGCCTTTGGCGAGCTTATCGGTTCCAACGGAGTGTTGGAAATCCATTAGCATGGATTTTATCTTCGGTTTTCCGAAGGACAAGGCCGGGAATACCGGCATATTGGTCTTTGTAGACCGTTTGAGCAAGATGGCTCAACTGGCGGCGGTGCCAGAGTCCATAGATGGACAAGGAACAGCGAAAGTGTTCCTATACCGTGTCTTTCGACAGCATGGTCTACCATATTCCGTTGTATCGGATCGGGATCCCCGTTTTACGGGACAGTTTTAGGGGGCGTTCTTTAAGGTGCTTGGAACCAAGCTTCTCATGCCCACTGCGGATCATCCGCAAACGGACGGGCAAACGGAACGCATTAAAGACGTTGTAGAGGATATTCTCTGGAGTTTATGTCCGGATTACCCAACTAGTTGGAGTGAGATGCTTCCTATGGCCGAATTTGCTATTAGCAATTCGGTCCATGCATCTACGGGGTTTACCCCGTTTTACGTGAACGGATTGGTGAATCCGAGGGTTCCGTTGACGCCACGTGTGTGTGGCCCAGGGATTGAGGGGGGAGGATTCCCTAATGTCAGCCCTGTATCTGTGCGAAAGCACATCGATAAGTTCTTATCGACGCGCATTAGTGTCTTACGAAACGTCTGCGATGCCATGGCGGAAAGCCAAGACAAGAAGAAGGAGAAGGCTGACCGCAAGGGTCGGCGTAACGAAAGGGCGTATAAAGTAGGAGAAAGTGTTTTATTAAACGCTAATAATCTTCCTACACATGCAGTTTCCAACGTGTTACGGAATAAACTGCGTCCCAGGTTTGTGGGGCCTTTCAAGGTACTACCCCGAAAGGGTTTGGCGTATACCTTGGATATCCCGAAGGCGATGCGAACGCATCCAACCTTCTATGTGGGTATGCTTAAGCCATACCATAATCCGGAGGCGGGTACCCTTTTGGAGGGGGTTGAAAAGGAGAATAGCCGTAAAAGCCGTAAGGAGCGGCAGGTCGGAATAACTCCGACAGGGTCGAAAGGCAACCACGGAACTCCGCAAAGGTTGAATCGAGAGAGCCAAGCCGCTTCTCGAAGCGTTCAGTGGCATCCCACTCATCGCTGAGTCCCTCGTGGACATCATGGATGCGATGGCTGTGTCGATCACAGCGCTCGCAAATCTCACGTCACAATTGCGCGACCTCCTCCTCCAATTCTCGATGCAGAGGGTACTCCACATTATCATGTGGAGCGTCTGATGGCGCGAAGCCATCATCGGATTCAAACCCAGTATATGGTGAAGTGGAAGGGTTATCCACACTCACAGAGTTCGTGGGAGTTCGAGACTCCCCTGCGGCAGGATTGCCGTGACGTCGTCGACGCTTTCGAGCGGGAGAATCCCGCTGCGGGTAGACGACCAAAGGGGCGCGAGAAGCCCCTTCACTACCAGTAGGTGGGAGTTCGACGGAGGCAGATGCGGCGCTCGCACTGTTCTCCGGCACCGCGTTGGGAGTAGGAACGCTGGAATAGCGTGTGAACAATAGGAAACTCGTGGAGGTTATCATCAGGGGCACCCTGTGCATACCGAGAGCGCCGTGACAGACAGGCACAGGGTGCCCCTGTTGAGAACCTCCACGAGGTTTTTATTGTTCATTGCTCCATCGCTTTGACTCGAGCAAACGCCATGCGCAACTCCCTCTCCACCCGAACGTCACGTTTGGAATAGCTGTCGTGCAGATCAGTAAAGCTAGGGAGGAGTTTCTCCCCTTCCGCCCAAGCGCGGAATTTCCTTTTTGCATCTTCAGCATTTTATCCCGGAGAGAGAATGATAGGAACCTCGCGGAGGTTCTCAACAGGGGCACCCTGTGCCTGTATGTCGAGGTGCTCTCGGTATGAGACACTAGTGAACTGCTTCTGCGTGAGCAGTTGTTCCCGGAGTTTCTTCCGGCGCTCGCATTGATACGGCTGTTTAGCCGCAGGGCTTGGAGTATAGAATACTAAATCATTTTTTACCACGGTCCTAGCCCACGTTGGGAGATCACGAGGACCCTCAAAATTATATGCCGCCCGTGGAGGGCGTTTGGGGGCGCGTAACGCAGCCTTTCGTGCCCGTCCGGCAAGTTGGGCTTCTTGAGCTGCGTCCATCTCATTGGTGATGATCGCCTTCGGCGTTCCGGATGTATCATCGACATTGGCAGGGGTGGCGCACTATCTAGTGCATTTTCCCCACGTGTGGGGAACGGATTGGGCTCCCGACATCGCCGTTCGGCGTTGTCGGAGCGGTCAGCCCTTGGCGAGATATCCCCAAGGGCATCCACCTCCTAGTTATCGGAATAGTCTACCTCCTCTTCTTGAGGAGAATCCACAGCATCACTAAAAGTGCTCCTGGTTATCCAGAAGTTCTGGCTCCCGGAGTTGATCAAGCCCAAGGAAAGCCCCGATCAGGTACATGTGATGGCGGCGACTAGATCGCGAACTCAGAAGTTTCACCGAACGTTTCCAAAGGAAAGACTGAGTGAGTATGTTTTACAACAGCTAAGGGTGGAACGGATCCTCAAGGCGCAGGACGAAGAAGAGTGGATCGTCAACTTGAAGGCCTATCTGAGCGGTGAACTGTCCAAGTTAACGAATGATCAAGCGAAAGAGTGTACCAAGATCGCGGACAGTTACGATGTGGACAACAATGGATTGCTGTATTACTGGCGTGACGTTAACCAAGACAGTGCCGATCGAGATCGACTAGCGAAATTGGTGGTCCCTTAGTTGCTACAGCCGGATGTCCTTCATCACTACCATGTGAGTCTAGAAGAGGTACATCAAGACATAGGCAGGACATACCACAAGATCAGGGACCACTTTCACTGGAGAGGACTTTTTCGGAGCGTGAATAAATATGTGGGCTGTTGCACAGATTGCGAGACCGGAAAGGGCAGACCGATAATCAAGGGGCGATCGCCCGGAAATATCGAGGCTACTTACCCTTTCCAGGTGATAGCAATGGATCACATACCGTCACTACCCAGATCGACACGCGGCAACAATGAGCTGCTGATATGGATCGACCTATTCACTGGTCTGGTGATCGCAAAGGCTAGTGCATCCTGATCTGCGGAGCAGATCGCCCAGAGCTACGAGGAATGCGTATTCAAAAGGTTCGGCGCCAGCGAGGTTATCAGACACGATCGGGAACCCGGTTGTATGGCCGAGGTGTTCCGATAGTTCAATAACATGATAGGCCAGAAGCAGAGCGCGACGATGGCATATCGTCCGCAAGCGAACGGATCGGCTGAACGCATGGTGCAGACAATCACAAGGGCGATCAAGATGTGTGTGGCCGATCCGGACCAACGTGACTGGGACGAGTATGCAGAGAGACTGGTATTCGCACTCAACTCTTCAACCGATCGGGTCCGAGGAGAAATGAATTTTTATCTGGCGTATGGATAGGACCCTCGATCGGCACTTGAAGCGGCGATACCGGTCGGCTGCACTCGGACCCGCGATCGCGATGCCCGTCGTTGGCGCATGCAGGTCCAGAATCATTACCATCATGCGAAAGAAGTCGTCAATGAGAAGTTGCGTCAGGCCACACAAGATCGAGCAGATCGGAATAACGATCAGGTCCGCCCTCATGGTATTGAACCAGGGGCGAGGGCATGGTTATACTTCGATCGGGTCAAGGAAGGCTATGCGAAGAAGTTGGCTCATATGTGGCACAGTCCTTTCAATGTAGCAGAGATGATCGGTGAGCACGCCGCCCGTCTGATCACGATCGGCACAGATTACAAAGTTTTTCCGATCGTGAACGTGTCCAAGCTGAAGCTGGTCAGATAATTCCCCGATCGGCCTAAAATACCCTGTCTGGTGGACGAAGCGGAGAGATTCGATTTTGATGAGGCTCTGCTGCCGGAGTACAGTTGGGAAAGGCCATTGGAAGAGGAGGAATTCGAGGGTGAAAAGGTGCTAGATGTCCTATCGGTCAAGAAGACACGTTTCGGTCGCACCCACCGAGAATATCTGGTCCGCTGGAAGGATCATGACGAAGCAACTTGGATCGACGAACTTGACCTAAATTCTGTAGCACTGCTACGAGAGTTCGAGCGAGAACGAGTTAGTCGGAATCGCTTTGCAGTGATGCAGACTCATGAGGATGAAGATCAAGACACACAGTAGCACCGATCAGTATATCGATCGGTGTGAATATGTGTAAGGTCTGAATTATTGTGAATTTTGTGATGAACTGTGATAAAAATGACGAACGTGGTGATGATTTTCGCAATGTGGATGGAAACTGTGTATGATAAAGTGTTGGTGCAAGTTTGGAGAAAGTGACGAGATTTGATTAAGGGATCAGATGATCAGGAGTTTGAAAAGAATGATGACATGTATTATGGATTATCTGGTCAGATAACTGCCACATCAAGAATCGCAATCGCCCCAAAGACGGCCGATAGTCAGAGCCGGATGGCCTCCGATATGGTTCTGGTGCTGATTGCGCCACGGCTCCTTCGGATCGATCTGGGTAAAAGCGTCCTTCAGGTCTGTGACCGGATCGTCACAATGAAGACCGGGATACCAGACGCCGTCGTCAGCTAATACCCAGGCTTTTTCAACCAGACGCTTGGCCATATGGAGAACCACAGGATATAAAAAGATGTCGATGTCGCATTCGCGGGCCAGCATCTCTCCCAGAATGAACTGGCATAGGGTCTGCCAGGCCTCGCCTGCCCGACTCCGGCGCCTCTTTCGGTTTTTCTGGAACGAGATCAGGCCTTGATCATGTTGCGCTAGACCAGGAGGAAGCACTAGATAGTGCGTAGACTACCAGATCGCTTGGCTGTAGGTTTCATGTAAAGCCTTCACTCGACCTAAGAATGAGTCGATCCACGCAGTCGACGCAAACATGGACCCCAGCTTAGGGCGGACGAACACTTTCCATGGCTCATCTGCGTACAGACGGGCGATTTGTGGCGCTGTGACCAGGTCCTCCCGCCATGCAGAAGCGTCAGGAGCCTTTGGAGCAGGAGGAAAAAGCCAGGAGTCCGGGCGCGATAGAGGTCGGGCTAATATCTGCCTGATTGGTACAAGCTACCGATCTGCCACGATGACCATGGCGAAGTGCATCCGAAGTCAGCGATGGGAGAGGTCGATCTCCGAACAACAACCCTTTCAATCGGGCGTGACGGCGCAGCCCAGATGTGCCGGGCTGGAACAAAGGCAACGGTCCGGTCGACTCGCGCGTCGGTGCAGCACCATCACCCTGGGAGCTGATCGCCTTATTAGCCCCCGATGCAGGCTTCGCAGGAACGGAACCTCGGCGTTGATCGGATCGGAACTTGGATAAAGCAGTGGTCAAGAACTCGGAATCTCTCGAGCCGCCCCCCGAGTCCTCTCCGGAGGAGACCTCTATACGCTTGGTGTGAGCGGTGCGGGGGCGCGAGGGCGCACAAGATTTGGTGATGATAGACTTGTCACCTGCATCGGATCTTGGGCTTGGGAGATGCGCCAGCGTCTTAGCTTTTTTTTGGGGCACCGTTCGCTTCTCCTTGAGTTCGGAGTCGCGCGCTATGCCCCGCGCCCTTGAGCCCTTCGACGCGTCCTTAGGCTTCTTGGAAGTTTTCGGAATTTAGGGGTGCTTACGTTTGTCCAATGAGTGGTGTCGGGTCCGATCTTGATGCAGATCGACCAGAACGGCCGATGTAGACCGGTCAACGATAGAGCATGCAGCCGGACGCCGGTGCAACAAGTCAGTCAACTGTTGGTAGCACCGATTTACGGCCGCCCATCGACGATCTGATTCCTGGGTCCAGGCGTCCGATCGGGCCTGGAAGTACTCGACCTTCCCGATCTGCTCCCGGACCACGACCTGAAACTCGCCGATCTGCCTCTCCAGGTCACCATGTTGGGTGCGGAGTAAAGTCCGACCGGAATGATCATCCAACCTGTGCCGGTTGACCACCGCGAGTTGTTCCAGGAGGTGCGATCTGTAAGCCTCCAATCGAGACAGATCGTGCCGTGCGCCGATCAGCCCGTCCAAGATCGGTCGGAGCTGATCGCAGTGATCATGCGACTGCCGATCAGCCGTAAATAAGGAGTCGAACGTTTTGGCGATGTCGGCGGGCAACCGATCTACATGCAAAGGAGGGTCAGAGCAGACCCAAGATGTAAACAGACCGATCGGCCTACCTTGCGTTGATTGTTGGACGATCTGGGCCCGGAGACGTGCGTTTTCAGCGGTCACCTCCTGCAACTTCGTGGACATGGGGATCAACGTATCCACCTCCTTCCGCAGTTGCAGGAGTGAATAATCTTTGATGTCCAACTGGGACTGGAGCTCCCGGACCGTTTTCCGGAGCTGATCGGCCTCGATCTGATGCCTGTTCGGTATGTCGGACCCTGAAGTGCTGTGAGGGCTGTCAGATCGGGCCGATCTGGTCGGCGAACCGATATGGGGCGATGAGGAACGCAGGGCACCTGTAGCAAAGAATGTCAAGAGAGGTTACAAGACGATCAGGTGTACAAGGAAAGTACCTGGAGAAGGTGGACTCAGAGATCCGTCCATTGGTGAAGTACGCTTCTGTGAAGATCTGGATATGATGATATCGGGCCGCTACCGTTGCGCGGATGCGACCAGACTCAGGGGCGGCTGTGGCGAAGCGGACCCAAGAATTTTGGTTGTTTTGCGTCAGCAGCACACCGATCGGATTATCGGCGATCGGATTGGTGGAAATCAGGAGGCTTTACGCCTATCATGTGCAAGAGGTGTCAAGAACACGGATTTTGGTAAGTCACATGAGATTGCGTGTACCTACATATTTTCATGTTTGTACATATTCGGGACCATAGGGGGTAGGAAGTTTAGTGTTGGTTTTGGTTTTGCCTGCTAAGAGCGTTTTTTTGGTTTTACGTCTTAATTGTTGGGCCTTTAACTCAACCGGAGGTCGTTTCGACTTGTACATCAGTCTCCTCTGCACGACGCGGAGTGTTTGGGAGCGGAGGGTCGAGTAATCCCCTCCAGCTCATTATACCCGGCCGGGACGCGTTACAGACGCACTTGCCCGCCGGAAGTCCCTCGACGGGAGTACACTTTGGTCGGCTTCTCAAGTTCAAGTTACGCACGTTTGGAACGTTCTATTAAGTTTTTTTATTGTTACGTGGAGATATCGTTCGTGGAGTGTATCACGTTCTCATTTGGATCTCCCTATTGGATTATTGGAATATTATTCTCATATTGGTTGGGCTCTACGATCGGTTGAGCGATCTGCCCTTTGGAGTATACTCACTCCAAGTATAACTGGTCTGCCCGTACCCAGGGTGAAGAGTTCCGCCCAGGTTACACCACCCAGCACGGTCTCCCACATTTATACCACAAGTCGATTCCCAGCACCGATCCACCGAGTGTGTTACCAGCCCATTCCATCGGGTACACAAGGTGAGATGAAGAACGAATCGTACCAGGCGTCCTGTGTTGATGATAGGTCGTCTGCCAGCAGCGGACGATCGGATCGGATCGTAGGCGAAGGTTCGCTGGGTACCCCACCCGTAAGTTGGACGACCGGGCACGATGGTGGTCAGGTTCTCGACACTACGGTGTTCGATTCCGAACTTGACTCCACCACAGTACATATGTGTTGTAACGAGGTAATCAATGCCATAATTGAACGCCTCTATCGTAAGGTGGTCCACTTTCCAAAGGTTTCCGATCTCGCTGGCTGGGAAGCAATAAACTGACGGCTTTACGCGCGCGGTGGAATTTGACCGGTGACTGGTGCTATTGATGGCACCCATTTTGCCATTCGAAACGGTCAGGGGATGCATTGCATAATGCATACATCAACCGAAAAGGCTTTGCCTCCATAGCATGCCAAGTTGTTGTCGATGCCTATGGTCTATTCCGCAGCGTGAGTGCTTTAACGTGGAACAGTGTTTCTTCTTAATGCTCTCTTAATAACAGTTTCTGAAGGTATATCCACATTGGCTGGTCTGGGAGTATTCACGATAGCCGTATACCACGGAACCCCTCGCCTTGGCGAAAGCCAAATGAAGGATTACTGATTCCTGCCGGCTACTTTGTAATTGGTGACTCTGGATATTGCCTTTCAGATTGGATGATGGTGCCATATTCAGCTTCCGCTTGAACACAGCCGAAACAAACGAGTTTTAACTTCTCTTTCTCGCCGACGCTTATTGTTCACGAGCAAGCCTTCGGACGGTTGAAAATGCTCTGGCGCGTATTTCTCGGCGATCAGAAAGAAAGTCCAGGAACCGCCGCAATTATCGCCGTTGATTGCATGGTCCTGCACAACCTTGCAAGCGAAAGTCCTGAAAGTGCATTTCGCGCTTCGTGATCAACTCCAGTTGTCTAGGTTGGCTCTTTGGATGCCGTGCATAGTACCAATGAAACCATGGATGCTCGCCGCAATGCAATTTCCCAAGAAATATATAGCGGAACACATCTAAGTATTTGAATAAAACATCGGAAGGAATTAAGAAAACGAAGTTCCTCATTTTAGATCTTCAACTAATCTTTTTTAGTATAAAACATGGGTTCCAACAAGGCTGCCGCATGTAGCCATAACTCTTCCTTGTCGCGCTGGCGACGTTCCTTGGCAGATGGTCCTCCTGTCGGCGGCGCTCGTCAACAGCTTCTTGTCGGGCTTCGTGCTCCAAGCGCTCCTTGATGAGCATTCTCTCTAAACTGAGCAAAATTTTGGCGTTGTTTCTCCATTTCAAGGATCACTTGGATATTATCGTTATTTGCAGCTTTGCTGACTTGGCGGCGCTTGGAAGGAGGCGGCGGTTGACTGAGACTTTCGTCTGAGTCGTCATTTTTATCTGCTACTTTCGGCAGGATATCCCCATTTCGATGCCGGGAGGGTGTCGCCTCTTGATTGCCTCCTCTGCTGCTGCTGGACGTTGTTGCTGACGCCCTCGTCGTTACTACACCGTCATAAAAAATATGTTCGGGCTGCACCGACGCATTTCCTGCTAGCAAAGCGGCCATAGCATCCCACAAGGGATATTTTTTTCTGTACGATTCTAGGCCACCACCACCAGTCTCGTCCAACTTGCGTCTTCCTTCCCGATATGTGGTCAGCAAGTTGTTGTATTTGTCTGTGGTCTGTTTGACCATCCATTGGCACAGGCCGCAGATACCCATTTCGCAAGTTATTATGCGATCTCGCTCCTTGCTTACCACAATGAAAGAAAGGCCTAGCGTAAAATAGGATATATGTACGTACGTGCGGCAAATTCATAGCAAAATCGCACCGCAACGAACATAGTACCTGATGCTTGTTTGCTTCGTGATCCAAGCGAGCTGTCTGGTAACACCCAAGAAGCGCTGCAACTTCCGTATCATTCCTTGAAATGCGTCCTTTACGGTTAAAGAGAGAAATAAAGAGCTGCATTGCGCAGGCGGCGGCTTGAAAATTACTACAGGTGCATAGCGCAAGCAGTTGAGTTGGTAGCTTACCAGAGCTGCCTTTCCTTTCCCTTTGCTGGGTGTTGGGGGTGGAGGGAGCTGTCGAACCGCGGGAGGAGGAACCGAGGGAGGAATAGGGGAAGGAAGAGTAGGCAATCGTGAGCGCGAGGGAGGAAAGGAGGGAGGAAGAGTGGGCGATCTTGAGAACGAGCGAGCGGGGAGGTCGATTCCTTGATGGTTGCGAGTATCAACATCTTGTTTATGTGTTGGGTCCAATATTTCCCCCGACAGTATCCTAACCCTAATATTTCGATGATCTTTATAAACAGGGGTTGTAGTTGAAGTAGTCTTCGAACCGGTCGTTGAAGTGCTGATTCAACCAATAGTTAAAATCTCGCTCAAAGACCTTTATAAGCAACCTCTAAATCTGATCTATGTAATGCGCTTTATAGGAATTACTTTATACTACTTTTCGCTTCAAATTGCGCGCTGTCTCACGCAATACAGAGTAAGCCGTCTAACACTCGTTCTATTAAACCTGGTAGTAGTTTGTTATCAGTCTTAACGAACACAGTTTCTTTCTATAAGTTAACTAGGAGAGCGCGAGGCGATAAGAGGCACTCGTTAAAGATGAAGTTCACTCTTATGAGAAAATGTTGTAATGAATAGTGTAAAAGATAAATCAACAGGCGTATGTGGTTCAATGGGGGTGGATTGGCTAAATGGTATCGCGGCCAATGCTGATTTATGGCACAATGGATGGCTCCCTTGGAAGGGAAAAAGGAGAGAGGAGTTATGTCGAATTTTCGTGTAGCCAATTTGGACTTTTAAGCAAAATCTAAATTCGGAACATGGAAACGGATTGGCTATAAATGCATGTGCGTACATGTTGGAAGATTTAAGGTTTAAAATTTCTTAGTGAATTTAAGATTTTGAAATCTCTAATTTTATAATTATACTTGCTTTCGCTTTTACAACTTATCGACTACTCATCACGTCTAGCGGCGGCCAAACAGCGTTCCTCTCGCGCTTACTCACGCACATACTATCTGATCGAAAGTTTCACATCAGATAGTATATACTGCGCAGCCGCTTAACTTCCTCCAAGTTAATCGTGTCGAAAACTATCAAGGGAATGAAAAAAGGGATCAAATAGGACATAACCTTGGTACTCGATCAAAAGTAGATCAGGTCGGTATAAAACATGATCATCTGGCTTTTTGCTGGCCGATCTAGTTGATGGAGCTGCTGATGGGAAGGAATAGATCGCAGATCGTGGAAGGATATAATTGTCTAAATCACGTTAGTATACGAAATTTAGGTAAGATACGTAATTTGGTGTGGTGTATATTGATGTACTGAAGTCTTAAGATCTCTATATTTTAATATGAGCTGTGTTACATAGAAAAATTGTCCCAGAGAGTCGGTGCACCACGCGGTGCTAAAACGGTTAACTACGACCTTCCCGTCCATTTTTTCCGGATAATATGCGCATAAACCGTACTTTGGCTAACCAGAATCCCACGACGAGATCGATTGGGATTATCTAAAACTCACACACAAGTCCCACGTATTTTGAGTACTTCATTAATTAAAAAGGTTTCGGAGATAACAATTGGGTTGTTTTGTTGATTATTGTGGTATTAATGGTGCTTACGTTTCTTTTGTGGTTAATGGGTTATATCATCTCATTCGCTGACCCTTCAAATTATCTCGATCGTGATATTAAAATAGTTAAGTATCGTCCAGGGCTTAGTTAGAATTTAAGTGGGGAACAATGGTAGTTCCAAACATCGACTTGATTGGCTCGACTATCAGAATCAAGAATCCACCTAGTGACTATAATCACCAGAATCAATGGGTACACAGGGTTGAACTGAAGAAATAGATCATCTAGTCCATAGCGTGAAGATCGAGAAGATAAGATCGACCGTGTCTGCCGATCTGTCCGATCTGTCCGATCTAGAAACGGGCGAAGATAAGCGGATTATCACTCCTGTTATCAATGTCACCAAATTGATGACGACGATCTATCGAACAAAGTGAAGAATACTGTCTCTGTATCAGGGGTGGCCTTGCAGGTTTAAACTGTATATTTCCATGCGGAATCGCGCAATATAGGTAGAAAAAAACGTGAATTTATTCCTAATAGTTAATCTGTCATTAAATAAAACTAATTATACCTACGGCAATGCCAAAGGAAAGGATAAATCCTTTACGCAATTCAAGTGTATCAGTCGAAAAACTGGTACCGTTACAAACTAGTGGGTAACGATGGCCCCACCAGCTCTGCTTGTTAAAACACGAGAACTCCGAAAACTGCAATGGGCATTATATCCGTTGAAAATAGTCTAGTGATACTTGCTAACGCAACAGAAGAACAGATGCATGAAGAAGAAGTGGACAGATCGGACGATAAAAGCCGCCGTGTTGGAGTACTAACGACAGACGTTCGTCGGGAGGAAGACACGATCACGGTAGGAAGTTACCACCGTGAAAACTATCCATGGTTAGCAGTGGCCATTATGGGGCAGAAATTAATACTGCGGCAGGCAGTGGCCCGGTAGCGTTACCACGGTAGGCAAGGGAAGAATAGGAGAGACGAGCTGATCTAACTTGATCACGGGACACGTTGGGACGATCAACGTCCTAACGCAAACAGCGATCTGATCAGCTACCCAGTCTCATACGTTCAGTAAACATCCGAAATTGGGCTCGGAGGCGATGGTTCCTCTATCTCCTAGTTGGAAAAAGTTCATGAAGAACTTCCGCCACGATCAGATCAAAACGTTCTCTATCATCGTTGCAATTGATGAAATCGTGGATATAAATGACGAAAAAAAACCATGATACAAGCACGTGAGATCGGGAACTCGAAATTATACAGACCTAGTGCCAGGCAAAAAGAATTGCGTAAGCCTTTACCACGTGCTCAAGTGAAAGCAATCGACATGTTCTTTGAAGCACGTCGTAAACCAGGGAATGTGCGCGAGTCAACATTACCGCTTACCAGACCCACCTATATGAAGAAACTGGTGGATCGTTCATGGTTATATAGGCTGGAAACATGCTCCCTTCTTACTCGAATGCCTCCGAACAGAGAAGTTACTTTTTTCCACTCTGAGTTTGCTATCAACAACTCGTTGCATGCTTCAACCAAGCACACACCGTTCTAAATCAATGCCATGCCCCCGGCTGTGCCCTGACTCACTCGGCGTTGATTGCCCCGCCACGATCAAAAATACTTGAGCCAGCCTTTCTCAGATGCTTGAAGCTTAGTATCCCAGGGTTCCCGACCATATATGGCACCCTCTCCTCATGGCTCGCGTCCAGGGAGGCCATGCTCATCTTGGTATCGCCCTTGGGGGTATGGTAAACATTACCCCCTATCCGATACTACTCCACATGAATCTTCGAGCTATTTCAAGCGCTCGGCAAATCCCCGGAGGACGGTCAAGATGTCGGACGACACTTCATTCCCATCTACAATAGCAACCTTCTCCTCCGTTGAGTCATTGTCATCACTTGGTCTCATAACCTGTTGAGCGCTACTGTGCTTCACTATACTGTTAACGATAATAAACCACTTGTAACGTTAGCTTATACCCAGCCAAACGTCATTCCACTCGTAACGTTTATTTATCCACAGTAAAACGTTCTTCCACGTGAAAATGTTAACCAAATCGATATTTTCCACTCCTTAAATTGTAGTCGTGACAACCACACTCTTGTATGTAATCATGATGTTCAGTAGTGAGGTTAATTGCACAATTTATGCGCACGGAAGCGTGATGCCAAGAAACAGCGGTAAGAAAATCGCCCAGTCGCAAAGAGAAAGAGAATGCAAAAGTAATATATTTGACTTAAACTAATTATAGTCCGTCACAAATACACGAAATTTGAGTATGTCTATTTTTTGGTCCTGTGCGATGACGCTCAACTTTAAATGCCCTCGTGTCTTCATACAACGCTGCATCTTAACAGTACATCTACAGACGCACTCACACACACTGTGGGAAAATAACAAAAGAGACACTTGTGTTAAATGCGAGATATCTGAGTGTCGTCAAATTAAAAGGGCCCTTAAGTATGATTGTTTACACTGCGGATAAACGTAGACTTGTGTGCGACTCGGCGAAAACAACATTTCGGGAAAAACGAGTTCAAAGATTTTCAACTTGAAATCCTTATATTTTCCTCCTCTTACCTCTCCTCTTCTCCCCACTCTCCTTCCTCCCTTTACCTGCTGTACATGATTCATGATTTCAAGGCTCGACTCCGGACACAGTATGTCCTTGTACTGGTCGGGCGCAAACTCCCTCATGATCTTGTAAATGTCGTGCTGCTTCTCCTCCGACATGCCTCGAGGAGGGACCACAGCAGTACGGGACTCCACGATCCTTGTACCAACCTTCCGTATATCGAACTATTGACACTCGTCCACCGAAACATTCTTTGCCATGACGGTACCTGGATGGTCCGTCGAAACCGGAACAGGTGAAACTTCTGAATTCCGTCGAGCTTCCTATACCTCTCATCCAGAAAGGTCCTCCAATCGTGGAAGTCCACACCTTCCACGCTCTGAGCGTGGTTGCTCGTGGAACTCCTTTCTACCACATCAACATTGTAACAGGACTGATCCTGTTACAGGCTTACACTGTATTTGTGAGAGGAAGCGCGCAATACAATTAGGGCAGGATTAGTTGGTAACAACTAATCCTATAATAAAAGTAAATATATTAATATTCACTTATGCCTAAGAACGCAAAATTAAGAGTGTTTATTTAATGGGTGGTTTAGAGGCTAATAGTATAGTAACTAACTGATTAATATAATAATATCAAGTCTTTAACTAACTGTACTATTAGTTAACCTGCAAGATTCGGTATTTATACCGAATCGACTTTTCCTTCTTAATTATAATAACTTATAATCTCTTATTTAAATTTCAAACAACGCGTCTGAAATTAAACTGTGATATTCTAACTTGAATATCAATTATGTAATGGCACCCCATTACATCACCCCCCACTTAAGGTGGTTGGCCAATAATAACTCTTATTTTGGCCAATCATGGGTGGCACTTGTTGGTCGGAATTTCTCATTCACCAACTGATTGACCATCTACTCGATGGTCAAGATACACGGCGGCGGCGCTCTAAAGAGCGCTGCTGAAAACAATTAAGGAGCTTCTTCCTCCGCCTCAGCACTAGGTGCTGAGGTGTTGAGTGACAACGGTGACGCTGCATTAGCAGCGTCAACTACGCAAAGGTCGGAATACGTACCGTCTTCGACCACAGATGCTGCTAAGGCGGCATAGGATAAGAAACAGGGAGATGTTGCTCATGCAACATCTCGCATGATGGCAACTTCCGAATGGCGTGTTGCCAAGAGGGCCATGTTCGGGAGTTATGACTCCGAACAAAGTGATGGGGATACAGACGTCCCCACTAAAGGAGCTAGCGAGTCGAAACTCGCTAGGTGCTCATCGCCTAACAGCGATGACGACTCTGGTGTCGCTGTCAGCTATGACAGCGACAATGATTATCACAGGTGGTTGCGGGAACGCAGAGCCCCACCTGGACCAAGTACTTCTCCACGTCGGGGTGATTTAACCCCGGCGCGTGGTGTTGAAGCAGGCGGTGCTCCGCCTGCTAAAAGGGCTCGAACCGAAGCGGCGGCTGCCACTTCTAAAGCGTATCATCGTACGGAACCACATGTTCCGTACAGAGTGGGGTTTTGGACCCCTGGCTGGGCTATTGCCCCCAACAGTGGCGGTCACCGTAAACGGGACTGCCAGTATGCGTTGTTCGATATCAACGTGCTGGATGACTGCGAAGACATCCAGTCACGTCGATTCGATCGAAGTACAGACGATAGACGTCTGTACTTTATTGACCTCTTTTTCCAGGTTCGATATTATTCGAGCCGGAAAGGGTCAAGGAAGAACAGGGACAATAAAGACGCCCCGACTCAGAGTTGGAATGCTTTTGTTGAAAACTACAACAAAATCCCAGATTATTACGTGAATAAAGTTCATGTAATGCGAGAGCGCTTTTTAAAACACTCACGAACAGGCAAAATGGAATACATCCATTTTGCTTGCATCAAAGAAGGGTTAAAGTGTGGTGTCCCTTCTCACCTCGTTTTCCCGCGGTGTACGCAGGGCACTCCTCGTCTCTCAGAGGAGGAGTTGCGGGGGTACGGTGGCTTTTCCGTACCCGCCAAAATTCAGGGTTTAATTGATACCCTGAATGCATCAACACCTACTGTTGATGCTACTTCGCATTATGAGTTTGAGACTTCTTCTCAAACTCAGTCAAAAGGTCTGGGGCGTCGGCCCTCAGAACCTCAATCGGTTTCCAAGAGTCAAACTCTTGGGGATATCCCAGCCAGCTTACCAAGTACTCGGTACGCTTCCCCTTCTTCGAAGGCACCGAGCGCTTCGAGATCAAGCGCTCGAGGATATATCGCTTATTCCCCTGATTATCAATTAGGGGCGGCGGAGGTTGAGAATTCCCTCGCCGTTGTTGTTTCGGAGCATGGTTCTTCGCTCCGCAAGCTCGAGAAGGGTTATTCCTCCTTGAGCAGCGATATGTCTCACTGTGTGAAGACATATCGGTCTCTTTGCGAGGATGTCCGCGACATCCTCGGAGCGCACACTGCCCTCCAGCAGAAGAACGATCTTCTCTACATTGAGCTTTCTCGCTATAAGAGAGAGCTCGATCGGCGCACGTCTGATCTCGAGCAGTCGAAGGCGGAGGTAACGACTCTCCGCTCTGCTCACCAACGGCTGGAGGCCGATTACAAGACTCTCTTGGGAGACTTGGAGAAGCACGGCATCTTCCGTGGTTCTGCGTCTCGTCGTAAGACGAAGACGAGTGATACGGCTTGAGCCGCCCAACATAGAATGTTGGGTGAAGCCGCATTGCTGTGGGAATGTCTAAGGTATAGGCATTCCCCCGAATCTCTTGGACCTTGAAAGGTCCAATGTACTTAGGAAGCAACTTCCGTGTAGGGAAGTTGCTTATTGCATGTGTAGGCAAATTAGTAGTACTTAGTAATACTAATTCACCTTTAAGAAAGGAGTTCTTGTTCTTCCTTCCTTGTTTGTCTGCTTTTGCTTCTGCTTATCAAAAGCAGAGGCAAGTGCATCCTTTACATAGCGTATTACAGCTTGGCGCTGTATTACGAATTCATCTACTGCTTTATCAGCAGTAGGTGCATTGTCCTCGTTGTCTGCAGCCATTGCTGCAGACACATATTCATCGTATGCAGCTTCAGTTTTAATTGAAGCTTCTTCCGATTCTACTGTATTTTCAGTAGAAGGGCCATCATTTTGTTCACAAGTTGCAGTCGCAACTTGCGCATTGACTCGCTCAAAATTTGAGCGGGTCCCTCCCCCACTTAGATTTGGCGTACCGCCAAGTAAAGCTGGGGTTCGTGGATGCCTTAAGGCATTCACGTAGAACGGTGTATGCTTAGTTGAAGCATGCACCGAATTGTTAATCGCAAATTCAGTGAGTGACAGGTAGTCACTCCACTGTTCAAAGGCATGTGCGTATGATCACAACATGTCTCCGAGAACGCGGTTAACCCGTTCCGTCTGCCCATCCGTTTCCGGATGGTCCGCAGTTGACATCTTCAACTGGGTTCCCAACAATGAGAACGTTTCTTGCCAGAAACGTCCTGTAAATCTCGGATCTC
>CM047583.1:3811783-3844538 GCA_026184515.1 Peronosclerospora sorghi | reverse complement strand
GTTGATGGAACACCCTCCGAAAGAAGGTTCGGAGGTGATGGCTCTTCCAGCGCTAAGCTGGAAGAAGTTTATGAAGAACTTGCACGATGGTCAGATCGAACAGATCTGTATCATCGTTGCAACAGATGATTTAGTGGATATTCGTGAACGAATATCCACATTACAAGTGGAAAACATTGGGAACGAGGTTCCCAATGATCAAACGAGAGTTCAGCGCTTTGAAGCGCAGAGCTGGGAGTCGCTTAAAGCGAACTCCCCATTTTATGAGGTACTTCGGGAATACGCTGACGTATTCCCAGAAGAAGTACCGCGAGCTCCCTAAGGATAAGGGAACTCGTCATGAGATTGACCTCGTGCCAGGCACGAAGTATTGTGTTACGCGGCAATGGCCGTTGCCGCGTGATCAGGTAAAAGCGATCGACGAGTTTTTCGAAGCTCGTCGTAAATCAGGCCAAGTGCGGGAGTCTACCTCACCGCACTTTACCCCCACCTTTTGTGTGAAGAAGTCCACAGGTGGGTGGAGAATCGTTCACGATTACAACAAGCTGAACGCAGCGACGGTACCGGCAAAGACACCGATACCGTGGAAGGATGTCATCATAGATGGCATGTGCGGGAGCACCATATTTAGTGCTCTCGATCTAAGAGATGGATTTTATCAAATCCTAATTCGTGAGAAGGATATCCCTCTCACGGCGGTAAGCACCCCAAGCGGCATGCTTTGGGAGTGGCTTGTTATGCCACAGGGGCTTCGAAATGCCCCTGCTACGTTTAACAGATGCGTAACGCATCAATTACGCCCGGTGAGAGAATTCGCACCGAGTTATTTCGATGACTTGTTCATCCATAGTAAGGGTGAACACGATAAAAGCGATGTAGATGTCCATAGGGATCATCTACGACGAGTGTTAGAGCTTATGCGTAAGCATAAGCTCTATGAAAATCTGAAGAAGTGCACCTTTGGTGCACCTGAGATACCCGTTCTTGGATGCTTTGTGGGCAAGAACGGGGTGCGTCCTGATCCAGAAAAGATCAGGGTGATCGTTGAATGGCCTACGCCAAACAACGTTAAGGAACTTCGAAAGTTCCTTGGGTTGGCAACATATTTGCACAAGTATTCGTGCAACTATGCTGGGTTAATACGACCTCTTTCTCAATTACTTAAGAAAGATGTCGAATGGCATTGGGATACCCAATGTCAAGATGCTTTTGACGCAGTCAAGAAAGGCTTGACTGAAGCACCTGTCTTGGCTATAGCCGATAACGAGCTTCCGTTCCACGTCGTTTGCGACGCGAGCGATTTCGCTATCGGCTGTGCTTTGTTGCAGCGTGATCACGATGATCGTGATCGCGTAATCTGCTATCAATCGCGTCAGTTGCGCCCAGCCGAGCGCAACTATCCAGTGCATGACAAGGAACTCCTTGCCATGAAGTATGCACTGGCTAAGTTTCGGATCTATCTATTGGGAGATAGACCGTTTTGTGGTTTATACGTACCATGCGTCGCTACTCACGGCCGTGAATTCACCACACATTTCTCAAAGAATGGCTCGATGGCTTTCATTATTTGCTGAGTACAACTTTACGGTTGAATACAAACCCGTAAAGTTGAACGTGATAGCGGATGCGCTATCGCGAAGGCCCGATTACGAGATGAAACTGTCCGTAACCGAAGGGGCCAGTTCAAACGCGATCCGTTGCACTGCTTTGTCGTCGTCAATTATACGACAACTACTCGAGGCGTACAAAACAGAAGAGGAGACACGTCTGTTGATTGATTACGTAAGTAATCAATCAAGTGAGAAACGCGACGAGCTCCCAGAGTTCCTCCGCGCTTGCGTGCATCGATATCGACTGCACGATGGTCTGCTGCTTCACAGCACAGACCAAAAAGATGAAAGTCGCATCGTCTTTCCAAACGACGTTGATCTCAAACATCAAATTATGTTTGAGTATCATGATGCACCGATTTCGTGGCATCAAGGTCGAGAGAAGACATACGCTTCTCTCGCACGTGACTTTTACTAGCGAAACCAGTACACGTGGGTACGCAAATACGTACGCGCTTGCGAGATTTTCCAGCGCGTTAAGCCTGCGCAGTCTGCACAGGCTCCGCTGCAGTCTCTGCCGGTTCCGACAGAGTGTTGGAAGTCCATTTCAATGGACTTCGTATTCGGTCTTCCACCCTACAATAGTCGGAAGACTGGAATAGTGGTCTTTGTAGACCGTTTCAGTAAGATGGTACATCTTACTGCAGTATCAGCGAATGTAACCGCCGCTCAAACAGCGCGGATATTCGTTGATACGGTATTTCGTTTTCACGGAATGCCGGAAGACATTGTCTCGGATAGAGATCCGAGATTTACAGGACGTTTCTGGCAAGAAACGTTCTCATTGTTGGGAACCCAGTTGAAGATGTCAACTGCGGACCATCCGGAAACGGATGGGCAGACGGAACGGGTTAACCGCGTTCTCGGAGACATGTTGTGATCATACGCACATGCCTTTGAACAGTGGAGTGACTACCTGTCACTCACTGAATTTGCGATTAACAATTCGGTGCATGCTTCAACTAAGCATACACCGTTCTACGTGAATGCCTTAAGGCATCCACGAACCCCAGCTTTACTTGGCGGTACGCCAAATCTAAGTGGGGGAGGGACCCGCTCAAATTTTGAGCGAGTCAATGCGCAAGTTGCGACTGCAACTTGTGAACAAAATGATGGCCCTTCTACTGAAAATACAGTAGAATCGGAAGAAGCTTCAATTAAAACTGAAGCTGCATACGATGAATATGTGTCTGCAGCAATGGCTGCAGACAACGAGGACAATGCACCTACTGCTGATAAAGCAGTAGATGAATTCGTAATACAGCGCCAAGCTGTAATACGCTATATAAAAGATGCACTTGTCTCTGCTTTTGATAAGCAGAAGCAAAAGCAGACAAACAAGGAAGTAAGAACAAAACCTCCTTTCTGAAGGATGAATTGGTATTATTAAGTACTACCAATTTGCCTACACATGCAATAAGCAACTTCCCTACACGGGAGTTGCTTCCTAAGTACATTGGACCTTTCAAGGTCCAAGAGATTCGGGGGAATGCCTATACCTTAGACATTCCCACAGCAATGCGGCTTCACCCAACATTCTATGTTGGGCGGCTCAAGCCGTATCACTCGTCTTCGTCTTACGACGAGACGCAGAACCACGGAAGATACCGTGCTTCTCCAAGTCTCCCAAGAGAGACTTGTAATCGGCTTCCAGCCGTTGATGAGCAGAGCGGAGAGTCGTTACCTCCGCCTTCTACTGCTCAAGATCAGCCGTGCGCCGATCGAGCTCTCCCTTATAGCGAGAAAGCTCAATGTACAGAAGATCATTATTCTGCTGGAGGGCAGTGTGCGCCCCGAGGATGTCGCGGACATCCTCGCGAAGAGACCGATATGTCTTCACACAGTGAGACATATCGCTGCTCAAGGAGGAATAACCCTCCTCGAGCTTGCGGAGCGAAGAACCATGCTCCGCAACAACAACGGCGAGGGAATTCTCAACCTCCGCCGCCCCTGATTGATAATCAGGGGAATAAGCGATACATTCTCGAGCGCTTGATCTCGAAGCGCTCGGTGCCTTCGAAGAAGGGGCAGCGTACCGAGTACTTAGTACGCTGGCTGGGTTACCCCCAAGAGTTCGACTCTTGGGAGCCGATTGAGGTTCTGAGGGCCGACGCCCCAGACCTTTTGACTGAGTTTGAGAAGAATCTCAAACTCATAATGCGAAGTAGCATCAACAGTAGGTGTTGATGCATTCAGGGTATCAATTAAACCCTGAATTTCGGCGGGTAAGGAAAAACCACCGTACCCCCGCAACTCCTCCTCTGACAGACGAGGAGCGCCCTGCGGACACCGCGGGCAAACGAGGTGAGAAGGGACACCACAGTTCAACCCTTCTTTGATGCAAGCAAAATGGATGTATTCCATTTTGCCTGTTCGTGAGTGTTTTAAAAAGCGCTCTCGCATTACGTGAACTTTATTCACGTAATCATCTGGGCTTTTGTTGTAGTTTTCAACAAAAGCATTCCAACTCTGAGTCGGGGCGTCTTTATTGTCCCTGTTCTTCCTTGACCCTTTCCGGCTCGAATAATATCGAACCTGGAAAAAGTGGTCAATAAAGTACAGACGTCTATCGTCTGTACTTCGATCGAATCGACGTGACTGGATGTCTTCGCAGTCATCCAGCACGTTGATATCGAACAACGCATACTGGCAGTCCCGTTTACGGTGACCGCCACTGTTGGGGGAAATAGCCCAGCCAGGGGTCCAAAACCTCACTCTGTACGGAACATGTGGTTCCGTACGATGATACGCTTTAGAAGCGGCAGCCGCCGCTTCTGTTCGAGCCCTTTTAGCAGGCGGAGCACCGCCTGCTTCAACACCACGCGCCGGGGTTAAATCACACCGACGTGGAGAAGTACTTGGTCCAGGTGGGGCTCTGCGTTCCCGCAACCACCTGTGATAATCATTGTCGCTGTCATAGCTGACAGCGACACCAGAGTCGTCATCGCTGTTAGGCGATGAGCACCTAGCGAGTTTCGACTCGCTAGATCCTTTAGTGGGGACATCTGTATCCCCATCACTTTGTTCGGAGTCAGAACTCCCGAACATGGCCCTCTTGGCAACACGCCATTCGGAAGTTGCCATCGTGCGAGATGTTGCATTAGCAACATCTCCCTGTTTCTTGTCAGATGCCGCCTTAGCAGCATCTGTGGTCGAAGACGGTACGTCTTCCGACCTTTGCGTAGTTGACGCTGCTAATGCAGCGTCACCGTTGTCACTCAACACCTCAGCACCTAGTGCTGAGGCGGAGGAAGAAGCTCCTTCATTGTTTTCAGCAGCGCTCTTTAGAGCGCCGCCGCCGTGTGTCTTGACCATCGAGTCGATGGTCAATCAGTTGGTGAATGAGAAATTCTGACCAACAAGTGCCACCCATGATTGGCCAAAATATGAGTTATTATTGGCCAACCACCTTAAGTGGGGGGTGATGTAATGGGGTGCCATTACATAATAGATATTCAAGTTAGAATATCACAGTTTAATTTCAGACGCGTTGTCTGAAATTTAAATAAGAGATTATAAGTTATTATAATCTAAGAAGGAAAAGTCGATTCGGTATAAATACCGAATATTGCAGGTTAACTAATAGTACAGTTAGTTAAAGACTTGATATTATTATATTAATCAGTTAGTTACTATACTATTAGCCTCTAAACCACCCATTAAATAAACACTCTTAATTTTGCGTTCTAAACCACAAGTGAATATTAATATATTTACTTTAATTATAGGATTAGTTGTTACCAACTAATCCTGCCCTAATTGTATTGCGCGCTTCCTCGCACAAATACAGTGTAAGCCTGTAACAGGATCAGTCCTGTTACAACTGGTATATAGCACTCCATATTACAAGGATTTGTCATAAGGGCCCTTTTTATTTGACGACACGCATCTTATACTATCTGGTCTGAAGGTTTCGACCAGGTAGGATCTCACGAGACGAAAGGCTTGTGCGCGACGTGTGCCACGCGGAGTCGTTGAGGTTGGTAAGGCGCTTTAGAGTAAAAACGAAAAGTGTATTATGGAAAGTTACCTAAGTCAAATATAACCATACTAAAATGTTAAACCTGAATTAGAACTTGAAAATGGACATATCCATTCAGCCAATGGCGTTTCACCATCATGAAAAGGCGTAAAATCCAAAATGGCTTCATGCATTTCCAATACAAGCACGATTAGGAACCACGACGGTGATCATCCGTAAAATTGGAACGATACAGAGAAGATTAGAATGGCCCCTGCGCAAGGATGACACGCATTAACACACACGAGTGTGTAACGAATCTTGGCTCGTTACTTCTACAGCTTAAGCGCTTTGAAAGACTGAGCAACAGCTTCGCTACTCTCCTTTCTTGCTGTGTAACCTTAGAAAAGGCAGTTGGTATGGAGAACTTTAAACGACGTGCTTCCTCACAATCATGTCTAAGTTGTTCTCTCTACTTGTCCATGAAATTTATCGCTACAGAGTAACTACTGCTCTAAAACTGCGAAAGCCCAGGAAGAAGATCTAGTTTGGGACGGCAATTTACGTCCGACACCGGGACTGTAGCGTCAGCGACATGTAGTGTTATTAACTCTTTTTTCTAGTGATTTCACCCCTCTTTAGATGCTCTCTAACCCTTTTATAAACTCTCTTACCGCCTTTGATCATATCCAGCTACACACATTTGATAGCAGCTCTATATAATCATAACCCCCCTCAGTTCCTCAGTTTTCTCAGTTTGTGTGTAAAAAGAATAACCACGTACCAGAAACTCGTCTTCCGTCATACTCAGCAAATCGTCGTCGTCGACACCATCTAAGCGCTTTCGTTGGCCATTCACTGTCACTTCCACCTCAATGGGTCCACCGCCTTCGTCCTCACTGCACATTTCCCACTCGACATCTTCGAGCTCTTCGTCCTCTCCCTCCTCGTTCATTTCTGCATCCCATCCTTGTTTATCCACCTGGACTTGCACTTCTTCTTGATTCTCTTCATTATACCGCTCTAATTCCGCCATATACGCTCGTTTAAACGCTTCTTGCCGCTCTTCCTCTGTCATTTGAGCCAGCAACCCCCCGTCTTGCATATTAGTACTACTATTTTCCAGTCCCCTCCCCTTCTCGTCCACAACTGGTTGCAAGTGCTTTGCGGCCATATGGCCACTAATGGAACTCCCCATTAAAAATTCGGGCAATGCTCGTGGACCGGCCACTTGTTGCGTCGCGGCTTCTTGCACTTCTTTCCGGTCTCGACTCGTTAAATATTCATCTTCTGCTTGGTCATTTCCACTAATATCCACAATAATTTCTTGCTCGGAAGCTCCATACGGGTACAGATACGATTGATTGTTGTGCTCGTCCGGTCGATGCCCCCCTCCTCCTCCTCCTCCACCTCCTCCACGAGCGCCTCCACCTCCTCCTCTGCCTGTAGTGTTACTATTACCACGTGCACTATTTCCGCCAATCCCTGCTGCTCGATTATCACTCGGTAAATTCGATGGCAGCACGTGACCTTCTTTTACATAGTCTCCAATCCGACGTAAGACTTCATAGATTCCATCGTGCATGCCAGTTTGTTTATTCATCTGGTCTTTAAACTTTCGCTGCAAGCTCTGGATCCGTAAGAGTCGATCGTTATTATCACATTCCAGTAGTAATTCATTACAGTGACCACATCGGAATTGATATTGACCCGGCAATAATAGTAACTGGGCTTCCAACGCCGTATACTCTCGTCCACACTCCGGATCACTACATTGAAACGTCTGACGTTCAATCTCCAACTGCTCACTGTCTTTGAGATGCTCATGCATGAGATAGAGTCGATATTGTACCACATCTACAAAGTACTTGTAGTCAATGTACCAGTACGAGGTAGAGGAACTCCCACCCAAACGCTTGTCATTTAAGACTTCCCTAAAAATAATAGTAGTGATATGGAAACCAAGACGGTGCAACGAGTATTTGTGAGTGTTTTTCGACACAAGAGGCTGCCAACACGCCACGTACTCACAGACGAGGTGATCTTGATGTAACTCGTTCATGATTTTGCGTACTTGGCGTGTCTGTAGATTCACAGCATTACCCATCTCGTCGTCCTGCAGAAATAATATAGTAGTAGAAATTTATTAATATGGGCGTATATTCTTAAACTGATAATATTCATTTCGACACCGACTTTCATGAATTTTTCACGAATGAGAGCGCCCAGTACTACAACGTGTTCGTCCGAGTAAAAGGCGCTAGAGAGGAGGCCGGGCGATAAACATGGAGAATACGCGCAGACAATTAAAAGCGAAGGATATGTTGCGATCGTACCAAATCACTAGTTACGCACCGCGCTACGAGATTTACGAGTTTTTCCACGAGCCCCGCCATCGCTACAAAGTGCCTTTGTATTAAGATGGCGTCTGATCCCAACCCCTCAATAAAGCAAAACAGAACCCTTAATAGCGGGTGTTCCTCAATCTAATGTTAAGGACTATATTTAGATAAATAGGGTTAAAAAGGGTTTCGGTTTACTACATTTAGATAAACAGGGTTAAAAAGGGTTTAGATGACAGGATAGAGAGTACTCGGCTTCGGTGGACAAGAATTGGGTGGTATATCGGGAGAACGCCTGCAACAAGTTGACATGATTTGGAATCTGTTAAAAGGACGCGCATTTGCTGTAACATAACGCGTCGGACGAAATGGATTATTGCGACTTTTCGATGAAAACATTATGGGCAGTACTTAACTTATGTTAGGTACACCAACTTTCATATATGCATATTATTAGGTTAAGTTTTAGTCTTAATACTAATATAATCACTTCGAATTTTAACTCTATAGTACGGTTGTTCAGTTGTACATCTCGTGGAGTGTGGAAATAGTTTCGGTCTCGTTTCGTTTGTGTGGAATTTTAAGTGGAGTTAAAGTGGAATATAAAGCTTGTTTACGTTTTATCACTGCTTTGACACTGTCCTACTTTCGTTTCTTTGTGGAATCTGACGCATAAGTATCATATTTGTAGTTGGAACGGGCACGAATTGGTACACAGTTACGGATATGAGTGACGACGAACAGAATCATTGCATTACGCAAGTGTAAGCGGTTATAGGAAAAGAAACACTACACCATAGCAGCCATGGTAATAATTCATAACGCTAATTCTCCAGAAATTATAACGTATTTTCACGATTTATAAGCCGGCGTTTTATTGATCGGTATCCTCGGATAAACAACGAATCTTAACGACATTGGACTTCTATTCAAATGAAACCTTGTAACGCGTGGGTAGTAAATGTTTTGGGAAAGTCGGCCGCCTTGTCCCACAGGTCTCCAAAATTCGAGTCCCAGCATCAGCACTAGCCGTTCCCCTTTTGTTTTGACTGATCTCTTGTGTTTGTTAGGCAGGTTTCAGAAGGTGATAAGATTGATTATGTACACACTTAACACGCCTTTGCAAGTTGCCACTGCAACCTGCGTTTCCTGAGCATTAACTTGCTCAAAATTCGAGTGGGTTACTCTCCCACCTAGATTTGGCGTACCGCCAATTAAATCTGGGTTGGTGAATGGCGCATGGCATTAATTTAGAACGGTGTGTGCTTGGTTGAAGCATGCACCGAATTGTTTATAGCAAACTTAGAGTGGCAAAAAGTCACTTTTCTGTTCGGAGGCATTCGAGTAAAAACGCAGAATGTCCAGCCTATATAACCATGAACGATCCACCAGTTTCTTCATACAGGTGGGACTGGTAAGCGGTAAGGTTGACTCTCGCACATGCCCTGTTTTACGGCGTGCTCCAAGAATTTGTCGATTGCCTTCACTTGATCACGTGGTAAAGGCTGACGCAATACTTAGAGCCTGGCACTAGGTCTATATTGTAACAGGGTTACATTCTGGTTACATTGGGTTATGTTGTGTACGTAAGTACACTACGGTTGGGGTCAGTATTGACCGGTCCGAAAGGTTTGGACCTATTGGTTATTTTAACCAATGGCAGGAGCCCTTGGTGGAGGCGTGGCATCCTGCCACGTGTTAGTACACAGGTGGTGTACATTACATTTTGGCAAGGTACGAATTAGTAAGTTCTACTTAGTATTACATATAGTTTACATTAGTTTAAATTAATTTAGGCTAATTACATATTAAATATACATTCAGTTTACAAAACACGCCAATCCAGCTAGACGCACGACCTCGACCGGTCGCGCGTGCTGTGAGTGTTTGTAGCCAAAAGGAATACCTCCTTTAGCTACTCCCTTTCTAAGGGAAGCCTCGTTTCAAGGCGTTAGTTAATTCTAACAGGTAAACCAAGGGAAATATTGGCCCCGAGTAAGAGAAAACTCTCTTACTAAGCCCTTTTACAAGGGAGTATCGGCTAAGTAGCAGCACATCGCCGCTTAAGGAAAGTCTTCCTCTGTGCGCTAGCCGCACCGTGCGTATACGCACCGGCTACATCTGGTAGCACTGTAGTCAATCCAACACCTGTGTTGGTAGGCTACGGCATCCTCTGCAAAGGATGAATTAGGACGATTGGGAAAGGTTAACCCTCGTCCAGCAGGAAGTCTTTAACAGGCTGTTATCCATACTGGGTGACGAAGGCATGCAGCTCCTAGTGAAGCAGGGCCTTGAGGCCGTAAAGGAGAGGGTAAATGCCCTCATCGCCCATGAGGCGAGATTTGGTGGAAGTCGTTCCACGTCCACGGGGGTGCGTCCCCCGTTGTCCTTTAAGATAAAGGAATTCACCGGTGAAAAGGGTGTTAACCTTTATGTGTGGCTTCGAGAGGTCAAAATGGCATTCGCCACAGCGAATGTGATCGCGGATCACTTGCAAGTAGGACTTGCACTGACCCATCGTATGGGTAAAGCCCGTGCATGGGCTTTTACATGCTCGGATTCGGTCATGGACGTGTTCCCAACCTGGGAAGTCCTTAAGCAAAAGCTTATGGACATGTATGCCACGCCTGATATGGTTTTCCAGAATCAGCTGGCGTTCCTGAGGTGTCGTCAGGGCACTAAGGACTTGGAAACATATATCCAAGAACTTAAGACCCTGTTGGCAGGGATGTACGCGAAAGCGTATTCGGACGATGTGTCCATTCCCGTGTTTATGGTAGGCCTGAGAGAAGATCCAGCACGTTCGGAGCTGTTCCGATGACGACCCCAATCCCTGGGGGAGGGGTTTAAGATGGAGTTTAACGCCGAGAGGAACTTTCGTTCCTCTAAGGTGGGTCCCGAACCCATGGACCTGAGTCAGGTCGAAGCGGAAGAGAAACCTTCCGCTAAGAGTCACGCTGACTCTTCTTCGCTGGGTTCTGAGGCGGAGCTCCTGGCCAAGCTGCAGCGGAATAGACTGCTGAGATGCTTCCTGTGTGGAAGCACGGATCGTCTGCGGAACAGATGTCCGAAAAAAAACCAGCGAGACTCTCGCTTTAAGGGGCCGAGGGTGGGTAAGAAGCCCTCGCCCAAGCCGTCGGGAAACGACGGCTCCCAGTAGGTGCGGGGCGCCCTACTGGGGGATCCCTCAGTACTGTTAAACCCCAGGGTAGGGGCCGACAGCACAATGCCCCGAGGGAAACGGTGCTTTCTAGCACCGAGTTGGTGTACCAGCCAGGGTTGCTGGTCGTCCTTGCGGACGTGAAAGGCTTTGATAAGCCTTGGAGAGTCTTGATATACTCTGGAGCGTCTGACAATTATGTCAGACGAGCTTCTGTGGAGAAGAGTCGGCTGTATGCCGAGGCCCTAGAGGCACGTTCTCGTGACGTTGTCACGGTCCGTCTAGCGACGGGCGTACAGGTTTCTGTACCCAAGGTCTCGATTGACCTTAAGCTGAAGTTTGCAGACTTCGAAAGCTTATAACGTTGCCTAGTCCTGGATTTGGACTCGAGGTATGACCTCATTCTGGTCATGAAGTGGCTGGACCGCCACGAGACACGGATACTGGAAGTCTAAGTCCATTGGCTCAACGCACCCGCGATCGGGTGAAGCATTGGCGAGTCATCAACCCACCTTTTCTCTGTCGCAAAAGCGATTTTGGTGTGAGATGCCAGAGATTGGGATGTCTGAGATGATCAGTCCCAATGACGTCAAGGAAGTGTTCCTTGACGAGGAGGATTCGGCGGTTTATCCCCACGCCGAGATAGGCGAGACTGATGAGTCGCCAGTGGTAGAGGTGGATTCCTCTGAGGTTAAATGCGAGGCGCTTAGAGAAGAGACCCGAAGTTCGTCTCTTCTTCATGTCGGTATTGATTCCGACCACGCCGTGTTAGGTGAGACCGTCGAGTCACCGGTGGTAGAGGTAGAGACCTCTGTGGATAGGCGCGTGGCGCTTCCAGTAGATGGGGCTATTGACTCCCCCCCATCTGGGTCTCTGGATGAGTCCCGAGGGCAGTAGTCAGCAGTCCTATCGGATGCTGAATAGCGTGACAGGTGTTGTCACGGAAGGCGTAAGCCTGGAACGGTTGCCTGGGGTAGGCGAACTGTTGTAGTTGGAGAATATGTCCTTCAACGAGTTGGAGACTGCTGTAAAAGCAGGTGAACTCGACGAGATCGTCGTGTTGCGTCCGGAAGAGGAGTTGAACTCCTCATCCACGATGGACGAGTCGGTTTTGGTGCAAACCAAACAGGCATTGAATGCCAAAGCGGCCACAAGATCCTTGCAGATCCTGGGGACTCTTACCATTCCTTATTGAAGGAATTCGGAGATGTCATTAGTGACAACCCAACGATGGGGTTACCACCGGATCGGGGAGTCCGGCATGAAATTGATTTGGTTCCTGGAACCAAATACTGCGTCACTAGGCAGTGGCCTCTCCCCAAGGAGCAATGCGACGTTATCGACGCATTATTCAAGGGGAAAGATGAGGCAGGGATGGTACGGGAGAGCAAGTCTCCCCATTCATCTCCCACTTTTTGTGTTCGTAAACCGAACGGAAAGTGGCGCATTGTGCATGCGTACAATAAGCTGAACGCAGCTACTGTACCAATGCAAACTCCGATTCCTCGGAAGGATGTCCTCCAGAACAATATGGCGGGCTGTACTGTGTTGAAAACAATAACACGCCAAATGGCTCCTCGTGGACTGCATTGGAAAATGACGATTCTACTTTAAAAATTCCAATAATTTCATTAATAAATACAAATCAAATTATAAAAAAATGATTATCCTATTGTAACAAATACTAAAAATATTAAGTCTATATATATTATAATGTATTTATTATACAGTGCCTTAGATCTGGTAGACGGGTATTATTAGGTGCTCATGCGAGCGTCCGATATTCCGCTTACAGCGGTCAGCACGCCTAGTGGAATGCTGTGGGAGTGGCTTGTTTTCACCCAGGGGATTTCGAATGCGCCAGCGACTTTTAATAGCTTGGTGACTCAACTCTTCCGCCCTCATAGAAAGTACGCTCAGACGTACTTCGACGATTTATTCGTTCATAGTCGCGCGGAAGGCGACTCGACTGATGTTCAGACGAACCTGTTACACCTTCGAGCGGTGCTCGAATGTATGCGAGAGCATAAGTTATATGCAAACGCATCCAAATGTATCTTTGGTGCTGAGGAAATTCCTTTCCTCGGATGCTTCATCGGTAAGGATGGAGTGCGGGCGGATCCCGCGAAGGTGAAAGCCATTGTGGAGTGGCCTTCGCCTGTAAATCTTAGAGATTTACGGAAGTGGCTTGGATTAGCCAACTATCTCCACAAGTACAGCGAGAACTACGCTGAGATGGCGAAGCCATTAACAGACCTTCTTAAGAAGGACGTGGATTGGTGTTGGGAAACCAAATACCAAACCACCTTCGAAGCGGTTAAGGGAAGCTTGTTAAAAGCTCCTGTTCTTGCTCTCCCAGATTCTGGGAAACCATTTAGTGTCGTCTGCGACGCCTCCGATTTCGCAATCGAAATGTGCTTTGTTACAAGCAGATGATTCAGGAAGGGAACGCGTGATCGCGTTTGAGTCGAGGCATCTTCAAGCTGCGGAACGGAATTATCCCGTTCATGATAAGGATCTACTTGCTATGAAGTATGACCTTGTCAAATTTAGGGTTCACCTACTCGGCTCAAAGCCGTTCGTGGTTTATACTGACCACGCGTACTGACGGACAGCGACGAAGTCGCCTCATCTCTCCCAACGGATGGCCCATTGTCTCTCCTTCTTTTCGGAGTACAAATTTGAGGTTAATTATAAACCTGGCAAGAAGAACGTGCTTGCAGACGCGTTGTCACGTCGTCCCGATTACGAGCTCGCTCACGCGACATTCATCACCTCGTCTGTGGTGGATCTCATACGCCAGGCGTATGAGAAAGACCACAATGTACGTCGCTTATCAGCGCGTTGGGTGGAAACGGACTTGGCTCGTCTGAGCCTACCCTGTCAAGTCGAGCTAGAGCTCGGTTACACCGTTACAGGTACTGTGACGGTTTGCTATATTATAGCACGAGCGCGGAGGACACTCCGCGGGTGGTTGTTCCACATGATGAGGAACTGAAGTATAGAGTCCTCTTTGAGGCACATGACGCCCCTACCGGGGGTCATTTAGGTCGGGATAAGACCTACATCGCTTTAAGCGCTTTGTTTGGGTGGCCCAACATGTATAAGTGGGTCGGTGCGTATATACGCACCTGCGAGTCGTGTCAGAGGGTTAAACCCTCTGCAAGTTCAGCTGCGCCTTTGGCGAGCTTGGCCGTTCAACGGAGTGTTGGAAATCCATTAGTATGGATTTTATCTTCCGTTTTCCGAAGGATAAGGCTGGCAACACCGGCATATTGGTCTTTGTAGACCGTTTGAGCAAGATGGCTCACCTGGCGGCGGTGCCAGAGTCCATTGATGGACAAGGAACAGCAAAAGTGTTCCTAGACCGTGTCTTTCGACAGCATGGTCTACCCGATTCCGTTGTGTCGGATCGGGATCCCCGTTTTACGGGACAGTTTTAGGGGGCGTTGTTTAAGGTGCTGGGAACCAAGATTCTCATGCCCACTGCGGATCATCCGCAAACGGACGGGCAAACGGAACGCATTAAAGACGTTGTAGAGGATATTCTCTGGAGTTTATGCCCGGATTCCCCAACGAGTTGGAGTGAGATGCTTCCTATGGCCGAATTTGCTATTAGCAATTCGGTCCATGCATCTACGGGGTTTACCCCGTTTTACGTGAACGGATTGGTGAATCCGAGGGTTCCGTTGACGCCACGTGTGTGTGGCCCAGGGATTGAGGGGGGAGGATTCCCTAATGTCAGCCCTGTATCTGTGCGAAAGCACATCGATAAGTTCTTATCGACGCGCATTAGTGTCTTACGAAACGTCTGCGATGCCATGGCGGAAAGCCAAGACAAGAAGAAGGAGAAGGCTGACCGCAAGGGTCGGCGTAACGAAAGGGAGTATAAAGTAGGAGAAAGTGTTTTATTAAACGCTAAGAATCTTCCTACACATGCAGTTTCCAACGTGTTACGGAATAAACTGCGTCCCAGGTTTGTGGGTCCTTTCAAGGTACTACCCCGAAAGGGTTCGGCGTATACCTTGGATATCCCGAAGGCGATGCGAACGCATCCAACCTTCTATGTGGGTATGCTTAAGCCATACCATAATCCGGAGGCGGGTACCATTTTGGAGGGGGTTGAAAAGGCGAATAGCCGTAAAAGCCGTAAGGAGCGGCAGGTCGGAATAACTCCGACAGGGTCGAAAGGCAACCACGGAACTCCGCAAAGGTTGACTCGAGAGAGCCAAGCCGTTTCTCGAAGCGTTCAGTGGCATCCCACTCATCGCTGAGTCCCTCGTGGACATCATGGATGCGATGGCTGTGTCGATCACAGCGCTCGCAAATCTCACGTCACAATTGCGCGACCTCCTCCTCCAATTCTCGATGCAGAGTGTACTCCACATTATCATGTGGAGCGTCTGATGGCGCGAAGCCATCATCGGGTTCAAACCCAGTATATGGTGAAGTGGAAGGGTTATCCACACTCACAGAGTTCGTGGGAGTTCGAGACTCCCCTGCGGCAGGATTGCCGTGACGTCGTCGACGCTTTCGAGCGGGAGAATCCCGCTGCGGGTAGACGACCAAAGGGGCGCGAGAAGCCCCTTCACTCCCAGTAGGTGGGAGTTCGACGGAGGCAGATGCGGCGCTCGCACTGTTCTCCGGCACCGCGTTGGGAGTAGGAACGCTGGAATAGCGTGTGAACAATAGGAACCTCGTGGAGGTTATCATCAGGGGCACCCTGTGCATACCGAGAGCGCCTTGACAGACAGGCACAGGGTGCCCCTGTTGAGAACCTCCACGAGGTTTTTATTGTTCATTGCCCCATCGCTTTGGCTCGAGCAAACGCCATGCGAAAATCCCTCTCTACCCGAACGTCACGTTCGGAATATCTGTCGTGCAGATCAGTAAAGCTAGGGAGGAGTTTCTCCCCTTCCGCCCAAGCGCGGAATTTCCTTTCTGCATCTTCAGCATTTTCTCCCGGAGAGAGAATGATAGGAACCTCGCGGAGGTTCTCAACAGGGGCACCCTGTGCCTGTATGTCGAGGTGCTCTCGGTATGAGACGCTAGTGAACTGCTTCTGCGTGAGCAGTTGTTCCCGGAGTTTCTTCCGGCGTTCGCATTGATACGGCTGTTTAGCCGCAGGGCTTGGAGTATAGAATGCTAAATCATTTCTTACCATAGTCCTAGCCCACTTTGGGAGGTCACGAGGACCTTCAAAATTATATGCCGCCCGTGGCGGGAGTTTGGGGGCGCGCAACGCAGCCCTTCGTGCCTGTGCGGAAAGTTGGCCTTCTTGAGCCGCATCTAACTCATTGGTGATGATCGCCTTCGGCGATCCGGATGTATCATCCGACATTGGCAGGGGTGGCGCACTAGCTAGTGCATTTTCCCCACGTGTGGGGAACGGATTGGGTTCCCGACATCGCCGTTTGGCGATGTCGGAGTGGTCAGCCGTTGGGGAGATATCCCCAAGGGCATCCACCTCCGAGTAAACGGAATAGTCAACCTCCTCTTCTTGAGGAGAACCCTCAGCACCACTAAAGATGCGCATGGTTAGCCAGAAGTTCTGGCAGTTGGAGTTCTCCAACTATAATTGATTTATTGCGTAAGCAATAGTCTTGATGGGGGAGGATGTAACAGGGTTACATTCTGGTTACATTTGGTTATGTTGTGTACGTAAGTACACTACGGTTGGGGTCAGTATTGACCGGGCCGAAAGGTTTGGACCTATTGGTTATTTTAACCAATCAGGGCAGGAGCCCTTGGAGGGGGCGTGGCATCCTGCCACGTGTTACTACACAGGTGGTGTACACTACATTTTGGCTAGGTACGAATTTAGTAAGTTCTACTTAGTATTACATATAGTTTACATTAGTTTAAATTAATTTAGGCTAATTACATATTAAATATACATTCAGTTTACAAAACACGCCAATCCAGCTAGACGCACGACCTCGACCGGTCGCGCGTGCTGTGAGTGTTTGTAGCCAAAAGGAATACCTCCTTTAGCTACTCCCTTTCTAAGGGAAGCCTCGTTTCAAGGCGTTAGTTAATTCTAACAGGTAAACCAAGGGAAATATTGGCCCCGAGTAAGAGAAAACTCTCTTACTAAGCCCTTTTACAAGGGCGTATCGGCTAAGTAGCAGCACATCGCCGCTTAAGGAAAGTCTTATTCTGTGCTCTAGCCGCACCGTGCGTATACGCACCGGCTACATATATCATGTCGAGTCCCTTTATCTTTCGGGAGCACACATGGAACTTCTTGTGGGAATCCGTGAGAGTATTCCCAAAGCACATAAAAAAGGGGATGTCACGTTAAGCGACTCCATCTCTGCGCTTCAAACTGCTGAGCTTTACTTTTTGCACCGGGAAATGTACTCGTTCCCGATCTCACGTGCTTTTTTCGTGGATTTTTGTCGTCGTTTATATGCATGATTTCATCATTTGCAACGATGATAGAGTCTTTTTGATCTTATCGTGGCGGAAGATCTTCATGAACTTCTTTCAACTGAGAGCTAGAGGAACCATCACCTCCGAGCCCAATTTTGGATGGTTACCGAACGTATGAGACTGGGTAGCTAATCAGGTATCTGTTTACGATAGTACGTTGATCGTTCCAACGTGCCCGTGATCAAGTTAGATCAGCTCGTCTGACCTACACTTCCCTTGTATACCGTGTTAACGCTACCAGGCCACTTCCCTGTATTAATTTCTGCCCCATAATGGCCACTGCAAACCATGGATAGTTTTTACGGTGTAAACTTCCTACCGTGATCGTGTCTTCCTCCCAACGAACGTCTGTCGTGAGTACTCCAACACGGCGGCTTTTATCGTTCGATCTGGCCACTTTTTCTTCATGCATCTGTTCTTCTGCTGCGTGAGCAAGTAACCCTAGACTATTGTCAACGGATATAATGTTCATTGCAATTGTTGGTTCTCTCGTGTTTTAACAAGTCAGAGCTGGTCGGGCCATCGTTACCCACTAGTTTGTGACGGTACCAGTTTTTCAACTGATACATTTGAATTGCGTAAAGGATTTATCCTTTCCTTTGGCATTGCCGTAGGTATAGTTAGTTTTATTTAATGAAAGATTAACTATTAGGAATAAATTTACGTTTGTTTCTACCTATATTGCGCAATTCCTCATGAAAATGTACAGTTTAAGCCTGTAATACCACCCCTGATACAGAGACAGTATTCTTCACTTTGTTCGATAGATCGTCGTAATCAATTTGGTGACATTGATAACAGGAGTGATAATCCGCTTATCTTCGCCCGTTTCTAGATCGGACAGATCGTCAGACAAGGTCGATCTTATCTTCACGATCTTCACGCTATGGACTAAATTATCTTCTTCATTTCAACCCAGTGTACCCTTTGATTCTGGTGATTACAGTCACTAGGTTGATTCTTGATTCTGATAGTCGTCAATGTTTGGAACTACTGTTGTGCCCCACTGGAATTCTAACTAAGCCCTGGACGATACTTAACTATTTGAATATCACGATCGAGATACTTCGAAGGGTCATCGAATGAGATGAATATAACCCATTAACCACAAAAGAAACGTAAGCACCATTAATACCACAATCTTCAACAAAACAAACCAATTGTTATCTACGAAACCTTATTAATTAATGAAGTACTCAAAATACGTGCGACTTGTGTGTGAGTTTTCGATAATTCCAATCGATCTAGCCGTGGGCTTCTGATTAGCCAAAGTACGGTTTATGCGCATACTATCCGGAAAAAGATGGACGGGATGGTCGTAGTTAACCGTGTTAGCACCGTGTGGCGCACCGTCTCTCTGGTACAACTTTTCTATGTTACACAGCTCATATTAAAATATAGAGATCCTAAAATTCCAGTACATCAATATACACCACACCAAATTACGTATCTTACCAAAAAATTTCATATACTAACGTGATTCAGACAATATATCCTTCCACGATCTGCGATCTATTTTTTTCTATCAGCAACTTCATCAACTAGATCGGCCAGCAAAAAACCAGATGATCATGTTTTATACACACTGATCTACTTTTGATCGAGTACCAAGGTTACGTCATATTTGATCACTATTTTAATTCCCTTGATAGCTTTCGACATGATTAATTTGTAGAAAATTAAGGGGTTGTTTTGTGTATACTATCTGATGTTACACTTTCAGATAGTATGTGCGTGAGTAAGCGCGAGAGGACCGCTGTTCGGCCGCCGCTAGACGTGATGAGTAGTCGATAAGTTGTTAAAACGAAAGCAAGTATAATTATAAAATTAGAAAGAGTTCAAAATCTTAAAAAAAAATCACTAAGAAATTTTAACTTGAAATCTTTCAACATGCATTTAGAGCCAATCTGTTTCCGTATTCCTAATTTAGATTTGGCTTAAAAGTCCAAAGTGGCTACACGAAATTCGACATAACTCCTCTCTCCATTTCCCCTTTCCAAGGGCTTAGTGGCAAGCCATCTATTGTGCCATAAATCAGCATTGGCCGCGATACCATTTAGATAATCAGTCCCCATTGAACCACATCTTTAACGAGTGCCTCTTCTCGCCTCTCGCTCTACTAGTTAACTTATAGAACGAAACTGTGGTAGTTAAGACTGATAACAAAGTACTACCAGATTTAATAGAACGAGTGTTAGACTGCTTACTCTGTATTGCGTGAGACAGCGCGCGATTTGAAGCGAAAAGTAATATAAAGTATTTCGTCTTAAGCGTATTACATAGATCACATTTAATTACATATACTAAAGATGAAGCAAACAAAATAAAGGACAGTATGAATAGTGGGACGGTCTAAACGGCATCAAGTGAAAGACTAACCAGCTGCAAGTGAGGCAGCGACTAGGAAAAAAGTACCAAAAAGGATATACTTTTTTACCTTTTTGGGATTTTTATGCGCGGATCAAGGCATTTAAAGTTGAACATCTTCGTACAAGACCAAAAAAGGTATACTCTATATTTGTGTAGTTGTGTCAGACTATAATTTAGTTATAGTCAAATACATTACTTTGCATTTTCTTTCTTTTCGACGAGATGTTTTCTCTGACCGTTTATTCTTGGCGCTACGCATCCTCGCACATACAGTGTTCTAATTACCAGACTAATTAACATCGCATTTTTTTAGCACGCAAGGCTGTGGTTGTAACACCTGCGTGATTCGTTGTGGAGATTATTGATTATTTGACTGATTGACGTGGAAGAACGTTTGACTAAGTGGAAGGTTACGTTTGGAGTGAACGCAGGGTATACTAAGTTAAAGTTTACGCATTAAGTTGTAGATTATCGATTTCATGGTAAAGCACGTCGGCGATCAACACATCAGCATTATAATAACACAGTTTTCATAAATTCTTTGTTGGTCCTCTGGATGCGTTCCCCCTCCTTCTTGTACGCATTCTTTTTGTCCTTCTTTAGAATGGAAAAGCCTTCCAAATGGGCTTTATACGCATCGCCTCACGCGCTTCCTCCAGCGTGGAAAACTTCTGAAGGTCCTGACGAAAGAAATCAGCAAGATCTGCTGCGGCTGCAGAGGTGGCGGATACAGGTTTCTGGGGAAGATCTACGGATGCTTCCTCATCCTCATCTTCGGTGTCACTCAAGTCATCCTCCGGGAACGGATTATCCATTTCAAAATCCTTGAAGATCTGCCCGACATTCTCCTCCGCATGAATGTCGAAGTCTTCATCGTCGTGAATATCATCAGGGCCAATTTGATCATCGGTGTTGAATTGTTCCCTCCGCTTTCCCTCCGCACGGCCATCTGGGTCTGTCATCGTATTTCTAATATACCAAGAATAACCAACTTGTCAATAATTGCAGCATTCAATGGAACTTACGAGGAAAGGCAGAGTACGAGACTAGGAGTAGAGTGCGATCAAGACTTTAACGATCAAAGGTAAGATATATGCAACTCTGCTCAAATCAATACAGCTAACATCTGTTATCAACCCCATCTAAAATATTGACAACTCACCTGGCAAACGCCAGCCGCCGACCTCACATAAAAGTCACAGAAAAGTAAAAGTATATCCTTTTTGGTACTTTACCCTAGTCGCTGCCTCACTTGATGATGGTTTGTCTTTCAGTTGCTGCCGTTTAGCCCGTCCCATGGATATTCCTAACAAATACATAGCCAAATGCGCTTTGCGATTCGACCTTAAAGGGAATTGCTAGGCGCACACACCCCTTGCTACGCACCCCATAATAAATCGCCCTTAATATAAGTTACACACATATAATAATTAGAACTTTCAAGTGGAACAACTCACGATTCTTTCTTGCTTCCGCTTACAGTGCTGCAACACGTTACTAAATATGGTGCCAATACTTCTCCCCATTAGTAGGGAGCAAACGTCCGCCTGAAATTCCAAAGCTAGTGGTAATAAAATATGGAGACTTGCTTCCGGATTGACCGGATAAATATTATTCAGAGTACTAGCGTCCACGAAGCGTCCAAATCACCAATCGACAAGATGTGCGGCTAGACGAAATAAATGATGAATTGGTACACAAGTTCCAAGCGCAATATCGTGAAAGCTCTTTAACGGATTTACAGCATCCATGAGATCTCGACGTTGTTGGGTGTTGTGGTGGAGTCCGGTTTGAAATAGAACACCGAAGGGTCCGGAACTTGACCACCATCGCGCCCAGCCGACCAACTTACGGGGGGGGGGTACCCCGCGAACCTTCGCCTGGATGCCGGTCGGGTGACCGATCGGCACTGCGGGACGCCGAATCCGATTTTTTTCATCAATCTCACCTTGTGTACCCATTGGTGTGGGTGGTTACACACTCGGTGGACCGTCGCTCAGTAGAGACCTTGGCAGGTACCGATATGGGGTACCGCTTCTGGGGTACTTGAACCAAAAACCAACGAAACGATAATCCAATGCGTCCGATCTGCAAATGGAGCGGACATCGTCACTCCAAATGCGGGGAAAATCTGAGGCTTGACTGCACACGGCAGTGAGTAACCCAGCCAATAGAAATCCTGGGGCTTGACAGCAAATAGAAGTGAGTAACCCAGCCAATAGAAACTTGGGGCTTGACTTCATATCGCAGTGAGTAACCCAACCAATATCTGGGACTTGACTGCAGATCGCAGTGAGTAACCCAGCCAATACAAAAAGATGAACACGCTTCCCGTCGTGGGACTTCCGGTGGAGCTGTGTCCTGGCCGGGAATAAATGAGCAAGAGGGGACCCTTTTAGCCTTCTACTCCCAACGACTCCTGCGGAGCGGCGACTTATGCAACCCAATGTAATACGAACACTATATTTATAACCAATTAAAATCCAATATGTAAACTACATGCAAAACCGTGTGCCTCACCTTAAATCTGCGTACCTTACACTCCAAGCACACGATTGGCCCAAAAAACTCCGTACTTTTAGCCAACCCGATCGCTCCGACTCGACAACTGGTACACTGGTACATGCTAGTCAAAAATTTTCAATAGCACTTCACCACAGTGTGACCAACAGGAACTTGTTCCGAATACTTTTCTTGTCAGAACAAAGCAGAAGAGTATGATACGGACGCAAACTTGCTATGCGAATCATAAACGCATCTGTCAATGTCAACGATACCTTGCCCATCCATTCAACACGACGTGGGCGGCTCCGGAGTCTTCTAGACATTAAATACACGTTTCAAGGCTTTGGGCAGCATACTTTTGACAAGGAAAAGTCGATCAGAGTTTGCTGATCGACATCTACTACCGAAGCTCCGTTCTCACCATCTTTTCCGAGATGAAGTTGACTCATTCCAGAGCTTCCCCCTCCCGCGGTACTCGATATATTGCTGCTACTAGTCGTATATATTCCCAACATTTACAGCATTCACGTTTTCTCCACCAGAATTATTCGCTGTTATCCCGGTACATGTATTCCCATTCTTGCGTTCACTTTGTTCCAATTCATCTCTCACTTGCAATAGCTCTCTCACTTGATTTGGTACGAAAGAACAACGAAGTTCTTCGTGTAGCGGTTCAGTAGATAGCTGTTCTTCCACGGTATAAAAAGATTCAGCACAACTTCTTCGTTTAGCAACAATCCCTTTGTCATCCAAAAAGACAACAAGACGTATCTATGGCATTTCCCGGGCCGTTTCGAGTCACTGGAGTGATTGAAACTTAATTTTCTAGTGCAAAAATGATGGTAAACATTGTACGTTCATTGCATGACGTAGACGAGCCACTGAACGATGGCTCCGTCACTGGAACAGCTGCTCCAGGCGATAAAGTCGAAGACGTGGATGCATTTCCAGTTCCATTGGGTTGACGTTCCAGCAGGTAAAAAAATCGACGACCTACCAGTACGGGAAGGCTCAAGAAGCGCAAATCGTTCACTACAAGCTCAAAACTGGCATTACACAAAGCATTTTTTGGGGGCGAAAAAAAGCTTGGCTAAGAGAGGAGCCGGAAGAGTATGGAAACTTGATGCATTCTCAGAAGAAGGCGAACGATAGCGAAAACCTACGTTTCCTCCTTTGCTACTGTCGTCCACGACAAGCGCGATGCCCAAGAGATGGCAACTACCGGATCGTCAGTCAGGGGGGGGTGTCTAGCAATTCATTACTTAAATTCACTAAGAAATTTAAACTTGAAATCTTCCCACATGTATCCACATGCATTGTTCGCCAATCCTTTTCCGTATTCCGAATTTACATTTCACTCAAAGGTCCAAATTGTCTATATGAAAATTCGACCCTCCTCCTGAAACGGCGTAAGCTATAACTTCATCAATCCAATCGAATTTGTTCACGGAAATCTTATATCCTGTGCGCACTAAGATCCTTTGTGAGTATACCAATGAGTCAGCAATCGTCTCCAAACTTGGCAGATGAGTTGCTTTTACAACGCCTTTTCTTGCAAAGTCCTTCCGAAACTTCAACTTTACGTCCACTTGATTCTTACTTCTAGCACTGACTTCACACTACACATGCTTGATTGCTGCTTGGATGTCGATCTTCAACACTAAAGATGTCTTGGTAAGCATGCCAATTTCGAAAAACGATTATTTTAGGCCAATTTTCATAGCTGCTGAAACAATTCGGCTTCAGCTGTGGATAGCGTGATCGTGCTCTGCTTCTTGTATTTCCAACATATAATAATTACATTCACGTAAACAACCGCAGCACTGACGCTTTTGCGTTCCAGCTTATCAGCGCCAAAATCAGCATCCGTGTAGAATGTGAATCGAATTGTCATAGGCAATTCATTATCATTCTTCAAGCGTATTTTCAGAGACATGGTCACCTTGAGATATTTTACCACTCTTTTTGCTGATTTGAAAACACCTTAAATCGGTGCATGAGTCCGTCTCGTTGCACGGTGCACGGCACACAATATATCCGATTGCTTGCAACGAGATATCCAAAGTAAACTTCCAACCAATGACCGGAAATTATTCACACATGGCGAATTCTCCTGTGACTTGGCTTTCAACCGTTTTTGGAATTCCTTAATGTATTCCACATCGAGAACATGTGTTCTTTCCGGGTTTATTTTACTTAGGCCATTTGGCTTCAGGAGCTCATCAATATCAGCTTCCTGGTCCATCGTAATCCGTTCCTAGGATTTACCATAAGCCGAATCCCCAAAAAAATCTCCACATCACCAAAATCTTTTGACTCGAGGACTGCCATATCTTTAATAAAATTATCTACCCTTTCGGTCTTGGTCCCCGTGACCAAAAGGTCGTCCACATATGTACCATGTAATTTTCTAATTTTTTGACGAAAACGCAAGTGTCTGTGAGACACTACACTGCCTCCATATTTTCAAAAAACAGATGTTGCCAAAGGCGTTCAGCTTGCTTTAATCCATACAATTTTTTTCTCCCATTTTAGGAACGATTCATCGCTTGAATTTACTCCAAAAATTCCTAGGGTGTCCGGTGTAATTTCCCTACCCTATGGCACCTTCAGATAAATATTATGTCCACCTTCGGTTTTTGCCTTTAGGTAGGCTCTAGGCACATCTCCATGCCGCGCTGGTCCACCCCAAATATGAGAAATGGCAAGGATTACTTTCACGTTGTTAATTTCCATAAAAGTCGGAATTTACATACACACTTTGTTGGCAGAGGTACCATTTCAGGTTGCCTCTTTACCAACATCCACGTTCCCAGATCCTCAAGAGACTTCAGTCCGGCTTGCTCAGCTAACTTCCACATGTCAGCATTTCTGCTTTCATGGGCCTCTTGTAGGGCTTTGGATCTGGAATCACCACATGTAAACCACTTTAGAAATTTATGCTGTTGCATACTGCATATGCTAACAGGGCACATCCATCATAAGATCACATTCAAAACATATTTCCATATCTTTTGCTCTTTATCTTCAATCGAGACAACCCGGTTTCCATCATCGTTTTTCTTCCTTGATTTTCGAAAGCAATTGTTTCCGGGTTCTTCTTCTTCTTTTTGTCCCGACCTCCTAGGACGTTCACTGCCTTCGGAAGTTCCACCTTCTCCAAAACTTGATTTGACTCAGAAACTTCTTGGAGCTAGCCTGTCTTGCCTTAATTTCAGCAAGCTGCCTTAGCTCTTCCATCGATCCAACTTTTGAGACTTTTTGAAAATTTGTCACTCGCCCCTTTGTCAACCGTTTTAATGTCGCTGACATAGAAAGTGACAGTAACCATTTTATCGTTGAGTATAACACGATCGATAGGCGGGTTTTACCCGGAATCCTACTTTGGCTGTTTTTTTCTGGTTTTGTTTGCCTCAGCATAGATCAGGCAATTTTGTCGACTGTTATCCGTCAATATCATGCCTGACGTGGGGTCTTTGGCCAGTTTTTCAACTCTATTATAGGCCAGACCCAAGCGGACTTGGAAATGATGCAAACTAGTTACTACCATCATTTCCTGCACTTCCCGCAACATTATTCAGCAGAATGCTAGAAAACGGTTGCGTGAAGCCACTCAGCTTCTCCGATAGCAAATTCGCGACGAAAATAGAGCCACAGACTTGAACCGGGAATAAAATTCCATTTTTCCATTTACTTACCAAGCAATTTCCACTCTCTGCTATTGTGCTTACTTTTTTTCGTAACTTTCCAAGCGAAATGAGGTTCTTGGCATGCTTGGGGGCGAAATACACTTCCGACTATTCAATAGTTATCGATCCATCTTCCGGTGTACGAAGCGTTATCTTTCCGTCTTTAGAAACAGATAACCTTCCACCGTCAGGGAAAGTAAATGTTTAAATTACATGTAGCAATATTGGAATATTTGGCTTAAGCATTTTTCAAGGAGATGAAACCCCATTGATTGAAATGTGCGTATGCATTTCCAAGTTAAAATTCAAGTTTAAATTTCTAGTATTGTTATATTTGAGTTATGTAACTTTACCTAATACACTTTCCGTTTTTATAAAGAAAGACTAAGCCAAGACATCCACTGCGTCGCATCCGTCGTGCATTAGCCCTTCCCTAAGAGAGATCTTACCTAGTCAAAACTATCAGACCAGTAGTATAAGATCTCTGCTACAAGCACAAGTATTTTAATAGTAAATCTATCATTCGGTCTACAATTGACCGCCTCTTCAAGTAAACTTTATCAGAGACAAGGTGTAACAGGACTGGTCCTGTTACAGGCTTACACTGTATTTTGCGAGGAAGCGCGCAATACAATAGGGCAGGATTAGTTGATAACAACTAATCCTATAATAAAAGTAAATATATTAATATTCACTTGTTATATAGAACGCAAAATTAAGAGTGTTTATTTAATGGGTGGTTTAGAGGCTAATAGTATAGTAACTAACTAATTAATATAATAATATCAAGTCTTTAACTAACTGTACTATTAGTTAATCTGCAAGATTCGGTATTTATACCGAATCGACTTTTCCTTCTTAGATTATAATAACTTATAATCTCTTATTTAAATTTCAGACAACGCGTCTGAAATTAAACTGTGATATTCTAACTTGAATATCAATTATGTAATGGCACCTCATCACATCACCCCCCACTTAAGGTGGTTGGCCAATAATAATTCTTATTTTGGCCAATCATGGGTGGCACTTGTTGGTCAGAATTTCTCATTCACCAACTGATTGGCCATCGACTCGATGGTCAAGACACACGGCGGCGGCGCTCTAAAGAGCGCTGCTGAAAACAGTGAAGGAGCTTCTTCCTCCGCCTCAGCACTAGGTGATGAGGTGTTGAGTGACAACAGTGACGCTGCATTAGCAGCGTCAACTACGCAAAGGTCGGAAGACGTACCGTCTTCGACCACAGATGCTGCTAAGGCGGAATCTGACAAGAAACAGGGAGATGTTGCTAATGCAACATCTCGCACGATGGCAACTTCCGAATGGCGTGTTGACAAGAGGGCCATGTTCGGGAGTTCTGACTCCGAATAAAGTGATGGGGATACAGATGTCCCCACTAAAGGATCTAGCGAGTCGAAACTCGCTAGGTGCTCATCTCCTAACAGCGATGATGACTCTGGTGTTGCTGTCAGCTATGACAGCGACAATGATTATCACAGGTGGTTGCGGGAACGCAGAGCCCCACCTGGACCAAGTACTTCTCCACGTCGGGGTTATTTAACCCCGGCGCGTGGTGTTGAAGCAGGCGGTGCTCCGCCTGCTAAAAGGGCTCGAACAGAAGCGGCGGATACCACTTCTAAAGAGTACCATCGTACGGAGCCACATGTTCCGTACAGAGTGGGGTTTTGGACCCCTGGCTGGGCTATTGCCCCCAACAGTGGCGGTCACCGTAAACGGGACTGCCAGTATGCGTTGTTCGATATCAACGTGCTGGATGACTGCGAAGACATCCAGTCACGTCGATTCGATCGAAGTACAGACGATAGACGTCTGTACTTTATTGACCTCTTTTTCCAGGTTCGATATTATTCGAGCCGGAAAGGGTCAAGGAAGAACAGGAAGATAAAGACGCCCTGACTCAGAGTTGGAATGCTTTTGTTGACAACTACAACAAAATCCCAGATGATTACATGAATAGAGTTCACGTAATGCGCGAGCGCTTTTTAAACCACTCACGAACAGGCGAAATGGAATACATCCATTTTGCTTGAGTCAAAGAAGGGTTAAAGTGTGGTTTCCCTTCTCACCTCGTTTGCCCGCGGTGTACGCAGGGCGCTCCTCGTCTGTCAGAGGAGGAGTTGCGGGGGTACGGTGGTTTTTCCTTACCCGCCGAAATTCAGGGTTTAATTGATACCCTGAATGCATCAACACCTACTGTTGATGCTACTTCGCATTATGAGTTTGAGATTCTTCTCAAACTCAGTCAAAAGGTCTGGGGCGTCGGCCCTATGAACCTCAATCGGCTCCCAAGAGTCGAACTCTTGGGGGTAACCCAGCCAGCGTACTAAGTACTCGGTACGCTGCCCCTTCTTCGAAGGCACCGAGCGCTTCGAGATCAAGCGCTCGAGAATGTATCGCTTATTCCCCTGATTATCAATCAGGGGCGGCGGAGGTTGAGAATTCCCTCGCCGTTGTTGTTGCGGAGCATGGTTCTTCGCTCCGCAAGCTCGAGGAGGGTTATTCCTCCTTGAGCAGCGATATGTCTCACTGTGTGAAGACATATCGGTCTCTTCGCGAGGATGTCCGCGACATCCTCGGGGCGCACACTGCCCTCCAGCAGAATAATGATCTTCTGTACATTGAGCTTTCTCGCTATAAGGGAGAGCTCGATCGGCGCACGGCTGATCTTGAGCAGTAGAAGGCGGAGGTAACGACTCTCCGCTCTGCTCATCAACGGCTGGAAGCCGATTACAAGTCTCTCTTGGGAGACTTGGAGAAGCACGGTATCTTCCGTGGTTCTGCGTCTCGTCGTAAGACGAAGACGAGTGATACGGCTTGAGCCGCCCAACATAGAATGTTGGGTGAAGCCGCATTGCTGTGGGAATGTCTAAGGTATAGGCATTCCCCCGAATCTCTTGGACCTTGAAAGGTCCAATGTACTTAGGAAGCAACTCCCGTGTAGGGAAGTTGCTTATTGCATGTGTAGGCAAATTGGTAGTACTTAATAATACCAATTCATCCTTCAGAAAGGAGGTTTTGTTCTTACTTCCTTGTTTGTCTGCTTTTGCTTCTGCTTATCAAAAGCAGAGACAAGTGCATCTTTTATATAGCGTATTACAGCTTGGCGCTGTATTACGAATTCATCTACTGCTTTATCAGCAGTAGGTGCATTGTCCTCGTTGTCTGCAGCCATTGCTGCAGACACATATTCATCGTATGCAGCTTCAGTTTTAATTGAAGCTTCTTCCGATTCTACTGTATTTTCAGTAGAAGGGCCATCATTTTGTTCACAAGTTGCAGTCGCAACTTGCGCATTGACTCGCTCAAAATTTGAGCGGGTCCCTCCCCCACTTAGATTTGGCGTACCGCCAAGTAAAGCTGGGGTTCGTGGATGCCTTAAGGCATTCACGTAGAACGGTGTATGCTTAGTTGAAGCATGCACCGAATTGTTAATCGCAAATTCAGTGAGTGACAGGTAGTCACTCCACTGTTCAAAGGCATGTGCGTATGATCACAACATGTCTCCGAGAACGCGGTTAACCCGTTCCGTCTGCCCATCCGTTTCCGGATGGTCCGCAGTTGACATCTTCAACTGGGTTCCCAACAATGAGAACGTTTCTTGCCAGAAACGTCCTGTAAATCTCGGATCTCTATCCGAGACAATGTCTTCCGGCATTCCGTGAAAACGAAATACCGTATCAACGAATATCCGCGCTGTTTGAGCGGCGGTTACATTCGCTGATACTGCAGTAAGATGTACCATCTTACTGAAACGGTCTACAAAGACCACTATTCCAGTCTTCCGACTATTGTAGGGTGGAAGACCGAATACGAAGTCCATTGAAATGGACTTCCAACACTCTGTCGGAACCGGCAGAGACTGCAGCGGAGCCTGTGCAGACTGCGCAGGCTTAACGCGCTGGAAAATCTCGCAAGCGCGTACGTATTTGCGTACCCACGTGTACTGGTTTCGCTAGTAAAAGTCACGTGCGAGAGAAGCGTATGTCTTCTCTCGACCTTGATGCCACGAAATCGGTGCATCATGATACTCAAACATAATTTGATGTTTGAGATCAACGTCGTTTGGAAAGACGATGCGACTTTCATCTTTTTGGTCTGTGCTGTGAAGCAGCAGACCATCGTGCAGTCGATATCGATGCACGCAAGCGCGGAGGAACTCTGGGAGCTCGTCGCGTTTCTCACTTGATTGATTACTTACGTAATCAATCAACAGACGTGTCTCCTCTTCTGTTTTGTACGCCTCGAGTAGTTGTCGTATAATTGACGACGACAAAGCAGTGCAACGGATCGCGTTTGAACTGGCCCCTTCGGTTACGGACAGTTTCATCTCGTAATCGGGCCTTCGCGATAGCGCATCCGCTATCACGTTCAACTTTACGGGTTTGTATTCAACCGTAAAGTTGTACTCAGCAAATAATGAAAGCCATCGAGCCATTCTTTGAGAAATGTGTGGTGAATTCACGGCCGTGAGTAGCGACGCATGGTACGTATAAACCACAAAACGGTCTATCTCCCAATAGATAGATCCGAAACTTAGCCAGTGCATACTTCATGGCAAGGAGTTCCTTGTCATGCACTGGATAGTTGCGCTCGGCTGGGCGCAACTGACGCGATTGATAGCAGATTACGCGATCACGATCATCGTGATCACGCTGCAACAAAGCACAGCCGATAGCGAAATCGCTCGCGTCGCAAACGACGTGGAACGGAAGCTCGTTATCGGCTATAGCCAAGACAGGTGCTTCAGTCAAGCCTTTCTTGACTGCGTCAAAAGCATCTTGACATTGGGTATCCCAATGCCATTCGACATCTTTCTTAAGTAATTGAGAAAGAGGTCGTATTAACCCAGCATAGTTGCACGAATACTTGTGCAAATATGTTGCCAACCCAAGGAACTTTCGAAGTTCCTTAACGTTGTTTGGCGTAGGCCATTCAACGATCACCCTGATCTTTTCTGGATCAGGACGCACCCCGTTCTTGCCCACAAAGCATCCAAGAACGGGTATCTCAGGTGCACCAAAGGTGCACTTCTTCAGATTTTCATAGAGCTTATGCTTACGCATAAGCTCTAACACTCGTCGTAGATGATCCCTATGGACATCTACATCGCTTTTATCGTGTTCACCCTTACTATGGATGAACAAGTCATCGAAATAACTCGGTGCGAATTCTCTCACCGGGCGTAATTGATGCGTTACGCATCTGTTAAACGTAGCAGGGGCATTTCGAAGCCCCTGTGGCATAACAAGCCACTCCCAAAGCATGCCGCTTGGGGTGCTTACCGCCGTGAGAGGGATATCCTTCTCACGAATTAGGATTTGATAAAATCCATCTCTTAGATCGAGAGCACTAAATATGGTGCTCCCGCACATGCCATCTATGATGACATCCTTCCACGGTATCGGTGTCTTTGCCGGTACCGTCGCTGCGTTCAGCTTGTTGTAATCGTGAACGATTCTCCACCCACCTGTGGACTTCTTCACACAAAAGGTGGGGGTAGAGTGCGGTGAGGTAGACTCCCGCACTTGGCCTGATTTACGACGAGCTTCGAAAAACTCGTCGATCGCTTTTACCTGATCACGCGGCAACGGCCATTGCCGCGTAACACAATACTTCGTGCCTGGCACGAGGTCAATCTCATGACGAGTTCCCTTATCCTTAGGGAGCTCGCGGTACTTCTTCTGGGAATACGTCAGCGTATTCCCGAAGTACCTCATAAAATGGGGAGTTCGCTTTAAGCGACTCCCAGCTCTGCGCTTCAAAGCGCTGAACTCTCGTTTGATCATTGGGAACCTCGTTCCCAATGTTTTCCACTTGTAATGTGGATATTCGTTCACGAATATCCACTAAATCATCTGTTGCAACGATGATACAGATCTGTTCGATCTGACCATCGTGCAAGTTCTTCATAAACTTCTTCCAGCTTAGCGCTGGAAGAGCCATCACCTCCGAACCTTCTTTCGGAGGGTGTTCCATCAACATAGACTGGGTAGATAATCCGGTCTCCGTTTGCGTCAAGACGTTGATCGTCTCGACGGAACTGCCCATGCAATCATACGCACTCGTCTGATTGACTGCTACACGGTGATTACGATTCACCGTGTGCGAATACTCATCATCATGGTTGCCACTGCCTACCATGGAATTTTGGCGATCACATGTGCTCGTCTGACCGGCCGCCTTTTCTGCGACACGGTGGTCTTTATCACCCGTGCGCATGGCTACGCAACGTGGTGGGAACTGGCCACCACGGAGTTTTGCTCACGATTGCACTCGATCGTGAGTTCACTCTCATCAACACGGAATTCATTCGTCGTGTTGGAACCTTCGGTCGCACAGTGGGTGTTTCCCACTGTGGATATTATTTCATTCTAGTATCCACAGTGGGAAACCAGAACGAAGTGATATCCACGGTGGGAAACACCCACCTTGAATATCACTTCATTCTCACGGTGGGTGTTTCCCACCGTGGATATAACTTCATTCTCACGGTGGTCTTTATCACCCGTGGAATGTTTCTCTCCAACACGCAACGACTCTTCTGTTGCGTGTGGTAGTCCCTCTGGACTCTCACCAGCGGAGGTACCTTCCGCTGATCGTGTCAGAACAGACCTGGTGGTGCCATCGCTATCCACCAGACTGTCTGACGCTGCGGTTGTATC
>CM047583.1:3767697-3806783 GCA_026184515.1 Peronosclerospora sorghi | reverse complement strand
CTCGCACAACACAGTGTAAGCCTGTAACAGGATCAGTCCTGTTAAACCTGGTAGCAATTTGTGGTCCGTCTTAACGACCAGTTCCGTTCCGCTAGTCAACTAGCGGAGCGAAGATTAAGAGCCGCTCGGCATCATGTCGCGAGACATGTCGGCTGCCGAGCGAGAAATAACGCTAGAAGAGGTGAATAAACACTTCCCTCACTTCTCGTCGCGTAGTAAAGACGCGACGGTGGAAATGATTCGGTCTATGGGGACCGACATCATTACCTTCCTCAAGAATAAGTCCCCGGAGGAAGTGGTACAGGTGGTGAATCGCTTTAGGCGAAACCACCTAGAAAAGTCATAGCGGCCCGCGCCAGAGGCAGCGCGGACCGCACCTGCACCTGCAACGCATAGCGTTGAAGTGGTAAAGGCGCGAGTACCGCCCTTTACCGTCGAAGGGGGAGAGCCCCTTCGTAGATGGTTCGCAGAGGTGGAAGATGCCATCTCTGCGCAAAATATTGTTCACGAACGTCAACAGGCGTACTTCGCCACAACATGTCTGGGTGGAAGAGCCAGGGCATGGGCGATGAGTCGCAGAGCCACTGAAGACTCTGCGTTCCTTACTTATAAGGAATTTAAAGCTGAGCTAAAGCTCAACTTTGAAGCTCTAGAAATGGAGCTAAGTAGTCGGCAGGAGTTCATGGAACTCCGGCAAGGTAAGCTTGACCTTCAAGCTTACGCTCAGAAGACGCAATATTTGCTGTCAAATATTGTGTATGAGCCGGTGCCCGCTGCTATGCAGGTCACTGGCTTCATGAAGGGACTCAATGATGGTCCCGTCAAACAGAGTCTATATCGGCACCCGCCAGAGACTCTAAGGGATGCCATTGATATGAGCATCCGTGAGGAGTTCAGCATGCGATCAGCGTCATCGCATGCTGGGTACAGCCGAAGGGCTCAACAGCCCTTCGCTTTTTTTTTTTTAATGCCGCAACAGCATGTCAACAAGCATAAGTCGGGAAGACGAAGCTCACACTTCGTCTCAAGAAACAGCCACCCGCGCCAGAGCATGGGCGGTGAAGGTCCAGAGCCGATGGACCTATCGGTTGCGGTTGCTTCAAACACGAGGAAACCGAAATTTAAGAAGAATATTCGCTGCAATAGATGCGCGAAAATGGGGCATTTTGCCCATAAGTGTATGGCACCGCGTCCGGTGCCACGCAGTCAGCGGACGGAACCGTCCGCTGCACGGCGACACCAACAGGGACATCACCCTGTTGGTGCAAAAAACGAGAATCGCCAGTATGGGCGGGGCTCCCTACTGGGAATGTTATCCCACATGCCGACATAGGGCATGTGAGGGTAATCGCCCCAGACGGGACTATGTCCTGTCAAAAGGTGTAGGGTGATGATAAGCCTCTTATCACCCTGGAGGTTAAGCCGCACGGGAGCGATGTCCCCATGCGAGCTTTGTTTGACTCAGGAGCGTCAAACAATTTCGTTAGAACTCAAAGTCTAACGCTGTTGAGCTTCGTGGAGGTAGAAACCCCACGAAGTATGTTGTCAGTCCGGTTAGCAACAGGTGCAACCGTGACTATTCCAAAGCGTGTGATTAAAACACGCTTCGAGTTGAATGAACTGTCATTCGAGGATGAATTCATCGTCCTCGATTTAGATGACAAGTTCGATGTGATACTTGGAATCCCATGGATGTCCAAGTTTAAACCTTCGTCCAACTGGGTTAACCTATCGATCGACTGCGGCGGACCCACAGGATCTGATCACCCTGTGTGTAATCCGGCTGTATCAGAAGATACAACCGCAGCGTCGGAAAGTCTGGTGGATAGCGATGGCACCACCAGGTCTGTTCCGACACGATCAGCGGAAGGTACCTCCGCTGGTGAGAGTCCAGAGGGACTACCACACGCAACAAAAGAGTCGTTGCGTGTTGGAGAGAAACATTCCACGGGTGATAAAGACCACTGTGAGAATGAAGTTATATCCACGTTGGGAAACTCCCACCGTGAGAATGAAGTGATATCCACGGTGGGAAACACCCACCGTGAGAATGAAATAGTACCCACAGTGGGAAACACCCACTGTGCGACCGAAGGTTCCAACACGATGAAAGAATTCCGTGTTGATGAGAGTGAACTCACGATCGAGTGCAATCGTGAGCACATCTCCGTGGTGGAGAGTGCCCACCACGTTGCGTTAGCCATGCACACGGGTGATAAAGACCACCGTGTCGCAGAACAGGCGGCCGATCAGACGAGCACATCTGATCGCCAAAATTTCATGGTAGGCAGTGGCCACCATGATGATGAGTATTCGCACACGGTGAATCGTAATCACCGTGTAGCAGTCAATCAGACGAGTGCGTCTGATTGCATGGACAGTTCCGTCGAGACGATCAACGTCTTGACGCAAACGGAGACCGGATTAGCTACCCAGTCTCTGTTGATGGAACACCCTCCGAAAGAAGGTTCGGAGGTGATGGCTCTTCCAGCGCTAAGCTGGAAGAAGATTATGAAGAAGTTGCACGATGATCAGATCGAACAGATCTGTATCATCGTTGCAACAGATGATGTAGTGGATATTCGTGAACGAATATCCACATTACAAGTGGAAAACATTGGGAACGAGTTTCCCAATGATCAAACCAAAGTTCAGCGCTTTGAAGCGCAGAGCTGGGAGTCGCTTAAAGCGAACTCCCCATTTTATGAGGTACTTCGGGAATACGCTGACGTATTCCCAGAAGAAGTACCTAGCGAGCTCCCTAAGGATAAGGGAACTCGTCATGAGATTGACCTCGTGACAGGCACGAAGTATTGTGTCACGCGGCAATGGCCGTTGCCGCGTGATCAAGTAAAGCGATCGACGAGTTTTTCGAATCTCGTCGTAAAGCAGGCCAAGTGCGGGAGTCTATCTCACCGCACTCTACCCCCACCTTTTGTGTGAAAAAGTCCACAGGTGGGTGGAGAATCGTTCACGCTTACAACAAGCTGAATGCAGCGACGGTACCGGCGCAGACGCCGATACCGCGAAAAGATGTCATCATTGATGGCATGTGAGGGAGCACCATCTTTAGTGCTCTCGATCTAAGAGATGGATTTTATCAAATACTAATGCGTGAGAAGTATATATATCTCACGGCGGTAAGCACCCCAAGCGACATGCTTTGGGAGTGGCTTGTTATGCCGCAGAGGCTTCTAAATATCCCTTCTACGTTTAGCAGATGTAACGCATCTATTACGCCCGGTGCGAGAATTCGCACCGAGTTATTTCGATGACGTGTTCATCCATAGTAAGGGTGAACACGATAAAAGCGATGTAGATGTCCATAGGGAACATCTACGTCGAGTGTTAGAGCTTATGCGTAAGCATAAGCTCTATGCAAATCTAAAGAAGTGCACCTTTGGTGCACCTGAGATACCCGTTCTTGGATGTTTTGTGGGCAAGAACGGGGTGCGTCCCGATCCAGAAAAGATCAGGGTGATCGTTGAATGGCCTGCGCCAAACAACGTTAAGGAACTTCGAAAGTTCCTTGGGTTGGCAACATATTTGCGCAAGTATTCGTGCAACTATGCTGGGTTAATACTACCTCTTTCTCAATTACTTAAGAAAGATGTCGAATGGCATTGGGATACCCAATGCCAGATGCTTTTGATGCAGTCAAGCAGAGCTTGACTGAAGCGCCTGTCTTGGCTATAGCCGATAACGAGTGTCCGTTCCACGTCGTTTGCGACGCGAGCGATTTCGCTATCGGATGTGCTTTGATGCAGGGTGATCACGATGATCGTGATCGCGTAATCTGCTATCAATCGCGTCAGTTGCGCCCAGCCGAGCGCAACTATCCAGTGCATGACAAGGAGCTCCTTGCCATGAAGTATGCACTGGCCAAGTTTCGGATCTATCTATTGGGAGATAGACCGTTTGTGGTTTACACGGACCATGCGTCGCTACGCACGACCGTGAATTCACCACACATTTCTCAAAGAATGGCTCGATGGCTGTCATTCTTTGCTGAATACAACTTTATGGTTGAATACAAACCCGGAAAGTTGAACGTGATAGCGGATGCGCTATCACGAAGGCCCGATTACGAGACGAAACCGTCCGTAACCGAAGGGGACAGTGCAAACGCTATCCGTTGCACTGCTTTGTCGTCGTCAATTATACGACAAGTACGCGAGGCGTACACAACAGACGAGGAGACACGTCTGTTGATTGATTACTTAAGTAATCAATCAAGTGAGACGCGCGACGAACTACCAGAGTTCCTCCGCGCTTGCGTGCATCGAGACCGTTTCAGTAAGATGGTACATCTTACTGCAGTATCATCGAACGTAACCGCTGCTCAAACAGCGCGGATATTCGTTGATACTGTATTACGTTTGCACGGAATGCCGGAAGACATTGTCTCGGATAGAGATCCGAGATTTACAGGACGTTTCTGGCAATAAACGTTCTCATTGTTGGGAACCCAGTTGAAGATGTCAACTGCGGACCATCCGGAAACGGATGGGCAGACGGAACGGGTTAACCGCGTTCTCGGAGACATGTTGCGATCATACGCACATGCCTTTGAACAGTGGAGTGACTATCTGTCACTCACTGAATTCGCGATTAACAATTCGGTGCATGCTTCAACTAAGCATACACCGTTGTACGTGAATGCCTTAAGGCATCCACGAACCCCAGCTTTACTTAGCTGAACGCCAAATCTAAGTGGGGGAGGGACCCGCTCAAATTTTGAGCGAGTCAATGCGCAAGTTGCAACTGCAACTTGTGAACAAAACGATGGCCCTTCTACTGAAAATACAGTAGAAGCGGAAGCAACTTCAAATGAAACTGAAGCTGCATATGATGAATATGTGTCTGCAGCAATGGCTGCAGAAAATGAGGACAACGCACCTACTGCTGATAAAGCAGTAGATGAATTCGTATTACAGCGCCAAGCTGTAATACGCTATATAAAATATACACTTGCCTCTGCTTTTGATAAGCAGAAGCAAAATGCAGACAAGCAAGGAAGGAACAACAAAAACTTCTTTCTGAAAGGCTAATTGGTATTTCTAAGTACTACTAATTTGCCTATACATGCAATAAGCAACTTCCCTACACAGGAGTTGCTTCCTAAGTACATTGGACCTTTCAAGGTCCAAGAGATTCGAGGGAATGTCTATACTTTAGACATTCCCACAGCAATGCGGCTCCACCCAACATTCTATGTTGGGCGGCTCAAGCCGTATCACTCGTCTTCGTCTTACGACGAGACACAGAACCACGGAAGATACCGTGCTTCTCCAAGTCTCCCAAGAGAGACTTGTAATCGGCTTCCAGCCGTTGATGAGCAGAGCGGAGAGTCATTACCTACCTCCGCCTTCGACTGCTCAAGATCAGCCTTGTGCCGATCGAGCTCTTCCTTACAGCGGGAAAGCTCGATGTACAGAAGATCATTCTTCTGCTGAAGGGCAGTGTGCGCCCCGAGGATGTCGCGGACATCCTCGCGAAGAGACCGATATGTCTTCACAGAATGAGACATATCGCTGCTCAAGGAGGAATAATCCTCCTAGAGCTTGCGGAGCGAAGAATCATGCTCCTCAACAACAACGGCGAGGTAATTCTCAACCTCCACCGCCCCTGATCGATAATCAGGGGAATAAGCGATACATTCTCGAGCGCTTGATCTCGAAGCGCTCGGTGCCTTCGAAGAAGGGGCAGCGTACCGAGTACTTAGTACGCTGGCTGGGTTACCCCCAAGAGTTCGACTCTTGGGAGCCGATTGAGGTTCATAGGGCCGACGCCCCAGACCTTTTAACTGAGTTTGAGAAGGAGTCTCAAACTCATAATGCGAAGTAGCATCAACAATAGGTGTTGATGCATTTAGGGCATCGGTTAAGCCCTGAATTTCGTCGGGTACGGAAAAACCACCGTACCCCCGCAACTCCTCCTCTGACAGACGAGGAGCGCCCTGCGTACACCGCAGGCAAACGAGGTGAGAAGGGACAACACAGTTCAACCCTTCTTTGATGCAAGCAAAATGGATGTATTCCATTTTGTTTGTTCGCGAGTGTTATAAAAAGCGCTCGCGCATTACGTGAACTCTATTCACGTAATCATCTGGGCTTTTGTTGTATTTGTCAACAAAAGCGTTCCAACTCTGAGTCAGGGCGTCTTTATCGTCCCTGTTCCTCCTTGACCCTTTCCGGCTCGAATAACATCGAACCTGGAAAAAGAGGTCAATAAAGTACAGACGTCTATCGTCTGTACTTCGATCGAATCGACGTGACTGGATGTCTTCGCAGTCATCCATCACGCTGATAGCGAACAACGCATATTGGCAGTCCCGCTTACGGTGACCGCCACTGTTGGGGGCAATGGCCCATCCAGGGGTCCAAAACCCCACTTTGTACGGAACATGTGGTTCCGTACGATGCTACGCTTCAGAAGGGGCAGGCACCGCTTCTGTTCGAGCTCTTTTAGCAGGCGGAACACCGCATGCTTCAACACCACGCGCCGGGGTTAAATCACCCGACGTGGAGAAGTACTTGGTCCAGGTGGGGCTCTGCGTTCCCGCAACCACCTGTAATAATCATTGTCGCTGTCATAGCTGACAGCAACACCAGAGTCGTCATCGCTGTTAGGAGATGAGCACCTAGCGAGTTTCGACTCGCTAGATCCTTTCGTGGGGACAGCCGTGCCCCGATCACTTTGTTCGGAGTCAGAACTGTCTCCGAACATGGAAGAACCCTTCCTGGCAACACACCATTCGGGGGTTGTCATCGTCCGAGATGTTGCATTAGCAACATCTCCCTGTTTCTTGTCAGATGCCGCCTTAGCAGCATCTGTGGTCGAAGACGGTACGTCTTACGACCTTTGCGTAGTTGGCGCTGCTAATGCAGCGTCACTGTTGTCACTCAACACCTCAGCACCTAGTGCTGAGGCGGAGGAAGAAGCTCCTTCGGTGCTTTCAGAAGCGCTCTTTAGAGCGCCGCCGCGTGCTTTGACCATCGATTCGATGGTCAATCAGTTGGTAAATGAGAACGACCAACAAGTGCCACCCATGATTGGCCAAAATAAGAATTATTATTGGCCAACCACCTTAAGTGGGGGGTGATGTAATGGGGTGCCATTACATAATTGATATTCAAGTTAGAATATCACAGTTAAATTCAGACGCGTTGTCTGAATTTTAAATAAGAGATTATAAGTTATTATAATCTACGAAGGAAAAGTCGATTCGGTATAAATACCGAATCTTGCAGGTTAACTAATATTACAGTTAGTTGAATACTTGATATTATTATATTAGTTAGGTAATTACTATACTATTAGTCGCTAACCACCAATTAAATAAACACTCTTAATTTTGCGTTCTAGCCCATAAGTAAATATTTATATATTTACTTTTAGTATAGGATTAGTTGTCATCAACTAATCCTACCCCTTTTGTATTGCGCGCTTCCTCGCACAACACAGTGTAAGCCTGTAACAGGATCAGTCCTGTTACAGTAGAACCTGCCTAAAATGATACTACCTTAACTGATAACCTTTCTAAACTGCTAAAATATGCAGGTCCCCATACTGGAACTGATAAACCTCCGTGATCTGTTATCCGATATATTTCTCTCGGTCCCACAACTTTTGAAAACTGATTTACCCTGCATACGTGCTACTTAAACTCGTTTAAAATAGCTCTGAATGCCCTTCTGAACCATCTGGCGTGTTCTGATCGCCCGGAGCTTGTCCCTCATCCGCTGCAGTGCCGTCATGAAGTAGTACTCCGTATCCGCCTGCTGCATCCAGAAGTTTTCAAGCGACTGGATCATCATGTGTGCTCAACCGCTGGAATGGGAGGAAGTTCCTCACTGTCGTATTCATCCACAGTTGCATTGTCGACCTCTGTGGGCAGGTGCTCCTTAATCACCTCATTGAGGTCTGGCAGGTAGGTGAACACCACTTCATCTGGATAGTTGAGAAGGTTGCTGATGTCCATCGGGTTGAGGTAATGGAACTGCTGGATCTGTGCCTCCAGATCCTTCATGACGTCCTCATTCAGGAGATCGGCGGCCTCCTCTTGATCAACAACCAGTTGCTGATTCTGTACGAGGTCGGGGGTGACAGTGCAGATCCTGCAGTGCCGGAAGCAATTGGCGATTGTTGCAGGCTTGACCTCGTCCCTCCGTGATGGAACTGCAAGCCTGATAGCTTGCAGGATGTCCACTTTCTCGGGATCGACGACCTTATCCTCCATTCGTTGCCAGAGGAGGGGTTGAACGAGCGCCGGTAGTAGGCCTTTAGGTTCCGGATGATTCCGGCATCACATGGTTCAGATTTGATGTGGTGTTCGGTTGGAGGTAAAATATGGTTGTGTTCCTCAGCTGGATGGGAGCCGGAAGCTCCTTCAGAGGAACGTGGGCACTGCAATTGTCCATGATGAGAAGAGCTTTTCTGTCAGCCATCCGAAAATCAAATGCTTTGAGCCACTCGAGAAAGACAAGCTAGGTCATCCAAGCCTTTGTATTGTTGCGATAAACGCAACCAACCGAGATTGTTGAGGTTGAGGTTCTTGAAGCAGCGCGGACTCTTGGATTCACCAATGACCCACAATGGAAGCTTTTCTGAACCGTCACCATTGCAGCAGATAGCAAGTGTGAGGCGCTCCTTGTGCTGCTTCCGGCCTTCCAGCTGCTTGGTCGCAAGAGAGTGGTCCGCCTAGTAGGTGAAGCTTTGTTTAATCATCACGTTCAGGAAACAATTGCAACGCATTCCCGAGCTTACTTGCATCCTATAGAACAGTCCTGTTTCATCCATATTGTAGATGTCTTTGAGCTCGTACTGATCCAAGATGTCCCGAATCTTCGTCCTCTCGTCCTCAATGAGCTCCATGTCAACAGATCCGCTCTCTCCAAAGCGGCGGTGTGACTGGATCCCGTGGCGAGTCTTGAACGACTCGAGCCAGCCGTTGGAGAACTCGAAAGCAGCGTGGTCAGGATATAGACGGTCCAGGATCTTCCTTGCGCTCTCTTAGAGAATGTCGCCGCTGATGTTGATGCGAGCCTGATTGGCATGGAACCACTCCGCCAATGCCCCCTCCATCTGCGGGTATTTCACCGTGCGCTGGCGTTTCTGGCTCAGATTTACGTTGTCCGTCATGTGGAGCAGCTCAGTGGAGCGTTTGAGTGTGCCTGAGATAGTCGACTGGGCCACTTTCGTGTTGTGCTCCTTCTCGAGCCATTCCCGGAGCTCCTTCTGTGTGACTTTGGGGTTGTCCTTTTTGTACTGATACAAAGCAATGCGGACCTCGTCCGTCATTGTTGTGTGCTGAACACCGCGCTGGGGCATGTTTTGAATGCGATTGTAGTTGTGGTTCTGTGTGTGAATTGTGGTTTGAGTGTTTGTATGGTTGGTGTGCAGAACTGGCTTAAGTGATAACCTCTTTTAGCTGATAAACCCCTTCGGTCCCGAGGATATCCGTTTAGGCACTTTCTACTGTACGGGTGAACATTCTCGCAGAAGACCAAAAAAGAGGTATACTTAATTTTTGTGTATTTGGGACGGATGTTCTTTCTTTCTGCGACTGGACGTTTGCTTTCTCGCGGTTGTTTTCTTTGCTGTCACGTTTCACCTCGCATACAGTGTGCCAGTACTTTTCGAACTGGATATCGCAATCACGTTGAAGACGGTGGAAGTTTCGACTACGCATTACGTTGTAAATAGTACGATTCGTTTGACATTTTCACGTGGAAGCAGGTTTTTATCTGAGATTAAGTGCACGTTTTATTAGTCGATGACTAGTGTTAAACGATATGATAAAGCACGCTAGCGCTCAACACATTCACTGAAAGAGACACGTCACGTTAGGCACGGTCTACAGCTTTTTTTCACAAGGAAACGTCAGGAGTAAAAAGTGTTTTTTGTTAGCGAAAGGATGGGGCATGTGCGCCTGATTATTATCCAGGTTAAGAATAAAACCTTGCGCCACGAGGTTGAACATGTTTTCGTATGGGACCTTTTTTTTACATTTAAAGAACCCCCCCAGGGTCGTCATACGAGATAGCCCCCCCCCCCCCCGACCCCGACCACATGGAGACGAAAGCGATCGTTGCACGTCGAACGTGGATGTTGTCGTGAAAAAAAGCTGGTAGCATTGAGCCACGGACCAGATGTTTTCCGAATGGGCACGAAACCTTGTGCGTCGAGTACAAACCTCGGGTACAGTACCACGATAAATGGTTCGAATGAATACAGCTCGAGTGATTACAAGTTGCTCGTTTCGCGAAGATCGACATCTCGTCCCATTTTTTTCCACCTGAAATTGTTACTGACCGTACTTCTTTTAATCGAATATCAATCGATGCGGCATCGAAAAGTACTGTCTTTTGTTATCTACGAACCTTCATCGATTGGCCACGGCGTCCGCTCGTCTGTCTCGGCGTGCAAGTAGTCACCACTTGTCCACCGCCTTGTCGCTGCGTGTTTAGCACTTTCAAAAGTGCCCGCCAGACGTTTCGATCCGATCTTTTAACGTACTACATGCGGTTTCCCGCGACGCCTGATGTGCACCCCACCGAAACCGGGAGCATCTGTGGGGTAGAGCGCCTAAGTTTGTGACAAGACAAAGAGGATGTTGCTATTGACGGTCCCGGCTTGTCATTTCGTCTGTCTGCGGCGTGTCTCGAGCGCCATCTGGATGATTTTTGTCCAATCGTGAGCGTTACCATATGATTAGGGGTCGAGTAGGTACAACACCGGAAGTATTTCTCTTGCTTTTTTGGTCCATGTTAGGTGTAGGGTGAGCGGACGATCAAACATAAACGAGACGCTCCGTGCGCTATTCAACACAACGCGGATATGGTTCCACATCGATTGATGCTACGTTGCTGCCATCAGAGGCGCAGTAAGGACCAAGCAACCGAGCTCACAGTGCTTGCGAACAGAACGTACGTCGCGAAGGAAGCGATTGTTTCGCCTATTGAGTCCTTTGGTGTTTAGAGAAAGGTGTACTACATCGTCCAAAAAAGTCCCTGCTAACTGGTGAGTCGATCAATGGTAGTTACTACATTTCCGACTTTTGTTGACTTGTTTTTCGTGGCGGTTGCAGATATTGCTGGCAGTCTTTGGGATTAATTACTGCGTATGATCGGGTGCATCTTATTTGCTACATAGACTCACTGCTGCTGCATCCCTCCGGACATATTCTAGGCATCGAACAAGGATCGATAGGGGAAGCTCGCACTTGTGGAGCATTTTGTACGATGCTACGATTTTCGGAGTGAGTCCTGCAATCGAAAAAAGGTAAAGAGAAACTTTCAACAGCCTGCATCAAAGGAGCCGGAAGCTTCATACACTGGAAGCCCCAACGATTGAGCTACCAAGTCTGCTAGAAAGGGAGGGACAGAAGAAAAAGAGAAGGAAGAAAACAGAAAGAGCAATGTTTTTGGCATGAGTTGGAATAGATTAGTCCCGACAGTGTCTTCGTTCCTTCTTTCGTCCTTTTCGTCTTCCTCTCGATTTCATTACTTTCCTGTTCTTCATGTGTTGTTTCTGCCATTGACGCGTTTTATCGCGTATCGGCTCGCCATGAAATCTATCTCGTGTTTATTATCGCTACTCTCGGAGATTCATATCTGGATAGTCAACCAATCCGACGATTAAGGCCAAAATCCAGTTTTCATTTTTCTGTACGATACCGTTTTTCACTGATACGACGAGCGCGAGCAGGACTGAAAAATCTTCTCTCCCATCGTTGTTAAATAAATTCGATACCACATTAAATTGAAGACGTCGTGGGGAGTGTTCTTTTGTGTGAGTGGATGTTTGGCACCGTGGCGTTCATATGCTTCTTCCAACCCTACGCCGGACAAAGCGAATGAGCGGCGCCACATTCCTCGTACTCTAATCCTAGTGTTTACATACACCAACTTGATTTCCACCCCAAATGTGAGCTCGTGTTTTCAACGCTTCGAACGTACACAAGCGATTTCAGCGGTCGATCTCACCCACAAGTAAAACGCACGATCGTATCGAATATCCATCCTACTCTCTTCGTACAAATACTAATTTATATAACACGGACGACCCCGAGCGCTCTGTCTAGTAGTGTGTGTGTATGTGTGTGTGTGTGTGTGTGTGCAATCCGCGGCGGGGGACGGTCCGGTGCCCCGACCGGCCGTCGTCAGCGTACCCCTACCCCCCGCCTTAGAGACAGCGATTGATGATGTACACACAGTACACATTTTCGTCTCCCCCTCTAAAGAGTGCCGTCTCCTGTCTGTCCGCACGCCGTTCGAGTAGTAGTAGTGAGCGAGGACAACGGGCGGAGCGAATGTTTCCAGCGTCTCGAGACGCGGCCCCGACGTCGCCACCGAGCATGAGCCACGAGCAACTGCTTGCGCATCAGCTCGATCTCCATCACAAGATTCAACAACAGATGCAACTCCAGCGCGAAATGAGTCTCCAGTTTGGCAGCAGCGCGCCGCCGCGACCGTCGCTCACGTCGTCGCTCGCGAAAGTCGAGCCGGACCTTGGCGACAATGTCTTTGACATGCTCGACGATCTGATTATGATTCCGTCCGGCGCCGTGGCGCCCGAGCGCGCGTCGCTCTCGAAGCACGCACGGGAAGAGCGCATGGACGACCACGACCACGACGCGCTCGACGCCGACGACGACGACGACGGCGCCACGACGAGCGCGAGTCTCAGTAGCGCGCGCGATAGTTTAGCCGACATTCTCGAGTCCTTGGATCTCGACGACGATGACTTGAACGACGAGACGTGGTCGTCCGGGAGCGAGTCCCGTGCCCGGAGTGCGAGTGACTCGTTCCTGGACGACGCCGAGCTCGATGACTCGAGTGAAGACGTCGACGCGCTCGAGTCCGAGCGCGAGCCGAGCACGACGCACGAGAAGAACGCGGACGCGCCCACGCCGCCGCCCGAAGAAGACTTTGTCCACTTGCGCCGGTCGTCTGTGGATCTCTTGGCCTCCATGCACAATAGTACGTCGAGCCTTGCGGCCACGGGTAGCAAGAACATGTGCACGTTGATCTGGGAAGGCGGGCTCCTGGGTCTCCGGCTGCGCCACTCGCAGTCGCGCATGCGGCCTGCTGTGTCGAAGATTACGGGCAAGAGCACGATCTTTGGCATCCACCTCGTGCACGTGGGCGACTTGGTGCTCGAGATTGGGGACCGCGCGACGAGCGACATGGCGTTTCTCGATGCGATCCAGTATTTGAAAGACGTGCCCAAGCCGTGTCGCCTCGTGTTCCAGCGCGTGAGTGGGAGCGACCCCATGGCCGTCTTGCCCGTGCAGCCCCAGGTCCAGAGCCCCATTGGGTTGAAACTCGCGCACAAGTTTCAAGAACTCACGGCAGCCGAGCAGGAAAAGTTTCCACCCCAGCCCGTGGTTAAGCTCGAGGCCAAGTACGAGATCAAGTGGCTCGAGGGACCCCTCGGGATTAGTCTCATTGCGAGCAAGGACGTGTCGTTTCCGCTCGTGACGCGCATTACGGGCAAGAACCGGTCACCGCAAGTCCAAGATGTCCAGCCCGGGCACTACCTCGTCCAGATTGGCAACTACAATACGGCCGAGGGGAATTTTAACACGGCGATCAAGTACTTGCAAAAGGTCCAGAAACCCGTGTCCTTGTACTTTTGTCCGAGCAACAAGCAAGTGTCGGCACGGCCCGAGCCCCAGCCAAACGAGTTTGACCACGTGTGGGAAAAGAAACAGCCGCTCTGCTTTACCGTGCGGCCGAATGGCGCGGGCCACATGGTCGTCGCGGACGTCGGGACGGCGAAATCCATCAAGGTCAAGATCAAGGGCGCACCCACGAACGTCGCGGCGTTTGTGAGCTCGGGCGACGAGATTGTCTGGATCAATGACGACTGCATCCAAGACTTGCGTTTCCACGACGCGCTGCTCAAGCTGCGCACGGCGAAGCGGCCCCTCGTGATTCGATTCCGCAAGGCATTGGCCGACGCGACGCCGTCGTCGTTGACGCCCGACGTGCCACCCGCCGCGCACGTGACGAGTTCGTCGTCCTCGACGAGCGAAAGTGGCGCACCGAGCACGACGTCGCCTCCGAAAGCCGTGCTGCCACCCGTGCCCATGCCCCGGAGTTTCATTAATCCACTCAAGAAGATGTCCATTGCCCTGGGCACGCATCCCAAGGACGTGGCGACGCCCACCACGGGGCCGGCCAAAGTGCAGACAGATCCTCGGAAACAGCCGCTCGTACCGTCCCCAGCACCGCAGCAACAGCAGCAGCAGCAGCAGCATCCGCCCCCACCACGACCACAACCACCCAAGCAGCCACCGTGTCAACCCCCCAAGCCGCCACCGATGCCACCCCACCAACCGAAACCGCCGCTGCAGCAGCTGCACCATGTCCAGCACCACGTTTCCCCGTCGCACCCGACGCTCGACGCTCTGCCGACCAAGTACCGGAATCCGACCGAGCAAGAAGCCAAGCGAGCGGTGCAGGAACCGCGAAGCGTCGCGAACGGCGCGTCTCGCGTCGTCGCGAGCACGGCGTCGGGTGCCCACGGCGGCCACTTTCATACGGCGCCCGCCCAGCTTCCAAGTCGCGATCCGTCGCCTCGCACGGCGTCCTCGGGCTCGGAGCTCTTCGGTGGCCCTAGTCACCAGCCCAAAGCCCGCAGCGTGGACCCGGGCGGTCGGAAATCGCCTTTACCGACCAGTGCAAGTGACCCGCTCGATCTCGATGCGCCCGTGAAGCCGCTCGCTCGAAGTGGTCCTCGTCCGAGCGCCGGCCCGCCGCCGCCCGTGCCACGGAGTGACGACGTCGAGAAGGACGTGTACGAAGTCGTGTGGCCCGAAGGCACGGCACTGGGTCTGACCTTGCGCGTGCACCCCACGACGCGCTTTCCCGTCGTCGCGCGCGTCACGGGCACGAGCAACCTCAAAAACATTGGGCACGTGTCACCGGGCGACATTCTGTTTGCGGCCAACAATATGAACATTGTGCCGCAGCCCAAGTTTAAGCAGACGCTCGAGAACTTGTCGCGCTTGCCCAAGCCCGCGGTCTTGCGGTTTCGACGGGCCTCGGCCGCGGCGTATGCGCCCGTGCGCGCGGACGCGACGGACCACGCGTTGCTCCGTGGTCCGCCCTTGCAAGACCGCGAGTATGAATTGATCTGGCGCGAGCATGCCAACTTGGGCCTCGTCTTTAGCTCGGACGCCGACGTACCGAAAGTGACGAAAGTCGATCTCGACTCGGGCGGCCCCATGCTCCATCGCGTGTCGCTCGGCGACGTCTTGACGTGGATTGGGCCCATGGAAATCAGTGGCGCGTCGTTCCATTCGTCCATGGCGACGCTCCGGGCCGTGAAGCGGCCCGTCGTGCTCCGGTTTTTCAAACGCGGGACGTGACGAGAGTCGTGATGCGTGGCAAGTAGGTGGTGGCGAACGAAACGAGCGGCCGGCGAGCGGTCGAGGGTAGAAAGATTCGAGAGCACAAGACCGAGCGCGAGCTTGACGTACAAATGTAATAATTAGGCGTGTGGGTGTGTGTGTGTGTGTGTGAGAGAGAGTGCTGCTATGTGTGTGTGTGTGTTGGTTGTCTCGTCCTGGGCGCTAAAAGCTCGTTTCGTAGCGGGGCGAGACGCGCTCGAACCGAGCCGCGAGCGCTTGTTTCTTGGTGAGAATCTCATGCCGCGAGTTGCGGAGGTCCGTGGACACGTCCGTGACGTTGATTGCGTCCATAAAGTTGGCCAAGAGCGGCGCCTTGACGTTCGAGCCCGTGGCGCCGCCCGGGGGCGCCAAGAAATCCTGAATCGCAAACGCAAAGTGATGCGCGACGGCAAACCCGAGCATCTCGACACAAATGACAAAATCATTGAGCGCAGACGCAATGGTCTGCGCGTCCCAGCACGCAGCCGGGCACCCAATGTGCCAGCGAGCCGAGATGATCCCGAGCGTCACGAGGAGACTAATGAGCACGGATTGCCAGTACGTAAAGAAGATAATGGCCTTGATCGCGAGGAACTTGGGCCACGGCCGCATGGGCGCGAGCTCGTCGTGCGCGCCGTGGAAGAACAAGAGCAAGCAGTAGAGCGCCCACGTCTGCGAGCCACTGAGGATGAGACAGACGTAGCCATAGCTCGTCCAGGGATTCAGGAGCTCGCCTTCGCCGTAGACGCCCGCGACGCTCGTCACGAGCATGACGATGCTCATCAAGAGTTTCACGGGAATGTACTGCAAGATGCCCACGGTCGTGTGCCGCAGGAACTTGCCGCCCATGGACCACGGCCGGACACAGCAAAACGGCACGACGTGCGTCATGGCGGGTTTCGACCGCATGGTACTCGCAAGCACGGCCTGGCCGCCAAGGTACTCGACGAGGAAGCAGTGGAACGAGTAGAGCACGAACGCTTCGTACAGGTCGCGCACGGTCTCAAACACGAGCTTGGCGTGGTTAAACACGAGCGCAAGGTACGACGTGAGCGCGTAGATGGGGACCATGAGCAAGATCCGGACCACGTGTTTCCGGACACTGGCCGAGCGATTGTAGAGCAAGTGCGTCCAGATTAACCAGCCCGAGAGGACAATGGCCAGGAGCGTGAACGCGCCCGAGATGGCGTACGCGAGCGTCTCGGGCTGCATGACGACGACGAGGACGAGGAGGAGGAGGAGGGGAGTGTGGTGTACGAAACACGAAACGCGCACGGCCGTTCTCGGACAGCGGACGGTGGAGAGGGGGGGGGGGGGCTTAGAAACGCGTTTCTAACGACGACGGATAGAGAGAGAGAGAGAGACCGATCGATTCACGAGCGAGAGAGAGAGAGAGGCTAATGGCGGACGAGCGGGTCAAGGCGGAAGGCACGCGCGAGCGCGCACGCGACGCGCTGGACACGGCGTCGTTGCCTCGTTTAGATGCAGCACTGTTCTATCGACGACTCGAGCGCTTGTATACGTCGTGGAGAGTACGGATAGCGATAGCGATAGCGATAGAGAAAGTCTCCTCATGCGTCTCTCTCTGTGTATGTGTGTGTGTGTCGTGGTTAGAAACCCGAGCGCGCGTGGGACGGCATCGATGCGTTCTGTATCCTCGCCGGGCGGGCGCAGCCACAGGACTCGGGCTATCGCAAGTCGGCCGTGCTCCAAATCTACTTGCTCGGGTTCCTCGAGTTTCCCGAGACGTTGATGGTCTTTACGCGCGCCAAAGTGTACGTACTCACGGGTGGCAAGAAATTTGCCATGTTGCAGCACGTGGCGCAAGCACCGGACGCTGCGGCGTCCACCGTCGAGCTCGTGGTCTTGAAACGCACGAAAGCCGACGCGAATCAAGCGAATTTCAAGGTCTTGACGCACGCGATCGTCGCGAGTGGCGCGACGCTCGGCGTCTTGACCAAGGAAGCGCCCCAGGGCGAGCTCGTGAGCGCGTTCGAGGCGGCCGTGGCCGCTACGGGCGTCGCGCGCGTCGACGTGAGCAAAGCGCTCGAGACGGTCCTGGCCGTGAAAGACGCAGACGAGCTCGAGAATCTCCGCTGGGCCGGCGCGCTCTCGAGCAAGGTGTTTAAACTCCAGTTCATGGACGCGATGGAGCAGATCATTGACGACGAAGAGCGCGTGAGTCACGAGAAGATTGCGCTTGCGATCGAAGACGTGTTTGACGAGCCGTCCAAGATTAAAGTGACGCTGGATCCCGTGGACATTGAGCCGTGTTACCCGCCCATTATTCAATCCGGCGGCAAGTACGACCTCCGACCAAGTGCACAGAGCAACACAGACGCCATGACGTACGATGTCATCATTTGTGCCCTTGGGGCACGGTACAAGGGCTACTGCTCGAACGTCGGTCGGACGTTCTTTATTGACCCGACAACGTCCATGGAAAAAACGTACGAGCTGCTGCGCGAAGCGCACGACTTGTGTGTCAAGGAGCTCGAGCCCGGGAAAGTCGTGGCCAAGGTCGTGGACAAGGTGCGCAAGTTCATTCAAGGCCGGAACCCCACGCTCTTTGCAAAGCTGACCAAGAACCTCGGCTTTGGCATTGGCCTCGAGTTTCGCGAAGCGAGTCACGTGCTCACGACCAAGAACCAGACCGTGATCCAACCGGGCATGGCGTTTAATGTCGCGTTTGGGTTTAGTGACATTCCCATCCCAGAGTCCCAGCGGAAGAAGAAACAAGTCGAGAGCTACGCCGTGTTTCTCGCCGATACGGTCGTCGTGCTCGAGCACGAGACCAAGTATTATACCAAAGTCCCGAAAGCGTGGAGCAAAGTGCGCTATGACATTGACGAGACGAACGAGGACGAGCGCGAGCGCGAGCACAAGGACGCGCGCAAGACGAGCAAGACCAAGGAGAGCTCGATCCATGGCGCCGTGGACACGTCGCTCGCGGGCACGCGGAATCAAGTGCTGCAATCGCGTCTGCGCGACCAACAGCGGCAGCTCGAAGGGAAAGAGACGGACCAAGAACGGCGGGATCGGCATCAAGCCGAGCTCATGCGTCGCAAACGCGAAGAAGCGATGCGACGCCTCGAAGAGCAAAACAATGACAAGTCGGATGAGATTAAAAAGGAAAAGAGTATCAAGGCGTACGCTGGGCCGCAAGACTATCCGCCGGAGCTCCGCGAGCGGCAAGTCATGGTCGACATGCGCGCGGAAGCCGTGATTCTCCCCATCAATGGCGTGCCCGTGCCGTTTCACATTTCGACAATCAAGAACGTGAGCAAGTCGGAAGAGGACAAGGCCACGTACTTGCGCATTAACTTTTTCGTGCCCGGGACGTCGTTAGGACGCGACGTGCTCCCGGCCATGGCCAATGCCATTACCAAGTTTCCGCACAAGATGTTTATCAAGGAACTGGGCTTTCGGTCCACGGACGCGCATAATCTCAACAATCAATTTCGACTGATCAAGGAGCTCCAGAAACGCGTCAAGCAGCGCGAGCAACGAGAGCAGGAAGAGTCGGACCTCGTGGTCCAGGAAGATCTCGTGGTCACGCGCGATCGCCGCGTGCCGCGCTTGATTGACCTCTCGGCGCGGCCGCACTTGACGGGTCGCAAGACGCACGGCACGCTCGAAGCCCACGCGAATGGCCTGCGCTTCACGACGAACCGGAATCAAAAGCTCGACATTTTGTACGCAAATATCAAACACGCGCTGTTCCAGCCCTGTGACAAGGAGCTCGTGGTGCTCATTCACTTTCACTTGCGCCATCATATCATGATTGGCAAGAAGAAGCAAAAGGATGTGCAGTTTTATACCGAAGTGATTGAAGGCTCGCAGACACTGGACAATCGACGACGGTCCATGTACGACCCGGATGAGCTCGATGAAGAGAATCGCGAGCGCGCGCTGCGTGAGAAACTCAATACGACGTTTAAAGACTTTTGTCACAAGATGGAGAGCGTGTCGGAGCGGCATGGCAAGGCCGTGGTCTTTGACATTCCGTACCGTGAGCTGGGCTTCATGGGCACGCCGTTTAAAGAGATGGTTTTGCTCCAGCCGTCCGTGCACTGTCTCGTGAGTCTCACGGACATGCCGTTCTTTATCATTTCGCTGGACGAAGTCGAGCACGTGCACTTTGAGCGCGTCATGTTTTCGTCCAAGAACTTTGACGTTGTGTTTGTGTTTAAGAACTTTGACGTCTTGCCCATGCGCATTAGTGCCGTGTCCATGGGCGAGCTCGAGCGGATCAAAGAGTGGTTGGATGACATTGACATTTGCTTTACCACGGGCACAGCAAATCTCAATTGGAAGAGTATCATGGCCACGATCAAGAGCGACGCGCGGTTTTACCTCGAGACGGATGACGATGGCGTCCCGAAACCGGCGGGGTGGGAATTTTTAAAGGTACGAACGACGATGGGGGGGGGGGGGGAATGTGCGTGGGGGATTTCTTTGCATTGACGCTCTGTGTGTGTGGGGGTAGATGGAAGGGTCGGACGATGACGACGACGACGAGGAAGAAGCGGGGGATAGTAATTACTCGGGCAGCGACGACGACGACGACGACGAGAGTGACTCGAGTGACTCGGACGGCTCGGACTGGGAATCGATCGTGGACGAAGACGACTCGTCGTCGCACGAGGCGTCGGACGACGATGACGACGACGATGCGCCGTCGTGGGAAGAATTGGAAAAGGAGGCGCAGGCGTCGGATCGCCTGCGGCATGACAAGCGGGGAGCGGACGACGACGACGACGAAGAGTATCGTCGATCGAAGAAGAAGAAGAAGGCGCGACGGGCCTAGGCTCGTCGCGAGCAGGTAGTTGCACACAATCAAGCGAGACGCATCTTGTTGGGACACGATGGGTTAGTGTTTTCGTTGAATCCCTTGCACCTCTTGTTTTTGCGTCACAGCCACCAGCTCGCGTCGCTCGTTCGATTATCAGCCAGGTACGCTCACGAGCTCACGTAGCTAGCGACGGTAGCTAGACAAGAGAACCGTGGAAGGGTCTTGGATGGAGGCGCCGTTCGAGTCTCTTTTTCGCCAGCTTCACTGCTGGACGACGGATCGACTGGGACCGAGCCTCAACTCGTCATGCAGTCAATCAGTCTTCTCAGACGTGCGCGGAGGGAGAGCGCGGCTTTCAACTCACAGTTGGAAAAGGAGGTTTGTCAAGAACGGACGTGACGATCCGATCGCGCACAGAGGCTGTAGATATCATCAGCGTTGCAAAGAAGGAGAACGTGGCGAGAAACGACACAATGAGCCACCAGTTCCAAGCCCGTGACGTGGGAACGAGTGCATGCCCGATGATAAAAAGCAAAGTTCAGCGCTCACTGTTGCACAACGAGTGTGTGTGTGTGTGTGAGAGAGAGAGAGAGAAAGCGTAATGGTGCGTGCTACTTCTGAAGCGCGGACGATCCAGAAACGGATGGGCAAACAGAACGCGTTCATCACATTTTTTTCCGGGAGACAGACTGCGATCTTACGCGCATGCCTTCGAACGAGCACGTGCCTTGTTGCCACGCTCTGAGTTTGCTCTGAAACGATTCAGTACAGGATTCAACCGAGCGCACACCGTTTTACGTGAATGCCATGCGGCATCCACGTACCTCAGCTTACGTGGCGGGTTGGGCTGAAACGAGTACACGCATCTGCTACTTCTGCAGCAGATGAAGTATACAAGACATTTACTGCTAGCCAAGCAGTAGACGAACTTGGAGTCGTGTCATACGTTACGGGGAAGATAGATTCCTTTGCGTCCGCGTTTGATCATTACAAGCAAAACGCAGACAGGAATGGACGAAAGAAAAAAGAAGGTTGCTTTAAACCGAGGTGAGGTGGCGCTCATCTAACGACAAATGGAATCATACTCGAAAGGCGCTGCCTAAGTCCATCGACCCATAGGATGACGCGTCGCTACACAGTAGCAATTCCCCGAGCAAGGCGACAGCTCTTGTCACGTTCGACAAACCGTTTCGCGTACTTTTTCACAATCAACTGCACCGTACATCTCCGCTGCTATCTTCCCAGCCAGGGGAATACCCGCTACATACATTTTGAGCGCTGGATTGCAAAGTGTGGTGTAGGCAAGCTCAAAATCGAAAACATTAGCATCGATAACCTGACTACCACCATCGCGCCTAGCCTTCCAACTTTCGGAGGGGGTACTCCGCGGACCACCACTCGAGATCTGGTCCGATCGTCCGCTGCAAGCAGACGACCGGTCGTCATCAGAACCCACTTGGTCCGATTGTTTAGTGTCCATCTCACCTTGTGTACCCGATGGAATGGTCTAGTTACACACTCGGTGGATCGGGATCGCAGATTGGATCGAAGCGGTCTTGAATATAGAAGACCGATCTGGGTAGGTATCTCTGGGGCGGAACTCTTCAACCCAGACACAAACAGACCAAAAACACTCCCAAGAGATAACTTCCAATAGGTCGATCGTCCAAACGATCAAGACCTGACCAATACGAAATAATAGAGGGTAGACCGACCGTTCCGGTCTAGCCCCTGACCAATACGAAATAAGACCAAAACCGGTCTAGTTTCCAACCAATATTAAAACAAGCCAATATGTCCGCGTAAAGACCCAATATGCTCGTGAAACCCCACAAACGATATCTCCACGCCAAGACCAATCCAGTGAATAGCACGTTCCAAACGTACTTGAGTTGAGGTGTTGAGATCGCCAAATCGTACTCCCGTCGAGGGACTTACGGTGGGCCAAAGTGCGCGTGCGGAGCGTCCAGACAGGGTATAATGGGCGAGAGGGGATAATTCGACCCTCTGCCCCCAAACACTCCGCGGCGGGCGGAGGAGACTAGTGTACGAAAAGGGAAGAACGGCGAACCCTAGCTGTGGTGTGAACCAAGACCAGAAGAGGTTTCAGCCACTTATCCGAAAGCTAAAAGATTTCCTTACTTAAAGGTATAACCTCTGTCCTAAAAGGTAAAACCACAACTAAAATACTACTACCCTATAGTCCCTAAATGTACCCCCACAAAAATATGTAAAATACCCAAAGTCGGGTGACTCATCAAAACTTGCGTTCTTGACACTTCTTGAGTCTGATAGGCTGAAAATCCCCCCTTGTTTAAACCAATCCGAAATTAGACCAAATGCCTTGACAAAACTTGACCAGAAGTGTGCCAAATTTTGGGCACGCTTCTCCACAGCCGCCCCTGAGTCACACCGTGTCGCACAACGACAACGGTCTGACCTCGTCCATCAAATTCAGTTAAACCTTGGTCATTCAGACTTTTCCGACGTGGATCAACCATCTTCTTCATCCGTTCCAGGTACTTGCACTGCTGGACTTGACCTTCTTGTATTTCCTTAACGACCGTTCTTGTAGGAACCTCGCATACCACGTCATCGCATGTCACTTCGCCCGTCCGGTCGGTCCGGTCTGGCAGCCCCCATCGTTCTACTGCACCTCATACATCGGCAGGGCATCAGACCGGGACCGACGCGCAGTTGCAAGACGCACTTGAAGAGATCGCACGTCTCCAGGAGCAGATTGCTCAACAGGAGACACAACGTAAGCATGCATGTCCGGTCTTCACCTTGGACCTGTTCTAACCTTCGTTTGTCTTCAGCCCGTATACCTTCAGCCCGTATATCTCCTGGCATCAGCAAGGCGATCAATGCCCTGCTTGCCGCCGATCGGCAGTCGAACAAGCATGACCTCCAGCTGGGTCAGATTTTGACCGGACTAATAAACGCGCGCAATAGGTTGACCCGCTTGGAGGCTCATCAGCTTCATCTTCGGGAGAAGCTTGTGCTGGTCCAACAGCAGCAATAAGAAGACCTGCTTGAGCAGACCACGTTGAGCATTCAAAGCGACGGCCTCGAGAGGCGTCTCACTGAGCTCCGAATTTTGATTCAAGACCAGACCGAGAAGGTCCAGTCTTGTGAACGCAAGTCGAACGATTGGACGCAGGCAGCGAACGGTCGTCGGGCGGTATTAAAAGAATGTCATCAGCGCTTGGTTGACCAGTTGCGTCCTCGTCGGCATCCGGTTGCTGCCTCCAGCGTAGACCGGTCTGCGTCGGCCGCCTTGGTAGACCTGCACCAGGCCAAGACCGGCGCCATCCATTGGCCAAAATTCCACAGTCCAATATTTTACAAAATTCCAAGAAGCGCGCAAGCGCGCCGGGTGGCTCGAGGGCGCGGGGCATAGCGCGCGACCCCGAACTAGGGGGGAATCGTGCGGTGCCCCATAAGCGAGCCAAGACGCAGGCGCTTCTCGTGAAACCAAGATTGGACGTGAGTTATGCCTGGAACCCTGCCAAAACTCAAGCGCCCTCGCGCCCTCGTGCTGACCATGCCAAGTATTCAGAGGTCTCGTCCTGGGATGACTCCGGCGAAGACTCCGGTGATTCGGAGTTTGCTGTCCCCATCCCAACCAAGTCGCGAACAAGTCCACATGAAAGTTTTGTTCAAGTTGCATCGACTTCGGAGCAGACCAAGAAGACCGGTCCGCATGGTGGCGTTCCACCACCTCATGCGTTGACAAAGTCAACACCTACGGTCTTGCCTGGGATGTCCAAGCTCCACAAAGATGCTTTGTTGGCCAACGTGGAAATCGACAGTTCTTCCCTTCCGCCACGAACGCGTGAGGATACTTTGCCGTGGTCGCCAGGTCGAGAGGACCCGGCTGCTGGCTGACGGTGGCACATGGAACCCCGGTCTTGGGTGCATTACACCGGTCTTGGACCTCAAGGATGCTTTGGTCCAACTAGACCAACAAGAACCTTGGCGTAACCAGTACCAGGACCAAGTTGAAAAGCATCCGTCGTTGACCGTCGGCCGTCTGTGGGGTGATGGCGATTGAGGTCGTAAGTAGTCGACCAGATAACACTTAATATATATCATCGTTCTTTTTCACATGTTCGGTCATCAAATCACTTGAGCTAATTCCACCACTTTCTCCAGAGTTGCACTAGACACGTTATCACCAACCGTTCCACTTACATCGCGAAAAAACAATCCACGTTCGTCACTCCACTATTCCAATTCGTCCCATATTCACAATACACAATACACAAGACACAAGACCTTCCACCTCTTCACACCGGTCGGGAAGACCGATGCTACTGCATGTCTTGGTCTTGTTCTTCATGGGTCTGCATCACTGCGAAACGGTTCCGACTGACTCGGTCCCGTTCTAATTCTCGTAGTAGTGCTCCACAGTTCAGGTCGGACTCATCGATCCAAGTTGTTTCATCATGGTCCTTCCATCGGACCAGATATTCTCGGTGGGTCCGGCCGAACATGGTCTTCTTGACCGATCGGACATCTAAGACCTTTTCCACTTCAAATTCTTCCTTCTCCAGCGGTCGTTCCCAACTGTCCTCCGGAAGTAATGCTTCATCGGAATCAAACCGTTCTGCCTCGTCTACTAGACAGGGCATTTTGGGACGATCAGGAAAATTCTCGGACCAGTTTTAACTTGGACACATGTACGATCGGGAAGACCTTGTAGTCCGTGTCGGTTGTTACTAGACGGGCAGCGTGTTCACCAATCAGCTCGGCAACACGGAAAGGACCGTGCCACATGTGAGCCAGCTTCTTCGCATAGCCCTCCTTCACTCGGTCTAGGTACAACCATTCCCTCGCCCCTGGTTCTATACCGTGGGGTCGGACCTGGTCGTTGTTCCAGTCTGCCCGGTCTTGTGTAGCTTGACGTAACTTTTCGTTGACAATTTCTCTTGCATGCTGGTAATGTTTCTGGACCTGCATGCGCCAACGTCGAGCATCACGATCGCGGGTCCGAGTGCAGCCAATAGGTATCGCGGCTTCAATAGTGGACCGGGGGTCCCATCCATACGCAAGATAAAAAGGCGTTTCTCCTCGGACCCGATCGGTCGACGAGTTGAGTGCAAACACCAGCCTTTCTGCGTATTCGTCCCAATCGAGCTGGTCTGGATCGGCAACGTACATCTTGATTGCTCTTGTAATAGTTTGTACCATACGTTCTGCCGATCCATTCGCTTGCGAACGATATGCCATCGTCACGCTCTGTTTCTGGCCCAGCATTGTTAAACGACCGGAACAACTCGGCCATGAAACCGGGTTATCGGTCGTGTCTGATGACCTCGCTGGCGCCGAACCTTCGTAACACGCATTCTTCGTAACTTTTGGCCATCTGCTCGGCAGACCGGGACGCACTTGCCTTCGCAATAACTAGACCGGTGAACAGGTCTACCCATATCAACAACTCAGTATTGCCATATGTCGATTTAGGCAGCGACGGTATATGGTCCATCGCTATGACCTGGAAAGGTTAGGTAGCTTCGATATTTCCGGGCGATCGCCCCTTGATTACCGGTCTACCCTTTCCGGTCTCGCAATCCGTACAACAACCCACATATTTCTGTACACTTCGGAAAAGACCTCTCCAGTGAAAGTGGGACCTGATCTTGTGATACGTTCTGCCTATGCCCTGATGTCCCCCTTCTAGACTCACATGGTAGTGATGGAGGACATCCGGCTGCAGAAACTCAGGTATCACCAATTTCGCCAATCGGTCCCGGTCTGCACTGTCTTGGTCGGCATCGCGGCAGTAATATAGTAAATCATCCTCATCCACTTCGTAACTGTCTGCGATCTTGTCACATTCTTTCGCTTGACCATTCGTCAACTTAGACAATTCACCGCGCAGGTAGGTCTTCAAATTCACAATCCATTCTTCTTCGTCTTGCGCCTTGAGGATACGTTCTGCCCTTAGTCGTTGCACAGCAGATTCACTCAACCGTTCCTTTGGGAACGGTTGGTGGGACTTTCGAGCTGTCGGTCTAGTCGCGACCATCACATGCACCTGGTCCGGAGCGTTCTTGGATCCGATCACCTCGGGGAGCCTGTTTATATTCATCAATTCATCAAGAACGGCCTCCTCGGTGATCGTAGCACCGGTCTGGTCTCGCATGGCCTTGGTCGCGAGGTAGTCGGCGCTTCTGTTCCAATCCCGTTTCACGTGCAACAGCTTGTGGTTGGGATGGTCTTTCAATTCCTTCATTACCCGATCATTTAACGACCTCATCCGTGGAGCCTTGCAGTCGATCTCTCCGGTGATCTGCCTGATCACTAGGTTGGAGTCACCACATATGATTACTCGCCCCTTCTCTTGAGACGACAGCAGGGCCAGACATAGAAGTAGACATCGGTACTCCGCCTCGTTAACAGTAATATCCGTCGTGAAATCGGCAGCGGCTGCAACTATAGACCATTGTGGCAACTTCCACATTATGGCACTATAGGGGCCGACCTTCTTCTTCACGCTTGCTGATCCGTCAAAACTTAAGACCAAGAGCTCTTCATCATGGTCGACGGTCGGTGGAGGTCTCGAAACTGGCTGCCGAGGTTGCTTCCTCGGGGCAATCGCTATCAATGCCTCGTCCACTTCAGACCGAGGGGTGATACTGGCAGCTAATGTGCCCAATATCTCTTCCTCGCCCCTGGTGCACTTAACGACCTCGAGGGTCCACTGCGACAAGACCACCGACCATCTGCCTAGACGTCCGTCCATCCCATTGGCTGATAATAGCCAGGCCAAAGTAGACCGCCTTGACAGGACCTTTATAGGTCGGCCGACCAGCGGGTGGTAAGACACATCCAGAATTCGTAGCAACGCCAGAACTTCTTTCTCGACAATTCCATAGTTCACTTCATTTGGCTTCAGCGTTCTGCTCGTGAACGTGACCGGATGGTACACACCATCATGATCTTGTACTAGAGTGGCCGAAATCGCCCACTGACTAGCATATACAATAATGGTCGGGACCTTTTCGGGATCGAAATGCTTCAGAATCGGTGCCGTCACCATCTTAGCCTTCAACATACCAAAAGAAAACTTTGCACGCTTCATATGGTCTTCGGCCTCCACTTGCGGACAATCTGCAGCAAGACCAGAGTCGGCGCCCCCATGTAAAGTTGCCCGGTCTTCTTCGCGCAACATATGGTAGTCCACTTCCCGGAGCTCATACAACACAGCCGCGTAGATAGCAAAATCTTCGATGAAGCGGCTGTAGTAGTTTAAACTTCTTAGGAAGGACTGCATTGCCTTCAGAGACTAGGGAAACGGGAGGTTGCTTAACGAATCCAGGTCCTTAGGATTAGCCTCGAGACCATTGTTCGAGACCATATGACCTAAATAGGCGACCTTGGACATACCCCAAAAACTTTTTATGGCGCTGATAGATAGGTTCCAGCGGTCGCATGTCTCCAACAATCGTCAACCTTCTCGCACAGATCGTTCCATGACGAGGTAGGTATCAGAATGTCGTCGATGCACGACCGCCTCCCTAGAACGGACGGTCTTCTTTCCCGATCGGGTTTACCCTCTGTAAACACATCATAACTTTCGGCAGGGTCCCGATCGGTCTTGATTTTGAAGTGTCCGTACAGTGCGTTGTCTATCAACCTTTGATAGATCTGGGGTGCGTTCTTCAGACCGAACGGCATACGGTTCCACTCGAAAAGACCAAACGGTGTCACAAATGCGGAAATCTCACGGGCTCGATCAGTCATCGAGACCACCCAAAATCCACTTGCCATGTCCAGCGAACAATACCACAAGGTCTTGTCCAGGTCTTCCAACAAATCGTTAATCAGCGGCATCGGGTACACCATAAGTTTAGTCAACCGATTTACCAGCCGATAGTCGATGCACAACATAATGTCGACGCCTTTCTTCTTGATAACAGTTACGATCGGCGAGGCCCATGGCGAGGTCGACGGTCTAATAATCTTGGTAGCCAACAGTCCTTTGATAAGATCAGAAAGCTTTTCACGGTACTGTGGCGCCACGCGTCGACATCGCTGAGCAATCGGCTTGGCATCTCCAACGTCATTATCGCAAATCGCACCACGGGCTGCAGGTGGTAAGGCGTTGCCCTTTCCGATCAGCAGATGTCTTTTCTTCTATATGATATTCTTCAACTGCTCGATCTGATCTGGACTGTTAAGGTCTTGATCACCCACTTGTAAATCATCCATTGTAACTTCGGGAGAGTCGGCAGACACTTCAGGGAGGACTGCCATTTGGCTTTCCAGCTCCTGAATGTACTGTTCCCCGCCTTCATTTATAAAGAATTGTTCATCTTCTGGGGTGATATCACCTAGACCATCTGGACCGGCTGAACGCCCCTGGTCTTGATCGACGGGCTGTCCTTCACTGATATCGGTCTTATTAGGAATACCGTCATGGTCCGACCTAGCAACTTCATGTCCCCCTTCTTCCGTTTCTTGCTCCGCTGTCGCCTGGTCTTGTGCTGACACCACGTTGACTAGCCTCGGCTCGTCTACTTGATGGTACACCGTTCCTGGTGACTGCGGCGCCTTTTTTCGGACCAGCATCTTGTTTTGGGGTGACATAACTTGGTCTTTCCACTAAAGGTGAGATATCCTCTTCCACCGACCCATCATCGCTGATAAGATCGGTGGTCGATTGGTACGCCAGGTTTTGCCACTCGACATACCGCCTCGACCCAATCGAGACGAACCCCATCTTCCTTGGTACCTTCCCTTCTGCTAACCACATGTCGACAATAGTGTTATTGTCCAGTGTCAGAGGCTTGTCACCGATATTGGTAACACGGACAAAATCACGTCGACCAGCACTCTTTACGAAGGTCGAGACCCACCGATCGCCCCTGGTCAACCACAACTTCCTCGAACGAAAACCTTTCTCAACCGGGGTATCGGCAGACCGACCAACTGGGATAGTGAGGTCTTGGTCCCACCGGACCAGATCGGTATACGAACCATACAGAGGTCTTCGACCATCCAACTGGACCTGGACCTCATCCGGGATCGTAAGCACTCCATGTGACAGGTCTAGGCGAATACCATCTGGGACCATGAAATCCATTCCTAGTAAAGCGTCTTGACCAGCCAACTTGCCAACCCAAGCGCTGAAAAAGTAGACCAGCGATCCCGACAAAGTAATTTTCACACGCGTTCTTCTTTCGGTCATATAAGAGCTTTCGCCGATCCCGACGCATTCTTGTCTCTGGGTATCGTCTATACGACATCCAACCTTACGAGCAAAGGCGGAGTCGATTATCGATACTTCAGCTCCAGAGTCGAACAACATCGTCGCCTTCTGGTTATTAATCTTGCCACAGGCTTTCGACTGCTTGAACCATTTATCAGGAGCATGATACTTCCAGTATCCGCGGGATTCTCCAGGCAGCAAGTCCAACTGCATAACCACCTTAGTCCGGGAGTACTCATCGGTCTTCAGACTGTAGACCGGATGGTCTCGGTCGACGCAATTTGAAATAGAACGTGTATTGTCGGCCTTATCCTCCTTGCCGACATATGCATAGATGTGAACCGTAGAACGCTCGGCTCGATCCAGATTCCAACATGGCAAGCGTTCTAGTTTAACATCTTTTCTGCGTCAGGCGGCAGCATCCCCGCGTGCTTGTCCAGCACGTACCACTTGCGCATCATGTTAAAAAATTCTTCAATCTTGCAGTGGCCGGCCTCGTGGATCTCTCCACATGACTTGCATACGAAGAGGCAGTGGTCCGTCGGGTGACCGCTTCTCTTGCACTTCTTGCACACCATCTTCTTCCAGCAGTTTGGACCATCATGTTTGCTCGACCCACTGTGGGAGCACTTCTGACGAGGTCGGTCTGGATCGGACTTGCTTCCGTTCCTTCCCTTCCGGTCCACCTGGTCGGACTTCGACTTGGTCTTCGGGTCAGGTCCCGCAACATAGACGTAACTATACTGGTCTTCATCCGATGACTCCTGGCTGGATGGACTTCCACTTTCGCCTTCTGACCCCGTGCTGTCATCAGCTACAATTGCCTTGACCGCTCGGGTCGGTCTGGTCCAAGGTCTCTTGACCGGATCGGTCTGGGTCTTGGAACGATAGCGACCTGATCCACCAGCGGGCTTCGCTCTCATACTACGCGACTGTTGTAACGTCTGCAGGGTCTGTTCGACTTCGCCCGCATCTTTAAGACGCAGTAGATTAAGCTGGTCCGCCAGTTCTTGATCGTCAAGGGTACTAATATAGTGACCCACATGTTCTAAGGCGGCACCGTTTGGCGGGTTATTCTCTTTGATTGTTATGCCGGCGCGAAGTGCAGCCACGTTCAACCGATGCAAATACTCGATCGGTGCTTCGGCCCGCTTCTGCATATGGTGGTACTTACGGGCGCTTGAAAATACGGAATTACAATATTGACCTTCAAACTCCGCACATAACAGGTCCCAGTCAGACCGGACGCCCCAACCCAACTGTTGAATCCAGTTCGCAGCCGGTCCTTTTAACAAATCCCGGAAGATTAAACAGAGTTCGCTTTTTGGGGTCTGGTCTCGCAGGAACGCAGACTTGACCCGACTGAACCAAGACCGGGCATGGTCTTCATCAGCATCCATGCCGGTGAAGTCCTTGAGGTCGGTCGTCGCGGCCATACGGATGCACGGAATCGCAGCAGATCCAACGTCGTAGGCAGTAGTGGAGGCTAGGTTAGCCTTGCGCACCTTGCCTGCGCCTGTACCATCTGACCCACCATGGTCGTCAAGACCGCCGACCGACTCCATATCACAGTCACTTGTCTTGCTTGGTCTACGCGGTCTTGCCGGTTGCGGCTTTCGCCTTCCCTTGCCGGTTGGTTTATCACTTCTAATAGACTTATCCATAGATGTTACCGATTCCATATCCACATCTTTGCAAACATTGACACCTTGACAGGTAGACCGGTCTTGGACATGTGGGCGCATAGGTGGTCGAACCCGTTCTTCCATGAAATGTTGCATCATCGTCTCAAACATGGCTTGGACGTTGACTGGCGTCATGGGCAACGTGTTGATACCCTCTTTTTTCGAAACTGAGGCATGTGGGGCTTGCTGGAGCCCCGACTGGCAAGCAGCCCCTTGCTGCCGCATGTCCCTTTTATGTTCATACCGGGCATGGTCCACCCCCATGGTCATCCGCTCGACACCGGTCTCCAACTATAATGAGCTGTTAGAAGCCGGTGGAGACTGGTAGATGGATTCATCATCGGAACCAACGTCAACAATCTCTGTGGAGGCTTCGGCGACCTTCATTGCCGTGTTGGAAGTTGGGCGGCGAACCGCCCCCACCAGTGGCACCAAACGGTCGTGGAGGTCCGACATCGACTCCTCCAGTCTCCAAGCATCAAATTCAAACAATTTATTGACACCGGCGGGGTTCTGCATTTTAATGCCAACCTCCGCCAACATCGCCACAAAATTCTTGACGATCAGTAATGGTCGATCACTCTGGATCGTCTCGGTAGTGGGACCGAGAAGACGGTCGGGGATATGGAGGTCCAACATCCAAAAGACCTGGTTTTGGCGAACAAATCGCTTCAATTCAAAAACATAATACATCTTGTCCAGGTCTTGTTCGGTGATAGCCTCATCCCCGACCTTCGACTTTTCTTCGAAGTCGTCTTCGTCGGGTGGCATTCCCAGCCCTTTTCTGGGCACCTTGGGTACCTTGGGGACTTTAGGGAGGTAGACCGGATCGTTCATGTCAGCCTCCAAGTAATTTTCATCTTTTAGTTTTCCATCAATTTTTTCATTCATACACATAGGATCAGGACCAAGGTCCTGATCCTTTCCGGAACTATAGCAAGACCTGCTATAGTCCCGATCGGCTCCGGTGGGAGCTTTTTGGGGAGGAAAAAACTTATTAATCCCGATATGGTCCTCCGCCAGGCCAGATCGGACATCGCCATCTTTATCAACAACGAGAACGTAAGGCGATAGCCTTTCCTTACGTCCTCTCCAGAACGACTCCATATTCAAACCATTCAAATCTTCGAGTCCAATTTTTGATGGAATATCAGCAAGGTGATATCCACGATCACCAAGTGATCCGGGCACGCGCACCATTGTGGTGGAGTCAAGTTCAAAATCGAAAACATTAGCATCGATAACATGACTACCACCATCGCGCCCAGCCTTCCAACTTTTGGAGGGGGTACTCCGCGGACCACCACTCGAGATCTGGTCCGATCGTCCGCTGCAAGCAGACGACCGGTCGTCATCAGAACCCACTTGGTCCGATTGTTTAGTGTCCATCTCACCTTGTGTACCCGATGGAATGGTCTAGTTACACACTCGGTGGATCGGGATCGCAGATTGGATCGAAGCGGTCTTGAATAAAGAAGACCGATCTGGGTAGGTATCTCTGGGGCGGAACTCTTCACCCCAGACACAAACAGACCAAAACACTTCCAAGAGATAACTTCCAATAGGTCGATCGTCCAAACGATCAAGACCTGACCAATACGAAATAATAGAGAGTAGACCGACCGTTCCGGTCTAGCCCCTGACCAATACAAAATAAGACCAAAACCGGTCTAGTTTCCAACCAATATTAAAACAAGCCAATATGTCCGCGTAAAGACCCAATATGCTCGTGAAACCCCACAAACGATATCTCCACGCCAAGACCAATCCAGTGAATAGCACGTTCCAAACGTACTTGAGTTGAGGTGTTGAGATCGCCAAATCGTACTCCCGTCGAGGGACTTACGGTGGGCCAAAGTGCGCGTGCGGCGCGTCCATACAGGGTAATGGGCGAGAGGGGATAATTCGACCCTCTGCCCCCAAACACTCCGCGGCGGGTGGAGGAGACTAGTGTACGAAAAGGGAAGAACGGCGAACCCTAGCTGTGGTGTGAACCAAGACCAGAAGAGGTTTCAGCCACTTATCCGAAAGCTAAAAGATTTCCTTACATAAAGGTATAACCTCTGTCCTAAAAGGTAAAACCCCAACTAAAATACTACTACCCTATAGTCCCTAAATGTACCCCCACAAAAATATGTAAAATACCCAAAGTCGGGTGACTCATCAAAACTTGCGTTCTTGACACTTCTTGAGTCTGATAGGCTGAAAATCCCCCCTTGTTTAAACCAATCCGAAATTAGACCAAATGCCTTGACAAAACTTGACCAGAAGTGTGCCAAATTTTGGGCACGCTTCTCCACAAAAGCACTCTAGCTGAACTGAGTGTGAGCAGCGTACCGAGTACTCGGTACGCTGGATTAGTTGACAACGAGAGTTTGACTTGTGGGAGCCGTTTGAGGTACCGGGGGCGAACAGCCCAGACCTTTTGGAAACGTTCGTACAACAGGCTTCTGCTCAAACTCAACGTAGTGTTCGGTAGCACTTCATGTTCTCGCGTTCGCACGTCAATCGAACGTGTCACGTCGTCAGGTACTGCGTAACGCAGTACCTATGCATTCCCTCTTCGGTGATGTGCAGTGCTCCAATTGAACAAAGGGGACAGGAACTCCGCAATAATTTCCTGCTTCGACACAGTCAAAGTGGAATGGCTCCACTTTGCCTACAATCAAATGGTTTAAGAAGCGTTCGCGCAAGGTTTCGCACCTTGTTCTCATAATCTTCTGGACTTTTGTTGTAAAAAAACTAAAGTGTTCCACGATTGACATCTATAGGGGGTTTCAAATTTAGGTGATTTCGACTAATTTTTGTAAATGAAATGGTCGACCATTTGGTCGATTTTTCGTCGATTTCGGAAATCGACTAGCCCCGAGGTAGTCGATTTCATTTTGGCGAAATGGACGATTTTCTTTCTCGAAATCGCCGCCCTGTACCCTAACCCCAGACACACGCACCAACTACATCCTTTGGCACGTACAGTACGGAATATAATTAGTTCGACTCGTAAAACATAACCAACCATCTATTCCCGAAACCGATCTGCTTGTGCGCGCTATGCCTAAGCTATCAGTGAGGCGCCCTTAAAAAAGGAATCAATAGAGCCGGCCGCGCTCTTGTCGTCGTCATCAAGACCTTCACTTTCCATTCCGTTGCTCTCGTCTTCTTTTTCTTCGTCGCTTTCGTCCTCCTCTTCCTCTGCGTCGCTTTCGTCCTCCTATTCTTCGTCGTCGCTATCCACTTCACTTAGACTAGTCAAGGTATCTCCATCCTCGGAAGCGTCTGCACGAGTGCCAGGCTCGACGATCGTCACGTCTTCTTCTCTATCAGAACGCTCGCAACGTTTCGTTGCCATAGCGACTCCCGTGCACTTGCGCTTCATGCACTACTTAACAGAAAACTGTAAGAGAGAGGGGTACGAATGTTGGGCACTCTGCACACCAACTTGCCGTCGTCGTTCGTCCACTTTCGTGCTTTGCCTGGACGAGTCCACGTTCGTGTTCGAGCATTGCTTTGTGCTCATTGTACGACGAGACCGGACGTACGTACAATCAGTCACTCACGTGTTCGTGACGGTTGGGTGAACAATGTCGTTATGTAGGTAACAGTAGTATCTATCTTCTTCAACCATGCAAGTCTAAACCCATGGGTTTAACCCTCTAAATACGTACAAAAGCCAGCCCGTCGATATCTATCTTCTTCTACAATTCAAGTCGAAACCCATGGGTTCATGCCTCTAAATACGTGCAAAACCAGCCCTTCGAGCAGTCTTTCACATACATGCACCCGAAAAGCGTCGCATCCATTATTGCTGCTGATGATCCAATTTCGAAACGGTTATGTGAAACGTGAGACGACAGCCATGAGTTTGCATCGAGCAGCTCGCCGACACCAATGGTGCATTCTATTAATTTTATATGTTTCCGTCCTATCACAATCATTAATTGCTATTTATTTCTCAGTCTGCAGTGAATATTCTCTCTGGACCTCGTGCTTCGACCAGTAACATCAATCTTGGGTCTCTTTATACTTCGTTTAATGATTTGCTGTGCTCCCGTTTTCGCTTAACGACAAGTGATGACATCTGCCGAGACAGTTTAAGTTCGAAATTGGGATCTCCAGATGTGACATGGCCTCGCATTAATGAGGAGCAGGAAGAAGAAAAGGTGGAAGAAGATGAGGAATTGTTGCGATGCAACATCCATGGATTGTACTCAATCCCTATGTCTCGAGGGATGCATTTGGACTTCTCTCTTCCAGCACGTCTTACAGATTCCCATCGTTCAATTTCAATTCCACCGCGACGGATGCAGTTATATGGAACGCATTGGAGTAATTCATCGAGTTTTCACAGCTCTCATCAGTCATCCAATCAGATGACAACTCAAAGTGGAGAACACCGCATGCGAATCTGTCCACGTCTTGATCGACACGATGATTCATCAGAACGATCTATCGCCCATTCTTATAGGCAAGAATTTGATCATGACCAGCTGGAGCCTTGTGTACGTCGTCATTGGCAATACCACTGGGTATCTGATCCTCCACAAGTGCCACCTATATCGTCACCTGTAGCCTCCTCACCAGTGATATCGAACCCATGCACCGATCTTACCTGCACACGTTCGTACACCTGCATCTCATCCGCGGACCTTGACTGATGAGGAGGCTTCACTAGCGCTTGCACGATATTTACAACAACAAGAGTTAAGTGAAAAGCTGCAATTTGATACCTCTGGTATTGAATCATATAACCGTATACTTTTGCTTTCAGTATATTTCAGCCTACGAAGAGTATGAGGTACGTTTTCTTGAGATGTATCTTGATCAAGAATACAACCACCAAATTTATGGTCATACCAGCTCAGACTTTATGAATAACCAGTTCTATATTGATCCAGACAATATGAATTATGAAGAACTTTTAAGGCTTGGAGAAGAGGTAGGAGATGTGAAAAAGGATATGTGGCGACAAAAGGCGTGTGAGGTATTACCGAGTCTCCCAACCCATCACTAGACCCCTGATGACAACGAAGACACGTACGTTTTCTCCATCTTGTGCCATGTTCTCTTCAGTTGATATTGTGAATTTGTGGTGAAGTGGAGTCTTTATTTACAGCATGAAGAAGGTGATCTGAGGCATTTATTAATTCATGGTGTATTTTTCACGCCAAACTCTACACGTTAGCACGATGACGCTTTTTACGCTGGTGATTTCTTCAAACACTGAATATTAGTGTCAAAGATTGTGTCATGCCTTCAATAGGTGAACAATATGAACACTTAGTGTATCATGGTGTTAGTAGTGCGATGCTTCTGTCTTCTAGCAAGATGCTTCTATCCACCACTAGCACCAAGTGATGCTTCTCGCACTTTCACAATGTCTTGGCAAAGTTGTTTTGGGCTCTAGCATCATGGCAGTGACTCTAACGCTAAGTTGAGCGTCTTCAACTCCATAAATTTTCAGCAACTAGGTGCACTAGGGAACACGAGATAACAGAGCAACCAGATTATGGAAACATACCATCAGCAACACCACTGAAAAACAAGACATATGCACAACTTACCGGAAAAACGGCGGATTCATACAGAGCGTCAGAACCAACGAAAAGTCATGCACCCTCGGCTTCATAATTCAACACCAAGTGGCGCTAGGGCACACAAGATAACAGAATAACCAGACCATGGAAACAACCATCAGCAACGCTACAGAAAGATAAGCCATAGGCGCAACTTACCAGCACAACGGCGGATTCATACCGAGCGACAGAGCCAACGAAAAGTTATGCGCCCTCGGCTTCATAATACGTCACCAAATGGCGCTAGGGCACACGGGATAACTGATTAACCAGAATATGGAAACATACCATCAGCAACACCACTGAAAGACAAGACATAGGCACAACTTATCAGCACAACGGCGGATTCATACAGAGCGGCAGAACCAACGAGAAGTCATGCGCCCTCGGCTTCATAATTAAACACCAAGTGGCGCTAGGGCACACAAGATAACAGAATAACTAGATCATGCAAACAAACCATCAGCAACGCTACAGAAAGACAAGACATAGGCGCAACTTACCAGAACAACGGCGGATTCATACCGAGCGACAGAGCCAACGAAAACTTATGCGCCCTCGGCTTCATAATGCGTCACCAAACGGCGCTAGGGCACACGGGATAACATAGTAACCAGACCACGGACACAAACCATCAGCAACGCCACAGAAAGATAAGATATAGGCGCAACTTACCAGTACAACGGCGGATTCACGCAGAGCGGCAGAGCCAACGAAAAGTTATGCGCCCTCGGCTGCTTGAGTTGATCGCCTAGATGTTCCTGGATGTTCTCAAGTGGTTAAGTATTTTGATTTTGGATGAGCAATTTTGACCAATCATCAGCGACCTGCAACGGCCAGATCGCGAATGGCAAATCTGATCAATCAAGTTCCAGAGGGTGCGACGGCCAGATCGCGACTGTAGCCGGTGCGTATATGCACGGTGCGGTTAGCGCACAGAGGAAGGTTTTCCTTAAAGCGGCGTTCGCCGCTACTTAGCCGATACGCCCTTATTAAGGGCTTAGTAGGAGAGAGCTCTCCTACTCGAGCCAATATTCCCGGGTTAGTTTACTCTAGCCTGTACTAGTGCCTTAACGGCAAGGCTCCCTTACAAAGGGTATAGCTAAGGGGAGGGCTCCCCTTACGCTACGGCACTCACTACACGCACGACCGGTCGAGGTCGTGCGTCTGTACTACGGAGTGGAAAGTAAACTGAATATATATTTAATATGTAATTATTTAAACTAATATAAACTATATGTAACACTAAGTAGAATATTCCTAATTCATACCTAGCTAAAATGTAGTATACACACCTGTGTACTGACACGTGGATGGCTGACACCACCACACCAAGGGACCATGCCCTGATTGGTTAAAATAACCAAAGGTTCGAAACCTTTCAGCCCGGCCAATACTGGCCTCAACCGTGGTGTACCAATGTACACCAACACTCAGTGTTACCCGAATGTAACCCCGTTACAGCGACGGCTAGATCGCGACGGCCAGATCGCGATGGCAAATATGATCAATCAAGTTACAGAGAGTGCGACGGCCAGATCGCGACGGCCAGATCGCGAATGGAAAATCTGATCAATCAAGTCACAGAGGGTTCGACGGCCAGATCGCGATGTACAGATCGCGACGGCAAATCTGATCAATAAAGTTACATAGGGTGCGATGGCCATATCGCAACGGCAAATCTGATCAATCAAATTATAGAGGATTTTGACGTCCCCTGAGTCCAGTATTGAAGTCAGCGCTGAAGTAACCAAGAAGTAGTGGGTGAGAAAAGTGATTGACTTTGATGTAGGAGTTGGTAACACTTAATAGAACGAAATTTCCCCTGAACTGGTAAGATCTATGGCGGCCCTTAAGAATCAAAAACCTTCTTTTTTTGATCCCATACAAAAACCAAGTGTAATACAAGTAAGTCGATGAGCGCACGCCCTAGTGAGTGGAGCAGCAGCCGGTTGAAGCGCGCTAGTGTTGGGAGCAGCCCAGAACCACCTGTGGAAGTGTGCCCCAAGTGTATTTGATTGATTTGATGTTCGGGCGTAAGTATTAAGTGTGGTGGAGCGGATGATCAAAGTTTTTGACGCTTGATCAGGCGGTACCACGGCGCCCGGACTGCCGACTAACGAAGGGGGTACTCCGGTTGTCCTTGACTGCTTGTGTTTCTGCTCACCTTGTGTACCCGACAACTTAGGCGTGGGTCGCTCTCCAGGTGGAGGGGATGTAGACACGGCAATTCCTTGATGCAATATTGGGGAACTTGTAATGAGTCGATCGAGGTGCTGATAAGACGTGATCCGGTGTAATAGAGCTCAAATCAGGTGCGAACTGGCTTGATCAGCAGTGATCAGGTTTGGGCAGGCAGAGACAGTCGTTGATCAGCTGTGATCAGGCTTGATCAGGCTTGATCAGGCAC
>CM047583.1:3700239-3760382 GCA_026184515.1 Peronosclerospora sorghi | reverse complement strand
TTTACATTGCGATACTATGCCTTCGTTTGTAGCGACTGCTCCGGGTGGTAAGGTAGCAGAATGCTGGCATTAAATCAATTACAGAATTTGAAGATTCGGCTGTAATACGACGAGCAGCTACGACAAAAATTTGCATTGCTGCTGTTTTTTTTTACATTGCTATACTATTCCTTCGTTTGTAGCGACTGCTTCGGGTGCTGAGGGAGAAGAATGCTGGCACTAAATCAATTACAGAATTGGAAGATGCGACTGTAATACCCGACAAGCAGGTAAGACAAAAATTTGCATTGCTGTTGTGTTTTTTTACATTGCGATACTATGCCTTCGTTCGTAGCGACTGCTCCGGGTACTAAGGTAGCGGGATGCTGGCATCAAATCAATTAAAGAATTGGAATATGCTGCTGTAATACGACGAGAAGGTACGACAAAAATTTGCATTGTGCTGTTTTGTTTTTACATTGCTATACTATACCTTCGTTTGAATTTTGTAGCGACTGCTCCGGGTGCTAAGAGAGCATAATGCTGGCGGGTGGCATCGCTGTCCGGATTCGAGTATGAACATGAGAACGGCTGATAAGGTATCAAAAAGTAAGGAAGCTATCAAGGAAAAACTCCATTCGATGGGATTGCCTGCTTCTATCGAAGCTTTCGAAAAGACCAGCGACGAAGGCATTCCGCGCTCGAAATGTCAGCGCATACAGTACGTCAAGGCAACACGAAGCTCGATTACAATGACAACTCATGTATCGAATGAAAATTCGGTAGTGCTTTTTATTCTACAGTATCTTGAAGAGAATGAAAATATGTGTGACGATGTCGAGAAAAAGCTGCACTCGATCGAGTCACTGCTGAGGCAAGACGAAATTAAAGACAACGTGTGCCGGGGAATTACGGTGAAACGAAATGGGCTCGGCCACAATCTACCATGTTCAATCAGGACTTTCTAGCATATAGTGATCGCTAAAAAGGTTGGGTGATGCAAGCGAAGACTTCCGGTGACTCGCAAGGTTCCGCGGGGGAAAAGTTTGGCGTATCGCGTACGGCCGTGACGAAAATGGTGAAATAACGGGCGGCGATCTCGGCGCAAGCACTGGTGGAGAACGCTCGAAGTAGTCGGAAAGTGCTACAATATCAACATAAATTGAGTGTGATTGAAGATATTCTGTACAAGTAAGTGGCAGATGTTAAATTATTAGGTTGTAGAGCTATCGTTGGAGGAAGACGGGCTAACGGCTGAGGATGAAAACCGAAAAGTAAGCTTTATTTAAATCGCTTTTACCTCAAAAAAATGAATGGCTATCATAAGCCGTGAACTCTCAGCCACTAATCTTGCGCCCTGTCTCCACTACTTATATTAATTACCTAACTCTAGGTAATTACGCTTTGTAATATACCTTTGGAGTTTTTTTGTCTAATCACGTGATACCTGACCGTTCACGACATAACCGTTCACTACACGACCGTTCACGACATGACCGTTCACGACATGACCGTTCACGACATGACCGTTCACTACATGACCTTCACGACAGCAACATCACTCACTAATACTCTCCCTTGATGTGTGCGTGAAACGTGCATACTACACTGCCATGCCCAGACCCTTGATAAACTTGTTATGCTTGTCCTTGGGAAGTGCCTTGGTGAATCCGTCCGCGACCATTTCTTCTGTCGGCTTGAACTCGAGCGTATTCACCTCACTTTCAACCTTTTGCCGCAGAAGATGAAACTTAATGTCGATGTGCTTCGTGCGTGATTGATACACAGGATTCTTAGCCAGTGCGATGCATCCTTGATTGTCTTGAAAAATCTTCGTCTCCATCTTCGTACAGTACTCCAGGTCCTTGATTAGACGTCGAAGCCAAATCACTTCCTGCGTCGCGCTGTACAAACTCATGTACTCTGCTTCGGTGCTTGAGGTCGCGACGGTTGACTGGCGCTTAGAGTTCCACGATATCGCGCTCCCATTCAAAAAGAAGATATATCCGGTTGTCGAACGCCGCGTGTCGAGGTCTCTGGCCCAATTAGCATCCGCGTATCCAATGAGCTCTCCCTTGTTGAAGCCGTTAAACACGATGCTCATGGCTTGCGTCGTCTTCAAATACTTGAGAATTCGCTTCGCCGCTGTCCAGTGAGACTTGTTGTAGCGCTCGCAGTGTTTCGCAACTTCGCCAACGGCGTGCGCGATGTCCGGTCGCGTACATGTAGCTATGTACATCAATGCACCCACAATCTTGCGATACGGGTACTTGGGAACAAAAACTTCTTCTTGATGCATCTTCATCAGCTTCGAGTTGCTGTCCGCTGGTATGTGCACGTCCTTGCACTTATCAACGCCAAACTTCTCCGAAAGTCGCTTGATATACGCCATTTGATTCATCTTAATGACGCGCTCTTCACGCTTGCGATGAATCTCGATCCCGATGCAGTACTTCAGATCTCCAAGATCTTTGATGCTAAATTCCTTTTTCAGCGCATTCTTGATACTCGCGATGTGATCCTTAGTTTTGCAAAACAGCATCAAGTCGTCCACGTAGATCACGATGATGCTGTACTCCTCTTCAGTCAATCGAAAAAACGCACACGGGTCAGCCGTACTGATCTTGGATCCTTGATCTTCTAAATGACGATTCAACTTGTTGTTCCACTGGCGTGACGCTTGCTTGGTCCCGTAGAGTGCCTTCTGCAGCAAACACTTCTTCGTCGGACTCCATTCGTCTTCAAAGCCGTCAGGTTGGTCCATGTAGATCTCCTCTTCCACATCACCGTAGAGAAACGCTGTATCAACATCGACGTTCTTTGCTTCTAGATCCTCATCTGCAGCGATGACCAACACTGTGTTGATGGTTGACTTGCGCGCCACTGGTGCAAAAGTCTCATTGTAGTCGATTCCAGGCCGCTGCGAAAACCCTTTTGCGACCAGACGCGCTTTGAACTTGATAATCGCTCCGCTTGGATCAAGGTTGATCCTAAATACCCACTTGCATCCGACAGCCTTTTTGTTTGGTGGCATGTTCACCAGCTTCCATGTGCTGTGTTCTTCGAGAGACTTCATCTCGCCCTTCATTGCTTCCAGCCATTGTTTCTTGTAGTTGCTTTTCAGCACTTCTTCATAACTGGACGCCTGTTCTCCATCTTCTTCAGCTGATAAACAGTAGAAGGAGTCCCATTCACCTTCATAGTCGTCCAGATTAAATTGAACGCGACGGAGTTTTGGAAACTCCTGTTCGTAACGAACCACGCCGCGCTTCTTCCGAATCGGTCGCACCATCCACTCACTCTTCTTCTCCATTCCGTCCTGGCGTGTTGGATGCTTGAGTTGGAATGGAACTTCTTGGTCGATCTTCCAGATCATTAACATATCTGTTCTGCGCTCGTGATATTGGCGTATGTGAAACTTCTTGTGACGTCGGTATATACATGTCTTCATCGTGTATTGGCGCATCCAAAGTTTCCACATCTTCGACGACGTCGAAGATTCGTGTGTCCTTGTTCTTCGACACTTTCGGGATGAGGTGTTCAACGAACGTTACGCTTATTGAAATCACTATCGAGCCATCGTCAGCGTTAAGAAGCCGATACGACTTTTGGTCCTTGGCGTAGCCGAGAAAGAAACATCTTACGCCCGAGTCGTCCAGCTTGTGTCTCTTTTACTTCGCCACGTGCGCATAGCATTGCGCACCAAACACGCGCATATGCTCGATGCGCGGGACCTTCTTGAACGATATCTAGAAAGGGCTAGATTTCTTGTTCGATGCATTTGGCAAGATATTGCGGATGTCTGCCGCCGTCATAAGTGCCTCGCACCAATAAGGCTTGTCCAGACCGCTGTCCTTGAGCATGCAGCGCGTCATTTCCACTAGTGTGCGATTCATACGCTCCGCCATCCCATTCTGTTCTGGATTATAAGGGACCGTGAACTCTTGCTTGACGAACTTTGCCTTGCAAAAGTTCCTTATCTCCGCATTACGGTACTCGCCTCCGTTTTCGATCCGCAGTACCTTGACTGTTATTCCAGGCATAGTCTTCATCTCTTCGTATAATCGCTTGAACGCACTCGAAACTTCGCTTTTCTTTCGCAACGGATACACCGTCACATACCGGCTCTTCATCATGATAAAAGTCACGATATACTCGAAACCGGATTTAGACGCTGGCGTGATAGGTCCGAGAACGTCAGAGCTCACCACAGCGTCCGAGCGCGAATTCTCCCTGGTTTCAGCATTTTCGTTGCTTGTCTTGAATGACTTGCGCACTTGCTTCGACGTAGCGCATACGTAACACACAACGTTCGGCTTTATCTTCGCGTCCTTGATTCTTCCGTTCTTGACCATGACGTTCAATGTGTCATACGACGCGTGACCCAGTCTTCGGTGCCACAGCTCGGTCGTCTCTTCAACAACGTGGCACTCCGCATTAGCAGCAATATTCATGTACATGATAGATCCCTGCTTCCTCCCGGTAGCGACCGGTATCCCATTAGGTTTCACCACGCACTCGTTTCGCGTGATCTCGACTTTCATCCCACGAGTTGCCGCTGCCGTGAGCGAAAATAAATTTTTCGACAAATCTTGTACGTGGGGCGTTTTCTCAAGGCGAGCATCGATCCACGTCTGCCCAGTCTAAACGCGCAGCTTTACCGACCCGTGGCCGATGACTTTCAGCTTCACATCACTCTTCGCGCTTGAAACAACGCGCTCATGCTGTACTTCCTCGTACTCTTCAAACGCATCACGATCCATGCACATGTGTGCCGAAGCACCGCTGTCCATGACCCAGCAGTCGCTTTTAAGACCTTCACAGACGTTGAATGCGACGTTTGACTGATCATGTACTTGCTCTCTTGGACCTCGACTTGAGCGACAGTCCCTCGCGTAGTGTCTACCTTGCCACAGTTGTAGCAGGTTACCGATGGTGATTTAGCACGCCGCCCTTGCTGCTTCTTCATATGCTGCTTGACCTTCTTCTTCCCGGTGTAGAGTGCCGTTGCTTCTTCAATGCGTGTCGCCTCCTTTTGACGAACTTCCTCAGACATCAGCTTTTTTACGAGATCGCTAAAGCTGAAGCTGGCCACTGCCATTCGGAATGCCTGCACCAAACTCTCGTAGCATGGGGTCAGACTACGTAGCATCACCGCGCAAACATCCTCTTCGCTTGGGCCGCGGCTTGCGCGATTAATCTTCATCACGAGGTCTTCCATCTCCGTGACATGGCCGCTCATACTTGATGCCGTATACGAAAACGAAGCAAACTTCTCCTTCAACCATAGCCGGTTCGCCATGTCATGAGAATGATGAAACTTCGCCAACCTTCCCCATGACTCTCTCGCAGTAGCCGAGTCAATAACGTGCATTAACTGCGAGTCACTGAGGTTTAGCACGATTGTGGCGTGGTCTTGCTGTTCCTTGTCCACGCTTCTTGTCTCTTCGCCCTCGATGACGACCCACAACCCCTTGGACATCAAATACATCTTCATCTTGTAGCTCCACACCCATAATTCGAACCGTCTAAAGGCTCAACCTTGAATCCGGAGTCGTTACTTGTGCTCATAACCTGTAAAATTATTAGGTTGTAGAGCTATCGTTGGCGGAAGACGGGCTAACGGCCGAGGGTGAAAACCGAAAAGTAAGCTTTATTTAATTCACTTTTACCTCAAAAAAGTGAATGGAAATCATAAGCCGTGAACTCTCAGCCACTAATCTTGCGCCCTGTCTCCACTACTTATATTAATTACCTAACTCTAGGTAATTACGCTTTGTAATATACATTTGGAGTTTTTTGTCTAATCACGTGATACCTGACCGTTCACGACATAACCGTTCACTACACGACCGTTCACGACATGACCGTTCACGACATGACCGTTCACGACATGACCGCTCACGACAGAAACATCACTCACTAATAGCAGATGCAGATGGAACTGGACGCGCCAAGTGTCAAGATCACGGGCGAGCTGATGCAGTCGAAAGCGATGGAATTTCGGAATAAAATCTTGGCCGATTACAGCAGTGACTTGTCGGCCGAAGTGATCATGTCGCTCAAGGGTTTTAAGGCTTCAAATGGATGGCTGCATCGGTATATGAAGCGACGGAGGATGCGCTCACTCCCCAAGATGAAGCACGAGCCAACTCATGGTGCAATGTTGGCCGACAAGATAAATGCGGATGACCGCGTTCAAAGAGTGCGGGAGCTGCTCTTGACCGTGAGTCCAAGCTGCATCTAGAACTTGGATGAAATCACGATGCGCCATCGCTCGACTTCGATGATACTGGACTCGATTTTGAATATGGTCGCTCGGAGTTTAGAGCGCATTTCCATTGCCGTTGCCATGAGTGCAACGGGGGAAAAGCTCTACTTGCAAGTGGTAGGAAAGGATCCCAGGCCCGAGTCGCTGCGCGGTATAGACCCATTAACGAGTTTTAGGATTCAGTATCGAGACAATGGTCGCGCGGCCCACGATGTGCATGCGATTAGTGACTTTATTCACGCTATGAATCATGAAGCCAAGATGCGAAAACAGGTGTGGTATCTCGTGCTCGATACTTGTACTGCTCACGTTGCGACTGCAAATGCACTGCAGTCGTCAGGTTCGATCCAGACAGGCTTCATCTTTGAATTGATTGTGCTTCCTGGCGTCGTGAGAAACACATCTCATACGTGCACGCCGTCGAGCACTCGCTCTTTCGTGGTTTACATCGTGATGTTGCTGGACGTGAGCGCGGGTCAAATAGTAGTTCAACCAATGCTCGTCAAGCATGTTCGCCCACCCCCATTCCTGTCAACGTACATACGAAGCGAGGTGGTGGCGTTGGCCTTAAACCACCAAGTGGTGAAAGTAGTCTGCGGTCTCTATGGGGACTAGATTGGCTGTATCGTATTCCATGGAATATGGAAGTTAAGATTGTGGGTCGACCAGGGAGTGGTCCTCCGTTGAACCTCATCTTGTAAACTTATAAGGATGGCGCAATGCGCGACGAGGATGAGAGTACCGGCATCGGTGACGAACTTCGCATGAACTCCCTTCGTGTGGAAGGAATTGTTGTTGACGCGCGTAAGATGTCACAACTTGTTGTGGTAAACTCACAGCAAACATTGCAGGATTGTTTGTTCCTGGGTACACAACCGGTAGATCGCCGCGGATTCACTAAGCCTCCTCCCCAAAGCAATGGAGGCTCCGTAACCACGAGCGGATCATCTAATGGTACCTGGACTGCTCTTTCAAGTGATATCCAACAGAAAATGCTGCGTGCGCGATCGGCGTCAAACTCGGATGGAGGAAGTATGGACCGTACTTCAGAATCTATGTCTTTTTCCTTTGACTTTGCCGACACTGGATCATCGGTTGACTCCGCAAAGGAAGAAATAAGGATTGGAGCTTTTGTCAGCCGGAACAACGCTCATCGCAGTTCTTGTCGGCACCAGAGCGTTCACTGTGCGCTCCTGGTGAACGTGCAGTGTGGAACTTTCGGGTAGAGATGGACTCTGGTGGGGGTTCTAGCAGTTCAAATGGCACCGTTAAACGCCTTTTGCTGAAGTCCGTCGAATTCACGCTACAACTTCTACCTCTTCGTCCGCGAACGGTGCCACTACCAGTACACTTATACGGTGAACTGGCTAAAACGAGTACTGGGTGCCAGATTTGCACGCATTTGGGCATTTACAGAATTTGTTGCCTGTCTTCGAGATGCTGCGAGTGTTCTGCTTGAAAAGCGTGCTGCATTATGGGCGCTGGGGCACGTGTCGGCCACACCACGTGGTTGTGATCTAATAAGCCACTACGCACACGACTTCGTGGAGATTATCGTGAAGAGAGCACACAAATTAAGATGGCGCTACGCTGCGGGAGACAGTCATTGCATTAGGGTCTCGAACTGGCGAGGCGTTTGACCGCTTTGTGCGTCCAGAAGACAACGTTTGGTCCAAATGAAGGTGCCTAACGTTGTAACAAGAAGCTGGGCATAATTCGTAGGCTTTCACAATGTCTTCGAAGTTGATCTTTTCGTTGCAACCGCTAAGTTGTAGGTAGTACGGGGGTAGGATGTTAAGCTTGGCCGCTTGTTGCAGCTGTTTTGTCTTCTCCCCAAACATAATCCCGTACTGAAAGTAAGTATGCAATGGAAATGGTAGTTTAAGAACTTTGCTATACTATGCATCATCCGTTTGCGCATGTACCAAGATTCTTCGCAACAAGACCCCAGTAGTCAAACTTATTTTCCAGCAAGTGAAGTTTATTGTTTCTTGGACGAGCGTGGCGACATGAATGTCGTTAGCATAATCGAAACTTTTGAATACCCAAGAGTTTCGATAATGCTATTGACACAAGAATGCAACGGCACCAATAGCGGGGAGAGGCAGAGAAAACCATTCTCGCTGAAACGTTAGACGTCTGGCCCGACATCATCGGTATGTAAAGGTTCTTGAGGGGCGCAGAGGGTCTCAGCTTAATGGCAGTCCTATCATTTTATCCAATGTCAATAATCTTGATTTTAAGCCTTACACTTGCAAACAAATATTACCCATAATTGACCTACGTACAAGAGGATTGCCCACTTGCAGCTTTCAGTCTGTTGTTTGAATGACTTTCATGACTTCAAAAAAACCATCAATTTTAAGAATCGATACAAACTTGTTGTCAAGATCGAGCAGTTCAATGGGACTACATGTCAAATCATCAAGCTGGATAGTATAGGATTCTACTGTCGAGCCGTGAACGCGTTGACCTTTCACGCAAAGTTTCGAGAGCACGTGGTCGATTGATGCGGCGTAAATTTTGGGATTTCTCGGGCTATGACGATCCGTCGCACTATTCTACCATAAAATACTTCCCAAAATGTGACAGAAAGCCAACGCGGGGATCTCTCTCTTTGACAACTGATGATTAAGCCACGACCAGTCCATATAGTCCTGTGTTAAAAATAGTCTACTTATTTTAATTATTAAAATTAGAGCATCTCCACCGGTTCGTGCTATATATTATATCAAATTGTAGCTGCCTAGTATAACAAGCCTCAATTTATTTAACAAATTCGGAGCACGGAATCATTCGAGAAAAGCTGGACAAAAACCATGAGAGGTTGGATGCATTATCGTGGTCAAAAAAACAAGGCTCGATCAAGAGTTGTCACAGCCCTGATTTGTTTATGAAACGTGTGGAAGCGAATGGCGACTGGGGTTTATTCTGTCTAAAAGAAGCACCTGGGTTGTACGAATGTTAAACGACGAGTTTGAAAAGTTGTACGAACAGTATGAAAAAGATGGACGGTCGCGCAAGACCCTGAAAGCCCAGCAACTGGCTTTTAAAAAACGAGCAACCCCGTTAGTGCTTGCAGCTCGACGAGGTCACCTTGTCTATATATATAATAGAATTCGATCCGTCTTTTGGTGTACGTAGATCGATATATACAATAGACTATATGTTTGGTGTACGTAGCTCTCATTTTGATTGGCTGAAATTGACTGACTTATGTAGAATAGCATCCTGCCTGTTAGGTACACCAACCTACATATATGCATACAAGAGCAACGTCTCCCGCACACATAAAAGTGCTATTACCTGCTGAGAACAGAGCTGGCGTGAAGTCATGCGAAACGTTGTATATGAAGAGGCGCTCAATTAGATAAAATATAGAATATAGTTTATATCTAATTGCCGTGACTTCGCATTTTTCTCAGGTCAACCCCAATTTACATTCTGCAGTGTTACAAATATTAGATTAATTTCCCCGTTGGTACAACGGGGACTATGCTAGTATATATAAAAAAGAATACCGTCTGTACGATGGTCCTTTTCCAGCCTTTTGATTGGGCGGTGCTCTGTCATGGGGGCAGGGGGGTAGTGGGGTGCGGTTAGCTGGGGCGAAAAAATAGCGAAATACATGGGGGCAAGTTTTGTAGACGGACAGGCGGTTTTTATGCCCTTCCGCGTCGGTACGACGGGTACCTACACTTGTCTATATAATAACAGAATTCATGTCGTTTTGATGCCGTACCTAAGCGAATATATATTGATCTATGTATGAATTTGAATAAGTATGCGATCCGGTTACCTAAGCCAATTATCTTGATCTAAGTATGAATTCGATTAAGTACCCGATCCCATGTACTGGAGCGTGACTCAAAGAAGTCCCGGATTGGCAGAGGACGTGGCAAGTGGTGACATTGGCGGCTCAGTAAGCGTCGGTGATGCTGCCGGAGATCATGGAGGAATTGGTGGCGGTGTGAAATGTACGTTACACGCTAGAATCCAGTGTTTCGTGTGAATCATGTTTTATGGTATAGTTAAAAGTTGTGAGGTAGACCTTTTCTGAGGAAGTCCATTCAGCAGAACGAAAAGCATGCTGCAGAGAACAACCGAGAGATAGCGGTGACCACGTAGGTTTATTGTTATAGGTGATAGTGTTGTACTGACGCTGTTTACGTTTTGACGGCTCAGGATTTGACAAAACACAACGCAGAGAACCAGCGCAAACTCAAGGCCTCATGTGCTGCCATGGGCTTTGAGGTGCGTTGCACAAGTGCTGTCAGTAAATCTGTAGGAAGCATTTACAATCGTCATGTTCAGGGACAAAACTTTCGTCACGTAGGTTTATTGTTATAGGTGACCGGTATCATCATCATGATCCTACTGAAGCTCCCAAATCGGACTAAGCTGGCCATTTTCTCGGACTTTTGCAGGTAACAAACATGCCGTGCACTTCCTTCATGCACACACAAATGCTAAAACTTCGATGGTTTGTGAATGTTTTCACTATAGGTTCACACGTGATCACGGCATCGAGAAGGACGAGTCCGAGTATTTGGCTGCTGTTTCAGAGGATATTGTAGTGACAGCCGAAGTTCTCGGCCTATCAAGACATTTCCTTCAAGACTGTCAATCGCGAGTGGGAGTATTCGCACAAGCGCGGCTTCAAGTGTGTCGTTGAGCGCGGCATCCCGCACCACTACTTTACCTTTAAACGTCACCGGTATCGCCGTTAAGTGCGCCGTCCTGGAAAGGCAACCTTCCCTTCTGCTCCGTAGGTTCGTTTTGCTACACCTCCTTATTTTTCCACTAAGTACGCATGTGAGTGTGTGTAGTATGTATGTATCTATATAGTAAGAGAAAGATTATAATCTTCTATGTAATAACAGAATTAATGTCGTGCTCAATGTACGAGATTGCACGCAGTCGTTAACGCCAAAAAAATAAACTCTTTTCTTTGTGGTTTCAAAGTAAATGAAGTTTACTTTATTTTCAATGAAATTTCTATGAAACAGTTCGTCGGAACGACGGATACCATTCCCTAGTCTATATAATAACAGAATTCATGTCGTTGTGATGCCGTACCTAAGCGAATATATCTTGATCTATGTATGAATTTGAATAAGTGTGCGATCCCGTTACCTAAGCCAATTATCTTGATCTAAGTATGAATTCGATTAAGTACCCGATCCCATGTACTGGAGCGTGACTCAAAGAAGTCCCGGCTTGGCAGGGGACGTGGCAATTGGTGGTATTGGCGGCTCAGTAGGCGGCGGTGCTGCTGCCGGAGATCATGGAGGAATTTGTGGCGGTATGAAATGTACGTTACCCGCTAGAAGCCAGTGTTTCGTGTGAATCATGTTTTAAGGTATAGTTTAAAAGTTGTGGGGCTCTTTTCTTTGTGGTTTCAAAGTAAATGAAGTTATACTGTATTTCCAATGAAATTTCTATGAAACAGCTCGTCGGATCGACGGGTACCATTCTCTAGTCTATATATATAAAAGAATACCATGTCGTCGTGATCCCGTACCTAAGCGAAGTTGAACTGTACTATCGATTTATTTTAATTGGTTCCAAGTAGCTTTTTTACAGTTAAGTAAAAAAACTATTCGACTTTATCATTGGTTAGAAATAGCAGCTTTACATGCCGACATTCTGTAGGCGGTGAAATTGGCACGCGGCAGGGCGGCTGCGCTCATTACTCCACCGATGAAAGTTGTTAAGACGCGCACAAGGAGTCCGGATTGTTGTCGATGGTGAGCTGTGAGCTTATACTATTTGATTTATGTTCCGTGGATTTGATCACTTTTTTGTTGCGGCAGGCAAACAGGTACAGGGGCTGCATGAAGACCTAGAGCAGGTGCATCGAATGATCAAGACGGCTACGAAGGAAGATTTAGAGGCTACAGATGATAGTGGTCGCACGCCGTTACTGCAAGCAGTAATGGCGTGCGACCCAAGGATTGTGACCACATTACTATAATGTAGAGTATATGTTTTTGCTACCCTAACCCTGGAAATACATGGGGGCAAGTTTTGTAGACGGACAGACGGTTTTTATGCCCTGCTCCGTCGGTACGACGGGTACCTACACTTGTTAAAGAAATAAAGCAGTGTCTTCAGTTAATGCAAACCTAAGATAGCAGTTCTCATTAATTCTTGTTGTTAATGTTAAAAATAGTCTACTTATTTTAATTATTAAAAATAGGTAGGACTATTTGTTTAGTTAGCAATTTACATTTCTTACTTTTTAGTTGCTTAAAATACGGTACGCGTAATCGGTTCTGAGTACACCTATTTTTGCACTGATAAGTAATGTAGGTAACGCAACAGCTGTTAGAAGTTTAAAGTTTACTATAGCTTCAACACCTTATGCATATTCATGTTAGCCTAATCAATTATCAATACACATTCTACTGAACAAGTCCCTGGCTCAGTTAACTTCATCTACGCACTACGATCTGTCTATCGGTGTCATTTTCCCAGTCTAGCTATAATTGGCTATGGAGATATTGAGTTAAGACGATTTGGATACATTAGTGTTATCACCGAAAATCTACGACTCGAATTTTTCTATTATTATGCGCAAGAATGGACGGAAACACCTTTCAACAGGTTATGAGCCCAAAGGGTCATGATTTTTCCAGCGATGAAGGCTCCCAGGAAGAAAACCGGCTGCATTTGGCGCCGAAGGAATGAAGATTTTGGAAATGTTCCAAAAGATTTGCGACCACATGGACAAGCTCGAAAGTACAAGGGTTCAGCATGATGAGAACAATTTTGGCTTTAATAGTTCGATGTGTTTAGGTACACGCATGCGGTTGGCGTCGCTCGAGAGCACGCCTGATAAGAAGCCCCAAGCTCAACCCAATTTCAATAACCATAATTATGGTATAGGTACACCAATGGAGAGTCGACCTCCTGTGTTCAAGACGCCCTCCGCTAAGGCGTGCAAGCTATCAATCAAGATTTTCGATGGAACCGACTTGTATCGCGGTCTTGGAGCTGGTTTCAAAGACTGGGGAACCAGATTCATTCGACAAATATCGATAGCTGAGTCGGCCTGCGGTTACTTTTGGAGTGAAGATATCAAGGTCTATCTATTAGGTCACTACCTCGGCGATACTGCCGAACGGTACTATAATCGACAGGTTGACTCGTTGTGGAACGATTCACCAACCCTAGTGCACGTGATGATCAACATCTTGAATGCGTTTCATACAACCATCACTTCTGCACAAGCAAGAGTCCCAAGCGTTCATGGAACGACCATTTTATTTACTTGGTTGCGATTTGTGAAGCTTTTGGCGGCAGTGAACCACTTGTTTGGATAACGTGGTTCACTATGCATCGCCGGAACTGAAGACCATACTTATGGCAAAAAATGATCACACTCGATCAGATTTTTTACGCCATGCTGAAGAACTGTGCCACTTTGCACAAGAAGTTGAGGGCGAGACAAAAAGTTATAAGACATTTAGTGCTGAAGCTTCCAATTTGGTCGAAGAAAAAGGAAAGTTATCAAATGTCATGGCTGCGGAAAAGTTGGTCACATAGACCGAAATGTCCGAACAAACCGGACAAAAAAGGGGACTTCTCGATCAATATCACGAATTTTGCGCCGAAAACTGGATGCAGCACTTGGATTCTTGACTCCGGTGCCAGTATGCATCTAATTAACGACCGAAAATACTTGCGGGATAGTGAGGCAGTTGACGGCACGTGTTTTCAGGATGATGGAAAACGGCTGGAAATTTCGTTAAAAGGCTGGGTATTGTTCCAAATCTTTGCAAGTGGCAAACCGAAGACTATTCGAGTGGATAATGTTTACTTTGTCGAGAATTTAAAAAAACATCTTATCCTATGGTCTTTTGGAAGAGAAGGGGTGTGTAATGACGTATGTTAAAGGCAACCGCATTTTGTTGCACACGTCCACCCGTTCTCAAATTTCCGACATACAAAATACCAACAAATAAGGTCTTGACTGTCAATGTCTCTGTAATTATGGATAACGAGACAAGTTTTCCGGCCGTTATGGCAATTGTGGAGGAAAATGATACTGAATAGGACCGGAAATTTGATGGAAAAAAAGGGTCGTTGATGCATTTTCATGATAGACTCGGACATCTCAATTACGATGCCATCGAGTGCTTGGCAAAGAACGCCTCGAGTGGCATCGAATTGACGGATCGAAAAAAGATGAATTGTCTGACCTGTGCTCAGGGCAAGTAGACTAAAAATCTTAGGTCCGTCAAAGAAAGTGGTAACAACTCACCAATTGATCGAATTGATACTGTTATATGCTCTGATCTTAAAGGGCCAATTACCCCCAAAGACTACCCAGGCAATAGATACATGATCAACTTTGTTGATCATAAATCTAGCTATGTGCGCGCTTTTTTTAGCCAACACGAAAGATGTTGCGGCAAAAAGCTTTGAACATTTTATGGCTTTTTTTCGAACGGCAGTTTAACTGCAAGGTCCATATACTTCGTACCGATGGAGGGTACGAGTATAAAAACCTGGATGTATTTTGCGTGCAGACTGGAGTTGAGCGGAAAATTAGCAAAACCAACAACCAGTCTAGCAATGGTAAAGCTGAACACATGCACCGCATGGTGATGAACATGGCTATGTGCATGCTGTTCGCTAGTGGATTACTCCTAACTTTTTTGGGGCGATGCGGTTCAATATGCTGCATATATATTGAACCGCAGCCCAAGTAACTCAAATACTCGTCGTCAATCACCTTTGGAGGTGCTAACGAGCAAAATGCCAAATCTTGAAGAGATCGTTGCTTTCGGATCCATATGCACTGTGTATAGAAATCCTGGAAAGGATTCACTAGCACATTGTGCTCAAGTTGCGGTTGGAAAGAGCGAAGAGATGAAGGGGTTTAAGGTTTACCTTAAGATCGAACGTAAGGTTGTTGTTAAGCAACACATAAAAAACGTTGAAACACTCACCCTGGACCAAAACCAACAACTGCAACACAGTATTGTGGAAAATTGACAATCCGGGGGGGGGCGACCACTGCTCCATACCAAGAAGATAACGTCCTAGAAAAAGAAGAACTGGCAACGCGAGCGGTGCGTCACCCGAAGTGTTACGAAGAAAAATTAGCAAGATTCAGATAGAAATGACGAAGTTACGATTGAAACTCCAAGTCAAGTTGTAGATGATGGGTCCATAAATTTCATAGCTGAAATGGACCCCAAGAATTTTACTCAAGCTATGAAGTCTTCGAACGAGGACAAGTGGGCTGTTGCGGTTCAGGAGGAGCTTAGTGCTCTTGAACGCAATGAAGTCTGGAGCATCGTCGACAAGCCAGGAGATTGCCGCCATCTTCATACCAAGTCGGTCTTCAAGACCAAGCTGGATCAAGACGGGAAGATCGAACGGTTCAAGCCAAGACTAGTTGCATGTGGCAACGAGAAACGTTTTGGTATTGATTATACCTTAACGTTTGCAGCCGTCCTCGATATGAATACGGTGACGTTGGTTCTGGCTCTCGCGATCAAGTGGAAAGTGCCTGCACGGCACGTGGATATTCCGAATGCCTATGTTAAGGCTGAGGAAAAAGGGTTTACGGGTATTAGATTATGTGTTAAGTAATGCAGCCTCACTTCGCCGTGTATCTAGGTACACTTTGTGTCGTCAGGCTTACAGTTAAGACTCTATGTTCTTTCTGAGGTAAAATCCCTTTAAGTTCCGTTTTCACCTTAACTGCAGTCAGTCACCCGCGTTGTGATTTACTGGGTTTAGAACTCTATCTCTATTAGTTTATATTTTCAATCACCCAACAAAAATAAAAAAGATCAAAAGAACAAACGAAAAATTACTGAGCAGATGCCAACTGCATTACCAAAGAACTCGCGCCCGTAGAAGTCCGCACGCCCAGACAAAGCTACTTCAACACCTGCGAAACCCGCGGGCCAAGATACTTTGCGCGACGATAAGCCATCGCTCCCGAACAAACCTTCACGTGCGGAGTATGCGCGACGGCAACCCATTGATTATATCCCCTCGCTGTTAGTGAGGCCGAGTTTGCCGCGTCCAAATCTTGACGCTCTCCGTGCCAATGCCCTTAAATTGGCCCCTACTCCGACCGCCCCGTCGGATTTACATAGAATGTGGATTCCGTTTCCTGGCGTCATTAAACAGAAATATCTGGCGGATCTGCTTCATGAACTCGCCACTGATTCGCAACCGCAACTATGGAAGGACGCTCGTCAGGCGCGTCTGCTACAAGACATCATGCTTATTTCATCCGAGGGAATCAAGTTTACTTGTACGTCATAAACATGGCGTTACAGTTAAGTTTGATGAAACTGAATGAATTTGGGTCCCAAATTGCGCGTTTTTCACAATTCAGATGAATATACTACGTTGACCTAGTTTGGCTTCCTGACGAGGTCACGGATGTCATGATCTTTGACCGGTTTGTCTAGCACGAAGCCCCACCAACGTGCATTTTACCTACATATGTGCGTAATGGGCTGCCTTATCGCAAAAGTACCGTCTACTTCGGTCAGGACAAAGCTCCTCAAAGTTTTGTTCCCTTTACCACGGAAACTTTACGGGAAAATCGCTTTTCCCTCGCTGGATGACGGCATGACCACTCTCCGGCCATGATTTGTAAATCATAAGTTTTCGCGGTATAACCGCATCACCCACCGTCTATTCGGACACGACAGGAGGAAGAGGCCACAAAATCACCCTCTGATACGGCCTCCCCTCCCCAACTCCCTCTTCATTCGTCTCGGTTGCTGAAACATCTTCGCCTTCTACCGCACCGCAACCCACCCCGGCCCCATCCTCTCTCCGTCAAGCTATCGACGATTCTAAACCTATTGCGGATACTTGGGCCACTACTGATGTATCTGAGCCCATGGATGACATCCCTCCTACACTAGATTAAGGAAATGATGACTCCGAGTCGGATACAACTGCGGACGGTCACACAGATTTCATGAATGAAATTGTGGAAGTACCATCGTCATGCTCCAAGCGGACTATTGGGAAAAAGGCTGCTACGAATCGTAAAGCACTTTGGGAAAGTATGGTGCCTCATCGGTCGAAGTTCAATCCTGTACCTTCGATATTGATGAAAAGTTGGGGGTAATCACTGAATCTGGTCTCACTCGACCAAATTACTATTTTCCTCTATGGTATGATGACGTAGACCCTGAAAACCCTCAATGGCACTACGATCTGGAAATCCGTCACTCGGACGATGAAGACACCAGCACTGAGAGTCGTTGTCTTCCAACCAACTCTCAGGCTTATGAAGGTCTAATTACGCCTGCCACGATTACCTATGAGGTCGGAAAATATCTCTTTTCGTACATTGATAATTACCTGGCACAATTCGAGCTAAGTAGACCGTTAGACCAACTGGCCGCTGTTGAGGCTAACCCGGGACTAATGCTTAAAGCAATTTCATCCCCATCTCGACTCGTTCCAATGGCTGTTAAACGCGCAGCTTGCCGCCGCCGCTCCCCATTCGTCTACTGAGTATAAAGCTCGTCTAAGCTTACTCTAAACGACCGGGGATCCCCCAAGCTATTACAGAAACGCTTGGGCCACCCACCTTACCCATCAACTGACAAAGCGCTGATTGATCTATCATCTTGGGATGTGGTGTTCCATGTCTTGGCTGTAGCCGGTGCGTATACGCACGGTGCGGCTAGCGCACAGAGGAAGACTTTCCTTAAAGCGGCTTTTGCCACTACTTAGCCGATACAACCTTATTAAGGGCTTAGTAGGAGAGAGCTCTCCTACTCGGGGCCAATATTCCCGGGTTAGTTTACTCTAGCCTTTACTAGTGCCTTAACGGCAAGGCTCCCTTACAAAGGGTGTAGCTAAGGGTAGGGCTCCCCTTAAGCTACGGCACTCACTACACGCACGACCGGTCGAGGTCGTGCGTCTGTACGAAAGAGTGAAAAGTAAACTGAACATATTTAATATGTAATTATTTAAACTAATATCAACTATATGTAACACTAAGTAGAATATTCCTAATTCGTACCTAGCTAAAATGTAGTGTACACACCTGTGTACTGACACGTGGATGGCTGACACACCACCACACCAAGGGCCCATGCCCTGACTGGCTAAAATAACCAAAGGTTCGAAACCTTTCAACCCGGCCAATACTGACCTCAACCGTGGTGTACTCATGTACACCAACACTCATTGTTACCCGAATGTAACCCCGTTACATCCTCCCCCATCAAGACTATTGCTTACGCAATAATCAAAATTTTGTTGGAGAACTCCTACGCCAGTTCCCCTGGCCATCCATATGTACACCTCCAGTGGTGCTATGGCGTCTCCTCTCGAAGAGGTAGACTACTCCGAAAACTCGGAAGTGGCTGCCTTTGGGGAAACCTCCCCAATGGTGAGCCGCTCCGACAGCGCCGAACGGCGTTGTCGGCAGCCTAATCCATTACCCACACGTGAGGAAAATGCACTAACCAGTGCGGCACCCCTGCCCGTATCGTACGATACATCCGAATCGCCAAAGGCGATCATCACTAATGAGCTGGACGCAGCTCAAGACTCCCAACTTGCCGCACAGGCACTAAGGGCTGCGTTACGCGCCCCCAAACGCCCGTCAAGGGAGGCTTATAATTTCGATGGTCCTCGTGACCTTCCAAGATGGCCCAGGCGTTTGGTAAGGACTAGTCTAGCTTCCTACACCCCTGGCCCCGCGGCTGAACAGCCGTACCAACGCGAACGCCGTGAGAAACTCCGGCAACAACTGCTTACACAAAAGCAGTTCACTAGCGTCTCGTAACAGAGCGCTTAAACAGGCAGGCACAAGGTGCCCCTGTTGAGAACCTCCGCGAGGTTCCTTTCGTTCTTTCTCCGGGATAAAGTGACGATGACGCAGAGAAGAAGTTCCGCGCTTGGGCGGAAGGGGAGAAGCTTCTCCCCAGCTTCGATGAGCTGCATGACAGCTATTCCCGTCGAGACATTTGGGTGGAGATGGTGTTGCGCCTTACATTTGCCAAAGATAAGGCGATGGAGCAACTACGTGCTCCGTATCGCACGCGCTACGCCAGCGCCCCTGTCTCCACCCTGGTGTCCGGAGACAGTGTGGTCGCCACATATCCCTCCGGCCAACTCCCACTTATTGGGAGTGAAGAGGATTCTCATTCCCCTCTGGTCGTTGACCTACAGCGGTATTCTCCGGCTCAAAAGCGTCAACGACGTCGCGGCAATCCTGCCGTAGGGGAGTCTCGAACTCCCACGAGCTCTGTGAGTGTGGATAACCTTTCCACTTCACCAGATACTGGGTTGACCCCGATGATGGCGCCGCGCCATCAGCCGCTCCACATGAAAGTGTGGAGTACTCTCCGCATCGAGCATTGGAGGAGGAGGTTGCACAATTGCGACGTGAGATTCGCGCGCGCTGTGATCGACACAGCCTTCGCATCCATGATCTCCACGAGGGGATCCGCGATAAGCGGGATGCCACTGATCGCTTCGAGAGGCAGCTTGCCTCTCTCGAGACGACCGTTGCGGAGATTCGTGGTCGCATTTTAGCCCTTTCGGGCTTCCTTCGCCCTGCGGTGCCTTACGGCTATCCGCCTTTCCACCCTCCTCCAGGAGGGGCCCCGCCTCCGGGTCCTGGTATGGCTTAATCATACCGACATAAAAGGTTGGATGCGTACGCATCGCCTTCGGGATGTCTAAGGTGTACGACAAGCCCTTTCGGGCTAACACCTTAAAGGGGCCCACAAACCTGGGGCGCAGTTTATTGCGCAACACATTTGAAACTGCATGTGTAGGAAGATTTTTAGCGTTTAATAAAACACTTTCTCCTACTCTGTATACCTTTTTGTTACGCCGTCCCTTTCGGTCAGCTTGCTACTTCTGCTTGTCTTGGCTTTCCGCCATGGCATCGCAGACGTGTCGTAAGACACTGAGGCGCGTCGATAAAAACTTATCGATGTGCTTTCGCACAGATACAGGGCTGACATCGGGGAATCCCCCCCCTCAAGCCCTGGGCCACACACACGTGGCGTCAACGGAACCCTCGGATTCACTAATCCGTTCACGTAAAACGGGGTAAACCCCGTAGATGCATGTACCGAATTGTTGATAGCAAATTCAACCATCGGGAGCCTCTCACTCCAACTCTTTGGAGAATCCGGACATAAACTCCGGAGAATATCCTCCACAACGCGATTAACGCGTTCCGTCTGACCGTCCGTCTGCGGATGATCCGCTGTGGACATGAGGAGCTTGGTGCCTAGCACCTTAAACAACGCTCCCTAGAATTGTCCCGTAAAACGGGGATCCCGATCCGACACAACGGAATCGGGTAGACCATGCTGTCGAAGACACGGTCTAGGAACACTTTTGCTGTTCCTTGTCCATCTATGGACTCTGGCACCGCCGCCAGGTGAGCCATCTTGCTCAAACGGTCTACAAAGACCAATATTCCGGTGTTCCCGACCTTATCCTTCGGAAAACCGAAGATAAAATCCATGATAATGGATTTCCAACACTCCGTTGGAACCGATAAGCTCGCCAAAGGCGCAGCTGAATTTGCAGAGGGTTTAACCCTCTTACACGTCTCACAGGTGCGTATATACGCACCGACCCACTTTTTTTTATACATATTGGGCCACCAATACAAAGCGCTTAAAGCGCTGTAGGTCTTATCCCGACCTAAATGACCCCCGGTAGGGGCGTCATGTGCCTCAAAGAGGACTCTATACTTCAGTTCCTCATTATGAGGAACTACCACCCGCGGAGTGCCCTCCGCGCTCGTGCTATAAAATAGCAGACCGTCACAGTACCTGTAACGGTGTAAACGAGCTCTAGCTCGACTTGACAGGGTTGGCTCAGACGAGCCAAGACCCTTTTCACCTAACGCGCGGATAAGCGCCGTACATTGTGGGTCTTTCTCATACGCCTGGCGTATGAGATCCACCACAGACGTGGTGACGAATGTCGCGTGAGCGAGCTCTTAATCGGGACGACGCGACAACGCGTCTGCAAGCACGTTCTGCTTGCCAGGTTTATACTTAACCTCAAAGTTGTAATCCGCAAAGAAGGAGAGCCAACGGGCCATCCGTTGCGAGAGATGAGGCGACTTTGTCGCTGTCCGTAAGGACGCGTGGTCAGTATAAACCACGAACGGCTTTGAGCCGAGTAGGTGAACCATAAATTTGACAAGAGCATACTTCATTGCAAGTAGATCCTTGTCATGAACGGGATAATTCCGTTCCGCAGCTTTAAGCTGCCTCGACTCAAACGCAATTACGCGTTCCCTTCCTGCATCGTCTGCTTGTAACAAAGCACATCCGATTGCGAAATCGGAGGCGTCGCAGACGACACTAAATGGTTTCCCATAATCTGGGAGAGCAAGAACGGGAGCTTTTAACAAGCTCCCCTTAACCGCTTCAAAAGCGTTTTGGTGTTCGGTTTTCCAACACCAATCAACATCCTTCTTAAGAAGGTCGGTCAATGGCTTCGCCATTTCAGCGTACATTATCGCTGTACTTGTGGAGATAGTTGGCTACTCCAAGCCACTTCCGTAAATCTCTAAGATTTACAGGCGAAGGCCACTCCACAATGGCTTTCACCTTCGCGGGATCCGCCCGCACTCCACCCTTACCGATGAAGCATCCGAGGAAAGGAATTTCCTCAGCACCAAATATACATTTGGATGCGTTCGCATATAACTTATGCTCTCGCATACATTCGAGCACTGCTGGAAGGTGTATCAGATGCGTCTGAACATCAGACGAGTCGCCTTCCGCACGACTATGGACGAATATATCGTCGAAGTACGTCTGAGCGTACTTCCTATGAGGGCGGAAGAGTTTAGTCACCAAGCGATTGAATGTCGCTGGTGCATTTGAAAGCCCTTGTGGCATCACAAGCCACTCCCACAGCATGCCACTAGGCGTGCTAACCGCTGTCAGCGGAATATCGGACGCTAGCATGAGCACCTGATAATACCCGTCCACCAGATCTAAGGCACTGTACACAGTACAGCCCGCCATATTGCTCTGGAGGACATCCTTCCGAGGAATCGGAGTCTGCATGGGTACAGTTGCTGCATTCATCTTTTTATACGCATGCACAATGAGTCACTTTCCGTTCGGTTTACGAACACAAAAATTGGGAGATGAGTGGGGAGACTTGCTCTCCCGTACCATCCCTGCCTCTTCTTTCGCCTTGAATAATGCGTCGATGACGTCGCATTGTTCGTTGGGGAGAGGCCACTGCCTAGTGACGCAGTATTTGGTTCCGGGAACCAAATCAATTTCATGTCGGACTCCCCGATCCGGTGGTAACCCCATCGGCGGGTTGTCACTAATGACATCTCCAAATTCCTTTAATAAGGAATGGCAAGGGTCCTCAGGATCCGCGAGGATCTTGAGGCCGCTTCGGGCATTTAATGCCTGTTTGGTTTTCACCAAAACTGACTCGTCCATCGTGGATGAGGAGTTCAACTCCTCTTCCGGACGCAACACGACGACCTCGTCGATTTCATCTGCTTTCAAAGCAGTCTCAAACTCGTTGAAGGACATCTCCTCCAACGACAACAGTTCGCCTACCCCAGGCAACCGTTCCAGGCTTACGACTTCTGTGACAACACCTGTCACACTATTCAGCATCCTGTAGGACTGCTGACTACTGCCCTCGGGACTCATCCCGAGATCCAGATGGGGGGAGTCAATTGCCCCATCTACTGGAAGCGCCACGCGCCTATCCACAGAGGTCTCTACCTCTACCACCGGTGACTCGCCGGTATCGCCTATACCGGCGTACTCGGAATCATTTCCGACGTGCGAAAGAAACGAACTTCGGGTCTCTTCGCTTGGAAGCGCCTCGCGCTTAACCACAGGGGTCTCTACCCCTCACTGGAGTCGCAACTTGTTCGCCGGACACGACGTGGTCGGAACCAATTCCGACCTGTAGAAGAGACGAACTTCGGGTCTCTTCTCTAAGCGCCTCGCTCTTACCCTCAGAGGATTCCACCTCTATCACTGGCGACTCACCAGTCTCGCCTACATCGGAGCGGGGATTAACCGCCGAATCCCCCTCGTTAAAGAACTCTTCCTTAACGCCATTGGGAATGATCGTTTCAGACATCCCAATCTCTGGCATCTCACGCCAGAATCGCTTTTGCTATCGAGCAAAGGTGGGTTCATGACTCGCCAATGCTTCACCCGACCGCGGGTGCGTTGAGCCAATGGACTTAGACTTCCAGTCTATCCATGGCTCGTGGCGTTCCAGCCACTTCATGCCCAGAATGAGGTCATACCTCGAGTCCAAATCCAGGACTAGGCAACGTACTAAGCTGTCGAAGTCTGCAAACTTCAGCTTAAGGTCAATCGAGACCTTGGGTACAGAAACCTGTACGCCCGTCGCAAGACGGACCGTGACAACGTCACGAGAACGTGCCTCTAGGGCCTCGGCATACAGCCGACTCTTCACAACAGAAGCCCGTCTGACATAATTGTCAGACGCTCCAGAGTCTATCAAGACTCTCCAAGGCTTATCAAAGCCTTTCACGTCCGCAAGGACTACCAGCAAACCTGGCTGGTACACCAACTCGGTGCTTGAAAGCACCGCTTCCCTCGGGGCTTTGTGCTGTCGTCCCCTACCCTGGGGCTTAACAGCACTGAGGGGTCCCCCAGTAGGGCGCCCCGCACCTACTGGGAGCCGTCGTTTCCCGACGGCTTGGACAAGGGCTTTTTCCCCATTCTTGGTCCCTTGTAGCGAGTGTCTCGCTGGGGATTTTTCGGACATCTGTTCTTCAGATGATCCATGCTCCCACACAGGAAGAATCTCAGCGGCCCACGCCGCTGCAACATAGCCAAGAGCTCTGTCTCGAAGCTCTGTGAAAAAGAGTCCGAATGACTCTTAGCGGGAGGTTTCTCCTCCGCTTCGACCTGACTCAGGTCCATGGGTTCGGGACCTACCTAGAGGAACGGAAGTTCCTCTCGGCGTTGAACGCCATCTTGAATGCCTCTTCCAGGGATTCGGGTCGGCATCGGAACAATTCCGAACGTGCTGGCCCTTCTCTCAGGCCTCCCATGAAGACGGGGATGGACACATCGTCCGAATACGCTTTCGCGTACATCCCTGCCAACAGGGTCTTAAGCTCCTGGATATAAACCTCCAGGTCCTTAGTACCTTGACGGCACCTCAGGAACGCCAGTTGATTCTGGAAAACCAGATCGGGCGTTGCGTACATGTCCATAAGCTTCTGCTTAAGGACCTTCCATGTTGGAAACACGTCCTTGACTGATTCCGAGCATGTAAACGCCCATGTACGGGCTTTTCCCGTAAGATGGGTCAATGCAAGTCCCACTTGCAAGTGATCAGCGGTCATGTTCGCTGTGGCGAAGGCCGTTTCGACCTCTCGAAACCGAACATAAAGGTTGTCACCCTTCTCTCCGGTGAACTCCTTTATCTTAAATGATAATGGAGGGCGCACCCCCGTGGAATGACCTCCACCGCAACTCGCCTCATGAGCGATGAGGGCATTCACCCTTGCCTTTACGGCCTCAAGGCCCTGCTCCACTAGGGCTTCATACCTTCTTCCCCCGTTAAGGGTAACAGCCTTTTAAAGGCTTCCTGTTGGACGAGGGTCAAACTATCCCAATCGTCCTGATTAATCCTTTGCAGAGGATGCCTAGTCTACCAACACAGGAGTTGGATTGACTACAAGTGCTACCAGATGTAGCCGGTGCGTATACGCACGGTGTGGCTAGCGAACAGAGGAAGACTTTCCTTAAAGCGGAGTTCGCCGCTACTTAGCCGATACGCCCTTATTAAGGGCTTAGTAGGAGAGAGCTCTCCTACTCGGGGCCAAGATTCCCGGGTTAGTTTACTCTAGCCTTTACTAGTGCCTTAACGGCAAGGCTCCCTTACAAAGGGTGTAGCTAAGGGGAGGGCTCCCCTTACGCTACGACACTCACTACACGCACGACCGGTCGAGGTCGTGCGTCTGTACGAAAGAGTGAAAAGTAAACTGAACATATTTAATATGTAATTATTTAAACTAATATCAACTATATGTAACACTAAGTAGAATATTCCTAATTCGTACCTAGCTAAAATGTAGTGTACACACCTGTGTACTGACACGTGGATGGCTGACACGCCACCACACCAAGGGCCCATTCCCTGTTTGGTTAAATAACCAAAGGTTCGAAACCTTTCAACCCGGCCAATACTGACCTCAACCGTGGTGTACTCATGTACACCAACACTCAGTGTTACCCGAATGTAACCCGGTTACAATGGCACCCACAGTCTACCAGGAAGTTTTGACGATATTTACGCTAGTTGACACAGAAACATCATACCATGTCAACCTACACATTCCGCTCCTCGCGGATAAATTTTTATCCATGCTGGCATTCAGTTCATTCGCCAAAGGACTGCTCCAGTATGAGCAAGTTCCCAACTACCTGAAACAACTCATCACATCTGTCCGAAATTTGGGACTCTCTCCTTCTGGAGATCTTAGTCCCCGCCATCGTTTGTAATGGGAATCCGTGGGCCTTCAAAGCCATCTCACTTAATGTGAATGGTTTGAATAAGCCTTCTCTTAAGATGTACGAAGATATACTTTCTCGCTACAAAATTATCGCCTTACAAGAAACCAAACTGCCGTCTTACGACTCTATCAAGCAAAACGAATGCTTCATCCACGCATCTGACGATCACGCGACTTCATTTTGGTCAAATATTTCGTCTCAAGCTTATGGAATTCGCAATGGGGTAGGTCTTATTTTTAATGGATCCCACCCTTTTCGGAATCTTCAAGAGGAAACCCCTCTATATGCTGGAAACCTAATTTTGTAAAATCGCTACCTTCTGCTTTCAGCTCAACTAAATTCACAACAAGTCTTTCTTCATGTGATCTACGGCCCTGTCCAACCTGCAGATCGGCCAACCTTTTTCGAGGCTTTACCGAGACATTTTGATGCAAACGCACATATTTTGGTTCTTGGGGACCTTAACATGACAATGAATCCCGATCACGACCAAGCACTTTCTTCTACCACCTACCACTCTAATGGACGGTCGGAACTTTTTAACTGGATGATCCAACTGGGTCTGGTCGATTTTTGGTGATCGTAAAATCAAACCAAACGAGTGTTTACTGGGATAAAGTCTAGAAGCCGCATCGACTACTGCCTAGACAGTATCGACATTTACGACAAATTTATCCGTTCGAGCTCTCATCTACTAGGCATCAAGTTTGGCTGCAGTGATCATATTCCCGTCGAAGTTTTTGCTACTTCAGATTCTACTATCCATCATTCCCGGCTACCCTTCCGGTGCCCAACTTGGCTGCTACAAGATGAAGAAGTCAATCTCACCTCTTTCAGACTCTTACACGTCTAGCGACAATTTTGGATCCCAGAAAGAACCCTGGTTGTATTTTAGATAAACGCAAACGACGTGACAAGATATAATATTTGATATTAGATCCCAAGCATACCTCAAGAAGAATGAATCCACTGCCACTCAGCTCCGTCATTTACTCCACGATCTCCGCACCAACGAAAAAATATATGCACTATCTCCTTCGGACTACAACAAGCGCCAGTGTGAAGATTCTCGTCACGCTTACACCGCATTCTATACGGCTTTACGGGAAAGGAACTCTGTCTCTAAGTTCGATGCTGATGTTGTTGGAAGTGCGTGTACCATTTTCTGTTTTTGCGCCCTTACAAGTTGGTGAAAGCCCATTGGCTGATAAGGGAGTATATATTTTAGGTATACATTGATGGTTACTTTTAAGTTGCATTTTAGTATGACTGACTACTACGTAACTTTACATAATACACTTTTCAATTTTATCTTTAAGCACAACTTAGCTGAAACACGGTGCACGGCGCGACGATCGTCGCGTACTCGCCATCCTCTGCCTTAGATCCTACATGGTCAAAAGTGTTCAGACCAGGTAGTATAAGATCTGGAATAGTGAAAACAGACTTTAAGTTTATTTTCTAACAGATGTGATAACTGGTGAGCAATCTTCCAAACATTTCTTTCGATCACCAGCTTCTTCGGATCTTAATCTGAATATTGCATAGATTGATACGCTGACGGTACTTTCACGAGACCTTGAAATAATCATGGATACTCATCGCAAATATTGGGCAAATACTTTTCAATCTACCTCCCGGGACCTTGACATTTCGCCACGGTCCTTTGATCAAAACAAATTTCGCTCCATTCTTCACCATAGTTCCCGACGACTGAACTGTTCACGCGCAGCAATGCTAGATGCTCCACTCACCTCAAATGATTTTTACCATGCCATCATCCACACGGCGCTAAAGAGCCTGGGACAGATGGACTTCCTGCGAATATTATCAACTTTTTACTCATCAATGGGCCATGACTCTGGAGCTTTTTTATGCTGATCAATTTCGGATAGGCCGCATGAGAAAATTTCAACGTCGCGCATATCTTTCGCTGTTATTCAAGGTTCCCGGTCGGACCCTCAAAATTATCAGCCTCTCACCCTACTCAACCAGGATGCTAAATTTGGACCCAAGGCTATCGCTTATCGCCTCAATCAAGTTCTACCGGGCCCCCTTCATGAGGACCAATATGGTTTTGTACCTGGACGATATATTCTTCATTTACTCCGTTATTTTCTGGATATTCAAGATTATTGCAAGCGAACATCCTCGCGCGATCCCGCTGGAGCCATTTGCCTGGACTTCGCCAAGGATTTTGATAGTGTCAAATGGCAAGCACTAGATATCGTTCTCCAACACTCGGGATTTGGTTCAAACTTTCGCAAATGGGTTACTACCTTTTTCAATGGGACCATTGTTTAAGTCATCATCAACAATTCTCGCTCAAGATACTTTAGCTTGGGAGCTGGAGTACGCCAAGGTGATACCCTCTCACCTGGACTATTCGTTCTCTTCATTGAACCTCTAGTATTTTACTTACGGGCTGTCACCTCACATTCTCTATCAATATCCGTGTCACGTCTCACCAACTCTTGGGTTTCGCAGATGATGTGACCGGTTTGGTCAATAATCTCCGCTATGCACCTGACTTCCTACGTAATATTCAATGAAGGGTAAAGTATGTATATTCTTCCAGCTTTTATTTTAGATCCTGGTTCAAGTAAGAAATAGAGGTAAAAGAAATAGAGGTCTCGGAAACTGCGCGGTTCAGACTATAGCTACAAAAATCAATATCGATATTAAAATTCAGTAACTGGTCATGTCTTCCATTGCAGCTGACAACGAGGGAATTGTTCACGCCGTGTCGGTGGTTCAGCCCGGATTGGTTACCGCATCATCCGAGGCGCCGGCTGCTGCCAGCAAGAAGCGCGGTCGACCGAAGAAGACTAAAACTGAGGTTGAGCCAGACCAGTGGACTCCTGACATGATTAGGGAGATCCTTGAACAGCACCAGGCGCTCCGAGCTGAATTCCTTGACAGCAAGGATAAGATCAGCTTAGCGCGAGGCTGGTCGAAGATCGTTCTGCATCTGCAGACGGTTTGTGGATTCGCAGTGTCGACTGTGCAAGTCAAGACCAAGTATCAGGCCTTGCAGAAGCTATACCGTCATCATAACGCTGCCGACAAGCAAACCGGCAACGCCCCTATTCCCAAGAAGCCAGTATTCTGGGATGAACTGGTGTCACATTTCGGTGGCCGAGCCGGCATGAGCCATGACTGCTTGCTATCCTCCCAACCCTCGATCCATCAGGTAAATGCTTATAACGCTCATATGTTATCGGGATTAATATGTGATGCAGGAAAGTGATGGAGCGTCCATGTCCTCTGAAGAGCATCAGTCGCCACGCACGATTATTCCATCATCGGCCAGATCGCGGTGAACTATGTCTCGTCAGACAGACAAGGTCGTCGCCTACGATGCCCTTGGATCTCGCATTCAGCGAGAACTGGAGGCGATCGGCAAGTCAATGTTGGCACCTGTCGAGAAATCGTCGCAGGATATGCAGGATCTGCGAGAAAGCGCGACATCAACCAATCTTCTGCTGCAACAACAGAAAGAGAAAACATCTGAAATCTTACGAACGCAGCAGTTGATGGTTCAACTGTTGGCTTGACTTGCTGACAATAAATAAAACCAGACATCAACCATACGTCGATTTTATCATTGCTTTGTTGTGCCATAGGTAATCCCGAATGTAATCCCGCTTTTGGAGAGCTGCATTGCGATCTCGATGATAGTTGCCCTCTTTATCTGCTGGGTCGTTTTCGTTCTCTGAATTATGGTTTTACTCTTCAGCGATGATGTCGGTGGGATCCTGAAGATCAATCAAAATTGTATGCAAAACGAGACATGCAGCGATGATTCTGCTCATCTCCTCGGTCTCTGTTCTCCCAGTTTGAAGGGCTCTCTTCTGGTTCAAAGGGACCTTTAGTATACGGAATCGGTTTTTTCACCATTCCGTTTGACCGTTCTACAACAATCCGAGTTCGCGAGTGATAGTAGTTGTACCAGGCATCCTCGGGAAACATTTCTTCCTCAACGGGATAAGGAGTCATCATTTGATCGGTGAGCGAGTACGCAGCGTCACCGAGACAGTGCTTTCGGAATGATGATTTCAATGGTCGAACCGAAACGAGAATACTTAAAAACGCATTTGTCACTCGCCGATCCAGGTCGCATGTCAAACGCACGGATTCGCCCCTTAAAGTCGACTAATGTGGACGTTGATAGCTGGGAACCCTTTTTGGCAGTACCAGCCCTCATAGTTCGTACGGCCGTTCTATTTCGAACAGACAACCATCGACAGCCAAGACAGCGTTAGGGAATCCACAAACACTTTCGCATCCTGTGGCAAGACTGTTCCAATTCTCGTCACTTTCGGGCAAGCGAATGATCAGAGGAAGAATTGCGGTAACTAAAACGTCAACAACCTGCTTGACTGATCGTAGGGCTGATGCTTTTGATCATCCCAGAGATAGAGGCAGCTTCGGCTAACGATCCCGGATGTGTCAAATAGAACATTGCCACAGCCGTTCTATCCCGAGCAAAAACCCATCATTTCCGCCGATAGATTCATTCACTGAATGCCAGTGTGCGTCGATCATGTTGCAAATGCTATCGAATGATCCTTGGAGCAACGGAACTGGTTGCGAAGCCAGCCTTCATCAAACAGAGTGTTGTGATCTGCAACCAGAAACAAGGATCGACGCATAGAAAATCGTCTGGACCTAGGCCACCGATGACTACACCCATCCTCATCATCGTTGCTATCAAGCACCACAGCAAGGGCATTTGTTATAGCTAGAATTGCTGCTGAAACGACAGCAGCACCAACGTTTCGACTGCGACTCGTCATCTCTATTAATTTTTCAGTCTGAAATAGACCTCCGGAACCTATATTTAATTAATAGAGGTGACCCTCTGGAGCTGACCAATAGAATTGCAGCGCACTTTTTTGGATCTCTATTTTTTCACCTCTATTTCTTACTTGAACCAGGCTCTTAGGTAGAAACTCAATTTAAAGTAGGCTTTTGCTAACTTACATACCGTATGTATCATGCATACCGCCTTTGATTGGCTGTTTTAAGGCTGTAGGGTTTAGGGTGTAGGCTTGGTTGGCTGTTTTAGCTTGCAGGGTTTAGGGTTTAGGGTTTAGGGGGGAGGGGGTATGTACGTACATACGGTACGTACGTTAGCAAAACCCTTTAAAGTATAATGATACGTATTCTACCAAGTACTTCTTATATTAGAGGGAAATATTCAGCTGCTACACCTAGCGTTCACTCTTAGTCGTTCTTGCAAACAAAACCAGAAGCTACTTACAATCTCGATGGCCTCGATAAACACCTGTAAGCTCACTGCTTAAACCCTGCTGACAGACTTCAATTATCTCAAGTAAAGTTCAGCTTCAGCATTGGTATGTTCGAACCCCCCCGGGGCTGAGCAACGGTGGGGCCTATTCTCCTTTCTCACCCCTTATATATAAATCGGGTGACCAGTGGGTGGCACATGCCCGCACGATGCATACAACCTTGCTCAATACTACCTGCTCCACTTCAACCGTTGAATGTCATTATTAGCCAAATCGCCAGTGTCGCCTCCACGCCCGATTTGTTCTTTACTTTCTTTCATATCCAAAACGAGAAAGCAGATCCAAAAGACACATAACCCTTTAAACCCCCAGGGGTGATAGGAGACAACTTCCAAACGTACAACAAACCTCGAGAGAAGACGTGATTTTCACTCGTAAAAAAAAGGAATAAATACTAACTTAAATTTCCTACTATGACATTTCACCTTACAAAATCCTTCACGTGACTTTCCATCCGCTTCCGTTACGTAACACCTCGACATCTCTCCAAAGTAGAGCAGCATTCGCCATTGGTTTCTTCTCTACATGAAGCGGTTTGTCCTCAACTCTCGCTCATGGACCTACCGGTCGTGCGCTATGGGACGCACGAAGCACACTCGCACGGTATTTTTAGTACGAGCACGGTTGTGTCCTCACGCAGCATCGGGAGGCAGGTGTCTCCATTCCCCCATTCTCGTTGTGAAGCACCATTCGCGGTCTCTTCATACCACATCGTCACGATATCCTGATGGATCCACGCACTCCCTTGTTCCTTCGCATGCTCCTACTCCTCTTCACCCTCGTCGCGACGTTCACGGCCGAGTCCGGTAGTACCAACAAGTGCCAGTTTACCCACGAATCGTGTCGATCCGGTTTTCGCCTTTCTCTTCTCTAAATCGTTGGCACACTCGTTCTCGTTGCCTTTACGATTCGGATGGTCGCGTTGGACATTCGCAGGCTGTGTCGTGTCCGTCCTCGGTCTCTCTTACTCTTTGACGCCGTCTGCCTCCTCCTCACGTTTGCTAGTGCCGTGGCCGTCGCGACTGCATCCGTGGGCACATCCACTTGCTCGGAGACGACCACGGACGGAACGATTCGATTGCACGAAGCGTGCGCGTTTCATTGTGCCACGCTTGTCACCGCGGTCGGGACCATGTTGCTAACCTCGTGCTGCATTCTCCTCGATATGCTCGTGACGAGTGGGCTCCTCCCCCTCAACGACGCCACGCACGCGACCGCATACGTTGCGTTTGGGGAGACATCCCTCTCTCCACAGAGTCGCACGCTCGTGGCTCAAGTGTAAACATGACGAGGAGTGCACTCGTTTTCGAACATTTCAACCAATCAAAAAAGGTCTTTTCCCCGCGTGTGTGTGTGTGTGTGTGTACCCTCCAATGGGTACAAGTCAAGCTGGGGTGTACCCATTGGAGGGTACACCCAGCTTCAAAAGTGGTGGCACTCGGCCATCGACGCAGATTCCGCACTCTCGGACGCGTTTCCCGTGCGCTCTCCTTGTCTCCCCGCGCGCTCCCTTGACTCAAGATGGTACGCTCTCTCTCTCTCTCTCTCTATCGCTCTCTCTATCCCCTTCGTGGCGTCCGCGCGCGGGCTTCTCCACCTAACCACCCCTTAAGCGTCCAATGTACCCGCAGATTGCTAACGCCACTGTGTTGTTGTTTCGAACCGACCTTGTGCCCGTCGTGCGCTCTAGGCCGAACCACCTGCTCGACGAAATGACGAGTTTCCACCGCTGGATCACCGAGGCAACAATCCCCCGCCACTCAACGGTCCGTATCCAGATCAGCGTCTCCCCTACGGCCGGGACGACATGCGTGGCCGGTACGTTCTTGTGTTTGTTTCTTTCGCCGCGCTCGTTTTGAACGTGCTGACGAGCCAGCCACGCACTGTCTTTTCATCGCTTGCTTGTTGTCCCTCTCTACCCTCGTAGCCATCGAAGCGAGAGTCGGGAGCAATATGACATGCGATTCCGTGGCCCGCGGGGCCGGAGTCGCAGTCGCAGTCCACGTCGGGGCCGCGGGCCCGCAGACTGGGACGCTGGGCCGCGCTTTGACGATGCCCGACGCGAGCCACGACCATCCTCTTCGTCGTTCCCCGAGCCCCTCGTGTCGTATAAAGTGTGGATGATGCGGCAGACAGACGAGTCGTCGCCCGAAGTCTATCAACAGCGCTACGAAGAGTACAAGAAGAAACACGTCCAGCGCGTCCTCCGGGCCTTCTTTGACCAGCACAAGCGCGACGAGTGGCTCCAAGAACGCTACTCGCCCGCGCTCCGCGCGCGCGTGGAGAAACAAAAGCGGACGCACCAAATGAACGAGGCCAAGCACTTTGGCGACCGCGTGCGCACGGGCGTGGCCAAGATCTGCCTCGATGAAGTCGCTCCGAGTCCCGAGGCGGGCGGACCACTCGAGGTCGAGGATTTTGCCAACGATCTCGAGCACAGCGCGCGCATCTTGTACATTCGTCGTGTCCCCTGTGCTTGTCCCGTGGGGACCCTCAGTGAAACCATCAAGAAAGCGGTACGTTCTTGCTTCCCACCGCGCGAGACGCGAGCCCTCGGGTGTGTGTGTGTGTGTGTGTGTGTGTGCGTCTCGCTTACTTGCTCGCTGTGATCGCAGGGAGGACCGTTTCTATACATGCACCTCTCCGACCCGGTCAAGAAGAGTGCGTTTGACTTTGATCGGTCCGCGTATATCATCTATGAGACTCCCGCGGCCGCCACGGACGCCATGCCCAAGATCCACAATACCTTTGTCGAAGATGGCACGCAGTTTCCACCCTTCCGTCTCCAAGTGTCTTGCCATCGCGCGCGTGCACCATTAAAAACGCCGTCGTACTTGTCCGTGCCCGAGCGGCTGCACGTGGACTTTGAGCAGTCGCTGACGCTGGCGCAAGCGCTGGACGCGCGCTTGTTCCATGAAGCGGACGAGAAACGGACGCAGTGGGGCATTGACGCGCTGCTCGCGTCCGACGAGGTGCAAGCCGCGTATTCGAACGAGAAAGCGCAGCTGGACGTGGTCGTGGCGTATCTGCGTCGCGTGCACCATTATATTTATTATGCTGGCGTCCAGTGTCTCGACATGGGCGACATAATGCACGCCCATCCCGCCCTCTTTTGTCGTCCACCGGCGTCCGCGCGGGATCTCGAGGAAGAAAAAGCGCGTCAGGACGCGGCCCTTGCGATCAAGGACGAGCAGCCGACCGACGACCGGACGCAGGACGTGGATCCAGGCAAAGAGCCAGCCTCGATCGAAACGGCCAAAGCCATTGGGGGCTGGGCCGCGGCCTTGGATGAAAAAGTGCAGGCCTATTTGAAAGAACTAGCACCCGACGTCGTGGACGCCAAGCGCGCCAAGACGCGGGCGCTCGTGGACGAGATTGAAGCGCGCGAAGAAGCGGCGCTCGAGAGCACGTATGCCAACTATGGCGAGAAAGCGAGCGACGATGGCAAACATCGGTGTCGCTTGTGTACGAAACTCTTTAAAGCCATGGATTTTGTCAAGAAACATATTCGGAACAAACACCCCGAGCTCGTGGTCGACAAGGTTGCCGAAGTAGGCGAGAGTTATATGTGGGAACAATATCGGGAAGACGAGCAGCATCCCATGCCACCGCTGGAAACGAGCAGTAGTCAGTCGGGTGGCGCCGTGCTGGGTGGACGAGGCGGCGTGACTAGTGGACGGCATGGCGGCTTTCGTGGACGACCGGGCGAGCGCGAGTATGGCGGACGAGGCCTGTACCGGGATGAAAATTATCGGATGCGGGGTCCCCCGATGCGGGACGAGCGGATGCGACGCGGCTCGTTCGATCGTCCGCCTCGCTCGCCTCCTCGACACAATGGCTATGGTCGGTCCCCGTCCCGTGGTCCCCCCCGTGTGCCGGATAGTGACTTGCCAGTGGATCCACGGCAAGTGTCGACGTCGTATCGCGATCTAGACAATCTACAGGACACGAAAGTCGAGCTGAGCTTTGACGCATTGGAGACGTTGCCCCCTCCGAAGAAGAAGACAAAAGTATGAGAGAGTCAAGACGTAGGCATAGGGTGGATTTGATAGTGTGTTTGTGGCTGTTGCATTTGGACGATGAAAGCATCTACTTATGGACTAGGAATGTCACGTATAATCCACTTGGTGGTCGATCTAGATACGTCATGAGGTAGATACTTTGTCTCGATTTGACTCGCCATGTTACAAAGGAGGCGTTTGATCGGTTGGGGGTCAATTTTATCGTTCAGTGGCGTGAGTTTAAACGTTGCGTATCCAATCGAAGAGGGAGTGGCCTGACGTTGGGTCTGGATGTTCACAGCTTGGCAGAGTTGCTCGGCGAGGTCAGGACCAGCGTCTGCCGTAATATTCATCCACCGGGCGAGATCTTCGAGTGGAAAGCGATCCTGTTTGCCCACACTTTTGTTCATCATGTGCAAACTCCGTATCCAGATTTTCGAGACGTGACGGAGCACGCTTATCTGTTCGAAGAACGTCATGGTATTCATCTCGGTGAAAAAGATGTGGAAATTATCCGTTTGATAGGCCACAAATGTCCGGACAGCACGTTGGACCTTGGACATGTAGCGAAGTTTGGACGACAGTTTAAGGAGGATCCAAAGAACTTGGTGAGGTTCGTGAGCATGCAGCAATATATGGTACGCAAGAAACTCGTCGGCGTTTTTCAAGGCATGGGTATTATCCACCTCGTGCATTTCATACAACACTTGAAGGCGGGCAAGCGCGGATATGAGCTGCTGATCATTTAAGTGATCACTCCAATCTCCATCCGTTTTTCGATCGTCCAATAGTTGTATCGAACGGAATCCTGCGAGCAGATAAAATCGTACTATTTGCTCTAACGCTGTCACTAAGGAGACGTCTTCGATTCTCTAAAACATCATTCAATCTTATCAGTTACTATCCTGTGAGAAAATCTACTTTAAAACGTTTACCTGGACAATAAAATCCTGTCGGACACTGCGTACACGATCGCTTACAAAGTGATAAACTGCTACGAATTCGTTTGCTTTAGCCCCTTCACGAGTAGGAAAACCGCTATGAGGCCACGACAGCACTGTCGTAAACAAGTGATGAAGCGTACGGAGCAGCACTGGCGCGGGTCTCAGTTCTGAGGCATCCAAAACGTCGCGACCTGCGGCTGCTCGACGATATTTTTTCACGGCCACAAGATCTCGAGCATGTGCAGTAGGACGCTCAAAGCGACTGAGGTCCTCGCTTTCCGTCCGTTCAATTTCTTCTTTTAGGGGACAAAAGGATTCGCACGTTCCTAGTATTCTTCCTTGGGATGCTACAAGAGGAGATGGATCGGATGATGCTTTCGTACAGTCGGTACGAGATACTTTCATGGCTTTTTTGAGCATGTAGAGAACATGTGAAGATAATATTTACATTTATAGACCGTAGACCAGAAACTTGATATTCGCCCGACCGTAATCAAGTGGTTCACTGCGCACTACGTGCATTTAGTACAAGAGAACGAGCCCGCGCAGGATCAGTATGATCGCAATTGTTCCAACCACAGTGGATACTCACTCACCTGCCAAGTAAAGGCGTTTCATTTTTCTCGGCCAAGTAGTGAATGATATTTTTTCCTTGTACCTATCTATACCTACAACTAATCAAGAAAAAAGGATGCAACTTCAACTTGCATTCCTTTTCTCTTCAATACTGGGTGCAAGCAACATCAGGTCTCTCTCACTCTTGAAATCGCCTCGAAACGCACAAGTGACATTTTTCCTACCATGTTGTCCCGCCTCCCTTCATCGGCCGCCGCTGCTCTACGTCGTCGGCCAGACCCGGACCTCGTGAACAAGTTCAACCTGGCGTCGCTCAATGGTGGCAAGAATCCATTTAACGTGCCGAGTAACCGGCTACTTAAAGTGAACAAGAAGCCACCTACACCCCAGCAACGTGTCAAGAAGGATCAATTCTCGCTCGAGCATCTCGTGGGCTCGACCAACGCCCATAGGAGCAAAACTCTTGTCGATAACAAGAGCCCCTTCCACGTCGCCAGTTCTAAACTCATGTAACTTTACGTACGTTTTCAATATGTTAAATAAAAAGTTGTACATTGTTCCTATTACCGTTCCATCATCATTCGCAAAAGCCGTTCCACCAGATTAGAGCGGCGAAGCGCCGTCCCTTCTGTTGGCGCACGACATTTGTCGGTCCATCCTTACAGATTTGCGTCGCCGTTTGCGTCGGTACTTGCTCGAAATTTGAGGAAAAAAGCCGACGGGATTCCTTCCTGAAGCGCCCGAACTCGACGGGTTTTGTCATCCTATTCCATTACTCGCTGGTTACATCCCAAATCCCTTCGTCAGTGTACCGCTCCATGTCAAACGTCCATAAATCCATCGGAATCGCACTTCCGTTGACCACAACGTGAACAATCTTCCGAAAACATGACGAGCTTCCATCGCATGAGGACATCGAATTGGCCAGGCGAGAGAGCAATCATGTTCACATCTGGCGACAGATACGACATGTCGATCATAAATCTCGAGCCAATGACTCCATCGATTGCCCAAATCCAAAGCCTAAATGCACCTGAAAGCGACCAACCGCCGTAAATTCGTATAATACTTGTGCAAGGTACCATGGCAATTCAGGTTGTGAATATCGACGCGCATTTTCAATACAGTAGTAAGGTGCGGTTCCGTCCAATCCAACGCAGCACTGTTGCAAACTCGTTCACGCTTTTGGACTTCTCAGCTGGCAAGACGCGTGGTTTAGAGGCCGAATCTCGTGGATCCCGCATGCCTGGCAACGCTCCATCGCAGATATTCCATGCTAAACGCAAACTGAGCCAATACTTTTCTTCGCAGCGTCATGAAACATTTTGGCATCCCATAGACGAAGATGTCATGAAGTACGTACTTCACACGATCACAGAAATTTTGTCCAAGATACTACACAATTTCAATGAAATGTTTAATGATCCCAAACCCAAACACTGACGTGATCTTTTTCCCCGGTATCATCACATCAAAGTCAGCGATGTCCCCATAACTTCCTCGTGATGACTTCTGTGCCTGCGGCGCCAAAACCCACTTGCAACAGCTTGGCAATCCTGCTCAAGTATCTCCTCTAGCATTTTCGTCTCATAATCCGTTTCACTGGAAATGTCTTCGTCATACAAGTCGCCGACATTTCGGTCGACCTGAGTCGATTGCGAGCGAGCTTCCTCACGAGACGCATCACTCAGTCGATCAGACCGATCACGATCGTTTCTGCATCCTTTGAATGATCGACACACCCACGCTAATCATGACGATCACCAGCCTTACAATGTTAAGAGCAGCGGTAGTCTGTGCATATCCTGAGGTATCAAATACCACGACTGCGTACCAAGAACTCGTGCCACTGGCTGCGCTGCAGTCAATGCACGTATCGTTGACGTAACAGCCCAAGTGTCGACGGTAGCAAGTTCCGTCGTACCAGTCGGTTGATCTTCGAAATACGGCGCTGACCAGCCTGTTTCGGGTTCTTTGTCAGCTCGGGCACGATCCAACCACCCGTCACTAGTGAGTTTTTTAAACTTGACTTTTTGGAGCCAAGTCTTGGCTCCATTTTTTTCTTTAATATTCACGCCGCACGGATTCGTTATAATGTTGGCGTCTGCGTCAATACGCGACAAAAACGCGTATGAAACACCAACATTATCCCAGCGGTAAAGGTTTCAGCTGAAGCAATCTGTTGCACAGGAATTCCGCGCTGTCTAATCGTTGGGAGCCCCGTCATCTAGAGCGGCACTCGCTTGAACTGACCCTTGAATCGGATGCCCACTATCGTCTACTTTCTTCTCGCGCTCTATCTTGCGATGAAGTGTCACTCTTGGTGAGTTCTTTCTTCCCATGAGTTGGATATACGACCTGAAATGCTCTAAAAAGCTCCTTTAAAGTATATCGGCACCAATTACTTCATCACGCAGCAACTCCCCAGCTTTGGTCGCGTTATCAACGCGTTAGAACAATTGTTTGGAGCTCGAACTAGAAGACTATCATGTCATCATCACCTACACACATCGCAACTATCCTCTCGAATTTTCTCAACCTATAAAAACGACCGTTGCACTGAATAGTCACGTAGATGTTCATAACAATATGTCAAGACATCTTCATTAAGAGTTAATAAATTTCAGTCGAGGAAATTGAGATGCAAACCTGTCCAACTATTGCTGAAGATCGCCTAAAATATTTTTACAAACTCTGTTAGTCGCAGTGAGCAATAGCCGATCGTTGAGCACTTGAAATCATTCAAGCTGAGGGTTTGAGGTGGTTTGCCTCTCCTTCTTTCTATATCCCTCTTTCAGCGTTGCAGACTGCACCCAAGCTGTAGCATAACCTAGTACGGAGCAAGGTTGTCACACTGGATACAGGATATTGCGTCATTTTACTGCAATTTCGCCTTAATGAAAGCGAACAAGTAGCGCCAGAACTCCTTGGCTGCTACTTTATCCAGATGACGCTTGTCCTGGTGGATCTATCGCAACACGCATCAGATGCTTGTCAGTACTCGACAAACAAGAGACTCTTCTAACTCACCATTAGCACTTTCACATCCCACTGCTTTATGTCTGGATTAAGCTGAGATCCCTGATTATAAATGTGGACGCCACATACTACCGTATCGTAATAATGCACCAGTGAGCAACTTGTATCGTACGCAGCACAGAGTATAAAACTTACCCTTCTTAAACACTTCAAGCGGAAACTTCCACTTCCACCCCTTAAATTGCCACGACTGTCCCGACACGATCACGCCAACGACTGAGCGCCTGCATCATACCCTTTCCACTCAACCTTTTCACTCAAAACGATCCACCAGTCACGTTGAACGTACCAATCCCTGTCGCGAAATCGACTGACCGTATCCACGACCTTAAACGTGTACACGTGTCCATCCTCTTCGTGTGAAACCATCATCGACTGTTGTTTCCGATTTCCTTCCGCTTTCTTTTGCGCGTTCGAGACATAGACACCATTTTCGAGAAAATCCTTGGCATTCAGCATCGTAAACAAGTCCGAGAAGCCTGCCGGCACGACAATGATCGGCATGCCCATTAACTTTTCTTTAATCAGTCGATGCATGGGCAACAATTCTTTCTTGACCGTCGTGGTTGCGACCAAAGCCGACGCTTTCGTCGCCTTTTCAATCTTTTCCTTTGTCTCGGCATTGACCAGCTCGAGCGTCTTGACGACATTCTCAAACTTGGTCTTGTGTGCATTCAGCACACTCGTTCTCGTTCTCATGACGTACTCTTTGTCCGAGATCCGCTTCATCACCGCATCCGCCTCCACTTGGTCGGGCGTCTTGTCGGGTTTCTGTTGGGGCCGTGGCTGCTCCTTCTCCTGAAGCGTCTTTCGTTTCTTCAGAGCTCGCTCCTCGTCTTCACTCGCTCGTACCTTGTTCGCGACATGGTTTCGATCTCGACCCGCTCGTGTCACGGCTTCCGAAGCGCCACTCGCTTGTCCACTCGCGTCAAGAATCTGAGCACTCGTCTCAATGTCCCCTTTCAAGTACGCCACGAGCTCCTTCTTATCTACCGTCGAGACCATCGCGGCCTTCTCTTCGCGACATTTCAGGACATAGTCACTAAAACTCAGCCCAGCGTGCTTGAAGCACGTGTAGACGGCCAAGAGATCGTAGCTCTTGTCAAGTTTCTTCGAGTGGTACGCAGTGGCACTGTGTTTGGGCAGACGGCGTACTTCGTCCCCATTAACGTCGCGGAAGACCAGATCCTCGTCTTCAACCGTCAAAGGTTTCCCTGCAATCAAGTGCGCGCGCAGTGCGCGCAATGTCAGGAACGGAGTGTTGGTCGTCGAGGCCATGGTGTACTAAACTCAACTTTACAAATTCGACTAGGTATTTTAGGCACATATTTGACCAATGAACAGCGCACGCTTCGTGCAAATGTCCTTGTTTTGTGTGCAAAGCACACACAAAAGACTGTCATGAGGATTGTGAATAATATTGTATCAGGAACGTGGCAATGAGAACCCCGCACGTATTGCTGTATTTTGACGTGAACAAGGTCTGTAGGCGTTTTCGATGTTTCTTGTTGCATAGTACCGACACGGTTGGATATGTGTACATTATGTGTCGGTAGACTGTTATCATGCATGACCCAGTGCAAGGCAAGACGCTTCCCCATATCGTGAATGATTTATTGACAGAACGATCATTTGGTTATCTCGATAGTAAGTCTAATTGGATATGGGATGGAGAGAAAGCGTTATGCGAGAATCGAGAAAGGCGTGATGGCTACATTTCGTATGGAAGTTATTTACGAGACACGTTTCCTTTGTCCGATGACGTCGAGGTGGCAAAAAAGAATAAGTATATGAGAAAGATATTACGTCAACATTTCACGTTTGAAGGGAATCCAGGCGAGGGGCTCGCGACTGAATATCATACCTTACTGCAACATTTGCGGCTGCCTGATACAGCCGCAAGTGACGCGCAGTTAGAAGCAGTGGGGCTGCATAAGTCCCCCTTTTTTTTCATCGTGCCGGCGTTTTTTAAGTTGCTGCAGTATCTTCAGCAGCACGATGTGTCGTTCAACCTCATTTTTAGGACCTTTGGGGACGATTTACATCGCGTGGCACAAGAGTTTAACTGCTTCTGTGAAGGAAATCATCCTTTCTTTCGACTTTCTAAACCTATGGATGGATCCGACGGAAGTGTGGATCGTCGAATGCATCTTGATCGTATAACAAATGGAGTAGTGCCTCGTTTCGGAACGTTTCTACGGACAAAAGACATGACAGCGCTTGTAATGGGTACCTTCAAACAACCGAAAGCAGTAGATGACGGGGATCCCTTGACGTCCTACGCTTCTCAGACGGAATCCGTTCATATCGTGCAAGAATTGCCAGAAATTCACGATTTTCTTGCGCGACGATGGCGAGCGTCGCAAGCAACGTTGGCGTTGCGCGACTTTTATCCGTATTGGTTTATCAATCGAGAAGATGCTACCGCGGGAAAGCTTTTAACGATAGATTCAACGGATGCCGCTGACAACGTCCACGCTATGTTCTTTGACGACAACATTTTACCTCATGATGCGCATATTGTGGATACGCGGTTGGTGCGTAATAATTGCACCGTAACGTTTGAAGAGACGTGCGAACTGCATCTCATGCGCGTTGAACCGCTGGATGTGATCCAGTGCCATGCGTACTTTATCAACCGCTTTGAAACTTCGTTACAACAATGGAGAGAAATGGTACGACGCGATTGAGGGATATCAAGTAATCTCGGTATCTCTAAATTTCGTACGTAACTCACGTAATTTTGGAGGGAGCCCTACTTTTAATAATAGAAGACAAAATAAAATGTACGTTGGTTTAGAGATACGTCGTCAAAATATTGCGGCAACACTGTATGACTTTCGTGCTGAGTTTATTTAGAGTGTGTCCGACATTTAAGCTCTCATCTGAGCCAAATATATTTACTCTTCGTCTTCTGACTTGCGCGGTTGTAAGGCGAGCTTCAGAGCCTGCAGAATCACAACACATATAACGTTACTAACTGATACGCCTACGCCCTCCGTGGAATTTGGATTTACCTCAGCGCCCTCCCGTCTAGCATTCCAGTCAGCAACTGGGCCCGAGATAAATTGCATCGTTGCGAAAACAATGCCACCAGTGAGGAGGTAGCGGCCAGTTCGGTTCATTGTGGGGTGGGTGGTTTCTGCGGCTACGCGTATTACCGGTATAGGTGATTTCTCTGAATTTTAGTTATGTATACTGTATACTGTATTCTCGAAGGATGCAATCTGGAAATTTGAGTAATAGAACACGCGATACAGTAACCGAGCACGTGCCCAATGCCAGTTTTTAGTGTCCTTAGTCGTTACACCAAAGATTTAGTGTTAGTTTGCATTCATGTCGGTGCTGCTGTAGAAACCAAAGCCAAGTTTGAGGTGTTTCTGTTGATTAGCTAGCACTCGAATCCATAGCTTAGATGTCGAAAACTTGAGTCGTAAATGTCCAATAGTGAATCCAATATAAAACGAAAAGTAATCACACGTGATATCTCCAAGACCAAGCACACGTTGGTGATGAACGAGGTATCAGTTAACAATTCGTTAAGTGAAGAGAAATATGTCCGAAACAGGGACTGATTCAACGGGATGTATATTGAGAAGTGATTGATTATCTAGCTAAACATGAACTTATGTAAACAGATGTTGAAGTTATGGTAAACTTCCATCTGTGTGTGGTATACATCTTATACGTAACAAAAAAGTGTGTACTCAGAACCGAGTACTAATGCACTAATGATGCTAGTAATAGACGAAATGCAAATTGCTACCTAAAATAGTCCTACCTAATTATAATATAGAATTAGAAAAAGACCGACTATTTTAACAGTTTTTGGACTACATAAAGTGGAGGACTTCCGAGGCGGCAGACGCGAAGCAAAAGCTGGTCAAGATGAGAAGCAAAAATTAGGAAAAATTAATTTTTATCATATGCCAATGCACCCTTCTTGTACGTAGATAATGAAGCTGCTGAAAATATGCATTTTGCCTGTTTGTACCAAAAAGTAGGTATAAGGTTATATTTCGTACCGTTAGGAAATAAGATAGAGTACTCAAATCTGAGTCCTAAAATTAGGTACAAATAAGTACTGTAGGTTACACGAATATAGGATCGCTGCAACTTCATCACATGATTTTACATGCTTTTTTTGCAGAAGCGGACGCCTGCGAGGTGGAAAACGCCCTACAACCCGAAGGTTGCTATTCCCCATGTTTTATTATCACATACGATTCCTAGGTTCCGGATACAGCGTACCTTTCCCTAGTGCACGATCGTCAGCCTTCGACTGACGAGGGCTCAGCGCGCCCATCCCGTTCCCCTCCTTCCGGCAGTCACACCTCACCCCCGAAGAAAAGTATTACGCATGGGCAGTGTGGGGCTTGTACCCACTAAAAACCACCTCCCCGCATGATAGGATCAGATGAGCAACTGCAGCTTAGGCACCCCCAAAGCAACTCGAATCTTGAGTCAAGCAAGGAACGACCACACGAAGTGAGAGTTGCCAAAGCATGGCTGAGCTTTTGCTCTTCATAGGGTATATATGGGTATAAGCCCCACACTGCCCATGCTTAGTTCTTTTCTTCTGGGGTGAAGGCGTGACTGCCGGAAGGAGGGGAAAGGGATGGGCGCGCTGAACCCTCGTCAGTCGAAGGCTGACGATCGTGCACTAGGGAAAGGTACGCTGTATCCGGAACCTAGGAATCGTATGTGATAATAAAACATGGGGAATAGCAACCTTCGGGTTGTAGGGCGTTTTCCACCTCGCAGGCGTCCGCTTCTGCAAAAAAAAGGCTGTATATGAGCTGCTTGAATAAAGTACAAGATGCGCCAGTCCTTATTTTGGCGACGGAAGCCTTGAAAAAAGGCAGACAAAATGTTTCTTACTGATACGGAAAGTCGGATCGCCAAGTGGAGGGTGTTGAATGGATCCAGGAACTGTCGTTTCACGACAACGATCCGAATTACATACTGCACTCGTCTTTGAAGTGAAATCTACGAAAACCAACCCTGTGTGCCTACTCCGTGACTATGTTCACGGCGAGAGATGGCAACCTGGTACCTGCGACATGATACGGATTACGTTTGACCTCAAGTGCAGATGAAAGTCGATGTAAGTTGAAGTGAGTGTATTCCATCCAACCAAGTTGCCTATCGAGCCCGTGATCGAAGTGAGCAGCGCACCAGTTGACCACCGGCTTGCTGCCTCCAACATAAGAGGAAAAATGATGATGGACTCGGCGCCTAACAACAATAAACAGACTGGGTTGAATCGTTTTACCACATCATAAAGCAAACATCGCCTTATGTTTTTTAGAGAATGAGACTTCATGACACGAGCGTACAACGTTAGTAGCTAGTGATTATACGTAAGTGCAAGTGGTTTATCTCGTCTTTTGCTTTTGAGTCTCCTTGAGATGCGCCACGAGTTATATTTTTCTACCTTGGGATAGAGATGAAGTTGACCTCGACTACATGACCATCCGTAGCTTAGAGACGTAAGGTTGCTTTATGATGGAAGAAACGGACTGTGGTCGGTATAGCACTTTGTGAACATGTGATCCACTTGATCCCGCGCTTGGGTCGGAAACATCGACTAAGTGGCACGGTAGAATGCCACAAATATCTCGCATCAGCATGGAAACGAACACAGCACTTGCCACTCCCCACTTACACGAGTCGACCGAATCGCATGTTCACGAACACAGCGCGTATGAAGCCACCGTGCACTTTGTTGAAAAAACGCAACGTTCGGCACGAGTGTTTCCAACAGCTTGGCCTTATGGTAACACTCGGACTCGCGCGCGGCGCGAATCTCGCTACCAGCATTCTCAATGAGCGCCCGTCCCATCGATATATCATGTCGTTCAATTTTTACCTGCACGCTAAGAACTCGGCTTTCGTAATGTCCATGTTTCGCACGGTAAACTGCAACACGTCCCACGCGACGTCAACCACGACGATACAATGAACGCATGCAACACACATTTTTTGTACGCACATCGTAGGCGTGAATGAGTTCGTGCACCAACGTTTCTTCGACTTCGCGTGCCGAGTGGAGACGATTCGCACAAAAGACGACCGTCGGTGGCGGCGCCGAGAAGAACGCACGCGCATTGCCTTCGGGTCCTGTGTCCCGCGATGCAGTAAAAGTCAATTGCAGTGGGTATCATTCCGTACGAGAAAAAGAACGGGCCCGACCGTTGTTGCGACACTCGAGACACACAAAGTCCATGGCACGCTTGTGCTGCTGGGCGAGGAACTAGGAAACACGGGACGGATCTTTTGTACGTACAAGGAGGCTCGATATGTTGAAAGCATGCGCACCTTATTGATAATGTTGACGATATACTGCGGTCGATCCTGCTGGAGCGCCAACTCCACCGCGACCTCGCACTCATACACATCCATGTAACAGGATACTGGACAGATGATCGAGGAATTATATGTACGGCACTCCACGGAAATTCACATATCTATCTACGGGTTATGCGCTTCGACCGACGTGGTTAGGTACTCTATCCAAATGGATGTTATTTCTCGCTCACGCGACATGGATATTATCCGCTAGTGGCGATTGTCACAGGTGCAGGAAATGGGTTAGGTCGAGCCTACGCCGAGTATTTAGGTACATTGGGGGCCAACGTCCTCGTGAATGACCTTGACGTCTCTGCTGCCGACGACGTCGTGCAGCGTCTAGGAGGAGGCGAGAAGGCGCTAGCGAACTACGATAGTGTTGTCGAGGGACGTAAAGTCGTGGACGCTGCTTTGAACAAGTGTAGGGGTAATTGGAAGCGCTTTTAGCGTCTGCGCCAGCGCGATAATCGTTTTCGTTGAAACGTATATGGCACAGGGGGGCGTGTGGATATTCTCGTCAACAATGCTGGCATCGTCTTGGACAGTTCCTTTGCCAAGATGACGCACCAGCACTGGGATGACGTATACAAAGTGCATTTAGAAGGCACCATGAGGTACAAATTTTAGAAATGGTATGTATACGTGGGTGGATACTTTCGGACGTAATAAATGTAACTGGAAATGGTAGGATGACCAAAGCAACGTGGGATCTCATGCGCGACCAAGCCTTTGGAGGCATTGTCAACGTTGCCTCGGCGTCCGGACTCTATGGAAACTTTGGACAGGCCAATTATGCCGCCATGAAGCTCGGGATTGCCGGGTTGACGTTTACTTTAAGCAAAGAAGGCGCCAAGCACAATGTGTTGGCAAATGTGATTGCACCGTTAGCACACTCGCAGATGACGGACGGACTGCTGGAGAAGGAGCTGTATGACAAATTGACACCGCATAGCGTCGCGGCTTTCGTTGCGTACGACCGGTTTGTCGAGGGCGTCAGGGACTTGTACTCACTTTGTTCTCGTGTAGCTACTTGTGTCACGAAAGGTGCGATCGAAACGGAAACGTGTATGAAGTAGGGGGCGGATGGGTCGCGCAGACGCGGTGGCAACGATCCCAGGGTCATGTGTTTCCCTCAACGGAGCTTACATTGGCACAAATCGCGGCACACATGGATGACATCGAGGTCGTCGTGCATTTTCTTGTCTTGTCCGTACGATGGCGCTCTGACATGAAGCTTCTTGAACGGTTGCTTGTGACAGAATTTTGAGGCCAAGCCGACGCAGTCTCCGCGAAGCGTGCACGACACGATTGCGTACGTCCAGCGTATACTTCTGGAAGAAACCCCTTAACTCTCTCTCTATAGCGATACATAAAGTCGGAAATACATTCATTGCATGTACACACTAAAAAGTCACTCGACGAAATGGATGAGGACTCCGCGTCGGAACGCGACGAATGGACGCGACGTCATACCCAGGCGCTCCGCGAAACCGTCGAGTCGTTAGAGATAGGCAGAGCGTCCGCAAATGCGCTGAGTGTCCAGGCAGAGCAGCTACGACACACGGAGCGCGAGGTGGACGAGACACAAGCAACGGTGGACATGTCGAAGCGAGTTCTCCGTGGCATGTCGTGGTCTGGTTGGCTCTATAATAAATTGTCCACTGTGCCCCATGGTTCACCCCAGGCGTCAGCGGAGGTATTGCCACCGAAGCAAGGAAGCGAGTGCTTGCTAGAATGTATTGACTTACCTATCTATCTATCTATCTATCTGGTATGTCTGTCCTCTAGATAGTCATGGGATTTATCTGCCCCGAGTGTAAAGTAACGTTCAAGTCTCCTGAACAGTTAGGGGTGCATTATGACACTGTTCATGAAAAGATAGAGACGAAAAGTGCTCATTTGGATACGCGGCCTCCACTTTTGCACACACAGACGACGCAAGTGGCGCAACGGGCCCCGCTCGAGCATGTTGAAGATATGCACGACACGTTTCTACGAGCGATTGAGCCACAGTTAGTCGAGCTGAAAGAGCAATCGCTCGCACTTGGAAGCGCGCTGGATGCCCAAAATCACCAGCTGGATCAACTCAACTCGAAGATTGAACGCGTTCACCATGACATGAAAAAGGTGGAGATTCAGGCAAATAAACTGGCCGGGAAGAAACCGCCCGTGGTCTTTCGTTTTCAATGTGCGTTCCAAGAGGTACAAACGAAGCGATTCTTGCGAGATGGGGACGGAGATCCACTGCTAAGGTGGGTAAAAATTTAGCTTGTTTTCCGGTGTATACTTTACTAACGCACGCATGGTGTGGCGATTCGTTTAGTGCCGACGTCGTGGGTACAGGTTGTACCTTCCGTGCGTACACGGTGGGTGAGCACAGTGACGTCTGGGGGTTTCAAAGTGCAACGTCCAACTATTTCTTGGGGATCAATCGGTACGGCAAGTTAAAAGTGCGAGGCGCTGCGCTTCACTCGTACGAGCAGTTTCTCGTGGAGAGTAAGCCACAGACGCCGCTCTTTTCCTTAGCGAGTTACTTTGGCTTTGGTGGCTGGGTCGCCCGCAAGGGATCCATCGAGAGTACCAACCTCACCATCATTCGAGGATCCGCTGAGAATAAGGCGGCGGCTGCTCAGTTTAAAATTGTGCACTTGGACGATGGAATGAAAACTAGCTGAATCGTTTGTGAAAGTAGGCAGCGAGAAAACGTGGTCTCATTTAAGTTACCAGTGCATTCATTGACTGACTTTCCACGTAGTCAGAAAAGCAACAGCATTGGAGGCGAACGTACGTGCGTCCTGGCCTTTCCTTGGCGTACACCTGAGTCACTTACGTTGTCACGCCCTCGGGCCTTGCCTCATCAAAGTATGAGAGAAAGTGTACTCATACTCTTGTACGACTAGCATCCTTGCAGTTGGACGCAGACTAGTGTCAACTTAACGGAGTGACGTGCTGTTGCGAACGTTGTTTTGCGCTGCAACTTTCTGGATGCGCCGTCATGGAACATCCGCAACAATCGAGTGACCGAGTCGATCGTGGAGTCGGAGCTGGCCGTGGGATCCGCCGTCCCTTTCATACCAAACGAACGTCTTGCATCCATCATGCTAATAACAACAACTGCTTCTATGGCCCGCAACGCCACCATGTACCCACTCTCGACGATTTTCAGAATCCATTGCTGACCCAGTGATCCAAGTCTCGACTGGTTCCGAGCCAAACGACGGGGCAATGCACGTGTTGGTCGTCGTTCCGGAAGGTGGCCACGAGCGGAAAGCAACGACACGGACGCCTTTGCCTCCTGCTTCGTGAGAAGCTCCTTCCCGACCATGTTCCTTGCTTCTCCAGTATATGGATTTGGCGCTACACTTTTTCCGCTCCCGCCACCTTTCGGAGCCACGACCAACACGTGGATTGCCCCGTCGTTTCGCTCAAAAGATCTTCCACTACGAGTCGATTTGAAATTGTGCATTGTACCGGTAGTCATTTTCATTTCTACCAATAGGAATGCCGTTTTTTCTTGGCACTACAAGTGGGTACTTATTCTAGGGGGTTTCAAAGCTAGATTTAGAAGATTTTGCAGACGATTTTACAGAAAACCCAATTGTCCAACTGGAAGCGTTCTGCAAGTGGCTAACTTTGAAGCCCCCAGTGCCCACTCCTGCCGATTGGAAGTAAACAACCAATCAGATAGCGCGTTCTCGTCACTCACCATTGACTCCACCCAGACTCACTTTTTCTGCAAATATTGCAAATCGGTCGGATTGGCCGGATTTTTCTGCAAAATTTGCAGAAAGTAGAATTTCCTGAATGCCTCGGGCTTGCATAAGAATTTGCAGAAAGCAAAACGCAAGAACGCGTCCCCATGGCTGCCAAACCCAACAACGTACCACCAACGCCGGCCACGGCTGCTGCGTCGTCAACGCAGGTTAGCCTAGCAAAAAATCTCAACTTGCACTACAAAAGCACTCTGATGTCTGTTAACAGTCTCCCTTCACTCTCTTCACTTGCAGAACCAAACGCGTCCGCCGCACTTGTACTCAATATCTCCTCCTTCGTCGAATCCACCGTTGGCGCCTTACAACATCGCGGCATACCCGTACCGGATAATACCCTCCTCTCAGTATCACATCCCTCTGACATCCGACCACCAGATCGCTCTACCCCAGCCCCAGATCCCCTCGACCCCGATCGAGTTTCAGTTCCGGCGGGAACGCCAAAGAAGCCGGTGGGTTCAGGAAGAAAAAATTTGCTTTGCTCTCTGCTGTCCTTGCTAATGGTAAGCAATACAGTCAACAGGTGCCGAAAGAAAGAAGCCCATTTCTTGGGGAAAAGACGTCGTTGGCCCTGGCAGATCTAGTATCCAAGTTCTTCTGGATTGGCTGAGCGCAACGGGGAATTATGACAGGTAGAGAGGCGACACGCAGAAAGGCATATCAAAGGAAACGCTTGCTGGAGAAATCGTTTATTCGTTGAAGAAGCAAGGAATCAACCACCGCGACAACAAAGGTAAGTAACGCATTCTTTGATAACTTTCAATTATCAGTACCTAACTGCTTGACCTGTAGGGGTGAGGGCGAAGTTACAAGAATTGCAGGAGAGTTACGAAAAAGCGTCGGATTGGAAGAATAAAACGGGATCAGGGTTGGCGGAGAAGGATCTCAAAGATGGAACGAACACAGTCCAAGGTTAGATTTCTTTTCATTTGAGTCTACAGCAAAATTATGAGCGACATCTAATGAACTCGTTTCAGTTGCCCCTACCAAAATGTGCAAATATTGGGATGTTCTGCACCCGATTATGTCAGCCAGGGCATGTAACAACCCGCTCGCAACGTCAGGAACTGTAAATGCAGCAATTTCCGATCTGTTGGGGAAAAAGCGTGTGGTTCAAGATGACGATGAGTTCGGTGACCACATTGAAAGTGACCAAGCGGAAGAGTATGTATGCCATCTTCAGTACGTGTTGAGAATTCTATGAAGTACAAAGCAAATAGGATTCATGACTTAATCTTCCTACAGCACACCGTCTGAAACTGAAAAAACGGGAAAAAACCCGAAAAAACAGGCCCTTAAGTTGAAACGAGGGCCAAAAAACGCGAAGGTAAGTCTTGAAGAAATGATGGTTGAATCAATCAGGTCAAGAACAAGAACAAGAGAACTTCGATGCGAGTTAAAAAAGAAAGAGATTGCGATCAGCAGGCTGCGGCTAAAACCAAATTTATCAAAGACTCAAAGAGCTACACATTTGTACGAACGAAGAAATTCGTCAGATGGTAAATGAACAATTCAAATAAAGACTACGCACTCACCATTTAAGAAATCTAGAACAATTTCCACAATCCATCTCCTTTTACGTTTTCCGGGTGTATCTCCAACGCTTCCAGCCTGGTAATCCTCATCCTTTTCGTCGCCATCTTCATCCACGTCGATGTCAACCCAGTCAAAATCTTCGTTCAGAAGGAGGTTATGCAACACTGCACATGATCTAATCCATGCGATGATTCGCTGTGCATCGTCCTCATCCTGGAGGTGTAGTCTGAGGCCTTTTAAGCTTTGAAAAAGGCCCTTCAACAGTCCAATGCAATGCTCATTGCAGACTCGGAAGCCGCTTAGCTGTTTGTTAAATATTTTTTGTCCGGTATTGAGGGACCCGTGAGCTGGCTTCGTGAAACATGGAATTATCGTTACATCAGGTACAAATCCGTAATCTGCAAGTAGTTATTCCCGTCCAGAGAGCATTAGGTCCTTGTTCTATACAAGGTCGCAATTTTGCATCAGATGAGCGTCATGAGAACATCCCGGCCATCCAGTGTACAAGTATCGAATGCGTTTGGAGTCATCTCATACAACGAAGCCTGCCATTCCATACAGTCCTTTGAGACTGTAGTAATCCTTCCCATCCGTTTCCGGTTTATCCTAAAAAAAGCGTTCCGTCCACAAATCCAGTGCAATATGTGAAGCCAGACGCTTTTTTAATCCGTTGAGCTATTTGATTTCGTTCGTCCGCATCTGGCCAGAAGATGACATCACTTTTTGAAGACCAATTATCAGCTGTGGATCCAAAGAAACAAAGCAATAGAGTGTACTCCAGGAGAATTTTACCTCTATAAAGATAAAATGGCCATTATACACCTATTTGTGTACAATTCAACGGTTCCTTCGGAGATACGAAAAACTTTGCGAGAATTCCAACAGATACGCCGTTGCCAAAGCATCCAAACCGCTTCAAAGTGACCATCAACTGCTCTTTTACCGGGCGTTGGGGATTTCTTGAGCTGTTGTGAAACACATGGTTATCCTGAATAAGCGATACAATTTGTACAAAGGCTCCCTTCGACATACGAAACTCTTGTTTGAATAGAGGTTCATCAAGTTGATTCATGTGGAAATCGAAAACGTTTGGTGCCCGAGCAACGGAGTTTCTTTTGAGGTAGCGGTTTGTTTTCACTTGCTCCTTCCAGTAGGGCACTTCCAAAATCTATTCGTCAGACTCACTTGTCCATTCGCTTTCAGTGGTATCGCTGCTGTCAGCATCAGATCTAGTTTCTGAACTGTCCTCATTGTCACTTTCACCAAAAACGTAATCCCGGACCGAGAGCCTAGTAATTGACTTCGCGTAACGGCCCAAAGTGCGCAGTAAACTAACGCGTGCAGAAAGCTTTCGCATGGTTTAGGGTCGTTAGTTGCGAAAAGTGAGTCTGGGTGGAGTGTGATTGTGTCAATGGTGAGTGACGAGAACGCGCTATCTGATTGGTTGTTTACTTCCGATCGGCAGGAGTGGGGACTGGGGGCTTCAAAGTTAGCCACTTGCAGAACGCTTCCAGTTGGACAATTGGTTTTTCTGCAAAATCTTCTGAATATAAACTTTGAAACCCCCTAATGAGTGGTAGTTACATCACTGCTGTTGTTTCGAAGGTGCCAAACAAGATCTGACCACCTACGACATGCTGACGAGCTCTGCCAATTTGCTCAAGAAGTGGAAAGAGAGGCCTGAAGAAGTCGTTCAATTGGAATCAACACAGTCAACGTGGTCGAAGGCAAGGAAAGACCATGAAATGCTAAAGATGTGATAAAATTCGACGCATTCAGTCCAACTGCCCGAAGAAATCCGAGAAAAGGGTGCATTTTTCGCAAACCAATTGTGAAAATTTGTATAACATCGATGACACGAAGTGTTTTTTTTTGGGAAGTGATGTTCACCTTGTAAACGGTATCTATTACCTTCGTCATGACGAAGAGGTAAATAGAACCTGTTTTCAGGCAGATGGTAAAACCTTAAAGGTTACCAGAAAAGGTTGGACCAAATTAAAGTAAAATAGAATGACAAGACGCACTTGAGATGCATCGACAATGTTCTTTACGTGGAGAGCTTGTCAAAGAACATCTTGGCTTCTGGTCTTTTTGGAAGAAAAAGTTGTAAAATGGTGTACTGCGTGATACATACCGTCTCAAGAAGACCAATATTTAACATTGAAAAGACGAAGAAAGCCTTATCAGTTGTGAGTAATGCGGAAAACAAGCTCGGATGAAAAAAGAGCCAAACTATTAATGCTATTATGGAATTTAATGAATTGGAAGTAAAACAAGATTCAATGTGCAAAAAGGATCGCTGATGTATTTTCATTCAAGACTTGTTCACCTTAATTAATATACAATCGAGAGGTGTTATCCACCGCACACGGTTCCAAAATTTACTTCCGCACTTCGTAATGCACTTTACTACTTCATCGCAAACGATGTCTTGAAGGAACGGTAGATAGTAATATCGCCCGCTTCTAAGTATTGTAGGAGAAATTAGGGTCAGCGCAGTGTTATACTATCGTACCTGACAATTTTTATCAGATAGTATATCGTATGTAGGTGCGTAGCTGTCTCTGCACGACCGATGCTAGACGTGATGGAACAAAAAGATGTAGAACCGAAATTACATATTATAGAAATAGAAAAAATCTAAGTCTTAAACTCATAAGAAACTTAAACTTGACATGTCGGCACATGTACCCATGTACATTCATAGGAAATCCGTATCCGTATCTTGAATTTAAATGTCATCCAAAATTCCAAAACGGCTACATGAAAATTCAACACTCCTCCTGAAACGGCGAGATCTATAACTCCACCGATTCAATCAATTTTTTTCGTAAATCTTGAATCTGTTGCGCGTTGAGGTCCTTCGTAAGTAGGTCAACAATCATGTCATACTTGGCACGTGAGTCGTCTTCACACCGCTATTCCTTGCATAATCCTTTAAAATCTTCACTTTGATATCCACGTGCTTCGTACTTCCAGCACTGGATCCATTTTCAACGTTCTTGATAGCTGTCTGATTGTCAATCTTAAAAAGAAGAGGATTATTTTTCTGCATCCTACTCTCACAAAATCGTTCCTTAAATCCAAGGGCTTCCTTGCCACCCACTGCTGCTGCAACAAATTCATCCTCCGCAGTACATAACGCAACCGTACTCTGCTTCTTACATTACCAACAAATCACAACTTTATTCACGTACAACAACAGCACTGACACTTTTACGATCAAGCTTGTCCGATTCGAAAGCAGCATCCGTGTAATATGTAAATTGGCATAGGAAATTCATTATCGTTTTTAAGATGAATATCTTTATTGCCTAGTATCGTTCAGACACTTCATTTCTCTCTTGGCTGTCATGTAGTCTCCCAATGTCGGCTCATGGGCTCGTCTCGTAGCACGAGACAGCCCAAAAGAGATGTCTGGTCGGGAGGAACGAGATATGCATAATAGTCGTCCAACCAGCGACTGAAAACTATTCATGCAAGGTGAACTTTCACGAGACTTGATAGGTAAGAGTTCTTGAAATTCTTTGACGCATTCCACATCAAGCACAGTTGTCCTTTCAAGATTCACCAAGCTCAAACATGTGATTGGAGAAGGTTATCGACAATTGCTTCATGGTCCATCGTGAAACCGTCTTTGGGACATCCAGTATTTCTAATTCCCGAAAACTTCTCGATGGTGCCTAAATCCTTAATTCGAGAACTTCCATGTCTTTAAAGAAATCATCGACTACTTCAATCCTGGTCGAAGTGACCAAAAGATCATCAATGTACGCACCAACCAGAACGGTGTCATTTTCCAATCTTTTCACGAAAACCACCGTAACACACTGCCTGAAGTTAGTTCCTTCCAATGTTTCACAAAGCCGCCGGTACCAAAACCTTTTAGCTTGAATTAATCCATATAGATTCTTTTGAAATTTTAGTGCATTTCATCACTTAAAAAAAAATTAACACCAAATACCACGAGTGTGTCCGGCATAATTTCCTTACCCTGTGAGACCTTCAGATGTATATCATATCCATCTTCGGATTTTGACTCGACGTCAGCGCGAAAAAATACCTGGTCGGTATGCATCTTGATTGGTAAATATCGGCAGATCGAGTTCGTGTCGTTGTTTGATCCGCTATCGGCAAATAGTTTCCAATCGATCACCTTCTATGGCGAAGTCCGATCATCCGATCATCTTCGTCGTACTTGGAGTCTATTGCGATTTGTGCGTTCGCGTTCAAAATATCTCAACAAAATTCCACGATTCAAATCACACTCCCTGATCTATATGTGTTCATTCTATCCTCTCCTGTGTCATAAATCGTGTTATACTCAACCATACCGTCTTTTATCCCGATCGGACGTCAGAGATCTGCTAAATCTCAAACTCATCACGGTCCAATTAACTCTCCCAGCTATCTTCAGGTTGAAGAGCTTAATCAGAATATAATCTTACGCTCTCTTTTGCCAGACATGCTGTCTTCGGCCGATCGGGATACTCTTTTGCTTGAGCATTGAAAGTGCACAATCGGGATATTCTATAATATGAGCCGGCGGTAATCAGCTGTGCGGTATGATCCTCAATCCGATCGGCGACTCTAAACACATATGAGCTAGTTTTTTCGCATAATCCATCTTTGACCCGACCTGATTAGAGCCAGACGCTTGAGCCGGCGGCTCAATACCGTAAGGTTGTTTTCCGAAATAGATTGCCTATCATTAATTGAAAAGTTTTCACAGTTGCCGCATTTTCTTGAGACTTCTCAGTTAATAATTCGTCAGAGCCAACGCTAAATTTAAAATGGGAAAATCGGTGTTTTTGCCAGGTTGGCCTCCTTTAAGCGATCACTGCGTAGCATTTCGTCAATCCGATTGATGACCTAATCTGTAGACGGTGCGTATACGCACGGTGCGGCTAGCGCACAGAGGAAGACTCTTCCTTAAAGCGGTAGCTACCGCTACTTAGCCGATACGCCCTTGTAAAGAAAGGGCTTAGTAGGAGAGCTCTCCTACTCGGGGCCAAGATTCCCGGGTTTGTTTACAACTTAGCCTTAACGGCTGTATTCCCTTTACGGGATGTAGGTAAACGGAGGGCTCCCTCTTACCTATGACACTCACTGCGCGCGCGACCGGTCGAGGTCGCACGTCCGCAAGATAGAGTGAAATGTAAAATGAATATATTTAATATGTAATTAGCCTAAATTAATTTAAACTAATATAAACTATATGTAATAGTAAGTAGAATATTCCTAATTCGTACCTAGCTAAAATGTAGTGTACACACCTGTGTACGGACACGTGGATGGCTGAAGGGCCCCTGCCCTGATTGGTTAAAATAACCAAAGGTTCAAAAACTTTCAAACCGGCCAATACTGACCTCAACCGTAGTGTACTCATGTACACCAACACTAAATGTAACCCGAATGTAACCCCGTTACATAATCGCCCGTGCAATCTCCTTTGGTCTTCATACCAAAAGATGACGAGCCCTAAATTCACTGATAAAACCCTAAATCCACTGATAAACCTCAAATCCACTAATAAAACCCAAAATCTACTGCTAAAACCCTAAATCCACTGATAAAACCCTAAATCCACTGATAAAACCCTAAATCCACTGAATCACGTGATCATGATCACGTGATCATCCATTTGTGGGCCAATGCTAAAAAAACAAGTTGTTTTTGCTAAAAAAAACAAGTTGATGATGTAATACGCATTCTATTGGCAAAAAAACTTGTTTTTTTAGCAATACCCCGATTATTGTCGTTGCCCACAAGCGAACTCTATGCTTGGGTGATGCGAGAATTAATCGGTCAGGACTTTATCTATGGCGCTATTGTTCATAGCGCTGAAGACAAAGCTCCCCAGCACTTGACAGTCATGACAGCAACGTATTTAAAGCGCCATCTACTTGCACGCAATGATCAGTGGTGTTTCGTTATTACAATCAAAGCAGTGGATAAAACCCCCGACCATAGTGAAACGCAGGGGTTCACGGTCATGCTCGCGTTGCTGAACCCCGATGACGTCTTTATTGGCAAGGCACAAGCTGCAAGTTTAATTCATATCCAGGGCCTCTCCGCGGTCTACTTGGTTACTGAAGATCCCAAACGACGCGTGAAGGGAGGGAAAACAAAGCGAGCTGTGCGAGTCATTTTTGGCGCCAATGTGGCCACGATGCATGGATCCGGACCACCTTCAAACGTTCGATCAATTCTTGTTATTCTGACGAACGACTATAGTGACACAGCGTTTCGAGTTATCTCACGGCGCTGTAATGATGCTATAATATAGCACGTACGTTGCGTTAGTTTCTGTAACCTTTTAGAGACTTGATAAACTTCATTCGAAATATCAGAGGCAGCGGCATTAAATTGAACGTTCTCTTGAAGCGGCGTATTGGCTGGTTTCTATGACATGAAGAAAATCCAACAACATTAGCTACATATAGAATAATGACGTGATAGAGATATCATATATTGAGCAAAAATAATGGAAATCTACCTGATGAGTAGCACTGCCTTTAGAGGATGCATAATGGTGGAACAGCTGCGCAAAGTCAGCCGCACGGTTCGCCGCCATGTCGGCGATCCGTTGTGCTTCTTGAATGCCTTCTATACCTTCGTCAACTTCAGCATCTTCCGTGTCTTCCATACTTTCCTCACACACATATGTATATATAAGCAGATAAACACGACCCGAGGAACCCGCAAGAGGCGGAACGTCATCCTCTGGACTGCTTGGAGTTTCGATTGGGATTGCAGAAACTGGCATCGTCGTTGGCTTGGGTATTTTCTCCGAGAAGCCATGTTCGTGCGCGAAGTGGACCAAGCTCCTGGCCAAATCCGTACATCAGCACGAAATTTAGTGGTTTACCACGGGGTTGCTAAAAAACAAGTTGTTTTTGCCAATCAAATCCGTATTACATCATCAACTTGTTTTTTAGCATTGTCCCACAAATGGATGATCACGTGATCAGTGGATTTAGGGTTTTATCAGTGAATTTAGGGTTTCATCAGTGGATTTTGGGTTTTATCAGTGAATTTAGGGCTGGTCCCAAAAGATTGTCTACCCTACATATTATACCCATTATTACGCGTTCCACTTACGTATTATATAGTATACAAGTGTAGGTACCCGTCTTACCGACGGGGAAGGGCATAAAAAACCTCTGTCCGTCTACAAAACTTGCCCCCCCATGTATTTCCAGGGTTAGGGTAGCAAAACATATACTCTACATTATCTACATTATACTAATGTGGTCCTAATCCTTGGGTCGCACGCCGCTACTGCAAGCAGTAACGGCGTGCGACCACTGTCATCTGTAGCCTCTACATCTTCCTTCGTAGCCGTCTTGAGCATTCGATGCACCTGCGGTAGGTCTTCATACAGCCCTTTTACGTGTTAGCCTGCCGCAACAAAAAGGTGAGCAAATCCACGGAACATAAATCAAATAGTATAAGCTCACCATCGACAACAATCCGGGCTCCTTGTGGCAATTTCACCGCCTGCAAAATGTCGGTATGTAAAGCTGATAAAAGCGCTTTTTGTTACCAACTAAAAGAAATCGATAGTACAGTTAGACTTCGTTTAGGTACGGGATCGCGTACTTAATCCAAAATCGATTCATACTTAGATCAAGATAATTCGCTTAGGTAACCGGATCGCATATTTATTCAAATTCATACATAGATCAAGATAATTCGCTTAGGTACGGGATCATCGACGACGCGGTATTCTGTTATATATATATACTAGCATAGTACCCCGTTGTACCAACGTGGCGATTGCCTGAAACACATTAACTTAACTCCACTTAAAATGTCATTATGATTAAAACGTGCCACGTTATTCTGACTAACGAAACCGAATAGTGAAGTACAGTAGCACGAAGGCCACTAAGACGAATATAATGAGGTAGATCATGTGTTACGATCCCATCCCCTAGGGGATGGGACCCGTCGTATCGACGGGGCAGGGCATAAAAACATCTGTCCGTCTACAAAACTTGCCCCCATGTATTTACAGGGTTATGGTAGCGAAAACATATACTATACATTATACTAATGTGGTCACAATACTTGGGTCGCACGCCGTTACTGCTTGCAGTAACGGCGTGCGACCACTTTACCCCGTCGTACCGACGGGGAGGAGGGTATATAAGGTAAAGTCATAGAAGCAACTACGTGACCGGGAACGTCACAGGGAGGAAAACTTTTAAATAGATGTAGAAAGCGCCATTTTAAACAATTATTTACGCTTTAATACTGATCTTCATGTCAATTGTACTACCACGGATTAGTGCGATTTTTGAAGCTGTGGTGAAGCATATTATAAATTTTTGCGGCACCATAGTTGGTACAGTAGTCAGTATCATAGTTGGTACAATAGGCGATATGTTAGTCGGTACGATAGTTGGTATCATAGTTGGTACAATAGCCGGTACGACTGTTGACACAACAGTCAGTACAACAGTCGGCACAACTGCAGCGAACATGGAAGGGGCATGGACGGGACATCTGGGACGACGCGACAACTGATACAGTTACCTAACGGGTACCTAACGGTTAGCGACGGACGACGGATAAATCATGTCGACTGGTCGACGAAGCGTATAGGGATGGGTAGTTCTGATTGGATGATATTAGGTTTTTGGTAGTTTTAGGATATAAGTGATAATAAAGTTCTCCTTTTGCGTCCGATCGACAAGATCACCTCTCTCTTGCATACGCACCATTTACGTCCCGGGCGGGAGCACGTAGTGCACTTTTTGGCCCACCTGCAGACGTAAAGGTCTGGGGAACTCACACTCAACTCCACCCGCTGTG
>CM047583.1:3664439-3695239 GCA_026184515.1 Peronosclerospora sorghi | reverse complement strand
TTTTAGTGGAAACTGTCGATCATCCCGTAGCTGATAGACCCCCCCCCCTCGTTGGTCTAGGCAAAGAATACATTTCGATAGGGTATTCTGTTAGCTGATTAATACTCCAGAGGCTCCGTGATCGGGTGGTGAAGATTTCCACTGCCCGATCAAGTACCCCTCCACTGATCACCACAAGATCATCGATCTGCAACTGCGCTCTGTGATCAACAACTCGCAGATCGCGCCAACTTGTACCTAAGCGAATTTAAGCACTTGATCAAGCCTGATCACAGCTGATCACAGCTGATCAACGACTTTTGGTGCCCGCTCAAACCTGATCACTGCTGATCAAGCCTGATCACACCTGATTCGATCTTGATTGTACCTTATCACGCCTGATCGTCACATAGGTCAACTCTTTACAAGTTCCCCAATCTTGCATCAAGGAATTGCCGTGTTTATATCCCCGCCATCTGGAGAGCGACCCACGCCTGAGCCGTCGGGTACACAAGGTGAGCAGAAACATAAGCAGTCAAGAACAACCGGAGGACCCCCTCCGTTAGTCGGTAGTCCTGGCGCCGTGGTACCGCCTGATCAAGCGTCAAAAACTTTGATCAGCCGCTCCACCACAAAGCCAAAATTGTATTTTATGCTTTTTATAATGGCATGCCATAGTGTCATGACGTGCGTACAGTTGAATTTCGGCTAGGTACGGAATAGCGTACTTAATTGAATTTTATACCTAGATCAAGATATTCGCTTAGGTGCGGGAGCGCGCATGCATCGACGACATGAATTCTGTTATTACTAGCATAGTCCCTGTTGTACCAACGGGCAATTAATCTAATATTTGTAACAGTGCAGAATGTAAATTGGGGTTGACCTGAGAAAAAAGCGAAGTCACGGCAAATAGATGTACACTATATTCTATATTTTATCTAATTGGGATGGGACCCGTCGTATCGACGGGGCAGGGCATAAAAACCATCTGTCCGTCTACAAAACTTGCCCCCATGTATTTACAGGGTTATGGCAGCGAAAACATATATTATACATTTTTCTAATGTGGTCACAATACTTGGGTCGCACGCCGTTACTGCAAGCAGTAACGGCGTGCGACCACTTTACCCCGTCGTACCGACGGGGAGGAGGGTATATAATGTAAAGTCATAGAAGCAACTACGTGACCGGGAACGTCACAGGGAGGAAAACTTTTAAATAGGTGTAAAAAGCGCCATTTCTAAACAATTATTTACGCTTTAATACTGATCTTCATGTCAACTGTACTACCACGGATTAGTGCGATTTTTGAAGCCAAAATTGTATTTTATGTTTTTTATAATGGCATGTCATAGTGTCATGACGTGCGTACAGTTGAATTTCGGCTAGGTACGGGATCGCGTACTTAGTTGAATTTTATGCTTAGATCAAGATATTCGCTTAGGTGCGGGAGCGCGCATGCATCGACGACATGAATTCTGTTATTATATAGTAGATATAGTAGATAGATAGATATAGATATAGATATACATATCCATACTGTCTTTCCGCCACACACAACCTACTGCACATTACGTGTTCGTGGTCTTGTTTACGTGACTTTCGCGCTTTGTGACCTGAGCTCTCGGAAGTTCTGATGACTCACATTGCTTGTTAGTGATCTCAGAAAATATCATGCAAAAATTGTGTGAAGTTAGCGATTACCCATTCGTTAGTTCCAAAACCGATATGTAGCCTCCTCAATCTGGAGCGTGCGTACCCCCCCCCCATAACCAGAATAAAAATAAGTCCCGATCCTCCCACTGCTTTCGGAAATGCCGAAGTCTTTTAAAATCGGACATTAAAAGAAGGGACCGATTAGGTGCACCCCCCATTTGCTACGTGCACACCCCCCTTATCTTTTCATGAAACTTTATGTGCATAACCAAAATTCACCAACATAGGAAGTTAAACAGTACCAAATGTACCGATTCTTTGATGTCTACCTTATCTGATGCTTCCGCTCCAATCACCACCTGTACACCAAGCGTCAGCATCAGTATTTGTGATGATGGTCTCCCGTTTTTTTCAGAGCCCAACCCTAATAGTCTTCTATCGAGTTCAGCAGCTGCTGGTGATTGTACACGCCTGTTTCAGTTTCGCTTCTGGCGCTATTTCACCCGCGCGTCAATACTGCCAATGCGCAGAGCGGCCAGTGGTCTAACAGCATCGTGGGGCTACTCATAATGGGAATTCTGGGCAGTTTTGCGCTGCACCATATGATGAGTCCAGAGATTGAGGCACTTACGCAGCAGTGCGAGAGACTCAAGAACGACGTGCTTCTGCTGCGATTACAGGTGGACATTTGAGATGAAGTTGTAATTATAAGCTGTGTGCTTCGACTGATAATTCTGTCTTTCCAGGTGGAGCACGTAACTAGTATCGCCGAAGGTCGCCTCGAGACCATCAACCTGATTGAGACAGAGCTTGAGCAAGTACGCATGCAAGCGGCAAAGTTTGTAGCCACACCTACTCCTGGCGTTAAGCACATTGATATCCCCTCTTGGGTCTACGATGGTCTGAAGGATGACGAGTTAGGTGTCGTTCTGCCCACAATTTTCTACACGCTATGGGTGGGCTTCGTTGTGCTGGCATATGTAATGTATCGCGTCTTTCTCATCGTTCGAGGTGAAATGATCACGCGAAAACTCGTGACAAAGTTTTACGCTATCGATCATGGCTCCAGCGGATTCTTCAAGCCGTCGGTTTTAGAGTCATCAGGCAGTGGACGTGCCGGAAGAAAAATATCCCCATCTCTAACACGAGTTTCAAAAGTTGATGACTTAGTGATAATGGTAGCCGAGGCACTTCTGACGGTGCTAATTCTTCTCAAAGTCCAAAAGAAGCTGAAGAATGCTCGCCACAGTGCTATAAGCGGGCGCCAGGATTATCGCTCACGATTGTTTAACGATATATAAAGTACATGCAAAGAAGTCACAGACAGACTCTTTTGTGCGAACGGCTTTGAGGACTGCGAGCTGTGTTTCTGGAGAACGCTTTTCTAGGGACCGACTAGGTGCACACCCCCACCCGCACACAAAAAAACTGGAACCGAAGCGACTACCACACACCCCATCCCAGCGGGTGTGCACCTAGTCGGTCCCTTTTAATAATAGCATTATTTGTTCTACGATGCAGTTCCATCTACGAGTGCTACCTGTGCGGCTTCGCAGAAGATACACAACGACTTTATGCAGCTTCCACATAAATGCATGAGCCTTTGTACTTATTCCAAAATGTTTGGTACGTTGCGCTTAAGAAATGCGAACATCTCGCCAATTCTTTTTAACGTTCTGATGAACTGCAGATGCGAAAAACTTCGACGTGGGCCCTAGTAGCAAACGGGCTGCAAAAGAAGTGGAAGCAACTAAAAAAGCGTACAGCATGACGATACAAGACGCTCAAGGATGATACAGCTATCATCTTCAGTGACGCAATGCATAAACAAGTACACCTGAAACCCCGCAATCGACGGCTGGATGAACCTCTGGCTTGTCATAATGTGCTGGCAGCACTGTCGACTATGAATTTAAATGGAATTTTAGCTGCTACATCACCCGAACACTCAAACCAATTCTGTAAAAACATGGTCGGCTTCATGCTGTACTCGTGCACACCGTCTGGGCGTGCGAAGCTGCTAATTACTAATGAGTATGAAATACAACTTGCTACCTAAAATAGTCCTACTTAGCTTTAATAATTTAAAACTAAAAAATAGAGAGACTATTTTAATAGGACCGACTAGGTATTTGAATGGGGGGGGGGTGCACGTAGCAAATGGGGTGTGTGCACCTAGTCGGTCCCTAAAAGAAGTGGTGAATATTCTATTCAAAGATTAAATGTTTCTTTGAAAAATATTCACCACTTCTTTCATGTTCCAGTTACAAGTAAATTGTCTGCGTGTATACCGACAAGCTTTGTCTTTGTGATATAATTTTTACGAACATGCATGTATCAGTCATGCATTGTACGAAACAAATTTTCACCAGCTTTTCACGAAGTAATTTATACCAGATTCTATCAGCTTGTTTCAAGCCATAACATTCCTGTTAACACTCGAACATTTGGAGAAAGTAGGATTTGAACCTAAATATATATTTTTCTTAATAAAGTGACGCCCCGTGTTTTACCACAACTATGACTGACGATGATGCGCGTGCGTAAATGGTTAGGTCTTTTAATTTTAACATTAAATATACCAAATATTTCAAGTAATATTTTAAATGGTGTTTTAATTATTAATAATTTTACACAATTATTAATAATTAAAGCACCATTTAAAACACCGAAAACATTATTTTTTTCACGTGATATTTGCATACCCTGAAGATTTTTATGTGTATTTCGCAATCTTGCTCAATCTTTGCCTGAGGATAAATACTTCACTCGTCCTCATACTTGCGCCTTCAATAAGACCACCTTCATGTTGTTGAACTCCATCACAGTCGAGAATTGTAAGAAATAATATTTTCCAAATATCTGCTTGTCTTTATTAACGACTGCATCTTCAGGTAAAGCATTTTGGGCTCCCAAGCCATGATTAGACCCTTGTGCATGTTGCAAGATCCGTGCCGTGTTACTCGGTTTGCACCACGAACTTCAATCTCATAGTCTTTGTGTGAATCGCTTACGTTCGTTTACTGAGGTAGTTTTTCAGTCTTTTCTAACCACGCTGTTGTTTGCCACCTCCGGGAAGCTTCTCGTCGACTCGATGACATACTTAGTACGGAAAATGCGCCTCTTTTACTGACACAAATCGAGCCTTCATTTTTTTCATACTTACATACTTACCAGCATTTCATCGAGAATATCGTCTGGTTTGTCTGCAACTCCAAACATTCGTTTATTTACTCTTTCATACATTTTCGAGAAAATCTAAAAAAGAATAAAAACACGAACAATATTTAACCTCTGATTTAGGGAGTTTCCAGGTTATGCCACGAGAGGAAATTTAGTAAGATGAAAGAATGAACCCATCGAAAAAAAAATCTTGATAGCCCCAGTGCTGCTTGGGCTGATACTGTTGCTTGTGCAGTAGAACAAACATGCGTGTCAGTGTGAGTTGTTTCCACTTCAATACAGAGTAATCACCACCGGGACGTTGATGCGCGAGTAAAAGTTTCGAATGAATGTATAAAGGAAAGTGTATTGTATCTTAAAAACCTATTTTTTCTAACGTGAAACCTAAATGTACTGTAAGATCGGAAAGCGTAATAATAAACTCCTCAATGAAAATCATATTGTAACTTCCATAATGCTAACACATACCTTGTCGTTGTCACCACTCTGTCCTTTAGCATTCGGACTTTGTAACCTTTCGTTTTGTCATTTTTCTATGTATGAGAGGCCTCCGCGTCCTCCGCTAATGATTTTTGCGGTCTCTCCACACCATTTATGGTGACCATACCATTAACGGTTGCTGTTTTTTAGAGCAATTTAATTGGGGATGTTTAGACCTCGTTAAACTGTGGTTGAGTACGTACGTTGGATACTAATCCGTTCCGTCCAAAAGTGAATGGCACACCGAATCCAAAACTCATGCACCGAAACACATTAGAATGGTTGGTTCATAGTTCCGCTTTTCTAATCGAGGATGGACTTGTCGTAACTTGCTCGTATGCTGCCATAAAAAGCAACATTTAGGAATCCACCGCCTCCGTCTGAGCTTTGCAGTTGAATTCGTTTCAATCCAACAAAAAGTATTAACATTTTTTCCGCTCGATCTTCTGTACACAAAAACGCGTTCGAATAACGGTCAACCAAACCAACGATATATCGGTTGCCAGGTTAGTCGCGTGGGGTGATTGGACGTTTAAGATCACCGCATATTACTACACAAATACGAACATTTCATTGATGCCCGAATTTTTAATAAACTGCTTGGTTTTTGAATCTTCGGTCTTAAGCAACTATGGAAGCAAATTGTCCGATTTCGCGTGTACTCCACATATTTTCATTCGTCAGTCAGGCGTGACATGTTGTTCTTGAATACCTTGTAGCAATGTTTCTGGCTTGAAGATATGTAGTAAGCTGCCGGGGCGACGTACATCCGAATGTCGCCCTGCAAGCAGTTTGACCTGACTTTATTGGACAAGTGCACACTCATGGATCCTCTCCTGCAATTAGGAAAAAGGGATAATTTTTGTCCGGAAATAGAATGCATATTACATCGACTTCTACTTCGAGTCAATTTTTAAATGTAAATTCATATTTATTTTGGGGGTCACACTTTTCCTTCTAACCCGAAAATTTACTACTCGAAACGGAATTTTTTTTTTACCACTTTTGATAGAAGCAGAAAACCGAAAAAAGATTTAAGTTTTCTACCACTGGCTTAAGCTGCATGTTCACGGATTTTGTAACGAGGTAGTATGAATTATTTGGTTTTCATTTATAGTTGTAAAATGAAAAGCGCCGTAAGACCGTCGAAATGTAATAGTAATATGGATCTGCTACCCTATTGAATCCATTTTGCTCGATGAAGACGAAAGACGAAAAAAACAAAATATTCCTTTAATACGTTTGCTTGGAACCACATTAAATGTATCTAGCTTGCGACTAATTAATCTTCATTTCATTAATTATTTCCGACATTTACGCCTGCGTTCTTCGATGTTATTAGCAATTCCACAGCAGATACTATGACCTGGTCTATGGGACCACTTACTCCACCTTACTTCACTGAGAGATACAGCACAGTCTCACTATTTGGCCTTACACTTGGTTCAAAGCGATATCCTTCCTTTCATCAGTTATAATGCCCTGGATCGGACTGAGACTCAAGATCCCTCACTCGTATAGTCCGAAACTTGTTAGAACCATACTCACTCCAAAAGAAGCAATAGCATCATCATCTCCTTTCTGCCCAACCTGAGATCTACCTTGCTGAAAATAATTTACACAAAACAAACTGCGCTTCGTTAGTTGCTGTTGCAACCAGATCTTACGCATTGCAACTGATGAAGCCTGTGACAGGAACGATGACGTCATCTATCGGTACTTTTAGCTGCACTCGCTTTCCGGAATTGAGCGTCCGGATTGACTTAGAAAAGTAATATGCCTATATCTTCGACTTATAACGTTACTTGAAGGTAAAACATATGACTTAGAAAAGTAATATGTTTTACCTTCAAGTAACGTTATAAGTCGAAGATATAGGCATATTTCGTAGCATTGCCATCTCAATTACTTCGTTCATCCTACGTATGCCTTGCGCGCTCTGTGATAAGCTCTGTCCTACATGCTTGAACACCAGGTCTGTTGAAAGTTGTTTGAATCCATACTTGCGCTTGTATACGAAAACTTGAGTCGTAGATGCTTGATAATATCACTAATGTAACAAAACGTCACTTAAATGAATATTCCCAAGGTCAATCAAACGTTAACAGCGAAAATATACCATAAGACAGTTCGCAACGAGAAGAAGAAAATATCCAAACCATGGACTAAATCAACGGAATGTATATTGAGAAGTGTTAGCTAGCCTAACATGAAATATGTACCAGATGTTGAAGTTATGGTAAGGCCCCGACTAGGGGCACACCCCACTTTTGCTAGGGGCACACTCCATTTGCTACGCCCGCCTGAAATATGGTAATAAGAAACACTAAAAAAGTGATTGAAGAGTCCGAATAGGCCGCGACTAGGGACATTGACAAGCACTGGAAGCAACTTCATCGGTTGCCATTTCGATCTCCATCACCAGGATGTCCGAGATGCCCAAGTCCACCGCCGCCGATCGCGTCAGGCTGAGGATTGAAACCCAGGGGTACCATGAAGCTTCCATCCGCTTCAGGTGCCACAATCTGATATCCACCCAGAAGTTGAAAACCAGAAGGAGGAGCAAGAGCAATTGGAGCCATGGGAAACTATGCGGATGGAATGATGAAGACGGGGGTTCCTTGTGTCGGCCCGTCGGTTGGTGCTTGAAGTGCGGATGCAGACGTGGAAGGCGCGCGTTGAGCTGGACAGTTCTTCAAGGTTTTGCGGTGACCGACGTCACCGCATGCGCTGCACTTTTCCGCTTTCCTCCGCTTCTGCGTTTGTTCCATGTACTCAAACCCAGACGGATTTCTTTTCGTCGAGGTGCTTGGGCGGCCCTTTGTCCTCACAACTTCTGGTTCCTTTATCGGACAGGGCAACTGCTGGGATATATCGTGGAGATGCTGAATAGTTGCCCTCTGTTGGTGATCCGGCAACGTAGACACGTTGTTGTCTACTTGTTCCAACATAACAGGCAAATGATCTTCCGGTCTCTCAATAGCTTCAGGGCGAAGAGGGATACGTTCCACAATGTGCCAATGAGGATGGAAATCGTTCAAACTCAATCGATTCTCCTCGCGGATTAACTCTCTGATCCGGTGCTGGCATGGCATGCCCCAGACCGTCGTGAAGGCATGGGAGAATGGCTTTTCATCAGCGTGGACTGGTCTGCGCGCCAATTCCAGCTGCAAACAAAATTTGAAGGTCAAAAAAGAGATGTTGAACGTTGCCAACTTCATCACATGTTTGACTTGCCTTCTTGTTGACTTTGCTCAAAGCGAAATTTGAAACGCTTTTTGTGACGTTCTGAAAGATATCCGTCTTCGGGGAAGGGTAGGCAAACGGAGGGGTCTGCATCTGATCGCTCGCGCGTTTCGCAAGGTAATCCGTCAGAAACGCTTCGATCGACAACTTGATCCTCTTGCATCATTGCAACAGATCAAGCATGCTTGTGCCCAGGTATGTTTTCAGCCGGCTGTGAGCGCTTTCACCACGTGAAGTAATGCCCAAAGTGCGTGAAGTTGTTGGTCCATGCCGCAACAATCTTTTCCTTGTAGGGAGAGATCCACGTGTCGTCCAGGTATTTGAGCGCTTCCTGGTACGTTTAGTATCGGGTCTGGAAACTGGACCACGGTTCCTGAAAAAGATCTTCTGTCTCTGCATGCACGATCTGAGAAAGGGAATAAATATCAGCGAAATGGCTCACTGATTTGGTGCAAGCTGCGAAATAAGAACTTCTTACCTCTGCCCAGTCTTTTATGAACCGTTCATTATCGCTGCCAAGAATGCCCTTGCAATTCTTGGTGAGGTTCTTCTCAATATTCCACACACACAACAGGCCTCAGGAAACTGATATCGCAACGCCGAGATCAGGGCAAGTTCTCGATCAACGGCGAACACTTTTGGCAGAGCATTGGTGTGGAAGAGTTTGTACAGGAACGCAACAGCAGTCCTGTATGACTCTTTATTCTCGTTCTTCATGAATAGGAAGGCTGCCGAGAACGTGGTGTGCAATGCGGTGGAACCGACGATGTGCAGGAGAGGAAAACGGTACTTGTTGGTCTTGTAAGTAGAATCCGAGACTAACACGTCGTGATTGAGTCTCATCAACTCCACCATTGCCGGGTGTGCAAAAAAGCAATGGGTAACACGTCAATCATCGTCCAAAACCAGTTCTACTTCATAGCCCTCATCCCTGAAAACTTTGACCAGCACGTCGACCGGGCTCTTGCCGTCCAACTCCTTCTTCATCAGCTGCTGGACGGTGTTGTACAGCTTCTTCATGGGAAACGTCACGCCATGTGTCACTTCCAACTGATTATGGATGCCTCGTGGAGGCATCGTTGCGTCAAGCAGCCCCTTAACAATTGCAAGCTGCTCGTGGAAGAGTTTTTGGTATGTTGAGTGACCGGCCGGATGCGACGAAGGATTGTGGTTGTGGTCGGCGGTGATGATGCTGAAGGTCCAAGATCCGTACGCTTTGGCATCGCCACGCCCCTTGAACGGGCAGTCCATCAACCTGCTGAAACCCCGTATCTTCCTTTCACCGTCGCTGAGGTTATTACTGTTCTTGTAAGTCCCGCCACGATCGCACTTGTAGTAGACCTGTTGCATACCGCGCCTCGTTTTCTTTTGTCTGGCGACGACGATGTCATATCCTTGGGTAGCTGCAAAACCGTTCAAGGCTGTTTCCATCTCGTTCCTGGATGGAAAGCTGGTTCCAACGAGAGCGGCAGGTGGGGGTTGGAGCTGTTCCACCGACGCTTGCCCATTTCTCAGGCCCTCGTCCTCCATTCGGTTTTTTCCGGTGTTTTCTGTCGTATTTGTATGTGTATGGGGGGACTCGGACACAATTACGCTTGCTTTTGCAGGAGGGGGGATTTCCCCTCAATCTTCACAATCCTTGATGCAGAATTAGACCAAATCCGGTTGGGTGCATCGACGGGGTGTGCCCCTAGTCGGGGCCTTATTGTAAACTTCTATTTGTTGTGTGGTATACATTTCTTATGCGTAACAAAACATGTGTGTACTCAGAACCGAGTACTAATACACTAATTATGCTACTAATAAGAACGAGATGCAAATTGCTACCTAAAATAGTCCTACTCAATTTTAATAAAAAACAAAAATAGACGGACTAATATTAATTTTTAAATGTTTTTTATTAAAATTAAAATTATATATAATTTTAATTTTTTTTTCTCCAACCAAAATATTCCGAAACAACCGGATAATACAAAATTTTGGATTATCGTAGGCATTATTTTATTTATTTTTATAATTCTTTACACTTCATGGGAAGGAGGAGATGCTTCTACATTAGATACGGACTATGCAGCCGGTGCGTATACCACGGTGCGGCTAGCGCACAGAGGAAGACTTTCCTTTGAGCGGCGTTCGCCGCTAATTAGCCGATACGCCCTTATAAAAGGGTTTAGTAGGAGAGAGCTCTCATACTCGGGGCCAAGATTCCCAGTTTGGTTTACACTTAGCTTTCGCTAATGCCTTAACGTAAGTCTCCCTTACTAAGGGTGTAGCTAAGGAGAGGGCTCCCCTTACGCTACTGCACTCACTACACGCGCGAGCGGTCGAGGTCGTGCGTCTGTAGTCGTTGAGTGAAAATGTAAACGGAATGTATATTTAATATATAATTAGCCTAAATTAATTTAAACTAATGTAAACTATATGTAATACTAAGTAGAACTTACCAAATTCGTACCTAGCTAAAATGTAGTGCACACCACCTGTGTACCAACACGTGGATGGTTGACACGCCACCCCCAAGGGCTCCTGACCTGATTGGTTAAAATAACCAATGGTTCAAACCCTTTCGAACCGGTCAAAACTCACACAAACCGTAGTGTACTCACGTACACCACCTACTAAATGTGACTCGAATGTAACCCTGTTACATCTTCCCCGATGAAGACTATTGCTTACGCAATAAACAAAATTTTGTTGGAGAACTCCAACTGCCAGAACCTCTGGCTGACCATGAGCACCTTTAGTGGTGCTATGGGAGAAAACTATTCCGATAACTCGGAAGTGGATGCCCTTGGGGAGATCTCCCCAACGGCTGACCACTCCGACAGCGCCGAACGGTGCTGCCGGTCAACTCATTCCCCACACGTGGGGAAAACGCACTAACTCGTGCGCCACCTTTACCCACTAGGGGTGATGCATCCGGGTCGCCGCAGGCGACCATCACCAATGAACCGGCCTCGGTTCATGAGGCCCGACGTGCCGTACGGCCACGAAAGGGACCTCGTGACCCTCAAAAGAGGGCTAAGAACGCGGTCAAGAGGGGTTAAGCCTCCTATACCCCTGGTCCAGCGGCTATACTTCCACGTGAAATTGCGCGCCGGAAACAAATCCGGGCCAGACTGCTAACGCCTAAGCAGTTTACTGTTAAGTCCTACCGGACGCGTCTAGGGAAACAGGCAGGCGGTGCCCTCGTGGATATACTCCACGAGATTCTCTTTGTTCTCTTACGGGACGAAATCGTCGAGGACGCAGAACAGGCATTCCGCGCTTGGGCGGAAGGGGAGAAGCGCCTCCCCAACTTTGATGCGCTGTACAACAGCTTTTCCGAGCCCGACGTTCGGGTAGAGAGGGCGTTACGCTAGGCCTATGCCCAGGCCAAAGCGCAAGGGCAATTACCTGCCTCTTACTACACGCGCCCTGCTCTCGATGTGGTGCCGGAGAGCAATGCAGACTCTGCATCTTCCTCCGGCAAACTCCCAGCTACTGGGAGTGAAGGGGCTTATTCGGCCTCTTTGGTCGTTGAATCTCAGTGGGATTCTCCCGCTCGAAAGCGTCAACGACGTCACGGCAATCCTGCCGCAGGGGAGTCTCGGATTCCCACGAACTCTGGGAATGTGGATTACCTTTCCACTTCACCAGGTACTGGGTCTCACCCCGGTGATGGCGTCGCGCCATCAGGCGCTCCACATGGTAATGTGGAATACCCTCAGAGTCGAGAACTGGAGGAGGAGGTCGCGCAATTGCGACGTGAGTTTTACGAGCGCTGTGATCGACACAGCCGTCGCATCCAAGATGCCCAGGAGGGACTCCGCAACGAGAGGAGAGCGAATTAACGCATCGAGGGGCGGATTTCCTCCCTCGAGTCTCTCTTTGCGGAGCTACAGGGTCGTATTTCAACCCTGTCGGAGATATTCCGACCTGTCGTGCCTTTCGGCTATCCAACTTCTCACCCTCCTCCAAGAGGGGACCCGCCTCCGGGTTCTGGTATGGCTTAAGCATACCCACATAGAAGGTTGGATGCGTACGCATCGCCTTATGGATGTCTAAGGTATACGACAAGCCCTTTCGGGATAATACCTTAAAGGGGCCCACAAACCTGGGGCGCAGTTTATTCCTCAACACGTTGGAAACTGCATGTGTAGGAAGATTTTTAGCGTTTAATAAAACACTTTCTCCTACTTTGTACACTTTTTCGTTACGCCGCCCCTTGTGGTCAGCTTGCTCCTTCTGCTTGTCTTGGCTTTCCGCCATGGCATCGCAGACGTGTCGTAAGATATTAAGGCGCGTCGATAAAAACTTATCGATGTGCTTTCGCACAGATACAGGGCTGAAATCGGGGAATCCTCCCTCCTCAAGCCCTGGTCCACACACACGTGGCGTCAACGGAACCCTCGGATTCACTAATCCGTTCACGTAAAACGGGGTAAACCCCGTAGATGCATGGACCGAATTGTTTATAGCAAATTCGACCATCGGAAGCATCTCACTCCAATCCTTTGGAGAATCCGGACATAAGATCCGTAGAATATCCTCAACAACGCGATTAACGCGTTCCGTTTGCCCGTTTGTCTGCGGATGATCCGCAGCGGACATGAGGAGCTTGGTGCCCAGCACCCTATACAACGCTCCCCAAAATTGTCCCGTAAAACGGGGATCCCGATACGACACAACGGAATCGGGTAGACCATGCTGTCGAAAGACACGGTATAGGAACACTTTTGCTGTTCCTTGTCCATCAATGGACTCTGGCACCGCCTCCAGGTGAGCAATCTTGCTCAAACGGTATACAAAGACCAATATGCCGGTGTTTCCGGCCTTATCCTTCGGAAAACCGAAGATAAAATCCATACTAATGGATTTTGTGGTGGAGTCAAGTTCGAAATCGAAAACGTTAGCATCGATAACCTGACTACCACCATCGCGCCCAGCCTTCCAACTTTCGGAGGGGGTACTCCGCGTACCACCACTCGAGATCTGGTCCGATCGTCCGCTGAAAGCAGACGACCGGTCGTCATCAGAACCCACTTGGTCCGATTGTTTAGTGTCCATCTCACCTTATGTACCCGATGGAATGGGCTAGTTACACACTCGGTGGATCGAGATCGCAGATTGGATCGAAGCGGTCTTGAATATAGAAGACCGATCTGGGTAGGTATCGCTGGGGCGGAACTCTTCACCCCAGACACAAACAGACCAAAAACACTTCCAATAAATAACTTCCAATAGGTCCATCGTCCAAACGATCAAGACCTGAGCAATACGAAATAATAGAGGGTAGACCGACTGTTCCGGTCTAGTTCCTGACCAATACGAAATAAGACCAAAACCGGTCTAGTTTCCAACCAATATTAAAACAAGCCAATATGTCCGCGTAAAGACCCAATATGCTCGTGAAACTCCACAAACGATATCTCCACGCCAAGACCAATCCAGTGAATAGCACGTTCCAAACGTACTTGAGTTGAGGTGTTGAGATCGCCAAATCGTACTCCCGTCGAGGGACTTCCGGTGGGCCAAAGTGCGCGTGCGGCGCGTCCAGACCGGGTATAATGGGCGAGAGGGGATAATTCGACCCTCTGCCCCCAAACACTCCGCGGCGGGCGGAGGCGACTAGTGTACGAAAAGGGAAGAACGGCGACCCCTAGCTGTGGTGTGAACCAAGACCAAAGGATTTCTACTTAGGAAAATCCTGCAACCAAAAGACTTCTACTTTATTAGGCAAATCTACAACTAAAAAACTACTACCCTATAGTCCCTAAATGTACCCACACAAATATATATAAAATACCCAAAGTCGGGTGACTCACCAAAACTTGCGTTCTTGACACTTCTTGAGTCTGATAGGCTGAAAAGCCCCCCTTGTTTAAACCAATCCGAAATTAGACCAACTGCCTTGACGAAACTTGACCAGAAGTGTGCCAAATTTTGGGCACGCTTCTCCACAATTTCCAACACTCCGTTGGAACCGACAAGCTCGCCAAAGGCGCAGCTGAACTCGCAGAGGGTTTAACCCTCTGACACGTCTCACAGGTGCGTATATGCGCACCGACCCACTTATACATGTTGGTCCACCAATAAAAAGCGCTTAAAGCGCTGTAGGTCTTATCCCGACCTAAATGACCCCCCGTAGGGGCGTCATGTGCCTCAAAGAGGACTCTATACTTCAGTTCCTCATTATGAGGAACTACCACCCGCGGAGTGTCCTCCGCGCTCGTGCTATAATATAGCAAACCGTCACAGTACCTGTAACGGTGTAAACGAGCTTTAGCTCGACTTGACAGGGTTGGCTCAGACGAGCCAAGTCCCTTTCCACCCAACGCGCTGATAAGCGCCGTACACTGTGGGTCTTTCTCATACGCATGTCGTATGAGATCCACCACAGATGAGGTGACGAATGTCGCATGAGCGAGCTCGTAATCGGGACGACGCGACAATGCGTCTGCAAGCACGTTCTGCTTTCCAGGTTTATACTTAACCTCAAAGTTGTAATCCGCAAAGAAGGATTGCCAAAGGGCCATCCGTTGCGAGAGATGAGGCGACTTTGTCGCTGTCCGTAAGGACGCGTGGTCAGTATAAACCACAAACGGCTTTGAGCCGAGTAAGTTAACCCTAAATTTGACAAGAGCATACTTCATTGCAAGTAGCTCCTTGTCATGAACGGGATAGTTCCGTTCCGCAGATTTAAGCTGCCTTGACTCAAACGCAATCACGCGTTCCCTTCCTGCATCGTCTGCTTGTAACAAAGCACATCCGATTTCGAAATCGGAGGCGTCGCAGACGACACTAAATGGTTTCCCAGAATCTGGGAGAGCAAGAACGGGAGCTTTCAACAAGATCCCCTTAACCTCTTCAAAAGCGTTTTGGTGTTTGGTTTCCCAACACACATCAACATCCTTCTTAAGAAGTTCGGTTAATGGCTTCGCCATTTCAGCGTAGTTCTCGCTGTACTTGTGGAGATAATTAGCTAATCCATGCCAATTCCGTAAATCTCTAAGATTAACAGTCGAAGGACACTCCACAATGGCTTTCACCTTCGCGGGATCCACCCGCACTCCATCCTTACCGATGAAGCATCCGAGGAAAGGAATTTCCTCATCACCAAAGATACATTTGGATGCGTTCGCATATAACTTATGATCTCGCATGCATTTGAGCACAGCTCGAAGGTGTATCAGATGCGTATGAACATCAGACGAGTCGCGTTCCGCGCGACTATGAACGAATATATCGTCGAAGTACGTCTGAGCGTACTTTCTATGAGGGCGGAAGAGTTGAGTAACCAAGCGATTGAAAGTCGCTGGTGAATTCGAAAGCCCCTGTGGCATAACAAGCCACTCCCACAGCATGACACTAGGCGTGCTAACCGCTGTCAGCGGAATATCGGACGCTAGCATGAGCACCTGATAATACCCGTCCACCATATCTAAGGCACTGTACACCGTACAGCCCGCCATATTGTTCTGGAGGACATCCTTCCGAGGAATCGGAGTCTGCACGGGTACTGTAGCTGCATTCAGCTTGTTGTACGCATGACAATGCGCCACTTTCCGTTCGGTTTACGAACACAAAAAGTGGGAGAAGAATGGGGAGACTTGCTCTTCCGTATCATCCCTGCCTCTTCTTTCCCCTTGAAGAATGCGTCGATAACGTCGCATTGCTCCTTGGGGAGAGGCCACTGCCTAGTGACGCAGTATTTGGTCCCAGGAACCAAGTCAATTTCTTGTCGGACTCCCCGATCCGGTGGTAACCCCATCGGCGGGTTGTCACTAATGACATCTACGAATTCCTTTAGCAAGGAATGGTAAGGGTCTTTAGGATCCGCAAGGATCTTGTGACCGCTTCGGGCATTCAATTCCTGTTTGGTTTGCACCAAAACAGACTCGTCTATCGTGGATGAGGAGTTCAACTCCTCTTCCGAACGTAATACGACAACCTCGTCGATTTCATCTGCTTTCAAAGCAGTTTCAAATTCGTTGAAGGGCATCTCCTCCGACGACAACAGTTCGCCTATCCCAGGCAACCGTTCAAGGCTTACGCATTCTGTGACAACACCTGTCACACTATTCAGCATCCTATAGGACTGCTGACTACTGACCTCGGGACTCATCCCGGGACCCAGATGGGGGGAGTCATTGCCCCATCTATTGGAAGCGCCTCGCGCCTATCCACAGAGGTCTCTACCTCTACCACCGGTGACTCGCCAGTCTCGCCTATAACGGCGTAGTCGGAATCATTTCCGACATGCGAAAGAGACGAACTACGGGTCTCTTCGCTTGGAAGCGCCTCGCGCTTAACCACAGGGGTCTCTACCCCTCCCACTGGAGTCGCCTCAGAGGAACCCACCTCTACCAATGGCGACTCGCCAGTCTCGCCTATAAAGGCGTGGTCGGAATCATTTCCGACGTGCGAAAGAGACGAACTACGGGTCTCTTCGCTTGGAAGCGCCTCGCGCTTAACCACAGGGGTCTCTACCCCTCCCACTGGAGTCGCCTCAGAGGAATCCACCTCTGTCAATGGCGACTCGCCAGTCTCGCCATCAACGGCGTGGGGATTAACCTCCGAATCCCCCTCGTTAAGGAACTCTTCCTTAACGCCATTGGGAATTATCATTTCAGACATCACAATCTATGGCATCTCACGCCAGAATCGCTTTTGCGATCGAGCAAAGGTGGGTTCATGACTCGCCAATGCTTCACCCGACCGCGGGTGCATTGAACCAGTGGATTTAGACTTCCAGTCTATCCATGGCTCGTGGCATTCCAGCCACTTCATGCCCAGAATGAGGTCATACCTCGAGTCCAAACCCAGGACTAGGCAACGTTCTAAGCTGTCAAAGTCTGCAAACTTCAGCTTAAGGTCAATCGAGACCTTGGGTACAGAAATATGTACGCCCGTCGCAAGACGGACCGTGACAACGTCACGAGAACGTGCCTCTAGGGCCTTGGCATACAGCCGACTCTTCTCAACAGAATCCCGTCTGACATAATTTTCAGACGCTCCATAGTCTATCAAGACTCTCCAAGGCTTATCAAAGCCTTTCACGTCCGCAAGGACTACCAGCAAACCTGGCTGGTACACCAACTCGGTGATAGAAAGCACCGATTCCCTCGGGGATTTGTGCTGTCGTCCCCTACCCTGGGGATTAACAGCACTGAGGGGTCCCCCAGTATGGCGCCCCGCACCTACTGGGAGCCGTCGTTTCCCGACGGCATGGGCAAGGGCTTTTTCCCAATCCTTGGCCCCTTAAAGCGAGTATCTCGCTGGGGATTTCGCGGACATCTGTTCCGCAGATGATCCGTGCTTCCACACAAAAAAGCATCTCAGCGGCCCATGCCGCTGCAACATAGCTAAGAGCTCTGCCTCGAAGCTCTGTGAAAAATAGTCAGAGTGACTCTTAGCGGGAGGGAGGTTTCTCCTCCGCTTCGACCTGACTAAGGTCCATGGGTTCGGGTCCCACCTTTGAGTAACGCAAGTTCCTCTCGGCGTTAAACGCCATCTTAAACGCCTCCCCCAGAGATGGGGGTCGGCATCGTAAAAGCTCCGACCGTGCTGGTCCTTCTCTCAGGCCTCCCATGAACACGGGGATGGACTCATCATCCGAATACACTTTCGCGTACATCCCTGCCAACAGGGTCTTCAGTTCTTGGACATATGTTTCCAAGTCCCTAGTGCCCTGACGGCACCTCAAAAACGCCAGCCGATTCTGGAAAACCAGATCTGGCGTAGCGAACATGTCCATAAGCTTTTGCTTAAGGACTTGCCAGGTTGGGAACACGCTCGTGACCGAATACGGACACGTAAACGACCATGTACAGGCTTTTCCCGTAAGATGGGTCAATGCAAGTCCCACTTGCAAGTGATCAGCAATCACATTCGCTGTGGCGAAGGCAGTTTCGACCTCTAGCAACCACACGTAAAGATGGTCTCCTTTCTCCCCGGTGAACTCCTTTATCATGAATGATAATGGGGGACGCACCCCCGTGGAACGACTTCCACCTAAACTCGCCTCATGAGCGATGAGGGCATTGACCCTTGCCTTTACGGCCTCAAGGCCCTTCTCCACTAGGAGATGCATACCCTCGTCACCCAGTAAGGATAACAGCCTGTTAAAGGCTTCCTGCTGGACGAGGGTCAACCTATCCCAAATGTCCTGATTCATCCCTTGCAGAGGATGCCTTAGTCTACCAACACAGGTGTTGGATTGACTACAAGTGCTACCAGATGTAGCCGATGCGTATACGCACGGTGCGGCTAGCGCACAGAGGAAGACTTTCCTAAAGCGGCGTTTGCCGCTATTTAGCCGATACGCCCTTATAAAAGGGCTTAGTAGGAGAGAGCTCTCATACTCGGGGCCAAGATTCCCAGTTTGGTTTACACTTAGCATTCGCTAATGCCTTAACGTAAGGGTCCCTTACTAAGGGTGTAGCTAAGGGGAGGGCTCCCCTTACGCTACTGCACTCACTACACGTGCGACCGGTCGAGGTCGTGCGTCTGTAGTCGTCGAGTAAAAATGTAAACTGAATGTATATTTAATATATAATTAGCCTAAATTAATTTAAACTAATGTAAACTATATGTAATACTAAGTAGAACTTACCAAACTCGTACCTAGCTAAAATGTAGTGTACAACACGTGTATACCAACACGTGGATGGCTGACACGGCACCCCCAAGGGATCCTGCCCTGATTGGTTAAAATAAACAATGGTTCAAACCCTTTCTAACCAGTCAAAACTGACACAAACCGTAGTGTACTCACGTACACCACCTATTAAATGTGACTCGAATGTATCCCTGTTACAATTTCAACAAGGTCAAATGATTGCTCAGGCCACCGTCGTAGATTTCTAGCATCCGTTATATATCGTCCATTGTTTCACGTTTATATTTGATGTGGAAATTATTTAGTAAAGCCTGTAACCTACTACCCCACCGGTGTGTAAATTAAGTTTTATCTTTTTCGTGAAATTAAAGTTTATTTTCAAGCTTAGGTATACAACATGAATTGATATTTTAGGCTATTTGGTAGGAAATCGAACTTACAAATCAAGTGGTATAATATCTAGGATTAAATTGCGGACTGGTACAAAAATATTTTGTTTTCGAAAGCTTCCAAGGCTACGCATCGCGTTTTTTCATGATTTCAGGCTAGAAATCAGTATCTTTTTTTACTTTTTTAAATCTTTGTCCGATACACCTATTAGATTCTCAAAAATAAAAAAAAACTCTTTTTATATCCTCAACAACGCCAAAGCGCCAGAAATAAACCAGCGCGTTTTGTACGACAAACCAGCAACTATTTGAACCATAATATTGAGGGACAGTACCAATCTTGACAAAAAGGAAGCGGCGAACACCACAATGCTTATCATGCGGATACAAAGACCATAACAGATCCCTAGAACAGATATAGGATAACTAGTTATGAACAAGAAGCTCTGTACTAACGCAGTAAAATCGATGTCACAAGTTTCTCTCTGATTGGCCAATAATTTCTAATCGGTCACCCACTACTGTGAAATCCGATTATCTTCCTCATGCGCATGCACCACTTGGAATCTATTGCAACTAGTGCAATCATAGGACCATATTAAGTTCTACCCATTTCTTACGTGTAATAGAAATAGTAGGGAGCGTCTATAGCATAGGGGGTGTTGACCGTAGTCCTTCACTTTTTTACATAACGCGTGACGAAGGGGAATATATTGACACGATATTGCGCAATTGAATATCACATATGCTTATGTAATGTAGTCTCGTTAAGTATAATCGGGTAGGTGCACCCCTGTTACAGCTGATAGCACTTCGTGGTCCGCATCAGTACGTTACGCTAGGTATCTAGCGGTTCAAAGCGTCCTTCAAAGGGAATGACCCCAGCGGGTGCATTCTTGGGATCTTTAATGAGGAGTTTCGCCATCTTTCAGCGCTTCGATCCACATGGTCACAAGCATAGACCAATACGCTAATGCAATTATTCTGGCTAAAAGTGAGTATCATTGATAGATTTCGAAGAAACGCTGTTGCCTCACTGGCAATATCAGCGCACACGACACTGCACGTCAAGAACTTAAATATCGACGTAACAAAATACACAGAAAATAGAAAATCTCTCGCAATGGCTTCTTGAAATGAAGACAACCACAACATAAGTTTACCACGCTACAGGTCGCTTTGATATAAATTTTCGGTAGTCGCATGAGCATGGCGCAGACCAGCTGATCTGCATTTTCAACGTTTCAAACATAGAAGTAGTTGAATTTTCACCCTAGACCTCATCAAAAAAATTGGATATCGACCAAATTCTTGGTATTCTTCAAGGTGAGCTTCACAAACAAACTTACGCGCAGAAACACAGAATTTTTGTCAAATATTGTGAATGAACTACTAGACTCGATTGTGCAAGTGGCTGTGTTGGAACCACGGTCCCGTCAAACAATTTTCTTCCGGAATCAGCCGAAGAGCTCCAGGACGCTATCTTTAAGAAAATCCGGGGAGATTGAGTATACGGACGTTCATATATACTGGTAGCAGTTGAAGAGCTAACAAGCCGTTAGGATTTAACGTCGAGCAACAGGTGCCGCTCGGTGGTAATAATAGGTGAGGGTATTCACCCTTCGCCGTACTGAAACCACGACTTAGCCTGCACGGAAATCCAGCGCCGATGGACATATCAGTTGCGGTTGCTTCGACAACAAAGAAACCGTGGAATAAAGAATCTTTTTCTGGAGAGTAATCAACAGGGTTGACCTCCTGCTAGACCAAAAAAACGTTAACAGACATTAGAGACGGGGATCCTCACTGGAAGGATTGCTTCACATGCCGACATCGGGCATATGATGAATTTAGCCTCAGACAGGATCAATCGACCGCAGGGTGATGCGAAAACGCTCATCACCCTGAAGGTTTAGCAGCATGAGACAAATGTCAGCATGGTGCACGAGCGGATCAAAAATGTTTTGTGAGAGCACAAGTTCAGGGTCTTTAAACTTCGTGGAGTTGAAACTCCACAAATCATGCGGTCTAACTGATTAGCAACGGGTGCAACCATGACAATCCAAAAGCATGCAATACGAAAATGGACTAAATGCATTGAAGGATGAAAATATTCGTCCTCGAACTTGATGAAAGTTTGATGTTGTCGTGTGCATCCCATAGATTTCAGAGCATCAACCAACGATCGACTGGAATACCTTGTCGATCACCAGCGGTATGCCATAGGAAATATCACATGTGAGTAATTCAAGTGTATCGGGGGGTTATACCCAGTATTGCCAGATATACTGGTGGATATCGATGGCACCATCTGACAATTGCAACGGACGTTACATCCTTTGACAGTAGCCCAGTAGGAATAAGAGAGATGAAGCTGTTGTACAGCTGTGTGATAGGGAAATGGCCGACATGACCACCATGCTTAAGTGACGATAGTCGTCGAGAAGAAACCATGATCACGATAGTCAGTATTCGGAGCTATACATGGTGCTGTGGTAAAGAAAAAAATACCGCCGTAGATGCAGTGGACACCGCTAAGAGGAAATAAATGCTGCGCCAGGCAGTGACCTCACAAGGAAAACTACCCCGGTAGGTAGTAGGAAGAAACATCAGGTCAGAAGAACTCATATGACCTGATTACAGAGTTTTTCGGGACGCTTAACGCCCTAAAGCAATCAAAGACAGGATTATCTAGCCAGTCCCTACCCCATCTACCCCCGAAATTGGGTTTGGCGTTGGTGGATCTTCTAATTCTTAGTCGGAAGGCGTTTTGTAAGGAACTTATGCGGCGATCACATCTAACAGATCTGTGTCATCGTCGTGAATGATGTGAGCGTGGAATTTAACGAGAAAATATCCAAGTTGAAAGCACACGTGCCAATGGGAACAAATGAATTTTCGATGATAAATCCAAAGCGTTCAAACCTTTAGCGTGGAGAGCTGGGAGTTGCTTCGACGACATCCTGTTATTTATGATGTGCTTTGGGAATATGCTCAGAAAAAGTTCCATTGGAGCTCCCGAAGACAAGGGACTCGATAAGAGGTAGACCTCGTGCCAAGCACGAAGTTTTGTAACACGCGGTTATGGCCTTTGCCACGTGATGAAGTAAAAACAACCGATGGGTTCTTTGAAGCTCGACGTAAGGAAGGGAGCGCATACAAGCCCCTATTTTTGCGCGAAAATGAAGTCTACAGGGGAAGGCGGATTGTTCATGCTTATAATATTGAAGCAATGCTTCGGACCCAATGGCCGATTTTAAGTAATTGAAACCATTGGCATCATCCGGAGCACCGCCCTTAGTGCCTCTCAATTTAAGGGATGAATTTTACAAATCCTCATGCGTGAGAATTCAATCCGTCTCATGGGGTAAGAACAGTGGCTAGTTAATCCACATGATTTGAAGAACACCTCTGTAACGTTCAAGGGAGAAGTTACACATCTTCTATGCTCGTTACGGAAATTCGCACCGAGTTTACTTAGATGACGCATTCATCCATATGGAGGGTGAATATGATAAAAGCGACGTATAAGAGCTATAAAGGGAACCTACACCAAGACTACAGCTCATGCATAAGTATAAGCCGTACGAGAACATTTAGAAGGTACCTTCGAAGCATCTGAGATACCACTTCTTGGCTGTTTTGTCGGCAAAATCAACATATTTTAAGAATTGGTTATGATGTTACATGTAAAAAGATTGACAAAAGTTTAATTGAAATATGTGGTCTTTATGGTTTAATAAAAATTATATTTTTTTAAGTGAAAAAATAATATCATTACAATCAGGTTATATTTAGGGAATTGTTAATTCCACCACACACTTTTGTTATTTCTACCACACCAGCAGACACGTGATCAATTTTACTATTTCCACCACATACCACCACACACTTTTGCTATTTCCACCACACCAGCCGGCACGTGATCAATTTTACTATTTCCACCACACACCAGTCCCCACTCACCACCCAGGTCACCTCCACACCAATTCTCAACCCCCGAAAGTAATGGACAAAGATACTACCTTGGACAAAGGTAACTGCATCCTCATACCTCCTACTTACTTTGCCCAAACCCAAAACAGCAACGTAACCCTCACCGGCAGCTCAGCTAAATCAATGCAGCTTAATTGTTTAAAATTTGGTTTGCCGCCATTTTTACTAAGTTCGCTTGGTTTTAGGGTTATATAATGCCATAATATTCTGTCTTTCTGCCTACTCGAGAAAGAAATGTCTCAATTCTTTCTTTGAAAAGCGTCTGCCACCTAGCGGCGGATGGTTGAGCAGAATATTGCCAGCGTTCAGGTATCAAAGGGACAAGAGAATTTGGCCGAAGTCTTATTGACATAAAGTGACAATTGCGGACAAAAATCATAGATTCTGCTTTGTTTCCGTTTAGGGGGGGCGAGGTGCGGTAGAAACGTACAATTCTCCTGAAATGAGAAGAAGTGCAGCGGCCTTTCGTAAGCATTGGCAAATACTTCTCCCATTTGTGGCATTTGTATCCAGTGGATCCCAGGATAAATTCCTTCTTCAAACCAAGAGACTCTGTGCACAAGGGCATCAAACTCAGATTCTTCAGTATATAAACGTCTGTAGAAGGACTCCCGCTGTAAAAGTTCCGTCCGAAGTTTAGCTCGAATTTCCCGCCAATTTTCTTGTTGTCCCGTTACACCGAAGGACATAGCACGGTATCCGCAATTTCCGTCAGGTTCAACATCCGTTACATTTTCAATATATTCCAGCATGAAGGGGTGAATTTGTCCTTTAATCTTTGCAATATACACCGGTTCTTTAGAAGATTTTTGTTCAAGGGCTTTTGCCAATTTGTATTTTTGTCCTTGAATCTTTCTTTGCCGTGTTACACTGGGTTTTCGATCATCCTTTTCTTTCTTTTGTCGGTCTGCCAATTCAAATGCTGATGGATCACGTTTTGTTGACGATTTCGATTTGTGTTTTGCGCCAGGTGGCCGACCTTTTGTTTTCACTGACAAGGGATTTGATACCGTCGGGGTCTTCCCCGCTTCTAGGTCAGAGATTTGAGCGTGCATTATTGCCCGTTGTTCGGGTGTCTATTGTACATAGGAACGTGCGAGATTATCTAGCTTCTTCTGAAAGAGTTCGAGTCCAGAAGAGAGCGATTTTTCTGGCGAAGATGGTGTAGCTGCAACATAATGCAAATGCCAATGCTTAGCAATTGCATGTAGGCCAATAGGCTGGTTATTTGCGATATGATGAGCACATGGTATTACCATAGTATTTCCAAAAACTTCCTGGCAATCGGGTAACGGTATCCTGGTTGCTGGTGCTTGTATCACCAGGCTGCGCTGCTTTTCAATCAAGTGCAGTGCATGCAGCGAAATTTTTCCAACCATATTAGCGTAAGCCGGAACAGCTCGTAAAGTGTGTGGTATACGCATCCGTTGGGTCAACTCAGCTGCACGGAACTCAGCCACCTGACTCTGTACCATATGCGCATTACGTTCTTGAACTGCATGCAAATCCCCAGTACTTACTTGAATGTAACGCTTCAATGTTGCACGCACGCCCTCCGCAGCAGTGGTCGATGTATTTCCAAAGTGTCGGCAGTTGTTAGTCCAGGATGAAACGAATTTTTTCTTATGTGGTAGCCACGTGTCCGTCAGGTACTTGATGACATCCGGGACATGAGATAGTTGGGTGAACAAGGTATCTTTCAGCATTTCAACTGTGCAGGGGTCATCGCACGGCAGACACTTTCCCACGACATCATGAGCTCCTTGTGATCATCTCCGTTCACTATGTGCTTTTTGATGTTATCCAGTACATTCTTTTCAATATGCCAAAGGCACAGCAGGTGACGAGAGTGCTGAGCAACCTCTTGAATAGCAGCGGCGAGTGCTCCGTCTGAATCGGTAACAATCACCGGCGGGATTTGTTGGCCAAAAAAGAGATTCTTAATTTCCTTCAACGCCCACTTGTAATCACCAATCTCTTCTCCACTGAGAAAAATAAAACAGACCGAAAACGACATGTTCAGGCCCGTGCGGCCAATGACATGAAAAAGTGGCATCCTGAACCGGTTTGCTTTGTAGGTGTTGTCCAGCAAAACAACCGAACTCAAACGTTTGGCTGGCGCTACAGATTCTGGATGCGCGAAGAATAACCGCCTTGCGTCAACAACACCAAGATCTCCCAGCAATTGCGCGAACGGTCTACAACGCCCGGGTCAAACGCCGCCAACAGCCCCTGGATGCCGGTCACTGATTTAGGCGCTTTTTGACGAGCTTAAGAGTAGTAAATTTCGATATTCGGTGCACTGCAACGCCAGCGTCTGTCGATGAGGGACGCCCGCTGCTAATAGCTCGTTGGTTGTTTGTGCTGCTTCAGCAGTGAAACGCCGACTGCTGGGGTGTCCAGCCATGTCCATCGATGCCTCATGGTTGTGCTCACCGCAAGTCACCTCGAATGTCCATTGCCCATCACGTTGTCGTCTCTTACCCACGGCCTTCCATACAAAGCCAATTAGACGTGTACCGCTTTTTCGTTCCCGTTGCTCGACCGTTAGGCTGTCTCGCTTTCGATAGTCACCGCCGCGGTCACAGACAATTTCCACTCTTCCGCGTTTTTTTGTCGGAACGTTTGATTGTGACTGTGTAACCAGTCAGCATGCCACAACTATGAACATAGGCTATCAAGGCAGCGCGATGGTTTAAGGTGAGGTTTGTGTCCAAGGCGGTATCTTTGTCCATTACTTTCGGGGGTTGAGAATTGGTGTGGTGGTGACCTGGGTGGTGAGTGGTGACTGGTGTTTGGTAGAAATAGTAAAATGGATCACGTGCCGGATTGTGTGGTGGAAATAAAAAAAGTGTGTGGTGTGTGGTGGAAATAGTAAAATTGATCACGTGTTTGCTGGTGTGGTGTAAATAACAAAAGTGTGTGGTGGAATTAACAATTCCCTATATTTAAGGAATTTATACGGGGACACCCCACTATAATTGAAACGAGAACGCACCAACTTCTTTTTTTTCTGAGTGGTGTGTCGGCTTTTTTTCCTTAGTGGTGCATCGGCTTTTTTGTTGCCTGTTTTTTCCATCTTATCCTTCTCTCCCTCTCCTCCATCTTATCATTCCCATTATGGCTATTCTTGAGGATGACCATGATGTGAGCCTCATACTTCCATATAATGCGCTGACAAAGTCTAGCGGACCCTCGCTAGTTGAGTACCTTCGGAGTAGTGGGCGTAGAGAAAGCTATGCAACTTCTTGTTTTAAATTCTCTAGGGATCGCCATGACAATCCGAAGGCAGTTTACTTCATGTGCACGAGAGGGCGTGAGCTAAATAATTCATGAGGTTTGAACGATGATGGAAGGAAACGAAGAATAGCTCCAAAAAGGTTGGTTGCCCGTTTCGCTGTGTGGGAAGGTCGCAAGACGTCAAATCGATCTTGGAAAGGAAGGACAGAGGACAGGCACAACCATGCCGTGTCAGAAAAAAACTTTAAGCACCCATCACTGCGTCGAACAACTGAAGAACAGATGAGATGCTTGATCTGTGGCTGTCAACTGGTCATGCCCCACGGAAGGCATTGACGACGCTGCGTGAAGTGAACCCTAATTATAACATCTTTGTAAGAGACATGTATAACCTTAACGCCAAGATTCGACACGCACAGCTTTCTTGACAGTCGGACACCAACTCACGCGCTCTTGACGATTTTCAAACTCCAAAGTCCAGTTATGACTACCGTCTAGATGATAACAACTGTATTATTCACCTTTTCTTATCATTCCCCAATCTCAAAAACTAAATTGGGCGTTTTCCCAATGTAATTCTCATTGACTGTACTTATAAAACAAATAAGTTCGTACCCTTTTGATAGATTTAGGGCGAGTAGTTGTACGTTGAAGCGACTCTTTCTTGTGGATAGGTTCGTATGCCGATGATGGATGTGGTTGGGATTAATTGTTTTAGCATGACCTTTTTCTCTTGCTTTGCGTTTCTGAAGGAGGAAAGAGAAGATAATTATAAGTGGTCCCTCTCCAACCTTGGAAGACTCTTCGCTAAAAAATCAGTTGCAACAGGCCCGTGCACATCTTCAGAGAGAGTTTCCCATGAATTAGATGCTGATGTTTTGGACAGGTCATTGCCACGAACAGAAATCTCGGTCTGATGCGTGCTATTCAGTATGTGTTACTTACATCTAAACATGTCCTCTGCGCTTGGCATATTCAAAGAATTTCCTTGCCCGTTGCAAAGTCGATTTTGCTGACAGAGACGCGTGGCAAAAATTTCTAACTGAATGGCACAATGTGGTCAAGTCGAAGACAATTCCAGCGTGTGAAGCTACATGGGGCGCTTTCCCAACGAAGTATTGTGGTTTGAACGATAAGATTTTGATGTACCTTGAAAACACTTGGCTTATACACAAATAGAAATTCGTAGATGCGTGGTTTGTCAGTTTCTTCATCTTGGTCCGACTGCTACCTGACGGGTGGAGAAAACTTACGCCGTACTGAAAAGATGGTTGGAGATGTCTACGAATGACCTGTTTGTTATGGTGGGGAAAACCAAACGGATGCTTGCACACCAGGGTAATGCGTTTGATGGACGCATGGCTACCAAAAAATCGCGGATCTTCCTAACCGCTAAGGGGCCCTTATTCAATAACATCCGCTCTAAGCAAAATAATAGGACAATTGAGGATTCAGGACTACGCGGTTCCAAAATTAGAAGTTCTAGGGCCGTGCACTGACTTCCTAAGTCTAACGGGGTTACATTTAGTTAGGTTGGTGTACGTAATTACACAACGGTTGAGGTCAAGTATTGAACGGTCCGAAAGGTTCAGATCTATTGGTTGTTTTAACCAATCAGGGCGGGAGCCCTTGGTGAAGGCGTGGCAGCCTGCCACGTGTTGGTACACAGGTGGCGTACACTACATTTTCGGCTAGGTACGGATTAAGTAAGTTCTACCTAGTATTGCATATAGTGTATATTAGTATATTAAGTTAGGCTAATTTTATAGAAAATAATAAATCAGTTTACAAATACACTACATCCTACTAGGCACATTACCCCGAACGGTAGAGCGTGCAGTGAAGTGTCGTATTAGGGGAGCACCTCACCTAGCTACTCCATACTAAGGGAAGCCTTAGAATAAGGCGTTAGTGTTTACTAACTGTAAACTCAGGGAATATTGGCCCCGAGTGAGAGAGCAATCTCCTACTAAGCCCTTAAATCAGGGCGTATCGGCTAAGTAGCGGCGTATCACCGCTTTAGGAAAGTCTTCCTCTGTGCGCTAGCCGCACAGTGCGTATACGCACCTGCTACATCTGGTAGCACTAGTATTCAATCTAACACCTGTGTTGGTAGACGACAACATCCTCTGCGAAGGATGAATCAGGACGATTGGGATAGGCTAACCCTCATCCAGCAGGAAGCCTTTAACAGGCTGTTATCCATACTGGGTGACGAATGCATGCAGATCCTAGTGGAGCAGGTCCTTGAGGCCGTAAAGGCAAGGGTCAATTCCCTCATCGCCCATGAGGCGAGTTGTAGTGGAAGTTATTCCACGTCCACGGGGGTTTGTCCCCCGTTGTCATTTAAGATAAAGGAGTTAACCGGTGAAAAGCGTGATAAACTTTATGTGTAGCTTCGATAGGTCGAAACGGCCTTCGCCACAGCGAATGAGACCGCTGATCACTTGCAAGTGGGACTTGCATTGACCCATCTTACGGGTAAAGCCCGTACATGGGCGTTTACGTGCTCTGATTCGGTCATGGACGTGTTCCCGACCTGGGAAGTCCTTAAGCAAAAGCTTATGGACATGTTCGCTACGCCTGATCTGGTTTTCCAGAATCAGGTGGCGTTTTTGAGGTGCCGTCAGGGCACTAAGGACTTGGAAACATATGTCCAAGAGCTGAAGACCCTGTTGGCAGGGATGTACGCAAAAGCGTATTCGGACGATGAGTCCATCCCCGTGTTCATGGGAGGCCTGAAAGAAGGGACAGCACGTTCGGAGCTGTTCCGATGCAGACCCGAATCCCTGGAGGAGGCGTTTAAAATGGAGTTTAACGCCGAAAGGAACTTCCGTTCCTCTAAGGTGGGCCCCGAACCCATGGACCTGAGTCAGGTCGAAGCGGAGGAGAAACCTCCCGCTAAGAGTCATTCTGACTCTTTTTCACAGAGCTTCGAGGCAGAGCTCTTGGCTATGTTGCAGCGGCGTGGACCGCTAAGGTGCTCCCTGTGTGGAAGCGTGGATCATCTGCGAAACAGATGCCCACAAAATCCCCAGCGAGATAGTCGCTACAAGGGACCAAGGGCGGGGAAAAAGCCCTTGTACAAGCCGTCGGGAAACGACGGCTCCCAGTAGGTGCGGGGCGCCCTACTGGGAGATCCCTCAGTGCTGTTAAACCCCAAGGTAGGGGAAGACATGTAATGGGGTGCCATTACATAATTGATATTCAAGTTAGAATATCACAGTTGAATTTCAGACGCGTTGTCTGAAATTCAAATAATAGATTATAAGTTATTATAATCTACGAAGGAAAAGTCGTTTCGGTATAAATACCGAATCATGCAGGTTAAATAATAGTACAGTTAGTTTAATACTTGATATTATTATATTAGTTAGGTAATTACTATACTGTTAGCCGCTAACCACCCATTTAATAAACACTCTTAATTTTGCGTTCACAAGTTTAAGCGAATACTTGCTTTTTAATATAGGTGTGGTGGAGCGGCTGATCGAAGTTTTTGAGACTTGATCAGGCGGTACCACGGCGCCCAGACTGCCGACTAACCAAGGGGGTCCTTCCGATGTCTTCGACTGCTTGTGTTCTTGCTCACCTTGTGTACCCGACGGCTAGGCGTGGGTCGCTCCTCAGGTGGCAGGGACAGCGCACAGCGAATTCTTGGAGCAATATTGAATTAACTAACTTGTGACGATACAACCGATGCGATCAGGCGTGATCACGTGCTATCAGGTGCTTAAACCACGTTAATTAGCCGCGATCAGGATTGATCAAGTTTGGGCTGATGCTAATAACCGACGATCATCAATATTCCGTCTTGATCGCAAGTGCGATCAGGCGGCAGTCCGATGCGATCAGGCTCTGAAACGATGTAGATCAGTGGTAATCAGGCTTGATCAGGCTGGTGCTGATTCTAATAGCCGTAGTTCAGTTGTATTCGGTCTTGATCGCAAATGCGATCAGGCGTCTTGATCGCAAGTCGCGATCAGGTACTGAAACGAAGCCAATCGGTCGTGATCAGGCGCGAT
>CM047583.1:3582712-3651342 GCA_026184515.1 Peronosclerospora sorghi | reverse complement strand
CCCTCACTTCACGTCGCGTAATAAAGACGCGACGGTAGAAATGGTTCGGTCCATGGGGACCAACATCCTTACTTTCCTCCTGGAGAAGAACCCGGAGGAAGCGATGGAGGCGGTGCATAGCTTAAAGCGAAACCACCTCGAAACACCATCACGGCCCGCGCAAGAGGCAGCGCGGACGTCACCTGCAACGCATAGCGTTGAAGTGGTAAAGGCGCGAGTACCGCCCTTTACCGGCGAAGGGGGCGAGCACCTTCGTAGATGGTTCGCAGAGGTGGAAGATGCCATCTCTGCGCAAAATATTGTTGACGAACGTCAACAGGCGTACTTCGCCACAACATGTCTGGGTGGCAGAGCCAGGGCATGGGCGATGAGTCGCAGAGCCACTGATGACTCTGCATTCCTGACTTATCAGGAATTAAAAGCCGAGCTAAAGCTCAACTTTGAAGCTCCAGAAATGGAGCTAAGTAGTCGGCAGGAGTTCATGGAACTCCGGCAAGGTAAGCTTGACATTCAAGCTTACGCTCAGAAGACGCAATATTTGCTGTCAAATATTGTGTATGAGCCGGTGCCCCCTGCTATGCAGGTCACTGGATTCATGAAGGTACTCAATGATGGTCCCGTCAAACAGAGTTCTTACCGGCACCCGCCAAAGACTCTAAGGGATGCCATTGACATGATTATCCGTGAAGAGTTCAGCATGCGATCAGCGTCATCGCATGCTGGGTACAGCCGAAGGGCTCAACAGCCCTTCGCTTTTGACATGCCGCAACAGCATGTCAACAATCAGCAGTCGGGCAGACGAAGTTCACACTTCGTATCAAGAAACAGCCACCCGCGCCAGAGCATGGTCTGTGGAGGTCCAGAGCCGATGGACCTATTGGTTGCGGTTGCATCGAACTCGAAGCAACCGAATTTAAGAAGAACATTCGCTGCAATCGATGCGCGAAAGTGGGGCATTTTGCCCATGAGTGTATGGCACCGCGTCCGGTGCCACGCAGTCAGCGGACGGAACCGTCCGCTGCACGGCGACACCAACAGGTACATCACCCTGTTGGTGCAAAAAACGTAAATCACCAGTAGGGGCGGGGCGCCCTACTGGGAATGTTATCCCACATGCCGACATAGGGCATGTGAGGGTAATAGCCCCAGAAGGGACTATGTCCTGTCAAAAGGTGCAGGGTGATGATAAGACTCTTATCACCCTGGAATTTAAGCCGCACGGGAGCGATGTCCCGATGCGAGCTTTGTTTGGCACAGGAGCGTCAAACAATTTCGTTAGAACTCAGAGTCTAACGCTGTTGATCTTCGTGGAGGTAGAAACCCCACGAAGTATGTTGTCAGTCTGGTTAGCAACAGGTGCAACCGTGACTATTCCAAAGCGTGTGATTAAAACACGCTTCGAGTTGAATGAACTGTCATTCGAGGATGAATTCATCGCCCTCGATTTAGATGACAAGTTCGATGTGATACTTGGAATCCCATGGATGTCCAAGTTTAAACCTTCGATCGACTGGGTTAACCTATCGATCGACTGCGGCGGACCCACAGGATCTGATCACCCGTGTGTAATCCGGCTGTATGAGAAGATACAACCGCAGAGTCGGACAGTCTGGTGGATAGCGATGGCACCACCAGGTCTGTTCCGACACGATCAGCGGAAGGTACCTCCGATGGTGAGAGTCCAGAGGGACTACCACACGCAACGGAAGCGTCGTTGCGTGTTGGAGAGATATCCACTGGTGATAAAGACCACCGTGATAATGAAGTGATATCCACGGTGGGAAACACCCACCGTAAGAATGAAATAGTATCCACAGTGGGAAACACCCACTGTGTGACCGAAGGTTCCAACACGACGAAAGAATTCCGTGTTGATGAGAGTGAACTCACGATCGAGTGCAATCGTGAGCACAACTCCGTGGTGGCCAGTGCCCACCACGTTGCGTTAGCCATGCACACGGGTGATAAAGACCACCGTGTCGCAGAACAGGCGGCCGATCAGACGAGCACATCTGATCGCCAAGAAAATTCCATGGTAAGCAGTGTCCACCATGATGATGAGTATTCGCACACGTTGAATCGTAATCACCGTGTAGCAGTCAATCAGACGAGTGCGTCTGATTGCATGGACAGTTCCGTCAAGACGATCAACGTCTTGACGCAAACGGAGACCGGATTATCTACCCAGTCTAGGTTGATGGAACACCCTCCGAAAGAAGGTTCGGAGGTGATGGCTCTTCCAGCGCTAAGCTGGAAGAAGTTTATGAAGAACTTGCACGATGATCAGATCGAACAGATCTGTATCATCGTTGCAACAGATGCTGTAGTGGATATTCGTGAACGAATATCCACATTACAAGTGAAAAACATTGGGAACGAGGTTCCCAATGATGAAAACAAAGATCAGCGCTTTGAAGCGCAGAGCTGGGAGTTGCTTAAAGCGAACTCCCCATTTTATGAGGTACATCGGGAATACGCTGACTTATTCCCAGAAGAAGTACCTAGCGAGCTCCCTAAGGATAAGGGAACTCGTCATGAAATTGACCTCGTGCCAGGCACGAAGTATTGTGTCACGCGGCAACGGCCGTTGCCGCGTGATCAAGTAAAATCGATCGACGAGTTTTTCGAAACTCGTCGTAAAGCAGGCCAAGTGCGGAAGTTTCTCTCACCGCACTCTACCCCACCTTTTGTGTGAAAAAGTCCACAGGTGGGTGGAGAATCGTTCACGCTTACAACAAGCTGAACGCAGCGACGATACCGGCACAGAAGCCGATAACGCGAAAAGATGTCATCATAGATGGCATGTGCGGGAGCACCATCTTTAGTGCTCTCGATCTAAGATATGGATTTTATCAAATCCTAATGCGTGAGAAGGATATCCCTCTCACGGCGGTAAGCACCCCAAGCGGCATGCTTTGGGAGTGGCTTGTTATGCCTCCGGGGCTTCGAGTTGCCCCTGCTACGTTTAACAGATGTAACGCATCTATTACGCCCGGTGCGAGAATTAGTACCGAGTTATTTCGATGAAGTGTTCATCCATAGTAAGGGTTAACACGATAAAAGCGATGTAGATGTCCATAGGGAACATCTACGACGAGTGTTAGAGCTTATGCGTAAGCATAAGCTCTATGCAAATCTGAAGAAGTGCACCTTTGGTGCACCTGAGATACCCGTTCTTGGATGCTTTGTGGGCAAGAACGGGGTGCGTCCTGATCCAGAAAGAATCAGGGTGATCGTTGAATGGCCTACGCCAAACAACGTTAAGGAACTTCGAAAGTTCCTTGGGTTGGCAACATATTTGCACAAGTATTCGTGCAACTACGCTGGGTTGATACGACCTCTTTCTCAATTACTTAAGAAAGATGTCGAATGGCATTGGTATACCCAATGTCAAGATGCTTTTGATGCATTCAAGCAAAGCTTGACTGAAGCGCCTGTCTTAGCTATAGCCGATAACGAGCGTCCGTTCCACGTCGTTCGCGACGCGAGCGATTTCGCTATCGGCTGTGCTTTCATGCAGCGTGATCACGATGATTGTGATCGCGTAATCTGCTATCAATCGCGTCAGCTGAACCCAGCCGAGCGCAACTATCCAGTGCATGACAAGGAACTCCTTGCCATGAAGTATGCACTGGCCAAGTTTCGGATCTATCTCTTGGGAGATAGACCGCTTGTGGCTTACATGGACCATGCGTCGCTACGTACGGCCGTGAATTCACCACACATTTCTCAAAGAATGGCTCGATGGCTGTCATTCTTTGCTGAATACAACGTTACGGTTGAATACAAACCCGTAAAGTTGAACGTGATAGCGGATGCGCTATCACGAAGGCCCGATTACGAGACGGAACCGTCCGTAACCGAAGGTGCCAGTGCAGACGCGATCCGTTGCACTGCTTTGTCGTCGTCAATTATACGACAAGTACGCCAGGCGTACAAAACAGACGAGGAGACACGTCTGTTGATTGATTACTTAAGTAATCAATCAAATGCGAAGCGCGGCGAACTACCAGAGTTCCTCCGCGCTTGCGTGCATCGATATCGACTGCACTATGGTCTGCTGCTTTACAGCACAGACCAAAAAGATGAAAGTCGCATCGTCGTACCAAACGACGATGATCTCAAACATCAAATTATGTTTGAGTATCATGATGCACCGATTTCGGGGCATCAAGGTCGAGAGAAGACATACGCTTCTCTCGCACGTGACTTTTACTGGCGAAACCAGTACAAGTGGGTACGGAAATACCTACGCGCTTGCGAGATTTGCCAGCGCCTTAAGCCTGCGCAGTCTGCACAGGCTCCGCTGCAATCTCTGCCGGTTCCGACAGAGTGTTTGAAGTCCATTTCAATGGACTTCGTATAGGGTCTTCCACCCGACAATAGTCGGAAGACCGGAATAGTGGTCTTTGTAGACCGTTTCAGTAAGATATACATCTTACTGAAGTATCAGCGAACGTAACCGCCGCTCAAACAGCGCGGATATTCGTTGGTAAGGTATTCCGTTTGCACGGAATGCCGGAAGACATTGTCTCGGATCGAGATCCGAGATTTACAGGACGTTTCTGGCAAGAAACGTTCTCATTGTTGGGAACTCAGTTGAAGATGTCAGCTGCGGACCATCCGGAAACGGATGGGCAGACGGAACGGGTTAACCGCGTTCTCGGAGACATGTTGCGATCATACGCACATGCCTTTGAACAGTGGAGTGACTACCTGTCACTCACTGAATTTGCGATTAACAATTCGGTACATGCTTCAACTAAGCACACACCGTTCTACGTGAATGCCTTAAGGCATCCACGAACCCCAGCTTTACTTGGCGGTACGCCAAATCTAAGTGGTGGAGGGACCCGCTCAAATTTTGAGCGAGTCAATGTGCAAGTTGCAACTGCAACTTGTGAACAAAACGATGGCCCTTCTACTGAAAGTACATTAGAAGCGGAAGCAGCTTCAAATGAAACTGAAGCTGCATATGATGAATATGTGTCTGTAGCAATGGCTGCAGACAATGAGGGACAACGCACCTACTGCTGATAAAGCAGTAGATGAATTCGTATTACAGTGCCAAGCTGTAATACGCTATATAAAAGATGCACTAGCTTCTGGTTTGGATAAGCAGAAGCAAAATGCAGACAAGTAAGGAAGGAAGAACAAAAACTCCTTTCGGAAAGGCGAATTGGTATAATTAAGTACTACTAATTTTCCTATACATGCAATAAGCAACTTCCCTACACGGAAGTTGCTTCCTAAGTACATTGGACCTTTCAAAGTTGCAGGTGCATTCTTCAGTCCTTGTGGCATCACTAACCATTCCCACAGCATACCACTCGTGGTAATCACCGCAGTCAATGGTACGTCATCTTCACGCATCCTAATCTGATAGAATCCATCCTTCAGATCGATGGAGCTGAAGACCGTACTGCCTAACATTCCATCAAGGATCATATCCTTGCGTGGAACCGGTGTCTGATCAGGAATGGTCGCGTCGTTCAGCTTGTTGAATGCATGAACAATGCGCCATCCGCCAGTCGCCTTCTTCACACAGAAAGTGGGGATGCAATGCGGAGACTTTCTATCTCACACGTGACCAGCCTTCGCACGTTGTGCGAACAACTCATCGATTGCATCGACTTGTTACTTCGGCAAGGCCACTGTTTTGTGATGCAGTACTCAATGCCAAGAAGTACGTCAATCTCGTGCCGAAATGCCTCTGTCAAATGGCAATTCGTTCGGCACCTTGTCGAGGAAGATATTTTCATACTACCGAACAAGATTCCACTCGGAATTCGTCTTGAGGGCATCCCATGACTGCTCTTCGAACCTTTCCTTCCGTGTCCTACCGATCAACGCTTCGGTCGCATTCACAGCTGATGCTGCGTTGATGGAGTCTTTGTCGGTCGCTTCGACGATCGCACAAAGCTGCGAAATTTCGCCTTTCGCCAGGCTACGCATAAGCGACTTCTTGCTCATCATAGGCAAGGAAACCAAATTTTCGACGGAACTTAGAGGATTTTCCACTCGGATGTGACGCATTCATGCTGTCACCCTCTTCACCGTAAACCACGACGTCCGCATAATTGTGTGTAGTGCCTCTCTGTGGGTCACCACCTTAGTCATCTAGACTGGGATCTTGGTCAGGGATGCCGGATGTCGGAAATCTCTTGACGTCAGCCTTCTTTCGGTCTTATAACTTCACGCAAGGACGGATTTCTTCAACGTACTTGGCAAAAAAGACAGTCTTTTTCTGGCGCCTGACTGCTCCACCTCCATTCATTGCCGCGGGCAGGTCTTGTGAGATTGAGGGTCCATCGCACTCCTGAGTCTCATTCGACGATGCACCTTCGACAGACGCATATGCCCATGTCACTTCATCCGTTGTTTCACAATTCAAGTCTGCCGCGTGTCACGACTTGTCAACGAAGATCTTCATCTCCATCCAGTCAATGCGGGGTTGGTAACGCTTCAACCACGGCATTCTCAAGATGATATCAAAGATGTCATCGAGATCGATGATAATAAACTCGTCCTCGCCTAGGAAATCTTCAAAAGTCATTGCCAAGCTAACAGTTTGCTTCGGCATCTTCACAGTCGACCCATTGGCCAACCGAATCACCATCTCCATCGTCGTATCGAGTGGATCCACGTCATTCCTGATACCTAAGTTTGCTCGAACAAAGTTGATTGACGGACCAGTGTCAACCAAATCACGTAGAGGCGTTGCAATACCATCCACATGGACTTGGTGTATGATCAGAGAGGACCTCTGATCGACACTGCCGTCACTCTTAGTGGAAACGGCATGTGCAAGATGCACATTGGGGCCAGAGTCCTGTGCCTCCACAATGTCCACAGTCCACTTTCAGGCCCAGTAGGGCGCCCCGCACCTACTGGTTGTTCCCGTTTTTGACCCTCGGGTGCGATAAAACCGGCGGCCAGCAAATTATCTGCCGCTCGAGTTGAGTCGCGACCCGTGTGTCTCTTGCACAGGTGGCAAGGACGCTTTGAAGTTCCGAGCGAAGTGACCCAGATTCCCGCAACGGAACCACTTCAAATGGTTGCGAGGTCCCACATTGTTCGCCGTACGACAGATCCATAGGCTCTGGTCCATCGTTCGTCGATGGCGACGCGCAAACTTTACGTGGAATCGGACCACCAAACTTGGCTTGCTTGATGATGAATTCTTCTTTCATCTCCCTCTCGATAGCTTGGTCCAGCGAATCAGGATACTCGCGGAAGACTTGGTTCCCGATCGATCCATCGTCTAGTCCCGCCATGAACGTGACAACTTGCGTTGCTACGTTAAAAAAAAATCGGCTGCTCCACGATGCTTGACACGAGAAATCGTGCGCGCTGTGCATACGTGTGGAGGTCTTGGCGTCCTTGTAGAAGCTAGAGGAACTCGACACGAGCGCGGAATTCGCTCTGCGGAGGCTCAAATGCGCGCTTCAATTTCCGCTTGAAGTCGTCGAGGTTGTGGAAGCAGTTGACATCCGCCAAACTTTTCCCAACGCCCAACTCTTAGCCCGACCCGCAAGGTTGGACATCGCTAACAACACTTGCTGCTCTGGGTCCCGAAGCTGTCGTGCAACAATAGCTGCATCCATCACGACAAACCATCTTGCGAGAGGTTCGTTCTCTCCACCGCGGTACGGAGACACGTTGAGCTTCAGCGGCATCACTCTCATGGTAGAAGCAAGAGTTGCGGGATGTCAACGGGAGTCCATGACCTCATGGTGCATGAAGATCACTGCCGCGTTCTTCTGTTCATCCGGAGTAGCCGATCACAACAACGTGATCACAGCTGCCTCTCGGATGACTATGCGCATCCGTTCGAGTGCTGCCTACTCGTGCTCCGACAGATGAGGAAACTGCTCATTCGTCAGAGTCACGGTCTTGTCAGGCAACATGCTCGCCGGAGTCTCCATCTCTTCCGATGTCTAATCCGAAGACAGGGAAGTCTTGACTAAAGATGTACAAAGGGCAACGCCGCTTTGACAATCCTTCGCTTGAACAGGGATCTCGAAGTGCTCACGCTCTTCGGCTGTCCCTCTTGGATTGGTCGCTGAAACTATCAAAAAGTGCTACCAGGTGTAACGGGACGCTGTTTTTTTTACACAGTTCCAGATAACACGTTACACACGCTTGCGCTGTAGAGGAAGAATTGGCAGTATCCCGACTTGGAGGGACGAAGAGGGAGAAGAGTGAGGAGGAGACTTGAGCAGAAGACGGCAAATTTGCAACTGAATTGAAATGACCTTACGGTTCCTGAAACCTCTCCCTAGAGTCTTATGGGGTTATATGCAATCTCACTACAAATGCAGAATAAACCTTGGGTTGAATAAGGTTGAACTTGAAGATGAGCGTGAAGAATATTCTTACTTGAACTTGAACTTCAAGGAGAAGCTTGAACTTGAACTTGAGATTCTTCTTCGAAGAATCTTATGTGTACAGGGCGTTGTGATTGGCTGACATCAACAACATTGTACCCACAATAACACGTCGGCTTCGTCAACAGATAGTTTCCTAGCAGCCATCCATCACCATGCACAAAGACATCTCGCAGGCAGAGAACACTCGATAATGTTCGAGAACATTCCGTGCGGACGTAATCAATGATTACTCCGTGAGTTTCGGTGTGTAGACATGGATCATGTCTGTGACACCTGGCGATCCAAAACAATTAGTGGGAATCACTAATCCGTAATTGGACATCGCCATGTAATGGCACTATTGCATAGGCCCATTACACTTATAGTTTAGAAGAGGTTTTGGGCAAGGTGCAAACTTTGACAGAACTATTTTTAAAGCATTTTACACTAAGCAAAGTAGAATGGATCCCTTATTTCTTCATTCAAGATAGAAATTCATTTGTATCTTAACTCCTGCCGTTGTTCAAACGTGTGAACCACGAGTCGTCGAAGCGATGATTCGGGTGTACCGCGGTTTTTCAGTACTTTAACCAGGAGGCACGTTGGTTAGACGAGCTATACGCGTATAGTTCTGGTGCTTCTGAAGAGATTAACTTTGAGCTTGAGCAGAAGATTGGTCCTTGAACGCTTCTAATAGGTCTGGGGCATTATTTTTCAGCATTCTGAATGGCTCCCCGTGTGGAAATATTGGGAATACCAAAAGTACCAAGTACTTGCTACGATGAATCAACCACTTTCGGTCCACCGCTTTGAAATCAACTGCACAAGATATAATTCTTATTCCTTTGATGAAGAGGAGGCTGATTCTCATGCTGCTGCAGCTGAGAATGGTTAAGAGAAATCTATGGAAGATGTATTCTCCCGTCAAAGCCGAAATCTGCTTAATGGATAATTCTTTTTAGTCTATCCTTGATGAGAATCATGACTTGCTAAAGGCACATTCCGTGTATCAAAAAAGGTTAATAGGCAGCAGACGGGATGATGTCTGCTGAGCTCTCACGACAAATTGATGTCAAATTTTTGGTCACTAATGGACGATATTGTTTGCCATGACATTCGCCACAGACACTCGTCTCGCTGTCGCGGTGAAAATAAGCGTAAGCTCTGAGGACAAACATAAGATTCGGCTTTGCAGCCACATTTTTGCGTCAATGTCGAATTTATAGGCATTCCCTTTAGCTCTTTAGACCTTGAAAGGTCTAATTACCTAAGACAGCACTTCTGTGTAAGAATTGCCGATTACAATTTTAGATTGTTCAGTGGTAGATAACACCACCAATGAATGTTGTTTGAATGAAGTTTTATATTCCGTCCATTTCGATCATCTATCTTCTTCCGCTTACAAAACGCAGAAGCAATTGCGTAATATTCAACCTCACGCTGTAATACAAAGGCGTATACTACTTTATTAGCAGTAGGCACGATGACATCCCTTAGCACTGCAACTTACTTAGTCTGCATTTATTCGCTCTAAATTTTGAGAGGGTCGTTCCCCCACATAGATTTTGCGTAAATCCAAATAAATCTGTAGTACGATGCCGCATGACATTCACGTAGAACGTTCTATGCTCAGTTAAAGCATTTTAATGGGTTTTTGGTAGCAAACTCAGTGAGTAAGAGAATGAACTTTCACTGGTCGAAGGCATGCAGTATTTCGTAGCATACAGCGGTTTTTGTTAATATTCACGTGATGTAGACTGACATAACCTTGTTCCGTAGCCACTTTTATACGGATAGGACTATTGGTTTTGCTTTCTTCGACAGCTTCAATTTAAAAGTCAACAGCATTGGTTGGATAACCACTCCACCATGCTAAAAGTACTCGTCATTTGCCATGCGTCCACATGAGCTCCATGCTTAGCGCGCATCGTATAAACGTAGTCAGATTTTTTTTCGAAAATGAACTCGGGAAAGCATTGGAATGTTAGTTTTCGACGTATAAAAACACTCTATTTAATTATTCAACTGCTACATGTCTCCTAAAACGCGATTGGTTGTCTATTCGTTTTCGGATGGTTCGTGTTTCAAATCTTTAAAATGCGTGTGCCCAAAATGAAAACTTTTCTTACCATTAACGTCCTGCAAACATCGGATCTCGATGCGAGACAAAGTGTTCAGGAATTACGTGCGAACGGAATACGGTGTCGATCCACGCTGTTTGCGTGGCAGTGATATTTACCAACATTGCATGAGATTTACCATATTACTGAAGCAGTTTCGGGAGACCAATATCCATGTCTTCCGACTTTTATCAAGCAAAAGACCAACAACCAAGTCAATGAAATGGATTTCCAACACTCTGTAGGAACCGACAGAGATTTGAGTGCTTCCTGCGCAGATTGCGATGCCATAATGCACAGGAAAATCTCTCAAGAACGTACGTAATCGCGTACCCACTTTATTGGTTCCTTCACTAAAAACGTCCCGTGCTTTGTCTTTTTGTGACCTTGAAGCCCCGATATAGGTTCATCATCATCGTTGGGAACCACAACGTGACTCTCATTATATTGATCTGTGCTAAAGCAAAGCAGACCACCATGGGATTAATAGAAATTCAGACTTGCGTCCGAGAACTCTGGAAGTTTTTTTGTCTGAATGATTGTTTAAATAATCAAGCAATAGACCTTCCCCCTGGTTTTATCCTGTGCTTTTTGTACCTTGTGTATAAGAGGTGACGAAAGTGATGGCAAGGAATTGTGTTTGCACTTGTTATTCTGTCATAACCGTGAAGGTGTTTCTGCAAAAAAAAGAGAAAATAATGCTATTCTTTGGAACCTATGAGACTAGTTCACGGCCGTGCGTATAAATTCATGGCTAGCTAGATCCTAAATTTAGCCAGAGCGTACGGAAAGGAGATCCTTATTGTCCACCAGATAGTTTTGCTCCGCTGGACGCATATTACGCGATCAGGAACGTCGTGATCGTGTTTCATCAGTGCACAACCGATTGAAAAAGTTCTGGTGTCGCAAACGACGTAAAACGGGCAACTATTATCACTATTTCCCGACTGTAAAAATTTGCTTGACTGTATATATATTAAAGCTACTTGACACTGGGTATCAAAATGCCATTCAACGCCTTTAAGTAATTGCGAAAGAGGGCGTGTGATGCCTTCGTAATTGCATTAATATATTAAGCAGAAAAAATGCCAAACCAAGGACTTACGAAATTCCATGACTTTGTATGACTCAATAAATTAACGATCACCCTGATTTTCTCTGGGTCAGGAAGAACTCCGTTCTTGCCGACAAAATAGAGAGAAGTGGTATTGTAGATGCATTTATTCACATTCTCATAGAGCTTCTGATTATAATTGAGATCTAAGATTTGGCGTAGGGTGTCCTTTATGCTGTCTACGTCATTTTTGTCGTGTTCACGTCATCAAATAACTCGGTGCTAATTCCTGTACCGGTCGTAGCATATGCGCAACACATCTTTTATAGTGCAGGTAACCCCCGTGGAATAACCACTTCACTTATAGTACTTACTGGATATCGTTCTCATTCAATAGGATTTAAAAAAACCTCCCTCATATAGACAGAGATGAAGACGGTGTTCCCGCTCATTCCACCAATAATGACATCTTTCCTCGGTATCGGCGCTTTATCCAGTACCATAGCCGCGTTCACATTTTTATAAGCAGGAGCGGCTTGCATGCCTCCTACGGACATGTCCACACGCCGGTGTGCGGTGAGGTTAACTCCCGCACATGGCGTTCTTGGGGGCCCGCTTCAAACAACTCGTAGGTTGTTGTCACTTGATAATGCGATAAAGGCCATTGCCTTGGACGTAATACTTCGTGCTTGGCACGATGTCGAGTATCTTTATCTTTCGGGAGCTTGTATGGAAGTTCTTCTGGCAATTCGTCAACGTTTTCACAAAGCACATCATAAAAATATCGCTTTAAGGAACTCCTACCTCTGCGCTTCATGCGCTGAGCTTTTGTTTTATCATCATGAATGCACTTGTTTTCGATGTCACTCGTTTGTAACGTGGAGATTTATTCGTTGATATTCACGGTTTCATCATAATACGGATCGGTTCGATCGGATCGTCGCGAAATCTTTTATGACTTACTGTAAGTAATAATTGAAAGTTCCTTCACCTCCGAGTCTAATTTTGGAGTGTTACCAAGCGTTAAAAAATAAGTAGATAATCCGGTATCTCTTTACATAAGGCATTAAACGTCCCAACGTGCTTTTTTTCCTCATCATGTCCACTAACTACCATGGGTAGCTCCTCTTCACGGTGGCTGTCTCCATCGCGATTGTGTCATCCTTACGACTGTTTCGAGTACTTCACGCAGCGGTTTTTATCGCTTGTTCCGTCCACGTCCCCTTTTCTTCTACTGCGTAAGAAAGTCCAATTGGATTATTGTCATCGGATGTACCGTCCGTTGCAGTTGTCGTAACAGAGGTGGTGACGCCATCGCATCCCACCAGTCTTTCTGATGTCTACTAATACACTTGAATTTTTCACAGGGTAATCGGTCTATGTGGCGTTACCGCATGCAATGGATAGTGTCCCAGTCAGTCGTCGGGTCTTTGCTTGTACATCCATATGATGCCCAAGATAACATCGAACACTTATCAAGACACGGCGGAAGGCTCATTTGGCTGCAACACGTCCCTAATTGTGACGTTTTTATCAAGGGAGGTAGATATAGCGACAGGCTCAGGTAAGTTTTGCGAATCTTTTAACCACGCCAAACTTTGTGCTTTTACAAGAGCTGTTTAATGCGCCGATATCAAACACTGCACGCATGGTGACACCGTTTTCATGCGGCCTAACCTTCAGGGTGGTGAGAATTTTTGCGTCAGTTTGCACACTGACGGGTTCTGGGGCTATATTTCTGACAGGATCATGTCTACATATGAGAAAACCCTTCAAATAGGCGTCCCGTGCCTACTGAATGTTTTTTACCCTTAAAGGATTTTCCTGTCGATTTCTTTTACCAGCGGACATACCCGTCCGCTGACCAGGTGACGCTGGATGCGGTGCCATGCACGCATGGGAAAAGTGCCCCATCTTCGTGCATCTATTGAAGCGAAGGTTCTTCTTCTTAGTTTTCGATTGCTTCGGTGTCGAAGCAACCGCAACAGATATGTCCATCGGTTCTGGACCTTCACCCCCTCTAGTATTGGTTGCTGTACCGCGATGACTGAATACCCTAACCTGTTATTACCACCGTGCTGCACATGCTGCTGCTGTACGACAAGGTCGAAAATCTCGTTTCTTTTTCGATTGCCTGGATGGATGCTCATATAATGAAATATTTCAAATTATTCGGAAGATAGCACCTTGTAAACGCTTGGGTTAAGGCTGGAAGAGATAATACTTGACGGGAACGTAGTTCAGTCCTTCCATGTAAACAGATACTACAGAGGTTCACTCACAATATTTGATAGCACATATTGTGCCTTCTGTGAGTAAACTTTCATGTCAAGCTGACCCCGGCGCAGGTCTAAGATCATATCGACATCTGGATTAATTTTGATGAGGCTCAAAGGTAATCTTTCGTTCCTTCTTAAACCCGTGTAACATTCTAATGTAGAAGGGTCAGTCGTCTGCCCATGCCTTGGCGCGACCGACGAGAAAAGTAAGGACAAAGTGTATCTGTAACCTGTTTACACTTATATTTTGCGACTCTATGGCTGTATTTAGCTCTGGCAGCCGTCCTAGGTGAGGTTCTCATTTCCCCGTATACAGGGCTACATCAACCTAAGATGTCTCGACGTGGCGCCGGCGAGTTCTGTTACAAGCTTGCACCGTAATTATTGCGTTGGAGAAGTGCGGAATATAGGTAGAACTAATTTAAATTTGTTTCTAATAGTTAACCTTATATTAGAAAAATCAACGCTACCTATTTCATAAATTTATTCACCACAAGATGTACCTACTCGTGTACAAGACGGGAGATTAAAGAATAGTATACTTAGTTTTACTGACTATAATAAATATTAACATATATACAATCGTGTAGTAACTTGTCTGATTTAATTACGAAATCAAAATCCCTTCTGAATTCGGTTAATTGAACCGAATATAATTACAAATGGATTATATAAATTTATAACCCAAAAAATCCCTTTTGGACCAACCTAAATGTTCCTTTTACAAAAATAATAATTCTACTTTAATATCATTGGTTTGTTACGTGAATACCATTACAACAAGCATGTGACTTTAAAACTTTCAAAAAGGGAGATACTTCTTGCCACTCACTGGGCTTGCTATTAATAACTTGGTGCATGGATCAACTATGCATAAACCGTCCTTCGTAAATGCTGCATGACTTCACGTATCCCACTTTACTTGGCGGTACGCCAAATCTATGTGGGAAAAGGATCCGCTCGAGTTTTGATGGAGCCAATGCAAACTATGCGAAAGTTGCAGCTGGAACTTGCGAAGGTATGCCGATCGACCTAGTGGTAGTAAAGCAGTAAATGTTCCCCCAATAACATCATAATAATAGGAGCAGAGATAGAAATCAATGACATTAAAGTAAATGATTTCTCTCATAAGGAAAAATTCAGTTCCAGCCGAAACGTATGAAACTATTAACTCTGAATATGAATCTGCTGCGAAAGTGGCAGATAAAGAAGAGGACATATATACTGTTAATAAAAGCAATAGACGAATTGGACCATAAGTTAAGCTGTAATACGCTACGTCAAAACATAATAACTTCTAAGACAGACAGAGTTTAGAAGAAATCTGCCTCGCCGGGAAGGACGCCTTCTTGAGAAAAGGAATCGGGGCATTGGAAGCCCGTATGAGCAGCGCGAAAATGCGAATCACCACCCAAATGTACATGCGGGGAAAGGTAATGGACCAGGGCAAGCGTTTTGGGGTAGTAAGGACCCCCTCGCCCAAGAAAAAAAGGCTGCATATAAGGCGTTCTGATGAAGCAGAAACGCATACAGGGTTGGGCCCAGGATCCAAGCCTGAGGGATAAAATTCTTGAGGCAAATTTTCCTCGCAGAAGCAGCATACGGGTATCAATGGCCCGAGGATGTGAAGGTTGATCTTCTGGGCCATTATTTGGAAAGAATTTCAGAGTCCTATTATAATTGACAAGTGGAAGGGTGGTGGTGCAAAACACCAGTCCTTTGTTACGTCATTTTTAAGATGATATCAGTTTTAATGTTCCGATTACACCTGAGCAAGGAATGAAGCTGTTTACGGGTAAAAGAGCATCGGAAGGTTATGGTCAGATCACTATCTATACCTTATTGCCGTTGCAGAAGCTGTGGGGTCGAACTGTGAGTTGTTGGTTCTAAATAACGTAATTTATCACGCGGCACCGGAGATGAGACAAATACTCATCTCCAAATACGATTACAAAAGACCAGACTACCTCAGACAAGCGGAGGAGCTGTGCCAGTTCGCTCAAGCCGTGGATTACGACGACAAAGGTCCAAGAAGGTACCATGGAGGCACAGTAAACTTAGTGTATGAAAGAAGCAAGAAACCTCCGAAGAAAAAAGGATGTTTCGCATGCGGAGAAAAAGGACATTACAAATCGAATTGTCCTAAGAGAAAGGAAAGGAGATTTTGTGCTTACAGTTCGACGTCAAGTGGTGAAACGACCAAGGACATATGGATTCTTGACAGGGGCGCGAGTATGCACCTCACGCACGACTTAAGCTGTTTAAACGATGTAGAAACTGTTCCCGGAGTCTGTTACCAAGCGGACGGGTAGAAACTGGAGATAAACAGGAAAGGGTATCTCTACATCTACGCGATATGTGGAAAGAAGGAGACCCTCCCTAAAAATTACAAATGTTTTCTTTGTGGAAAGTTAGACATGACATTCTTTCATGTAGAGTTTTGGAGAAAAAAGGTTGTTTTTTGTCGTATGTCGATGGTAAGCGAGCCATAGTTAGTCGAGATACAGTAAAAGGTATCGTTCACGTACAGATGAGCAATATGTTCTCAAAATTGAAGGAAGAATTGATCGTTCGAGAACTAGCTTCGAGGAGCTCTTGATGGCCGTTGTGGAAGCAAATTATAGTGAATTTTTGGATGATGAAGATGTCCAGAGTGGGACACTCATGCAATTCCACTCTAGGATGGGCCACTTGAATTATGACACGATCATTGCGCCGCCTAAAGACCCGAAGTATGGGATACAAATTACCGGCTTCACACGCACGAACTGTGTGCCGTGCGCCCAAGGAAAGCAAGGTAAAAACAACCAATCGAAGAAAAATACTGGGAAGCACGCGCCGATTGACAGAATTGGCAGCGTTATCTGCTTGGACCTCAAGGGGCCGATAACCCCGAGAGATCGGATGGGGAACAGGTACCTGATTAATTTATCGACTACAAAAGCAATTACGTGCGTATATTTCTGGACAAAACCAAAGACTTGTCGGCCAAGAAGTTTGAGCATTTCTTAGCTTTTTTCGAGAGAAGGTTCGACTGTACAATAAAAATAAATAAATAAATAAAAATTCACGTGTTGAGTACCAATGGAGGTGCTGATTACAAGACACTAGATTATTTATGCAGGAGTACCGGTATTTCAGACAAGTCAGAGAGGCAGGGAACCAGGCAAGCAACGGAAAGGCGGAGCGCATGCATCGGATCGTAATGAATATATCCCGATGCACGCTATTTTCAAGCGGGTTAAACCTGTCCTTTTGGGGGGGGCAGCAGAATACGCAGCATATGTGCTGAACAGGACACCTACAAGCGCGAATTTAAGGAAAGCGTCACCGCTGGAAGTGTTGACCGGCGTTAAACTGAACCATGGAGAAATAGTCACGTTTGGTTCCCCGTGTACCGTGTACAAGAACCCAAGAACGAATCAATTAGCTCATAGGGCTCAAATCGAGATATTATCGGAAAAAGTGAAGAAATGAAGGGTTAAAAATGTATATCTCAAGCGTGATAACAAGGTGACCGTGGCGCAGCACGTCCAAAATGTGGAGACTCTAGGTGATACGTAAACCCAACAGCTGAGGACCTTTTCTCGAATGATAACGATGGAAATTTAAATGAAAATGGAAGTGGAGCGATAGAAGAAGGTCAGGACGTCAGCAGAAGAAAATGACGCAAGAGAAGATACGTCAAGGGGCGCAAGGTCGAAGGAGGGACGCACGGGGAAGGCAAAAATGAAGAAAGCCCCCGGTTGACAAGTGACAGAAACTTGACCCGCCGATATGTAGCGCAGAGGGATGTAGAGGGAAAATAAGACGAAGAAAACCATAATGATTCAAGACAAGAGGTGAACATGGTTATTGAAGGAGACCCCAATAACTATCGCGATGCAGTCAACAGTGAAATCAGGAGAAGTGGATGGCGGCAATTAATGTTGAAATAACGGCGTTGGAAGGCAACCAAGTGTGGGACGTCGTCCGGAAGCCGGAATATCCAATGCCGCTGCATACCAAGTGGGTCTTCAAAACCAAGACCGATGCAAATGGATATTTGGAGAGATTCAAGGCGAAATTAGTTACCTGCGGAGGCGAACAGTGTTTCGGGGTGGACTACTAGTTAACGTTTGCCGCAGTGATAGAAATGTCGACAGTAAAGTTTATTTTGGGTCTTGCAAGGAAATGGAGAGTAATGCGTTGCACGGGGATATACCCAACGCATATGTCAAGGCTTTGGAAGACGAGCATAAGCTTTTTATTTACATACCGAATAGAATGGAGATAACGGAAGAAAATTGAGTGAAAGCGTGAAAAGACTGGGTGTTAAAATTAAGGAAGACGCTTTACGGACGCAAGCATGCAGGCAGGTTGTGGAATCGCCTGCTGCATGGAAAATTGCTGAATTATGGATATGATCAAAGTAACAGGGATGTGTGTGTGTTTATATTACAAGAAAATTGATAACGCAACCGAAGTTGTTGTTACGTAGTCGATCTACTGGCTACAAGATTGGATATTGGGTGTGTGGAAGCTTTCTTTCGCGATATGGAAGTATTGGAGATTAGAAACCTTGGAAAAGTATCCAAATTTATATGAATGCGCGTTACATATGACGAAAAGGATGGATATTTCTTAAATCAAGGGGTCATGACCAAGGACCTACCAGTGGCATAACAATTTGAAGGACGCAAATGGAATTAAGACGGCAATAAGTGATCATTTCGAGAACGAGGTGCTCAAGAACCACCAGCTTTTAAGTGGAAATGATGTTAAAGTAAAACCGACAATAAAAGACTTCCAATCACTCACCGGAAGTCTGTTGTGGATTTCACGCTGTACGAGGCCAGGATTGTTCTTGCAGCTCGCAAGGCAAGGCGACGCGTAGGGCACACACGCCGACCACACTCGATTGGATCTCGCGAAGAAAATCCTAAGGTTCTTAAAAGGCACGTTTGCATTTGAAGTTACGAATGGCAGTTGATTTTACGCATAAAGGAAACAAGTGGAACGAAGTAACGTTTACTCGATACTGTGACGCGGATTTTGCCGGGTATAAGGCAGATAGGAAGTCTATAAGTGGAGGATTGGTGTTAATGGACGGAATCGTAATACACTGGTTATGCAAGAGACAGTCATGCGTGTCTCTGTCGACTATGGAAGTAGAATTCTATGCGGCGTCAGTGGTGGATTGTGAGTTACTTGCTTTGAATGAAATGGCAGTGGAAATTAGATTATCAGTCAAATTACCTATGAAGTTGAAATGCGACAATCAAGCCGCGATCAATACGCCGAATGGAGACACTAAAACATCAAAAACAAAGCATTTCGACGTTTGAGTGAAGTTTCTGGTGCCAAGATGACGTGATGGATTGATTGATGTGGAATATGAATCGAGTGAAAGTATGCTTGCAGATATTTTTACGAAGGGGTTGAACGCCACGAGACTAAAGTACATGCAAGAAGGACTGAGTTTGAGTACGGTCGAGGGAAAGTAATTTTGTTTCACTGGAAAGTCGAGAAGGAGTGTTAAAAAGACCCACACTTCGGCCACGACTCGAGTCGGACGCATTTGGGTCATTACGACGTTTCAGTAAAAGCAAATTAGGTAATACTAAAATTGAAATTGGGTACACCCAAATTTATGTATACATTTTGTTTGATTAAGTTTAGGCTTAACTCTACTATAGTCACGTCAGATTTTTACTTCTAGTACGCAAGTACACAATTTTCTCAAGTACGTTTTTTTCTCTTCATCCCTCGGACTGGAAACAGATTATTTGTGGAGTGCGGAATTGCTACGATCACGTTACTCTATGGAGATTTAGCTAGTGGATAAATTTACGTGGAAAAAAGTTTATTTTTTCGTTTTATTGTACACGCTTTTGGTCTACCTTGTCTTACCTTGGCGTCACGCCTACAGTACGCTTTGCGAAGTGGAATTAGTAGTTAACGGAAGACATGGATGACGGGCAGAAATCCAAACAGAATCAAATCGATTTCGTCAAGTCGCGGCATTGACGTTGCCGCTTCTTGGTGCTCATTTGTTTTACCGTTGACCATTTTTGATAAAATGTACGAGCACTAGGTTGATATCGTCACATTATACTTTCTGAAACCAACCAACTTGGTTTGGCCCGGGATCGAACCCGGGACCCTCCGGTCCCGCAGTGAGTAGTGAACCACTCGACCACGGTCGGATTATGTACGAGCACTAGGGTACAAAAGTGCAGCTTTTCTAGCTCACTATTGCATGTAATTGAATGATAGTATAGTATACAAGAGGGTGTTGACCCGTTGTACCAACGGGAACACCGGAGTTGCATCGATTAGAACAGGCTGATCTAGGGCAGTAAGGGCTCGGTATAGACGAAATTGCGCATACCACCTTTTTAATTAATATAATATCAGCTCCCCAGTCGAGGTGTTGTCTCGAGTCACAAACTGGGTGATTACCGTGAACGGTCGTGTCGTGTCAATGTCATAGAATTTGCCGCGACCGATAAACGTCTTGGCACCCAAGCGATACGGCTTAAAGCTACAACCTTCTTTATCACACCATCCCGTATACTGAGTTGCATCCGTTGATCCGCACTCCTCAGCAGCCGTGCACCGTTGCATACCGTCAGAGGAGCACGAGTGAGTAGCAAAGGATGTAGCCATACACTATTGGCCTCCCAAATGTCCATCTCAGAACAGCACGCGGCAAAGGTTCAGGTTAGATCGCCATAAGAGGGTTGTCACTCGATCACTACAATGTTGAGAAGAGAAATAGACCGTCAATTTCATTAAATCGCTCAACTTTCAGCCCCGATCATCTTACCGGCACGTGTGCCAAGAAAAAGCCGCAGGATTCTTAAACCCTTGCATACCCACGGACTCGGCGACATTCTGCCACATCTGTAGCATCGTCCGTTCTTAGCGGTGAGGAGCTGCAGCCGCTGATGCTTCCATCGCGCCGTCCGGGCATGAACCTTCCAGGACTTCTCCATGACACGACCACACCTCTCGATCCAAATGTGAAAACCGAAGTCGCGAAATTACTGACCTTAGCCTATCCCGTTACGTTTACGTACGTATTGGAATTTCAGCCAATCAAAATGAGAGCCACGTACACCAAAAGACGGATCGAATTTTATTATAGGGAACTAGCATAGTGCCCCCGTTGTACCAACGGGGAAATAAATTTAATATTTGTAACACTGCAGAATGTAAATTGGGGTTGACCTAAGAAAAATGTGAAGTCACGGCAAATAGATATACACTATATTCTATATTTTATCTAATTGAGCCAGTAAGTAAGTCAGGCTATATGCTATTCTACCTAAGTCACTTTATACCCCGCTCTTTCCTAACGAATGAACAAATGTCAATTTCAGCCAATGAAAATGAGTGAGAGCTGTCAATTTCAGCTAATCAAAATGAGAGCTACGTACACCAAACATATAGTCTTTTGTATACATGGAGCTACGTACACGAAAAGACGGATCAAATTTTATTATATATATATAGATTGCTATTGCCACTCCTGTTTTTGCTATTGCCACCCCAACTGCCACCCTTGGTTACGTTTTAGTGTACTCTTGGTTTAAACTGCATTTGCAAAACCAACATTTCGAGCTGGTTAGGTGGATGTACATAAGTATTTGCTTTATGTTAGGTATTTCTTGACCCGTGATTAATTACCCCATACACGCGATAGAAGAAAGACACCCTTAAGGGGGACAACGCTGCGTCTGTCTCCCTTATAGAAATGCCGTATGCGCTAGCTCAGGTTAGGGCATTATTGCCAATAAACAAAGCATAAAACCGCTCGCTCTCTCTAAAGGTCCACCGCACGTCTTCTGACCCCACCCTACGATGCAAGCACTAATGCAGCAGCGAGCGCTTCGTTATCCGCGGCCGTCAGCTCGGGCCTTATGGTATGAAGCACGTTCGCGCCACCAGGACAGTTGCAAAGCCCGAGCAATCGTCACCTAGAAATCAAACGCGTTAGACACGACAAGCAGCGATCTCCACGATGCTTCAATCGACACACAGTATCAGAATATACCTTTAAATCCAATTCGTTTAGAGGATCAAACTGCGCCTCGAAGTCTTCTTTCGGCTCCTCTCCTTCGCCAGCATTCAATCGATGCGAGAGAAGATCGTTGTCCTCTGTCCATTGGCACGACAAGGCACATGAGTCCAAAACAACAATTTCTCCCCTTACTACACGCAATTGAAGAGCACGTACCTGCAGGTGCGAGGACGGACGAGGATGCAGTTGACATAGCAGGAGCCTCCTCGTCCTCGTCGTTATTGCCATCCGACGACTCGTCGTCGGCCATGCTCGACATTGTCTTTGCGACGAGCACAACGAACTTTGTCAAAAAGTGGACCCTTCGAGATTGTGCCTGGCTACGCGCGGGGACGTTGTTTGGACGCCCGGAACCTCCGCGCTCGACGACTCGAGCGCGATGCCAGTGACAAGAATCGAATGGATGCGCGGGTCTTTCCACTCGACCACTTTGAGCAGTGCACTCATGGTCACCTTGAGGCAGTATAGTCCATAAAAGTATTGCTGCTTTTCCATCCAAGTTAGAAAGACAAACGTGAGCATGTTCGGAGCCTCCTGAAACTGGCCGACCGCAGCTGCTCCAGCACGTTCAACAGATAGGGTCCATGCGAGTGCACGAGACGAGCAAAGACCATGCACAACAACTGCACCAGAGACGGAAACTCGGGCGAGCACAGACGGCACTTAAGATCCCCTGGACGGTAGGAGTCGGGGGACTGGGGCCCAGTTTCAGCAAGATCTCGGGAATTAAGCCACCAACACACGTGGCGCTAGCATCGGACACTGCGTGCGATAGCAGTTTGGCAGAGACGGATAACGTCGTGTCAATACCATTGGCACCCGTGGCGATCGTATACGCGGCTAAAGCGTCCACAGCAAACATCACTAGCCACTTAAAGCATTCCAAGCCAGCAGTCAGCACTTTTTCATCCTCTACGGCTCCCAGCACCACAACAAGTGCTTCAAACTTTTGCTGGATGACTTGAGCCCCCACTTCTTGCGCGACTCGAGTAGCACCAGTACCGGACGACTTGGTACCACAGAAAGCAAAGGAATGACGAAGCAACGTCTTCAACATTGCCAGCGGGCTCGCGGCAAGGGTACACAAAAACGTAACCAAGGGTGGCAGTGGGGTGGCAGTGGGGTGGCAGATGGGGTGGCAATAGCAAAAACAGGGGTGGCAATAGCAATTCCCTTATTATATTAGGGTCGCCCTACCCGCACCCCCTCCCTCCACCCTAGGGGCACCCCCCACGTGACTTTCGACCAATAGAATTAGCTCCTAAAGATTAGCTCCTACACAAAGTGCGAATCGTTACTACGGAGCACACAACACACCAAACAACTACAGTACACTCGCTTGGCTCGAAGCAGGACGGTGGTCAGGTCGGACTACATAGTCGAACTAGTCAAAATGGAACGAGTGCTTCCAAAATGAAAAACACGAGCATGAACATTTACCTGGTGCCTCTGCTTGCCGCGGTAGCGTCCGGAGAAGACGGGGTCCGTGAGATTCGCACCAATGTCAATAAGCTTGAACGCCATTTTCATGATACATGTATGGAATTAATTGTTTTGTCTGGTCAACATGTTCATAAACTCGTTAAAGGTTCTACGAAAATCGTGGTGATGGTCTCGGAAGAAGAGCAGAAGTCCATTCGAGTTGAGCAGTCGTTAGGTGGCACCCGATACTGTATCGCATTTTGACCCGCTCAACGGCTCCTCTAGGATGTCCAAAAAAAGTAGTAGCCAAGGTACTTACTTAGCCAGGGTACTATCCTAGTATTCCATGTATTTCCGAAAACACTTGATCACATCAGCATCGCAAGTATACGATATCAACGTACAGTGCTCATGTTTTGGCTGCCTTCATTTTACCGTCACTCCGTGTGATGAGAACATTTTCTGTAGTGGTAGCGAGAGACTATCATCATCTGCTGAGAGTTTAGTTTGGTCATGGTTCGACTTCACGACGTAAATATTGATTGAAATTATGGACAATGTCGTTGTATTCTCCTTTTAGTGTAAATTGCCAAGCGTATCCTGCAAGATATATAAGAAAAACTGAAGAAAAATGCTTTGAATGTGGTACAGCGGACGCTTTTTCATGCCCCTTTTACGCTTTCCTTTTGAAAAACACCTTTTCATTATTTTCAAATATTATGTCAGCAATATCTTCCAGCGACTCGCCACGAATACTGCTGATGATTTCGAGCACTTGGCTGCAAACGATGGTTATTTACGAGTACAACACAGGCCGACACAAGCAAAATCAATCTCTTACATGAGTGTGCATGGCTCGTTCCGTCCTTTTACAAGACTGTCCGCCGCATATTTCTCAGCTTTTTTACTTTGTCACGATGTTTTTACATGTTTATGACCAGCATGTGTTGCACGGATATAGCACCAAGGGGCGTCTGATAAAATAATCACGTTGGAAACGAGTATTCAAAAGCATATTCAGTGCTACCAACGTACCAGTCTCAATCATTAATTTTTCAAGCGGAATTGCCTTGACGCATTCCAGATTTTTATCCGTTTTTAACGAGCAACCGTTTACTCCTGTGAATAATCGATCCAAAGAGGGTCATAAAAAGGCTTCAACGATTGTTTTGAATCAGCATTCTCACCAATGTAAATTCCAAGGTCCACCAACTTGAGCATTTCGTCCTTCTTGCCCGTGAATGAGTGTACGACACCATTTGAAAACCTCGACCGATTTCTTGAAACGATATCTACCATAACCATTACGACATGGAAAACAAATGTGTGGTCTTGACACCTTCGTCTCCTCCGCCACGACTGATCCGTACCGTAAAAATCACCTTCGGTATTCCGATTGTGAAGAAAGAGCGGCAACTTGGTCTGCTCTGCTAATTGGAACTGTTTTTCAAAATACTTGATCTGCATCTGTTTCTCACAGAACTCGAGTCTGTCGTAGTCTAGACCGCACTCTCCAAACGCCACGACTGTTTCATCTTTTTTGCCCTCTTCACACAAAGCCAATAGCTCTGCATAATAGGCCTCCGGGTCCGTCCCGTTCGCTTCGAACTCACTACACCGCGTGGGATTCACGCAACCGTGGCGAAGAGACGCGGGAAACTCTCAAGAACATTCGCTCGAGCTACTTGCAACGCTTGTCGGCTTTCTTTCATATTTCCACCCGTCAAAATAATTTTCTCGAGACCAGTTCTGCTTCCTTTTCGAACAATCTACCTTTAGGAGCTAATTGTATTGGTCGAAAGTTACGTGGGGGGTGCCCCTAGGGTGGAGGGGGGGGGTGCGGGTGGGGCGACCTTATATATAGACTAAGGGATGGGACCCGTCGTATCGACGGGGCAGGGCATAAAACCGTCTTTCCGTCTGCAAAACTTTCTCCCCACGTATTTCCAGGGTTAGGGTAGCGAAAACATAGGGCGAGAACCACCCGGTGGTTCTCGCCCTATGTTTTTGCTATTTTTTGCCCCATGACAGAGCACCGCCCAATCAAAAGGCTGGAAAAGGACATCGTACAGATGGTATTCTTTTATATATATAGAAGATGTAAAAGCGCTACTTCTAACCAATGATTAGGTCGAACAGTTTTTCACTTAACTGTAAAAAACGCTCTTTTAACCAATTATAAAATCGAATTCATTTAGGCCCGACTTTAGTACAGTTCGACTTCGCTTAGGTTCGGGATCGCGTACTTAATTGAATTTTATACTTAGATCAAGATATTCGCTTAGGTGCGGGAGCGCGCATGCATCGACTGCACGGTATTCTTATATATATATAGACTAGATAATGTACCCGTTGTACCAACGGGTCAGGGGAGGAAAAAGAAAAACAAAAAAAATCTTAGAACGGCTATAAAAGAAATTATTGATGAGACCGCCTTCCATGGCGATCCCAAAAACGGCGAAGCTTTGATCAGCAACCGACTGAAGTACCTAAAGGAGAGCTTCAGTGTACACGACATTTTTCATGTACCCGTTTTGAATGTCTTCGGCCAATAGCTATGCACATTGGGTGGGGACGTTGCCCGCGAAAATGCAACATACAGTTGCCCATGCGAGAATACATCCCGTTCAAGGCGAATCCCGATATAGCTCAGCGTCTGACCTTGGGATTTGTTAATGGTCATTGCGTATGCCAATCGAACAGGAAATTGTCGCCGTCTGATTTCATACGGAAGCCCAGCATCTTCTGTGATGAGGGGAATCCATTTAATCGGCGGGCATCCGCATTCCGGAGTGCCAACAATCTAATTGATAGCTGGTAGGACGGATCATCCATAACCTTTCCCCGCGCATTGTCGTACAGCTGAGCGTAGGGGTTATGGTCGTGAAGCATGCTTTGCAGATTCTGAACAGTTTGAGGGTTCAGATTCTCGTACCGCTACATCCGTTGTTCGAGGGATGTAAAGTTGCGCGAACTGGGGGTTGACATCTCCAGGAGGAAGGAGACTACAAATTCGGTGATACAGATCACCCTGCAAGCGATACGTATATACACCGCCCTGTGTCAGGATGCGGTCAATGCTAGCCCCAACGGAAGTGAAAGCTAGGGCATTGTTATAAGCACGGATGTGATTACGGAACTCTCTCGCTTCTTCCGTTTGATCTTGAAGAAGTCCGATGAGCAGCTGCGGCGGTTGTGCGATCGGAGGTAGGGATATTTTTCCCTCCGCGCAGCACATGGAAAACCGCGGGCTGGCAACCTTAGACCTGGTACGCTCCTCCAGCCAGTGTTTCGCCCCGCAAAAGGAACAAATAACCACCATCCGTCCCAGTGTATGATGGATATTGACGTCACTGCCGTCAAATGATCGACGGGCAATAGGTACATATGGTACGGCATGGGCAAGGTGAGCACGTCGTCGGGATTGGCGTACTCTTTCTTGCTGATGGCGCATGTCCGCACAATGTTCTTCTGGTACGAGTTCTGCCGCGGGCTCTTCTTGAGCGGTACTGTGTGATGGTTGCTCGTTCTACGCGACCTCCTCCTGCACATGGACACCGGCCGCCTGAAGCTGAAGACGTTCTGCCGCCCTTGCTCGACGACATGCGTTGGACAGTTGAATTTTCTCTGGCGTGCGGTTTGCGTAACGCTCCCGCGCAACGCGGTTCCTCCTATCCCGGCTTGATTCCACCACAGGGCGGCCCTCCGAGTGCCCAGCAGCCAGGACATCCACCAAATACTTTATAAGAACGGGGAAAGAGAAATGATGGAGTATATGTCTGTTGGGTAAATGATAGAAGCAACGAAATGTTCCGCGCTCATTGTCATTGTCGGCTGATTTGTTGGACTAATAATTTGGCCAATCAGAACGCTCCGACGGTCGATAAGCGTGACATGAATTCTTATATATATATAGACTAGCATAGTGGCCCGTTGTACCAATGGGTGAGGGGAGGAAAAATAAAAACAAAAAAAATCTTAGAATGGCAATAAAAGAAATTATTTATGAGACCGTTAAACGTGATCGAGAGCGAACGGATTCATTTTCTTGGTCTTAGTATACATAGAAAGAAACTTCGTCACCTTCACGTATCAACGTGAATTTACCAGCACGAAAGCATTGCGATGTGTCACCGCTTTCAACCTCTTGACCATCAGATTGTTTCGACTCAAGTACTTCATGAAAGGGAAGTAAATGTCAATTGGACGGTCGCAACACTTGCTTAACCCAACTCCATTTTTGACACGATTGACCACACCGTTCTCACTCGTCATTGTCGCGAGCTTGGCTTCAATATCGTTATCTAGCTTCTCTCGTGCTGGAATGTTATTGACAAATCTGTCGCACGCTTAACGCCTGTGTGGTGAAGTGGAAGCTATATTTATAGCATATAAAAGATGAACTATGGCAGTTATCAATGCTTAGTATGTTTTCTCTCGCCAAATTCAATATACTAACGCGATGACGTTTGTTACGCTGGTGATTCCTTCAAACACTGAATATAAGTGACAAAGATTGTGCAATGCCTTCAATAAGTGAACAATACGAACACTTAGTGAAACATTGTTAATAGTGCGAAGCTTCTGTCTTCTAAAAAGATGCTTCAATTCATTACTAGTGACAAGTAATGCTTCCCACATTTTACAATGTTTCGACACAGTTGCTTTAGCTCTAGCATCATAGCAGTGGCGCTAAACGCTAAGTTGAGCGTCTTCAGCATCATGACTGCCTAATTCGAGGTCCAACAACTAGGTGCACTAAGGCACATCAAATAATCAAGTAAACAGACTGTGAAAATGAACAGTTAGCATTGCATAAGGTAATCAAGACAAGGGCACAACTTACCAGCACAACGGCGGGTCCGTACTGAGAGGAAGAGCGAACGAAAAGTTAGGCGCCCTCGGCTGCTTGGGTCGCTCGCTTGGATGGTCTTGAATGTTCTCAAGCGATGCAGTATTTTGATTTTGGATGAGTGATTCTGAACAATCATCAGCAACCTGCGATGGACAGATTCCGACGGACAGATCGCGATGTCAAAACTGATCAATCAAGTTCCAGAGGGTGCGACGGCCAGATCGCGACGGACAGATCGCTCGCGAGGTAAAAACTGATCCATCAAGTTCCAGAGGGTGCGACGGCCAGATCGCTATGTCAAAACTGATCAATCAAGTTTCAGAGGATGCGGCGGCCAGATTGCAACGGCAAGTATGTCAAAACTGATCAATCAAGTTCCAGAGGGTGCGACGGCCAGATCGCGACGGACAGGTCGCCATGTCAAAACTGATCAATCAAGTGTCAGAGGATGCGGCGGCCAGATTGCAACGGTAAATATATCAAAACTGATCAATCAAGTTCCAGAGGGTGCGACGGCCAGATCGCGACGGACAGATCACCATGTCAAAACTGATCAATCAAGTTTCAGAGGATGCGGCGGCCAGATTGCAACGGCAAATCTGATCAATCGAATTACAGAGGATTGCGACGGCCCCAGAGTCCAGTATTGAAGTCAGCGCTGAAGTAACCAAGAAGTAGTGGGTGAGAAAAGTGATTGACATTGATGTAGGAGTTAGTAACACTTAATAGAACGAAATTTCCCCTGTACTGCACAGGTCTCTGGCGGCTTTCAAAAACCTTTCCTTTTTAACCTCATACAAAAACCAAGTGTAACACAAGGAAGTCAGTGAGCACACGCCCTAGTGAGTGAAGCAGCAGCCTGTTGAAGTGCTCAAGTGTTGGGGGCAGCCCGGGACAGCCTTGTGAAGTGCACGCCAAGTGTAATTGATTGATTTGTTGGTTCGGACGGAAGTATTAAGTACCCGGGAAGTTAAACAAGGAGGACTGGCTTAATACCTCTTTGTGTTGTTAATTACGTGGAATTATAATAACTTTCAGCCCCTTCACGACACATGTTTTACGATGTTTTTCAACCCTAAATCGCACTTCATCTTCAAGTTGCGGAAACAGATTTGTCCTACTTCGATCGCTGTCGTGTTTTTCGTCCTCTCGGGTCTCTACGTCGTTATTTGCCATACTGTCGAATGTAAATCGAATTACATCGCGTCGAAAGTGCGAATTGTTCTCGACCTTGTCCTGCTCTGTTAGTTCCACTGTTTCCTCACTTTTTTACTCCTTTTTCACTTTCATGAGCCATATTCTTCACGATATCCTTACCGTTCATCCTGAAAACTTCCTCGACCAGCATGGCCTCCACGTGGTAAGCTCTTCGTCACGATCCCGTCGATTATTTGGTCTGTGACTACTTCCATTTGAATTGTTCCTTTTGGTAATACCACTAAATAACACACCATCTCTTTGTCCGACCGCTGATTATATTTGACTCAAAATTCCACTTCATCTTGGAGTTGAATGTCCACGGGTGCTTCCAATATATGGAAAAATAAATCGCCGGATACATCTGGTAGCACTTGTAGTCAATCCAACACCTGTGTTGGTAGGCTACGCCATCCTCTGCAAAGGATGAATCAGGACGATTGGGAAAGGTTAACCCTCGTCCAAAAGGAAGCCTTTAACAGGCTGTTATCCTTACTGGGTGACGGAGGCATGCAGCTCCTAGTGGAGCAGGGCGTTGAGGCCGTAAAGGCGAGGGTAAATGCCCTCATCGCCCATGAGGCGAGTTTTGGTGGAAGTCTTTCCACGGGGGTGCGTCCCCCATTGTCCTTTAATATAAAGGAATTCACCGGTGAAAAAGATGATGACCTTTATGTGTGGTTACGAGAGGTGGAGACGGCCTTCGCCACAGCGAATGGGATCGCTGATCCATGCTTCGCACAAACCCAAAATTCTACTTAATATGCACGACAAACCCTTCTTCTAGGGGCAGGTCTCGCGTGCCACGGCGGTAGGCATTGTGTCTCCATTTGTTGGACATGGGACGTTTTGTGTCCCGTTCAAAACGTCTCTCGTCTCGATCCGTCTCTCTGTCCCGATCCGAGTGTCTCTCGCCTTGATTATACTCTCTGCTCCGATCCAAACGTCGAGTCTCTCTGTCCCACCCGTCACTCCGTCGTCTATTGTCGGTCTCACGATCGAACCGGCCGATTTGGTACTCGCGGTCCCGCTCCACACGCCCGCCACGGTTCGTTCTGTCCCGATGAAACCCGTTCGCCGCTGGTCCTCTGAGCGTCTTGTATCGATGGAGGAGGGGTTGTAGATGACGCTTGCACCATGGAAGGAGATCCTGGCGCTGGAGTCGGGAGGGCCAACGCGCTTTCATCTTCGGCGGCCCAGTCGCCAGGCTTTGGCGAACGAAACATGCTTCCGGTCGTCTCGCTTTCCGAGATAATATGGATGGATGGCGCAGAGGCGTCGGATTACCGCAATTATTATATTATTTAAACGACGACGACCCCCGTCCTGTCACAAAGAATACCATTATTACTTTATTTAAACGACGACTAATAATTTGGCCAATCAGAACGCTCCGACGGTCGAGCAGCGTGACATGTATTCTTTTATATATATAGACTAGTGTAGTACCCCGTCGTACCGACGGGGAGGAGGGTATATATATAAGGTTAAACTGTAGAAGCAACTACGTGGGGTGTGCCCCTAGTCTGGCCCTTTTATATGTATATATATAGATACCTTTGGATTGCGCAAACAACCCATTTGGATGCGCAAACAACCCATTGGGGCCCGCGACGACGTCGTGGATGCTGCTCCCATCTGGAGTTCTCCAGAACCAGAGCGCCGTCATCCACGAGACCGCCGCATCGGTCGCGACAAGCTCCGGATTCTCAAGTAGATCGACGCCTAGCGCTTCGCCTGCCTTGTCGTAGTTGAAGTTCCACGAGCGCTGAAAGGGACCTTTGGCCATGATAGCGACGGTCCGACGCGCACGGATACGTGCTAGTGTCGCGGTATTGCCACACGGAGTAAGTCTGCCCATTGGAATCTTCCGCGGCTCGGAAATGTCACTTTCGTGAGCTGTCTGGGCTACTAACAAAGTGGCGAGCAACTGTCGTGTACTTGGTGGCAGCTTCGACAAGATCATTAAAGGTATAGAGCTCAATGGCATCTGAAAAGATGGCGTGGAATTTATCCTGGTCCAAGCAGTGCTCGAAGCGGTCTTTACGTCAGGAAGCGCCAAGTGCAAGAGGCCAATGCATGGGGACAAGGAGTTTGAAGTGCATGTTGAGAGAGAAACAGCGGCAACTTGATGGTTGAGTAGTGAGTTGCAAAGGTGAGCTGCTAGAAAGCGCAACAGAATGCGCAATGCACAACGTAAACATGGCATGACCAAGTGCCTCCGTGGGAGGAACCCGCGACTTTTGCGCGTTGACTCCTCGCTTTGAAGGTGACGCATTATCTAGACGCCACAGGCAGTCAATGGAACAAAGTGGCGACGTCAAAAGTCATGGATTCCTAGGTGGATATGGATGTCGTGGTGCCGAAATAGTGGGCGATAGGCAGTATCGAGCACCTCTCGGACTTTATCCGCGGATAGACTGGATAGATGTAGGTGGGAAGTCGCACAGTATGTGAAGACTGCGTTGATTCCTGGATGTGACAACTCGACGGGACAAGGCACCACCAGTGAATGTGGGGGGGATGACGGAGATGTGGTGGCAGACCAATGACTTCAAGCTGGGGTTTCTTCCTTCTCCACTGGATTCATGTCTTCGATGGCAGTGGACATGCGACGTTATTGACTGTGCTTGCGTGGGACAAGGTGGCTTCGTTCGTGTGGGTTCCACAGTACTTGTGTGCGAAGTGGCGTTGGCCAGTCGTGTTTTGGACAAGACCTCTATGAATGTATTAAGGTAGTTGAAGAACTTTAGCCACGTTCTTCCCATTGCTTGGACGACGCCCCCAGAACTTCTGCCACCCTGGATCCTCATTCCACAATCTGCCAGCAAGTGGAAAGCTGGTCAAGCGTTTCTGCGCGTTGGTCGGCGGTAAGGGAAGCGCGTTCTCCGTGAACATCGACGCGAACGAGTCTGTGGGAGACTTGAAGAAAGCAGTGAAGTTGGAAAAGTTGGCGACGATCACATGCGACGCCAAGGACCTGCAGCTGTTCTTAGCTTGGAAGAACGGCGCATGGCTCGACTCGCGCATCAAACGATGTAGAGAAACTCAAGCAAGGCGAACTGACTACGGCAATCGAAGAGCGAACGAAAGAAAACAAGCAGCTGCAGGGAGAAGATTGCCTTCAGGAAGTACTTAATGGGAAGCCACCTCCGAAATTGAAGCAAATACACGTGTTGGTCGTGGTTCCGAAGCAAGCGACCTCGTCTCCACCTGTCTCCAGTAGTGGTGTTTTCGATATCTGCACGGATGCGTTCTTCTCGCAGTTGACGACAGTAGACCGAGTTGGTGAGTGGCTTAATTTTTCGTCGTTGCTGCCACTAACGAAACTGAAGAGGCTCTCCATTCGCCGTTCGTACGAACTAATCGCCGAGCAAGCACTGTTGAATGTGAAAGTGGACATGGGCAAGTATGCCCTTGTCACGGGGTACGCCTGGGATTGGCAAGTCTGTGTTTCTGTACTATGTCATGTGGCGATTGATTCAGAACAAGAAGCGAGTGCTGTTCGTATACGGCTCGGGATATTTCTACTTTGATGGGTCAACGATGTACCTTTATCAATCATGGCCGTGTATGTCAAACAATGATTTTTGGTCTCCTGAGTTGTGGTGCCTAGATGACGCTCGGGACCCAACAAGTATTTATGAACTTCCGTATAATCATTGTTCAATTCTTTTCGCAAGTACGCTGCGACGAGACTACGTTGGTGAATGCACGAAGTTGGTTCCAACGCCAGATGTGTTTTACATGCCATTGTGAACTGAAGCAGAACTTGATGCCATTGCTCACTTATATCCAGATGCAGCCAATGTGTGGCCGAATCGATTCGAGTGTCTGGGTAGTGTGCCTCGCGTGGTGCTGCAAGACATTATTAGAAAGGACGCACAAGAAACTCTCATGGCCGCATGCAGGCGTTGTTCCGTGGATAACTGCATCTTGCTGGTGTCGATATACAGTGGTATCAACACCAATGCTATGATCCGTCAGACTTTGATTCACATGCGCAGCGAAGAACCGTATATCGAGAGTATCAAGTGGTCTATGCATCAGAATGGGCAATGCGAGTGATTGCTCAAATGAAGTGGACTTCAGATCGGTTGAGAATGCAAAGCCTTCTCGGGTCGGTCCATGGAAACCCGTTAATACACTCGCTATGCGAGTACATTTTCGAGCCTTATGCCATGGATTGTTTAGAGAGCGGGGTGGAACTTTTGTGGTTCGAGAGCTGTGGGGTGGCCGTGCAAAGCGGAAACAAACGCGACACAATCAAACGAGAAAGCAACAAAAGACGAGGCTCCTCAGATAGTGAAGACGAAGCAACAATTTCTCTCGCGCGATCACAACAGCCTCGGCAAGTAGGAAAGTGCGTGGAACCCCATGAACGTCCAAATCAGCTATACGTGCCCAGGACGTCGAACGAGGCTGCAATTGATGCGTGGATGCCTGCCTACGTTCGGTGGATTTCAGATGACTGTGGGAAAAAAGCATGGGATGAAACCTAAAGCGAAAGATGATTTGAAGAAACTGGGTGAGAGTGGAGAACGCCTCTTCTTTTTACTTTCACCACGCGACTACGACTCTTTTCACCAAGAAGACACCTCAAGACACATCCAACAGTATGCAATCCGGTGTACTGAAGCACCTGTTCAATATAAAGATTACCTTCTGTACGATGTCTTAGCACGGACGCCAGTTTTTCCAAGTTTTTTTTTGCAATCCGGTGTACTGAAGCACCTGTTCAATATAAAGACTACCTTCTATACGATGTCTTAGCACGGACGCCAGTTTTTCCAAGTTCCTTTTCGATACGAAAGACAAGCAACGACGTGGTCGCCCGCGCTCTATCCAGGAAAGTCCATGATTTCTCTCTCGTATCGCATCGATGGACACTGATCTGCATATTTCACATGCATGCAAAGTAACGTGCGCGAAATTAATCTCAGTTACGAAGAAGAAAATGTAAAAGTGATATATTTTGACTAGACTAAATTATAGTCCGTCACAAAGTATAAAATTTGTGTACACCTATTTTCGACACGTGTGCGCTGATGCACGATCCTTGGAATCACGTATCATCTTCACGCTGTTGGACTTTGCGCTCTATAACGTCATTATCACTCATGTTTATTGCCTTGTACTGCCTGCACTTGCTTCCACTTGCTAATGCGGTTCCAATGCGTGCGAAAATATGCGTGACGTAACTTGTACTAACTCCACGTAATAAGTAGCCACTTAAATCCACGTGAATAGTTCCAAACGTAATAAACTGAAAGTAATTAGGTCAGGTCACAATCGTACTAATAATCAATCCACTTCCGCGTTCCCACTAATAGTCGGTTCCTATCTGCGCGTTGTGCGCACAAACGTACTATGCCTACTCAGCGTACTTGCGTACTAAGATTCTACAGTTGGAAAATTCTAAAGTAAGTATATTAGAATTAAGTAAAAACCTAATCTAATAAAATGTATATGCATGTTTGAGTAAAACCCCACAGAGTATGTACCCAAAACTCTTCACTGAAAATCGTAACTGCCCGAATACGCGGGACGCAGGGCGCGGCCAAATTTCGGGCCAAGTTAACACTCCTTCTCGACTTTCACGTGAACCAAAGTTACTCACACGTGTTCGCCCTCAGGCCCAGCCCTTGTTGCATGAACATTAGCCTTGGAAAACTCAATCCTTTCGTGAACACGTCCGCAAGCATACTCTGACTTGGCTCGTAACACACCTTGATAATACCTTCGCGTCCCTTGGCAACCATAAACTTCACGCGAACGTCTATGTGCTTGGTCCTGGACGCGACGCAATCACCATTCAATACCTTAATTGACGCTTGGTTGTCGCATCGTAGCTGCATCGGTAGATTCACCGTCATTCCAATCTCCATCGCCATTTCACGCACTCCAAATAACTCGCACTCCATTGCCGACGCTGCGTAAAACTCCGCCTCGATAGTCGACAATGACACACTTGACTGCCGCTTACACATCCACTGCGTAACCTTGCCATCAACTATCGTGACTCCACCACTAACGGATTTCCGATCCGTTTTCGCACCTGCAAAATCTGCATCACTATATCCAGCAATCGTGAGTTCGTTCCATTTGCTTGTCTTGTACTTTGTGTCGATTTCCATCTGCAGCTTCATATCCGCGCTCCCCTTCAAAAAACGCAATATTTTCTTCGCTAAGTTCCAATCGAGAACACTTGGTGCATGTGCTTTCCTCGTCGCCTTGTGCACCGCATACACTATATCAGGCCTAGTGCAGCGGGCTATCCACAATAGACTCCCTGTAAGCGACTGAAAATCTTTCACACTCGGCTTCCCGTCCTTTCCACTAGTACTTAATAGCGTTTGCTCCTTTAAAATCTCATTTTCGTAATCATCTGTAATCAGCACCTTCACTGTGTTTTCATCTTCAAGTTTATAAGTCGCTAGTAAATCTTTAATCATCATTTCTTGATCCAAGAAATATCCATCGTTATCATTGTAAGTCACTCGCGTTCCCAAAAATTTTGACACCTTGCCAAGGTTCGTGATTTCCAGTACTTTCATATTTTCGAAAAACTTTTCCACACACGTCACATTGGTTCCAGTAACAAGTAAATCATCGACATACACGCCGACCACCAGTATCTCGTCATCACATCTCTTGTAATACAAGCAGATATCCGTACTGCTCTGTGTATATCTTTAGTGTACTAGCTTTCCATGAAGCAGGCGGTTCCACAGTCTGCCCGCCTGTTTTAATCCATATAGTGTCTTCCGTAGTCGTAACACCAACTTCTTCACATCTTCGACTTTAAGTTCATCCAGCTTCTCTTGCTTGATCTTCATTCCATTCGGCACATACAGGAAAATCTCGTGTTCGTCTTCTAACGCCTTTACATAAGCGTTCGGTATATCTCCATGTAACGCACGCACATTACACTTCCTTGCGAGACTTAACATAAATTTGACCGTAGACATTTCCATAACAGCCGCAAAAGTTAACTCGTAATCCACTCCATATCTCTGTTCGTTGCCACACGCCACTAATCTCGCTTTAAATCTCTCGAGATTCCCATCTGCATCGGTCTTCGTCTTGAAAACCAATTTTGTGTGCAGCGGCCTTACATCTTCAGGCCTGCGAATCGCCTCCCAAACTTGGTTATCTTCAAGCGCATCAATTTCCGTCTTGATCACTTCCAACCACTTGTCCTTATTCGCACTGCTTACTGCTTCCTTGTAATTCTTCGGGTCATTCTCCATTATTAAATTTACTTCTTGTCTTGGATTTTCTTTGTCTTCAACTTCAATTCTTGTTTCCGCGGCCTTTTTTGCCGCGTACTTCCGCGTAACGTGTCGTTCACGCGTCCACCGGGACTTTTTCTTGCCCTTTACTTTTTCGGTGCGCTTCACGCCAGTTCTTCCGCCTTCCTGCGTACTTACAACTGCGTATCCACCCGCTCGTGATTCGTTAGCTCCTTCTAACGGTCCATCACTACCTTCACTCGAAATTCCATTTACATCCTCTTGAAAGAAATTTCTTAATTGCTCGTTTTGGGTCTCGTTTAACGTCTCAATGTTCCGCACGTGCTGCGTTACTGTCACCTTGTTATCCTTCTTCAAGTACACTTTGTACCCTTTAGTTTCTTCACTATTTCCGATTATAATCCCAACTTGCGCCCTGTGCACTAGGGCGTTCGTCCCCGGGTTCCTGTACACCGTACACGGGGAACCGAACGTCACAATTTTGCCTAAATTCGGCTTTTCACCCGTCAACAATTCTAATGGTGATAATCTTCTTGCATTAGCACTGGTAGGCGTTCTGTTCAGAACATACGCCGCGTACTCAGCCGCGTCTCCCCAAAAAGAGAGATTCAATCCACTTGAAAACAACATGCATCGGGCCATATTCATGACGGTCCGATGCATGCGTTCCGCCTTTCCGTTGCTAGCTTGATTTCCGGCCTCATTGACTTGTCTCGAGATTCCCGTGCTTCTACAGAAGTAGTCCAACACTTTATATTCTGCACCACCGTCTGTTCGTAGAACGTGGATCTTGCAGTTGAATCTCCTCTAAAAAAACGCCAAGAAATGCTCAAACTTCTTTGCAGCTACATCCTTGGTCTTGGCCAGGAAAATTCTCACGTAGTTCGTCTTATAATCGATGAAATTTACTAGGTATCTGTTACCCATCCTGTCCCGCGGAGTGATAGGTCCCTTGAGGTCTGAGCACACTACGCCACCGATTCTGTCAATCGGTGCGTGCTCTCCTGTGTCCTTCTTAGATTGTCGATTCTTGCTTTGCTTCCCTTGAGCGCAAGTCACACAATTTCCACGCGTGTAGTCCGTTATTTTAATCCCGTACTTGGGATCCTTTGCAAGTGTAACAATGGTGTCATAATTTAAATGACCCATTCTTGAGTGGAAATGCATCAACGTTCCTTCTTGAACGTCTTTGTCAGCGGCATAACTTCGGTCATTTTCACTCATCACTGCCATCACTAGACTTCCAAAATTGGACCTTCCCCTGTCAATTCTTCCTTCGATGGTAAGCACGTTGTTAGACATCTTCACACTAGCCATACCTCGTCCAGTCTTTCTGCACACCATTGTCCTTTTACCATCGACATAAGACAACGTACAGCCCTTTTTCTCCAGTACTCCATACGATAAAATGTTCCTCGTAAGGCTTTCCACAAAAAAAACGTTTGTTACCTTGAGAAGGGTCTCCTTCTGTCCGCACATTACGTATATGTACACCGAACCCTTCTTGTTGATCTGCAGCTGCTGACCGTCCGATTGGTAGCATACCCCAGTAACAGTCTCCACATCCGTGAGACAACTTAGATCATGCGTCAAATGCATGCTGGCTCCACTATCTAATATCCATGTGTCCCTTTTTGAAACAACAATCGAACTTTCAACAGTCAATGCGAAATCTTCTTTCTTGGTCTTCTTTTTCGGGCAATTTGCACGAATGTGCCCCTCTTCTCCACATTCGTAACATGTTCTCTTGGTCGGCGACTTTCTGCACTTGTTTGATATCACATGTACCGCGCCACCTTGATACGTGCTCGGTATCCTTTCGCTAAAATCCACTGCTTGAGCAAACTGGCAGAGATTTTCTGCCTGGCGCAAGTAATCCGGCCGCGTATGATCGTACTTGGAGATGAGGATCTGCCTCATCTCCGGCGCTGCATGATAAATAACGTTATTGAGTACTAAAGACTCGCAATTTGAACCAACAGCGTCAGCTATCGCGGTGAGATACAAGAAATGATCTGACCACGACCTTCCGACCAACTTCCGCGCCATAAAGAGCTTCATGCCCTGTTCCGGTGTTATCTGTACATTACAAACAGACAGCATCTTGTCCATTATATACCATAGGGCGGGTGTCTCACACCACCACCCTTCCACTTGACGGTTGTAATAGGATTCTGCAGGGCCCGCCAAGTAATGACCCAGCAGATCCACTTTTACATCCTCTGGCTATTGGTAGCCACACGCGGCTTCGGCAAGGCTCACTTGCCTTATAAACTTCCGCCCCCATGCCTGGAAGCGCGAACCAAGCCCTTTGTAAATTTCCGCGCCGTCAAAAGGTCTGATCTGCAAGCGCTTTTCCTTTGGTGAAGGGTTCCTTACCGCCCCAAACACCTGCGCCGCACCATTAACTTGCCCCGCGTGCATATTGGGGGGGGGTAATTGCCGTTTACATGTTGATTGTACTGTACTCCAGCATCTGGTCTTCTGCCTCTTGAAAACGCGTCCTTGCCCGCGTGGAAAATGTCTTCAAAACTTTGTTTACCTTGTAAACCAGTCATGTAACCCCTTCTGTCGTCTTCGCTTCCACCCAACGACGCTATACTCATCTTGGTATCCGCCCTGGGCGCGTGCACAGCATTCTTGACTTGAGACTGCTCCCCCATGCTTACTTCCATCTTATCCAGTCGATCCACAATAGTAGCAAGCATCTTCATCATCATTGGGTCCATCTCTTTTGTGTTTGCCTCTGTTTTTTCTTCCGTATCGGCCTGACCCTTCCTTGGGATCATAACCTGTTGGACTTTGCGCTCGATAACGTCATTATCACTCATGTTTATTGCCTTGTACTGCCTGCACTTGCTTCCACTTGCTAATGCGGTTCCAATGCGTGCGAAAATATGCGTTACGTAACTTGTACTAACTCCACGTAATAAGTAGCCACTTAAATCCACGTGAATAGTTCCAAACGTAATAAACTGAAAGTAATTAGGTCAGGTCACAATCGTACTAATAATCCACTTCCGCGTTCCCACTAATAGTCGGTTCCTATCTGCGCGTTGTGCGCACAAACGTACTATGCCTACTCAGCGTACTTGCGTACTAAGATTCTACAGTTGGAACATTCTGAAGTAAGTATATTAGAATTAAGTAAAAACCTAATCTAATAAAATGTATATGCATGTTTGAGTAAAACCCCACAAATAGAGTATGTACCCAAAACTCTTCACTGAAAATCGTAACTGCCCGAATACGCGGGACGCAGGGCGCGGCCAAATTTCGGGCCAAGTTAACACACGCAACTTCACATTCCAACAAAAACGTGGCCCATGCGCAGAATCGAGAGGATGGCGGCTATGCAGCTGGACGTTTAGGCTGACGTTGCCATGCACTCGTTGTCACTTTTTGTACTGCATGACCGCCACGTCTACGTGGCCAAAAGAAGTGGTTTTCAAAAAAAAGGGTTTGTTTTGGTAAGGGATATCCGTATCCCCCCCAAAGTACTACCCGTATCCCCCCCTCAATTATAGGCGTATCCCCCCCAAAACTACGAGCAAAAACCTCAAGTTTTTTATCCAATAAGATATGGGGATTGCTGAAAAAACAAGTTGATGATGTAATACGCACCCGCTTCACATGTATATACATAGAAAATACCTAGACAAACCCCTTTTCCTTACATTTGTTGAGAAACGCCAGCAGTACCACCGACACCCATGACAGCTAATAATAATGCATCATTGCAAGTAGCTCCTTGTCATGAATTTCCTCATTCGTACGTTTGCACATGTTAATTTGTTGACCTCCTCTACGTTTGAAGTACAGCCACGAATGTCTCGTTTCTAACAGTCTTGGGCATGTTCCTCATGGCTACACTTTTTAACCCGTCCTCGTAGCGACAATCTACCGTCTCGTACTACTCTTGGCTGCTCTTCTCTCCGTGGCAGCCGTTACGAATCCGACGGACCATTCGTTTGCCGTGTGGATTAGCCAGCTGAATGAACAAGGAGATATCCTTCCTGACGCTTCAGTGGGCGTGTCCAAGTGGTTTATGGCCATGCATTAGACTGACAAGGAGCTTGTCTGCAATAAGCCGTTAACTTGGCGCTTCTATAATGTGCTCGTCTTTAGCGTCGTGCACGTACTGTCACGAGAGCGTGATGCTCTTGGCGTCTTTGGGACATGGCGCTGGGCTGATGATGAAGCTGGAGATTTCGTTAGAAACTTGTCGTGCACCGTGGGTAATGAAGATCTCAAGAGGAGGAACCATGTCAGGTATTGAAAAAAAGTATATGGTGAATAGTTCTGGTTATATTGGTGGCTCGAATGCTCGGAGTGACAATGGAGTGTTAAAATACAGGAAAACTGGGAAATCAGGGTCGAAGACAGATTGTGGTGAAATAGGAAGCGAGTCGGATTGACAAATCCGCGCCAAGGCGATCCAATTTAAACTGAAAGAGGATTGGAAGCATGCTGCAATGCTATTCTTGGAAGCCGCCAAGGTCACTGATGCTTTATTGACACGTGCTAATTACGAGATAGAAGCGGCGTGGTGCACCCTAGAAGACGCAGAGACGTTCCCTGATGAGAAAAGTGACTTGTTTTGTAAAATTCGCAGCGTCAGTGACGAGGTAGTCAGTGCCGGATATTTTGATGAAGCAGCTCGTGCGTTATCCGACATGGCTTTGCGCGGATGGTGGCTTGTGGTCCCTCGTTGAGGAGTTTTTCATAGCAGTTGGCGATCTTCGACGCGGTCATGGGCAGAACGATCTTGCTAATCAAGCGTACGGGAATGCATGCTGTCCTGTGTCGTAGTTATTGCCCAGCTAGACATGACTGGTGCAGAAGTTTTCCTGAATCGATTCACAGAGTCTATGGGTGACACCCACCGTTCAAGTGACGTGGATGTTTTCGTTCGAGTTTACTAAAGGCTTATCACAAGTGGTCAGTACAAATGTTGTGAGACGGAAAGAGATCGCTACGACTCCATCTAACAAGTTGGCACCTTGGCAGGTAAAAAAACGCAGTTCATTTTATGCCTAAACAAGGTCGTGACTACCATCCAAATGAATGTTATTCGATCAAGTTGTTTTTTAAGCAATCCCCATATCTTATTGGATAAAACAACTGGAGGTTGTTGCTCAAAGTTTTTTTTGGGGGGGGGGGATACGGCTAGCAATTGCCGTTTGTTTTTTCATCCCAAAAAAGTTTTTTTATTCCCCATCATCCATCATGGGTCGCTCCCGTGGTCCGCCGGGGCATCGCCAGCGCGGGGCGGGCACCGTGAGCGTGTCCAAGGGCGACGCCGTGCGTCAAGGTGTGCTCTGTAAAGAGTGGCAGCGTCCGCCCATGCAAGTCTTGCACGAGTACTGTCAACGCCAGAAACGACCGCGTCCCGTGTACGCAGCGGTCGAAAGCCACGGCGCGACGTCGTTTCGCATGCGCTGTGTCGTCCGTGACGCGAAAGATCGGCGCAAAGACTTGAGCTTTTGTCCCGAGCAGGCCGCGCGTAGTCCCGACGACGCGAAACATTGTGCCGCGTTATTGGCGTTATACTATGTCGAGCCCACGCGGCCGCTTGAGCGCGTCTTGCCCGAGCCCTACCGGACGTTGTGGCGAACCCTGGCCGCGTCGCGACCGACGACGACACAATCAACGCCCGTGGACGCAGTACCCGAAGCGACACAACCGTTGCCCACGACCTTGACCATGGATCGCCCATTTGCGTCGCAGCAAGCCTTGGACGCAGCGCGTCGTGTACGCACGCACGCCCACGCGCAACGCACGCGCGCCCAAGAGCACAAAGCACAGAGCCAGGGCCTCAAAGCTGTCACGATGAGTGCCTCGTGTCGTGCGTTGATTGAAACGATGCTCGAGAACGTGCGTGCACGGGAGACACTAACGACACTAGCGGAGGATCCACCAGTAGTAGTGGACGACGTGCGTCCAGACCCCGACGTGCGTGCAGAAAAAAAAATCGTCGATCATGCGCTCGCGCAGCTGGGGTTTCCATCGTCTCAGATGCATCAAGCGCTGGACGCGTGTCCACGTCGAGCCGACGAAGCCGTGGACGACCACGTCGCGCGGCTCTTGGATTGGCTATGTCTCCATGTCCCCGAGCACGCGCTCCCGCAACGATTCAATCCCCAAGGCACGCAATTGGAAGTCGAGGTGGTGGGTCCGCCGTCCGCTCGTTCCGTGGCACTCGTCCACCGGCTCATGCAATTCGGGTACGCACGCGACGATGTCGTGGCCGTGGCCACGGACGTGGACGGATCCGAAGCGGACGCGAGCGGCTTTGGGCCCCTCGTGTGTCGTCTCTTAGAGCGACTGTTTCCCCACGTGAAAGCGTACTTTGCGCTGCCAGAGGCGGCTCCGGCAGCGGCGCCAGACGATATAAGAGCACACGAGCTCCTTGCTCTGCGGCAAGACGAGCTCCTGGCGCTCGAAGCGATTTACGACGACCACGTGACGATCCAGACGCTGGCCCACGAGACGCCGACGCAGCTTGTCAGCGTGGACGTGAGTCCTGCTCTTCAAGTGCATGTCGTGCTCGGGAGCACGTCCCGCTATCCGTTCGAGCTCCCGCTGCTCGCTGTGACGTCGCGGGACGCGCCGGCGTCGCGTCACTTGCTCCTGGCCACGGGCCACGCGCTGCAACGCTGCGTCCACGCGCTTGGCGCGCCCATGCTCTTTGATCTCGTCAGTGCCATTGAAGCGTATTTTCAAAATAGTGGCACGGTGGTGGATCCGCCGTCGTCGTCCCCTCTCCAGCTTCTCAAGCGACCTGCGCGTCGCGAGCGTGTGTACGACCAGCCCAAAAACGCGCCAAGTACGTGCACGACCAGGAAATTGTACGACCAGGACCGTCGCAAGCCGCCTCGACCGCGGAATGTGGACGCAGAGCGTCGCTTGAGTCGCGCGTTGCTCGAGCGTCGACACGAAAAGACCAAGGACCCAGCGTTCCTGCAGCGACTCGACGCGCGGGCGACGTTGCCGGCCAGTCAACACGCTGCACGCATTCTCCAAGCCGTGGCCGAGCATCCCGTCGTGCTCGTGTGTGGCGCAACGGGCTGTGGCAAGTCGACGCAGGTGCCGCAAGTGCTCTTGGACGCATGGATCGAGCGCGGCAACGGCGGTGCGTGCGAGATTGTGTGTACGCAGCCACGACGCCTCGCCGCCATGGGCGTCGCGAGTCGCGTCGCGTACGAACGCGCCGAAGACGTGGGCGATGTCGTGGGGTACCACATTCGCACGGACGCACAGCGGTCGTGCACCACGCGCTTGCTCTTTTGTACGACGGGCATCCTCTTGCGACGATTCTTGTCCGACCGGACGCTCGCGGGCGTCTCGCACGTCGTGGTCGATGAAGTGCACGAACGCACGGTCGAGACGGATTTCCTCTTGTCGATCTTGCGCGAGGTACTCGTGCATCGTCGGGACCTGCGCGTCGTTTTAATGAGTGCAACGATGGACCCCGAGCGCTTTGTCTCGTACTTTGCGTCCGTGAGTGCATGTCCGGTCGTGACGATTCCTGGCCGCACGTTCCCCGTCGACTGTTACTATCTCGACGCGATTCTCGCGCAAACCGAGTACAACGTGCCACGATCGTTACTCAAGAAGCAACTGGCGACCGCGTCGTCGCCCGAGTCGAGCGCTGACTCCAACGCGCCCTCTGCAACCCTTGCGGCTCGGATCGACGACTCGATGATTTTGTACGACCTCGTCGTCCAATTAATCTGCTCGCTCGTCACGACCGCTCGACGCGCGCCCGGTGCGATCCTCGTCTTTCTCCCAGGCATTGCGGAGATTGAGCGCGTGCTCCACCTCTTGCGCCAACGTGGCGCACCGCATCTCTGGGCCTTGCCGCTCCACAGCTCGCTCGCGCGTGCGGACCAAGCGCGCGTGTTTGCGTCCGCGCCGCACGGTACGACCAAGGTCATTGTGAGTACAAACGTGGCCGAGACGTCGCTGACCGTGAACGACGTGACGGTCGTGATTGATACGGGACGCGTGAAGACCGTCGTGTATGATCCCCGGACGCGCCGCTCGCAGCTCGTCGAGACGTGGGCGTCGCGCGCCGCGTGCGACCAACGCAAAGGCCGCGCGGGCCGTGTCGCGGCCGGCACGTGCTACCGCGTGTTTCCGCGGGACCGATGGGACGCGCTGGAAGCGCACGCCGTGCCCGAGATCCACCGCGTCTCGTTGGGTCCGCTGTGTCTCCAGATCGCGACGCTCGGGCTCGGATCGAGTCATACGTTTCTCGCGACGGCCATGATGGACCCGCCCGCGCAGGACGCGATCGACGCGGCCATGGACGAGCTCTTGGCCATTGGTGCGTACGAATCCCGGCAAGACCACGTCCAGTTGACGCCGCTGGGGCAGCACTTGGCGCGCTTGCCCCTGGACGCACGCATTGGCAAGTTGCTCGTCTATGGTGCCCTGTTGCGCTGTCTTGAGCCCGTGGCGACGATCGCCGCGTGTCTCGCGAGTCGCTCGCCGTTTTGTACGGACGCTGCGAGTCGGCGCACGCACGCGAAATGGAAACACGACGTGGGAACCAAGGTGCAGAGTGATCATCTCGTGCTCTGGCACATGGTGCAACAGTATCACGCCGTGCGTGGGGCCACGCAGCAACGGAGCTGGTGTCGAGCGCATGGCGTGTCGTTTGAGACGCTCGAGACGATTCGTGAGCTCACGCAGCAGTATCTCGAGCACTTGGAGGCCATGGGCTTTTATGCGCGGTCGGCCACGTCGTCGTACAATGTCCACTCGAACGTGCCCCGCATCATCAAGGCAGCGCTCTGTGCCGGCCTCTATGCCAACGTCGTCCAAGTCGTGTATCCAGCCCAAAAGTACTTTCACGCAGCGCATGGGGTCGTCGAAGACGAGCGGGACGCCAAGGACGTGCGGTATTTTGTCCGCACGCCCGTGTGTGCGGACAAGCCGGTCGCGCGTGCGGACAAGCCGGTCGCGCGCGAGCGCGTGTGGCTCCATCCGTCGTCGTGCAATTTTGCCGCCTCGTCGTACGACTCGCCGTGGCTCTTGTACTCGGACTTGGTGCAAACGTCCAAGCTCTATGTGCGCGAGACTACTAGTGTGTCGCCGTACGCACTCTTACTCTTTGGCGGCGAGCTGGTTGTCCAGCATGCCGAAAATCTCGTGCTCATCGATGGATTTGTCCGCTTGCACGCACCTGCACGGATTGGCGTCTTGATGAAAGCCATGCGCGAGCAAGTGGATCGACTCTTGCTCGAGAAACTGGCCGACCCCGAGCTCGAGATTGCCGAGACGGAGGTCGTGCGTGTCATGTGTCATTTACTTAAAAGTGAAGGCATGTATGCAAGTGACTAGTGCGTCGGGCGTTAGCCCCATACCAACGTCGTCTTGTCTCGTGGCGTGACGTTGTCAAAGGCACTTGCACGACGGCCCCGCGGCATGAATACACTCGCGAGTGGCCCCATGGTCTCGCGGTCGTGCAGCGCCACGACACGGTGCGTCCAGGGATGGTCGTCCAACGTACGTAATTGATACCCGACCGTGACAGTCTCGGCGAGCGAACAGACGAGACACGACGTGCCAAGTGTCGATGCCGTGGCGGAAGGTTTCAGGAACGCAAGCACTGCTCGTTTCAAGCTCTGCGTCGTCACGACGGTCGGTAACGCGAGTGGTTCCCGTGGCACGCCGTCGTCCAGGTCCACGTGTGCTCGTGCAGTTTCGATCGCGCGAATCCATGCGTCCACATTGTGCCACCAAAAGACAAGCGGTGGGTGGCCGAGGGCTTGAATTTGCGGCCAGAGCCCTGACTCGCCATTGGCTTGTAACAAGTCTCCGAGCTGGGCATCCGCAGTCATCATGACGTCGTTGTTCTTGTACGATGGGACGACGACGTGCGTCCAAAAATGTTTCAGGCAACAGTAACGGACTGAGGATGGGTGCGCTCGCGGGTCGATGGGTTGATGGGTTGATGGGTAGTAGTAATTGGATTGTCTTGAGTAGTCGTACTACTACTACTACTACTACGACTTTCATCCTGGCAGCTAGAGTCGCCGACAATGGAGTTTCACGTGTGGTCATGGACGTTGGATGAACATGTGGATGCGAGTAATGTGGAGACGAGGGAGATTGAGCGTGTGTGGCAATGTCTGGAGGTTCGTACAGATTGCCGAGGGAAGAACTAAGTATTAATTATTATGCCTAAGTCATACTTTGTCGTTTCATATTTTCTACCCGTGATAAAGAAGTTGATTAACGCCGTGACTAGCTTTTCAGACAAACCACGTGGTGTTGAGGCAGGCCACGTAGAGCATAAATCGCAGTATTTGCCACAAATTTATATGTTAACATATAGCGAGTTAACCTCTTGTTGTACCAACAGAACAAATTAGCAGGAGAAACCCGCCGCTATAACACTCCAACGGCCGATGAAAGCTGCGTTCATATTTTTCTCGCAATGTTATCAAGCGGAAGAAATTTTGGCCTGAAGGCTCAGCATGTAGTCTTGACCGTCCACTTCGTATAATCGAGCGTCTCTTGAAGCATTGCTGCCTTGCTTCGTCATTTCACGATTAAGCTGGTGTGCAAGCGCAAGGCGTCTATCGACCTGTATTTGCGGGTCATGTAGATAGATATGTGAAAATTCGACGCACTGTCTTTTACAGGTAGTAGGCTACATTTGACATGGTCAAGCACCCCTTGCAAGCGGTAATTGTAAAAAAGTTCCGCTTGTTCCATATTTCTGTACCAAATGATGTGGAAGCAAAGGTATTGTTGTATGTGCACGAAAGTTTATGCCCCCCCGCTGAGTCTGGTATTTAAGCGGAAGACGCAACATTCGTTGCGGTGGAGCTATCGGTGGAAGTATAGCCTTCCCACAACTGCAGCAAGTTGAGAAACATGGGTGCGCAGAGCGAAGATCCTGTTACGCGTTCCTCAATCCAGTGCAGCGCATCGCACAGCATCCGGTATCCATTTGAGCGAGCTTAAGCCGCGCCCGCTGCTCAATCCCGTCGAATTCACGCTACATTCGTGGTACATCCTGTTCAGCCGGTATTAAATCGGCCGGTGCACTTTTGATCCCGTAGAATACTCCGTAGCGGCTCTGGGGGCTGTGCCAATGGTAGGATGTTGGCGACCTTGCCACTGTCGCAGCACGTGGCGTGCAAGGGTTGATCCAGTACCCTTCACGCGCTCCTCAATCCAATGGGGCGACCCGCAGTTGTGGCAGAACGAGTTATCCCTATTGATCACAAAGCGCAGCGAGGCGGACTTCGCGGGGATCTCCTGACGTTCATGGGGGAAACTCCGGTTCAGCGGCGTGCAAGCGGTCTACCAGAAAATGCCGTTCACGCGAGTACGTCTTGCCGCTCCCTGAGCTTGGCTTCGTTGTACTTGTTGCTCTTGCGTCCCAACAGCACGTTATCGAGCTTGCTGCTCCCGAGTCAGTCGGTTTTGCCTTAACTGTTCTTCTGGCGTCTCAAGAATACGTTGTCGAGCACGCCGCTACCGATCCAGTCGGATTCATTGTTCTTGTTTTTCTGGCGTCTTAAGAACACGTTTTCGAGCACGCCGCTCCCGAGCCAGTCGGTTTCGCCGTGAGCGCGGACTCTCTGCTTGCGGTAGGACTGTCAATGGGCCGGACTGTCCCGCGGGCCGGCCCGGCCCGCTGGCGTACGAGCTGGGCTTGGGCCTGACTATCAGGCCCGTGGGCTGGGCCAGGGCCTGACTTCCAAGGCTCGCTTGCTACGTGGACGGACCGCGGTCCCAGCGGATTACACACGGGCCGGGACAGGGCCGAGACTTTAAGGCCCGGCCCATGGTGTATTTGTTAATTCCTGATATGTAGTCCAGGGATTGGAGAGAACGTTCTAGGAGATTTTCTATCCCTTAAATTTCGAGTTTTTGATCTTTGGAGGTACTGGATATAAAGCAGAGTGCCCCCCAGGCATCCCAGAAGTTTTCCTGGATTATCTACCCCAAGACTCCACCTTATTACCACACCTCCGATGGACGACGCTGGTGGTGGTGGTAGTCGACCTTGTCGATGTACCAACATTGGTGAGTGATGATAACACCAAACACTGGGTTTTCATCCGTCCATAGTCTACTGTTATGTATCTGTATCAAATGCTCAATATTCTTTGAAGTTTACGTTCTGCGGTGCATTGACGTGTTTTTGGTGTCCGAATAGAGCTGGGCCGCTGACGGGCCTTCCTGAAAGCAAATGGTCTTGGGCCGAACTTGGACTCGAGATTTGCATGACAGGCCTGGATCCGGGCCTGACAGTCCGTCCCGTGGACCAGGCCCATATCTCAATGCCTTGGCCCGTCTACTCACGGGCCGGGCCGTGGGCGACGTAAGGCCCGGCCCGTCCCGGCCCCTAGCTTGCGGTGATATTGGGGGGAACTAATGCAGGAGCAGGCAGGGTGGACCAATATTGCTATAAGCGCTATAAAACCGTACTTACAGAGAATCATTTCTATAGGCGCTATTTGTAACAACCGATGATGATTCCAATTCAATTAGCTCCGACTCATAGTATAGTTAGAATTCGATTAGGTACGGGATTGCGACCATCATTATGTTATATACATAGTTCAAGATATTCAATAAGGTAGGGGATCACGACGGTGAAATGAATTATCTTATTATATAGACTAGCATAGTACCCCGTTGTACCAACGTGGCGATTGCCTAAAACACATTAACTTAACTCCACTTAAAATGTCATTATGCTTAAAACGTGCCACGTTATTCTGACTAACGAAACCGAATAGTGAAGTACAGTAGCACGAAGGCCACTAAGACGAATATAATGAGGTAGAGCATGTGTTGCGGTTTCATCCCCTAGGGGATGGGACCCGTCGTATCGACGGGGCAGGGCATAAAAACCGTCTGTCCGTCTACAAAACTTGCCCCCATGTATTTCCAGGGTTAGGGTAGCGAAAACATATACTATACATTATACTAATGTGGTCACAATCGTTGGGTCGCACGCCGTTACTGCAAGCAGTAACGGCGTGCGACCACTGTACCTCGTCGTACCGACGGGGAGGAGGGTACATAAGGTAAAGTCATAGAAGCAACTACGTGACCGGGAACGTCACAGGGAGGAAAACTTTTAAATAGATGTAAAAAGCGCCATTTCTAAACAATTATTTACGCTTTAATACTGATATTCATGTCAGTTGTACTACCACGGATTAGTGCGATTTTTGAAGCCAAAATTGTATTTTATGTTTTTTATAATGGCATGTCATAGTGTCATGACGTGCGTACAGTTGATACTTAATTGAATTTTATACGTAGATCAAGATATTCGATTAGGTGCGGGAGCGCGCATCGACGACATGACTTCTGTTATTATATAGTAGATCCCTTGCTTTTGTATGTAGGCAGCAATAATTGTCTACATTGAAAAACGTGGGTTTAAATTTAGTTGGTTTAGGTTCAAATTTGAATTTACGATTCATTTACCTACTTTGGTGGACAGGAACCAAATTTGAAATATCATTGTTCTGGTTGAATATTTCAAAAAGGATTTGTAATTGCACCTAAAGGGATTTTATTTCTTATAATTAATAAGCGGACTTACTCCACTTTTGTATATTTGCCAAGATTTAGTTATACTTAGAAAATCTAAACCATATATAATATATATGTTTCTTAGGGTAGGATTAAAAATCTATAATTAGGTATATTAACTAAATTTAATATAAAGCTAAAAATATATAGAAATAAATATAGGAAAAATCTAATGCGCCCCCCAAATGAGAATTTCGAATATTTTTTCACAAAAAGTTAGGGCGCCCTTGCCGCCATTATAGTCGTACGTCACTGTGATAATTTATATAAATATTTCCACATAGTTCAAATTATGATTGTTGTGTATTATTCGTATGCGATTTGAAAGGACATGGAATTATACGGTCAGAAAGCAAATTTCTACAATGTAATCGGTGTCACCCGTGATTCGTCCTCTGCCGACATTAAACGCGCCTTCCGCCAGCGCTCCGTGGAACTTCATCCGGATGAGAACAAGTCGCCGACTGCTACGGAGGAGTCTAACCGTCTTCGCTTGGCCTTTGATGTATGTTTATGAGGTTCTATTTGTGGCAGTAGCCCGATTTGTCTGACATGTTCGTATCAATTAGATCATTGGAGACGTCAACAAACGTCCATTGTATGATCTATTTGGTGAAAATGCTATGAATAAAGACCTGTGGTCAATGCAGATCGAAGCGCTCGTCGGATCGTTGACATTTTATGCCATCTGGACTGTGCTCACGTTTGTCTTGACGCTTAGTGAGAAGGCACAAGAGGCGCGTGCGTGGTCTCTGGCTTCCGGTGTGCTTTGTTTTATATTAGAGCTCAATTTCATCTACGGTGGCGCTCTTTTGCCCTCATTCATCTTCCCGACAATAGACGATTCACGACTTTGTCGCAGTAATGCACTCCGTGTTTCCGCCTTTTTTGAATGGTTGTCGTGCAATTGGGGGATATTTCCACGACGACTTAGCTCGTGAAAATTTTGCGCTGAGTATAGAGCTACTAAAAAGTAACCAGGTAAGCAAGCGTACTTTTCATCTGTGCAACACTTGTTATATATCGACTTTATATGTACCGAACTGGACCTTAACGATAGTGATGGGATGAAATCGATAGGATATTCTGCTGAGCATCCGCCAATTGCAAGGAGAGGTTGCATCGTCTTCCCGTCGCTGGACAGAGGTCACTAAAGGTGACGGAGTTCCTATCGCTGTGAAAAAGCGCTTGAAGATGGAAAAGCATTCAGCTGCTTCACAAGGTGCTGCTGGCCTTATACGTGATGAGAATTTGGAAGAACTACGCAAAATGGCAACCCCTGAGCCGGAGGTACAAAAGATCGAAAATGGTTCTGGAATCGCTCGTTGGCTCTGGGCCATCGGCATCTACTTTGCAATTATCTATTTCTTCAGCAATTAGAAACGTCACGTAGAAGATTAGTTTACTAGTGACGAAAAAATGTTTGATCATTGAATTGGCAGAGCTTTTCTAATCAATTACCCGACGGATGTATGAAAGGCATTCCGCTTCTACTGCATCTAATCGTGGCTAGGTATTTATTTGAGTGTAAGGAAGGCCGTTCATCACTTACACGCTTTGTAACATGTAGTGGGATTACCCAAGTCTCACCTCGGCAGGCTTTCAATGTCTATATTGCCGCCCGAAATCACATTTCCCACATTTGTTACCCCTACTGACAGTTTATTCGCCAGGACAGCCGCTGCTGCTACTGCACCACTTGGTTCTGCAATCTATCGCATATTTGATTGAGCGTCAGTCGCTGTTTACTTTTTTTTCATATCAGTCAATCTTTAGCCATATCACCAACTTCATGCGCTCCCACATCAGCTTCATAGCCGACACAATCTCTTCGTCGGAGACCAGTAAGATTTCGTCCACAAAGGCGCCCTTCTAACCCCCCCCGGTGTGTGTGGAAGGCCCCCCGGTGTGTGTCGAAGGGCGCTCCAACTTTTAGTGAAAAAATATTCGAAATTCTCATTTTGGGGGGCGCATTAGCCAAAATAGGGAGGCGCATTAGATTTTTCCTAAATATATATTTGTGTAATACAACGCAGTGCAAGTATGTAACAGAACCCCTGTTACACCTGGTAACACTTAGTGGTCCGTCTTAACGACCAGTGGCACGTTCTGCCAGAGAGTAGAGCAATAAATATTCCTTATCTAGGATATGGGTGCTTCTATGGTCCTAACCGTAGCGCCCACTTACGAGGGAGTCCCCCATCTCTCAGCTCCATTTCAACACGCTGGTGCACATGATCAGGAACATAGGCCCTAATATGAAAAATATTAGAGGATAAATCCCGGAAGAGCAGATCGAAACGATATATATAGATTTTGAAGGAATTTAGTCTTACTTCACCGAGGCCACCACACCCGCGACGTCGACTGTCGAGATCTTTAAGGCTGACTTATTTCCGGTCAGGTTTTTTCACGGAGCGTAAAATCTTTTAAACATCATTCCACTCACTAGACCCCTTTCGACCATTATCTTCAGGTATTATGACCACATCCTTTCGTTCCTGAGCTGCACGTCTGCAATGCCATCAGCGACAGCATAATTTACGACAACACCGAGGGTTGGATCACTGTTGATTTTGCGATGACGAATCAGGGTAAAATTTATTGGTAGCTTAAAAGTTCTACAAGCCAATATTGTTTACGTCACCGTCAGGATAGTGTGGTTATCCTTTCTAACGGTGTAACTGCTCGCCTCGTGCTCATATTGGATCTGTAATCCCTGTCGGCGTAATTTGCTCTGTGAAACCACATTAAATGTACAGTCCGATATATACAGCATATTGTCAAGCCTCCATTTTGCCAGATTTTTGTTTGTGCTTCTTATGCAGATCTCAGTAATTCCGATTCCGCTTGGGATCGTACACGGGGCTCTAAAATTAGAGACAGTCATAGAGTAGCAAAATATAAGTTACAATAGATTTTACCCTTACATGTCTTGGCGGTTGCGCCAAGACATGGGCATGGGGGCGCAAATTAGCTTAATTGAAACGCTAACGCGTTTATGGAGGCGTTAAAGCTCACCTTAAAGCCTCTTCAAAACGAATTCAGATGTCAATCTAAACTTTTGGGTCTGAGATAGGGTAAGCTTGGAATATCATCATACTTGCAGAAGGCACAAGATTGCTTTTAAAAATTGTGAATGAGTATTTAGTCAAGTAGCTGAGACGTAGAACGAATCAATAACGATACCATCAAGCAATATCTCTTCAGCACTAGACGAAGAGTTTACAGGATGCTATCTTTAAAAGCATCCAGAAAGATTTTATAATATGGGCATCCACCCAGTACTTTTTCTACACTGTAAAGGGAAAGGTTGCCTTCGACTTTAACGTGTAGCACCAGGTGACGCACGGTGACGGGGGTATTCATCGATGTACTTCAACCACGAAATAGTGGAGGTGGAGGTCCAGAGCCGATGGACATATCGGTGGCGCTTGCTTCGACATCGAAGCAATCGAAAATTATAACAATTAGCTATTCACTGCAATAGATGGGCGATATTGGGCCATATTTCCCATGAGCGCATGGCACCGCTTCCGGCACCGCGCTGTAAGCGGACGGGTAAGTTCGCTGGAAAGCGTAATCAACAGGGAAAACCTCCCTTGGCTCAAAACTTGAACACGCTGGCACCCTACTGGAAGGTTATTTCACATTCCGACATCGGAAATGTGAAAAGGATAGCTCCAAACGGGAATATTATTCGTCAATGTGTGCTGGGTGATGCGAAAACGCTCATCACCCTGAAGGTTAAGCCGTATGGATCCGATGTTACCATGCGAGCATTTCAGGTTATGAGTGCCCAAAATTTACCGTTGTTAAACATCGTGGAAGTGTAAACACAACGAAATGTATTGTCAGTCGGGTTCCAACCGTGACTACACCAAAGCGCGTGATACACACAATATTTGAAGTGGATGAGCTGTGGTGAAGTGGAAGCTATATTTACAGTATATAAAAGATGGACTATGGTAGTTATCAATGCTTGGTATATTTTATCTCGCCAAACTCTACATACTAGCACGATGACGTTTGTTATGATGATTCCTTCAAACACTGAATTTAGTGACAAATATTGTGTCATGCCTTGATAGGTGAACAATACGAACACTTAGTGTAACACGATGTTAGTAGTGCGAAGCTTCTGTCTTCTAGCAAGATGCTTCAATTCATTACTAGTGCCAAGTGATGCTTCCCACATTTTACAATGTTTCGACACAGTTGCGTTAGCTCTAGCATCATAGCAGTGAAGCTAAACGCTAAGTTGAGCGTCTTCAGCTTCATAAATGTCTAATTCGAGGTCCAACACTAGGTGCACTAAGGCACATCAAATAACCAAGTTACCAGACTGTGAAGACGAACTGTCAACATTGCATAAGAGGGTCAAGACATAGGCGCAACTTACCAACACAACGGCGGATTCGTTCGTGGCAGCAAAGCCAACGAAACTCATGCGCCCTTGGTATCATACTCAACAACAAAGGGGCGCTAGGGCACATGATATAACAAGACAAAAAGATTGTGAAGACGAACTGTCAGCAGTGCATAAGGTAGTCAAGACATAGGCGCAGCTTACTAGTACAACGGCGGGTCCGTTCATGGCGGTGAATCCAACGAAAAGTTATGCGCCCTCGGCTGCTCCGGTTGATCGGCTTGGGTATTCTCGATTGTTTTCAAGTGGTTAAGTATTTTATTTTGGAAAAGATATTTTCAGCCAATCAGAGGCGACCTGCGACGTCCACCTCGCGACGGCCACCTCATGGCTAATTGATTTATGATTGGAATGAATGTGGAGATATAAATTGAATTTTGACCAATCAGAAGCGACGTGCGACGGCACCTCGCGACGGCCACCTCACGGCTAATTTGTTTGTGATTGGTATGAATGTGGAAAAATAAGTGGAATTTTTGACCAATCAGGAGTGACATGCGACGGCCGCCTCGCGAAGGCCACCTCGCTCAATCAGATTACAGAGGGTTTCTGAAGTAACTGTCAAAGATGATCAATCAGGTTACAGAGGAAATCAGTGGTAGCTCTCAAGGATGATCAATCAGGTTACAGAGGGAATCAGTGGTAGCTCTCAAGGATTATCAATCAGGTTACAGAGGGAATCAGTGGTAGCTCTCAAGGATGATCAATCAGGTTACAGAGGGCCTCAGCGGTAACTGCCACGTATTGAAGTCAGCGCTGAAGTAACCAAAAAGTAGTGGGTGAAAAAAGTGATTGACGTTGATGTAGGAGGGGGTAATACTTAATAGAACGAAATTTCCCCTGAACTACGAAGATCTCTGGCGGCCCTCAAAAACCTTTTTTTTTGCTCTATACAAAAACCAAGTGTAATACAAGGAAGTCGGTGAGAGCACGCCCTAGCAAGTGGATCAGCAGCCGTTTGAAGTGCGCTAGTGTTGGGGGTAGCCCGGAACCGCCTTTGGAAGTGTACCCCAAGTGTGTTTGACTGATTCGTTGGTTCGGACGGAAGTATTAATTACCCGGGAAGTAAAACAAGGAGGACTAGCGTATTAACTCTTTGTGTTGTTAATTAAGTGGATTTATAATAATTTTCAACCCCTTCACGACAACTGGTGCCACGACCCGGGACTAACGTCGACTTCAAATTCAAGCTTACAAAATGTCATTAGTACCACAAGAAGATGGTCCAGATCTACATTTTACACTAGAATACCCCGATGATGCTACTCACAGGACTTACACATTTTCTGAAGCGAGTGCAAAGGTAGCGCAGTATCAAAAACAGGTGCTCAGATTACCGGGTGATTCTAGCTGTTGGTTTTCATTATTTAAGATACGTAAGATGAAGCGGGCTGCACCCAACTTTAGGGTGCGGGAGGATCTCACTACATTTGGAAATCTACAAGCATCTGTGCTGGCATTGGAGGATTGGTTCCCAAATTTAGGGTATGAGATTATCAGACGGGATGATTTTGAGAATGCGTGTGATTACGATTTGGTACGGACCGCAGAAGATATTGGACTGATGATGTCTTTACTATTAGCAGAAAATCAGTGGGAAACATCATTAATGGTCTATCGAGAAGAAACTGACAATATCATTCCCACTTACTATATAGTAGCAGACACCGTACAGTACACCAGTAAGGGAGTCTAAACCACCGGGTATGTTGGAGCTCATTGACAGAAATGAGCTTGAAGAAGTACCACAGTTGCGGCCCAGAAAAATTACCAAAACTAAAAAGAAGTTGGATTTCTCATCTGATGACGATGAAATCATGTCCACACCAAAACTAGCTGGGCTCAAGCAAGAACCAGGGGTGGCCGCACCTAGCCAGGGTACAGGGGTGGCTGCACCTAAACAAGATACAGTGGTAGCCAATTTGGTGAAGAGATGCAAGATATGTATTTGAGTTTGGAAGAATTAGCTATAATCACTGCGACCTTGTCAACTAGTCGAGCACCCAATACAATGAGAGGAGCACCTAGTACATCGTATCATACACCAGCTACACAGACCCGGACACATCATAATACTTCAGGGTATGGTATGCCTGGTGGAAGTGCAAATGCATGGGAACCCTCACCTCAACCAGTTACAGCCATCATTCAGAATACCGAGATAAAATGTTTTGATGGGAATAGGCAGGACGCTGGAAGTGCACGGGCTTGGGTCGCTCGATTCTCACACGTAGCCAATATATCACATTGGAATGATAGTCAACGTCTGGGAATGTTTGTTGACAGTTTAACAAGCACAGCGTCATGGTGGTATGAGCAACTAGCAGATTCGGTGAAGTATGCCTGGGGTAGGGTGATCGCGCTTTTTCAGAAGAAATTTTGTGTGGAAAAAGTGTCGCCTCGAGTTGTGTATTCAAGGTTGACGCAGAAACATGATGAGCTGGCTACTACATATCTGTACCGATTAAACGCAGCAGCGTTACAAGCAGGAATGGACTTTAGAAATGCGTTCAATGCTTTACTATTGGAAGAACACATTCAACAATCCTTTGATACCATTCATGATCGCACCATACAGATGCAGTATCAACATATCACTTTCTCAAATATTGAAGAGCTAGAAATATTATTGATTAAACATGAAGCGCGGCTTATGAGGCCTAGAAATGATGTAGATACACGTAATAATACTGATGCTATGTATGAAGACCCGCAACCTAGCGTGAATACGATGGGCGGGGAAGTACATGCAGTACAGCGGGTGCGCCCGACGTATGAGGACAAGAGTGCGCGAACGCCAACCATACTGACCATGTTGTGATATGTGAACACTGTAACCGACGGGGACATGATAAAATTCACTGTTGGAAACTGGTGAGGTGTGAGCATTGTGAGAAATTTGGTCATGAGGCAAAGTATTGTCGGAAGTTCATTGAAGAGATGGTCGATATACGTACTAAATTGAAGTCAGGAGAGTTGACCAAAACTCAGGTGGCGGAGCTGTTAAACGCCTAGCCCCACCGTGCATTGCAACCACTGTCGATAGAAGTGGGGGGCATCGTCAAGTGAAAGTGAAGCGACACCGCTGTCACCCTGCATAAAGAAGAAAACCAAGCAAAATACTACATGTTGTATGTATGGATCACTCACTTTGGACGAGGATCAAAAAAATAAGAAAATTTAGAAAAAAATGACAAAACAAGCTACCTCCAGTGGGGGTAAGACACAAGCTGAACTGATGATAAGTGGTTAAGTAACAGAGATTTCATCATGTTTCACACTAGTGGATAAAAATGTGGGAGAAGGAGTATGGAGAAGACAACTAATGGAACACCTCAACCCAAGGAAAATGTTAATGTTGGGCAAGGGGCGGACATAAATGGTGATCCATACTCTGTGGAAGATAATGCTGTTGGATCTAAAGGAAGTAGGAACCCAGCAGAAGAGGATAAAGCTGAGGTGGAGATGTAGAAGCCTCACAAAATAAAAAAGTAAAAGGAGAAAAATAACAATACATTCAAGAAAATAGCAAGAAAAAAGAAGAAGAAGTGTGACAAGACCCTGACGATGTAGTACATCCCTATCACGAACCCATGTTAATTGTGATGAGTAGAATGCGGACCCGAGTTGGTTGCATTAGGTGGAATAACAAAAGAAAAGCAGAATACAAAAACAAGATACATGTTTAGCCAAGAACTGGAAGTTTGTTGGAACATGTGGATAAATCACGTCGCCATTTAATTTTATTGACGCAATATGGTTAACTATGACGATGGTAATACGAAGAGTGAGCCTATGAGTGCTCCTTGAATTAGAATTAAGATGTGAAATTTGTGTATGAATGAGATAGTACGATGAGAAACCTGTCAGGGTGCTAAAGGTGTGAAACTTGTACGGCAACAACAAAGATCGTACGAAGAGAAACCTTTCAGGTTATTAAAGGTGTGAAACCTGAACATTCATTGAAAACAACAAAGAGAACCGCATAACAAATCAAAGATTGTACGAAGAGAAACCTGTCAAGGTGATAAAGGTGTGAAACCTGTACGGCAACAATGTGGTGGAGTCAAGTTCGAAATCGAAAACATTAGCATTGATAACCTGACTACCACCATCGCGCCCAGCCTTCCAACTTTCGGAGGGGGTACTCCGCGGACCACCACTCGAGATCTGGTCCGATCGTCCGCTGCAAGCAGACGACCGGTCGACATCAGAACCCACTTGGTCCGATTGTTTAGTGTCCATCTCACCTTGTGTACCAGATGGAATGGTCTAGTTACACACTCGGTGGATCGGTATCGCAGATTGGATCGAAACGGTCTTGAATATAGAAGACCGATCTGGGTAGGTATCTCTGGGGCGGAACTTTTCACCCCAGACACAAACAGACCAAAAACACTTCCAAGAGATAACTTCCAATAGGTCGATAGTCCAAACGATCAAGACCTGACCAATACGAAATAATAGAGGGTAGACCGACCGTTCCGGTCTAGCCCCTGACCAATACGAAATAAGACCAAAACCGGTCTAGTTTCCAACCAATATTAAAACAAGCCAATATGTCCGCGTAAAGACCCAATATGCTCGTGAAACTCCACAAACGATATCTCCACGCCAAGACCAATCCAGTGAATAGCACGTTCCAAACGTACTTGAGTTGAGGTGTTGAGATCGCCAAATCGTACTCCCGTCGAGGGACTTCCGGTGGTCCAAAGTGCGCGTGCGGCGCGTCCAGACCGGGTATAATGGGCGAGAGGGGATAATTCGACCCTCTGCCCCCAAACACTACGCGACGGGCGGAGGCGACTAGTGTACGAAAAGGGAAGAACGGCGATCCCTAGCTGTGGTGTGAACCAAGACCAGAAAAGGTTTCAGACACTTATCCGAAAGCTAAAAGATTTCCTTACTTAAAGGTATAACCTCTGTCCTAAAAGGTAAAACCACAACCAAAAGCCTCTTACTTGGAAAAACCACAACTAAAATACTACTACCCTATAGTCCCTAAATGTACCCACACAAAAATATGTAAAATACCCAAGTCGGGTGACTCACCAAAACTTGCGTTCGTGACACTTCTTGAGTCTGATAGGCTGAAAAGCCCCCCTTGTTTAAACCATTCCGAAATTAGACCAAATTCCTTGACGAAACTTGACCAGAAGTATGCCAAATTTTGACCACGCTTCTCCACAGACGCCCCTGAGTCAGACCGTGTCGAACAACGACAACGGTCTGACCTCGTCCATCAAATTCAGTTGAACCTTGGTCATTCAGACTTTTCTGACATGGAGCAACCATCTTCTTCATCCGTTCCAGGTACTTGCACTGCTGGACTTGACCTTCTTGTATTTCCTTAACGACCGTTCTTGTAGGCACCTCGCATACCACGTCATCGCATGTCACTTCGCCCGTCCGGTCGGTCCGGTCTGGCAGCCCCCATCGTTCTACTGCACCTCAGACATCGGCAGGGCATCAGACCGGGACCGACGCGCAGTTGCAATACGCACTTGAAGAGATCGCACGCCTCCAGGAGCAGATTGCTCAACAGGCGACACAACGTAAGCATGCATGTCCGGTCTTCACCTTGGACCTGTTCTAACCTTCGTTTGTCTTCAGCCCGTATACCTTCAGCCCGTATACCTCCTGGCATCATCAAGGCGATCAATGCCCTGCTTGTCGCCGATCGGCAGTCGAACACGAATGACCTCCAGCTGCGTCAGATTTTGACCGGACTAATAAACGCGCGCAATAGGTTGACCCGCTTGGAGGCTCATCAGCTTCATCTTCGGGGGCAGCTTGTGCTGGTCCAACAGCAGCAAGCAGAAGACCTGCTTGACCAGACCACGTTGAGCATTCAAAGCGACGATCTCGAGAGGCGTCTCACCGAGCTCCGAATTTCGATTCAAGACCAGACCGAGGAGGTCCGGTCTTGTGAACGCAAGTCGAACGATTAGACGCAGGCAGCGAACGGTCGTCGGGCGGTATTAAAAGAATGTCATCAGATCTTGGTTGACCTGTTGCGTCCTCGTCGGCATCCGGTTGCTGCCTCCAGCGTAGACCGGTCTGCGTCGGCCGCCTTGGTGGACCTACACCGGGACCAAGACCAAGGCCGTTCATTGGCCGAAATTCTCCAGCCCGAAATTGCACACAAATCAAAGAAGCGCGCGGACGCGCCGGGTAGCTCGAGGGCGCGGGGCATAGCGTGCGACCCCGAACTAGGTGGGAAGTGTGCGGTTCCCCATAAGCGAGCCAAGACGCAGGCGCTTCTCGCGGGCCCAAGCTTGGAAGAGGATGACGACAGTAACATCTTCAAAAATCAAGCGCCCTCGACCGCCGGTGCTGACCGTGCCAAGTATTCAGAGGTTTCGTCCTGGGATGACTCCGGAGAAGACTCCGGTGATTCGGAGTTTGCTGTCCCCATCCCAACCAAGTCGCGAACAAGTCCACATGAAAGTTTTGTTCAAGTTGCATCGACTTCGGAGCAGACCAAGAAGACCGGTCCGCATGGTGACGTTCCACCACCACATGCGTCGACAAAGTCAACACCTACGGTCTTGCCTGGGACGTCCAAGCTCCACAAAGATGCTTTGTTGGACAACGTGGCAATCGACAGTTCTTCCCTTCCGCCACGAACGCGTGAGGATACTTTGCCGTGGTCGCCAGGGCAGATCGGTTGTTTACGCCGGTCCACACTGACCAAGAAGATCCTGGCCCGGTCTTTCTCTCGTCCAGACCATTGGCTTTTCCCGACGGCGAGGAAAGTTCCTGCCGCGTCGGAATGGCGGCCGGACTTGATCACGTCGGCACAGATCTCCTGCTTGTACGCTGACGAGCCGTGGAAGACTTTCGAGCATCCCAAGCTGGGGTTCATCTTCCACTCGACTCCGTGGGCCAATGATTTCATGAGTCGGGTGAAATATTTTAACAAGACTCACGATCAAGCCATCTGGGAGGCATCTCACTATCTGGTGCTTCCCCCGGAACGAGTTCGGCAAGACTCTGGCTTGGTGACCATCCAGAACAAGCGCAAGCGGCTTCGGATCAGAGCGGGTGATGTCTGGCAGTCTCTGGGCCAATATGTTTTGTACGGGATGCTGGACCACCAGTGCGACGTCGATGTGTTCTTATATGCAGTTGTACTTCATATGCCGCGGCGTCGCGTCGAGAGGACCTGGCTGCTGGCTGACGGTGGCACATGGTACCCCGTTCTTGGGTGCATTACACCGGTCTTGGACCTCAAGGATGCTTTGGTCCAACTAGACCAACAAGAACCTTGGCGTAACCAGTACCAGGACCAAGTTGAAAAGTATCCGTCGTTGACAGTCGTCCGTCTGTGGGGTGATGGCGAGTGAGGTCGTAAGTAGTCGACCAGATAACACTTAATATATATCATCGTTATTTTTCACATGTTCGTTCATCAAATAACTTGAGCTAATTCCACCACTTTCTCCAGAGTTGCACTAGACACGTTATCACCAACCGTTCCACTTACATCGCGAAAAAACAATCCACGTTCGTCACTCCACTATTACAATTCTTCACATATTCACAATACACAAGACACAAGACACAAGACCTTCCACCTCTTCACACCGGTCGGGAAGACCAATGCTACTGCATGTCTTGGTCTTGGTCTTCATGGGTCTGCATCACTGAGAAACGGTTCCGACTGACTCGGTCCCGTTCGAATTCTCGTAGTAGTGCTCCACAGTTCAGGTCGGACTCATCGATCCAAGTTGTTTCATCATGGTCCTTCCATCGGACCAGATATTCTCGGTGGGTCCGGCCGAACCTGGCCTTCTTGACCGATCGGACATCTAAGACTTTTTCCACTTCAAATTCGTCCTTCTCCAGAGGTCGTTCCCAACTGTCCTCCGGCAGTAATGCTTCATCGAAATCAAACCGTTCTGCCTCTTCTACAAGACAGGGCATTTTGGGACGATCAGAAAATTCTCGGACCAGTTTTAACTTGGACACATGTACGATCGGGAAGACCTTGTAGTCCGTGCCGGTTGTTACTAGACGGGCAGCGTGTTCACCAATCAGCTCGGCAACACGGAAAGGACCGTGCCACATGTGAGCCAGCTTCTTCGCATAGCCTTCCTTCACTCGGTCTAGGTACAACCATACCCTCGCCCCTGGTTCTATACCGTGGGGTTGGACCTGGTCGTTGTTCCGGTCTGCCCTGTCTTGTGTAGCTTGACGTAACTTTTCGTTGACAATTTCTATTGCATGCTGGTAATGTTTCTGGACCTGCATTCTCCAACGTCTAGCATCACAATCGCGGGTCCGAGTGCAGCCAATAGGTATCGCGGCTTCAAGAGTGGACCGAGGGTCCCATCCATACGCAAGATAAAAAGGTGTTTCTCCTCGGACCCGATCGGTCGACGAGTTGAGTGCAAACACCAGCCTTTCTGCGTATTCGTCCCAATCGAGCTCGTATGGATCGGCAACGTACATCTTGATTGATCTTGTAATAGTTTGTAGCATACGTTCTGCCGATCCATTCGCTTGCGGACGATATGCCATCGTCGCGCTCTGTTTCTGGACCAGCATATTGTTAAACGACCGGAACACCTCGGCCATGAAACCGGGTTCTCGGTCGTGTCTGATGACCTCGCTGGCGCCGAACCTTCGGAACACGCATTCTTCGTAACTTTTGGTGATCTGCTCGGCAGACCGGGACGCACTTGCCTTCGCAATAACTAGACCGGTGAACAGGTCTACCCAGATCAACAACTCAGTATTGCCATATGTCGATTTAGGCAGCGACGGTATATGGTCCATCGCTATGACCTGGAAAGGGTAGGTAGCTTCGATATTTCCGGGCGATCGCCCCTTGATTACCGGTCTACCCTTTCCGGTCTCGCAATCCGTACAACAACCCACATATTTCTGTACACTCCGGAAAAGACCTCTCCAGTGAAAGTGGGACCTGATCTTGTGATACGTTCTGCCTATTCCCTGATTTCCCCCTTCTAGACTCACATGGTAGTGATGGAGGACATCCGGCTGCAGCAACTCATGTATCACCAATTTCGCCAATCGGTCCCGGTCTGCACTGTCTTGGTCGGCATCGCGGCAGTAATATAGTAAACCATCCTCATCCACTTCGTAACTGTCTGCGATCTTGGCACATTCTTTCGCTTGACCATTCGTCAACTTAGACAATTCACCGCGCAGGTAGGTCTTCAAATTCACAATCCATTCTTCTTCGTCCTGCGCCTTGAGGATCCGTTCTGCCCTTAGTCGTTGCACAACAGATTCACTTAACCGTTTCTTTGGGAACGGTTGGTGGGACTTCCGAGATTTTGGTCTAGTCGCGACCATCACATGCACCTGATCCGGAGCGTTCTTGGGTCCGATCACCTCGGGGAGCCTGTTTATATTCATCAATTCATCAAGAACGGCCTGCTCGGTGATCGTAGCCCCGGTCTGGTCTCGCATGGCCTTGGTCGCGAGGTAGTTGGCGCTTCTGTTCCAGTCCCGTTTCACGTGCAACAGCTCGTGGTTGGTATGGTCTTTCAATGCCTTCATTACCCGATCATTTAACGACCTCAGCCGTGGAGCCTTGCAGTAGATCTCTCCGGTGATCCGCCTGATCACTAGGTTGGAGTCACCACATATGATGACTCGCCCCTTCTCTTGCGACGACAGCAGGTCCAGACATAGAAGTAGACCTCGGTACTCCGCCTCATTAACAGTAATATCCGTCGTGAAATCGGCAGCGGCTGCAACTATAGACCATTGTGGCAACTTCCACAATATGGCACTATATGCGCCGACCTTATTCTTCACGCTTGCTGGTCCGTCAAAACTTAAGACCAAGAGCTTTCATCATGGTCGACGGTCGGTGGCGGTCTCGAAACTGGCTGCCGAGGTTGCTTCCCCGGGGCAATCGCTATCAATGCCTCGTCCACTTCAGACCGAGGGGTGACTTCACGACCTCGAGGGTCCACTGCGACAAGACCGCCGACCATCTGCCTAGACGTCCGTCCATCCCATTGGCTGATAATAGCCAGGCCAAAGTAGACCGCCTTGACAGGACCTTTATAGGTCGGCCGACCAGCAGGTTGTAACACACATCCAGAATTCGTAGCAACGCCAGAACTTCTTTCTCGACAATTCCATAGTTCACTTCATTTGGATTCAGCGTTCTGCTCGTGCCCGGATGGTACACACCATCATGATCTTGTACTAGAGTGGCCGAAATGGCCCACTGAATAGCATATACAATAATGGTCGGGACCTTCTCGGGATCGAAATGCTTCAAAATCGGTGCCGTCACCATCTTAGCCTTCAACATACCAAAAGCAAACTTTGCACGCTTCATATGGTCTTCGGCCTCCACTTGCGGACAATCTGCAGCAAGACCAGAGTCGGCGCTCCCATGTAAAGCTTCCCGGTCTTCTTCGCGCAACATATGGTAGTCCACTTCCCGGAGCTCATACAACACAGCCGCGTAGATAGAAAAATCTTCGATGAAGCGGCTGTAGTAGTTTAAGCTTCCTAGGAAGGACTGCATTGCCTTCAGAGACTTGGGAAACGGGAGGTTGCTTAACGAAACCAGGTCCTTAGGATTAGCCTCTAGACCATTGTTCGAGACCATATGACCTAAATAGGCGACCTTGGACATACCCCAAAAACTTTTTATGGCGCTGATAGATAGTTTCCAGCGGTCGCATGTCTCCAACAATCGTTCAACCTTCTCGCACAGATTGTTCCATGACGAGGCAGGTATCAGAATGTCGTCGATGTACGACCTCCTCCCTAGAACGGACGGTCTTCTTTCCCGATCGGGTTCACCCTCTGTAAACACATCATAACTTTCGGCAGGGTCCCGATCGGTCTTGATTTTGAAGTGTCCGTACAGTGCGTTGTCTATCAACCTTTGATAGATCTGGGTTGCGTTCTTCAGACCGAACAGCATACGGTTCCACTCGAAAAGACCAAACGGTGTCACAAATGCGGAAATCTCACGGGCTCGATCAGTCATTGAGACCACCCAAGATCCACTTGCCATGTACAGCGAACAATACCACAAGGTCTTGTCCAGGTCTTCCAACAAATCATTAATCAGCGGCATCGGGTACACCATAAGTTTAGTTAACCGATTTACCAGCCGATAGTCGATGCACAACCTAATGTCGACGCCGTTCTTCTTGATAACAATTACGATCGGCGAGGCCCATGGCGAGGTCGACGGTCTAATAATCTTGGTAGTCAACAGTCCTTTGATAAGATCAGAAAGCTTTTACCGGTACTGTGGCGCCACGCGTCGACATCGCTGAGCAATCGGCTTGGCATCTCCAACGTCAATATCGCAAATCGCACCACGGGCTGCAGGTGGTAAGGCATTGCCCTTTCCGATCAGCAGATGTCTTTTCTTCCATATGATATTCTTCAACTGCTCGATCTGGTCTGGACTGTTAAGGTCTTGATCACCCACTTGTAAATCATCCATTGTAACTTCGGGCGAGTCGGCAGAAACTTCAGGGAAGACTGCCATTTGGATTTCCAGCTCCTGAATGTACTGTTCCCCGCCTTCATGTATACAGACTTGTTCATCTTCTGGGGTGATATCACCTAGACCATCTGGACCGGCTGAACGCCCCTGGTCTTGATCGACGGGCTGTCCTTCACTGATATCGGTCTGATTAGGAATACCGTCATGGTCCGACCTAGAAACTTCATGTTCCCCTTCTTCCGTTTCTTGCTCCGCTGTCGCCTGGTCTTGTGCTGACACCACGTTGACTAGCCTCGGCTCGTCTACTTGATGGTACCCCGTTCCTGGTGACTGCGGCGCCTTTCTTCGGAACAACATCTTTTTTGGGGTGACATAACTTGGTCTTTCCACTAAAGGTGAGGTTTCCTCTTCCACCGACCCATCATCGCTGATAAGATCGGTGGTCGATTGGTACGCCAGGTTTTGCCACTCGACATACCGCCTCGACCCAATCGAGACGAACCCCATCTTCCTTGTTACCTTCCCTTCTGCTAACCACATGCCGACAATAGTGTTATTGTCCAGTGTCAGCAGCTTGTCACCGATATTGGTAACACGGACAAAATCACGTCGACCAGCACTCTTCACGAAGGTCGAGACCCACCAATCGCCCCTGGTCAACCACAACTTCCTCGAACGAAAACCTTTTTCAACCGGGGTATCGGCAGACCGACCAACTGGGATAGTGAGGTCTTGGTCCCACCGGACCAGATCGGTATACGAACCATACAGAGGTCTTCGACCAGCCAACTGGACCTGGACCTCATCCGGGAGCGTAATCACTCCATGTGACAGGTCTAGGCGAATACCAGCTGGTACCATGAAATCCGTTCCTAGTAAAGCGTCTTGGCCAGCCAACTTGCCAACCCAAGCGCTGAAAAAGTAGACCAGCGATCCCGACAAAGTAATTTTCACACGCGTTCTTCCTTCGGTCATATAAGAGTTTTCGCCGATCCCGACGCATTATTGTCTCTGGGTATCGTCTATACGACATCCGACCTTACGAGCAAAGGCGGAGTCGATTATCGATACTTCAGCTCCAGAGTCGAACAACATCGTCGCCTTCTGGTTATTAATCTTGCCACAGGCTTTCGCCTGCTTGAACCATTTATCAGGCGCGTGATACTTCCAGTATCCGCGGGATTCTCCAGGCAGCAAGTCCAACTGCATAACCACCTTAGTCCGGGAGTACTCATCGGTCTTCAGACTGTAGACCGGATGGTCTCGGTCGACGCAATTTGGAATAGAACGTGTATTGTCGGTCTTATCCTCCTTGCCGACATATGCATAGATGTGAACCGTAGAACGCTCGGCTCGATCCAGATTCCAACCTGGCGAGCGTTCTAGTTTAACATCTTTTCTGCGTCCGGCGGAAGCATCCCCGCGTGCTTGTCCGGCACTTACCACTTGCGCATCATGTTAAAAAATTCTTCAATCTTGCAGCGGCCGGCCTCGTGGATCTCTCCACATGACTTGCATACGAAGAGGCAGTGGTCCGTCGGGTGGCCGCGTCTCTCGCACTTCTTGCACACCATCTTCTTCCAGCAGTTTGGACCATCATGTTTGCTCGACCCACAGTGGGAGCACCTCTTACGAGGTCGGTATGGATCGGACCTGCTTCCGTTCCTTCCCTTCCGGTCCACCTGGTCGGACTTCTACTTGGTCTTCGGGGCAGGTCCCGCAACATAGACGTAACGATACTGGTCTTCATCCGATGACTACTGACTGGATGGACTTCCACTTTCCCCTTCTGACCCCGTGCTGTCATCAGCTACAATTGCCTTGACCGCTCGGTTCGGTCTGGTCCAAGATCTCTTGACCGGATCGGTATGGGTCTTGGAACGATAGCGACCTGATCCACCAGCGGTCTTCGCTCTCATACTACGCGACTGTTGTAACGTCTGCAGGGTCTGTTCGACTTCGCCCGCATCCTTAAGACGCAGTAGAGTAAGCTGGTCCGACAGTTCTTGATAGTCAAGGGTACTAATATAGTGACCCACATGTTCTAAGGCGGCACCGTTCGGCGGGTTATTCTCTTTGATTGTTATGCCGGCGCGAAGTGCAGCCACATTCAACCGATGCAAATATTCGATCGGTGTTTCGTCGTCCCGCTTCTGCATATGGTGGTACTTACGGGCGCTTGAAAATCCGGAGTTACAATATTGACCTTCAAACTCCGCACATAACAGGCCCCAGTCAGACCGGACGCCCCGACAAAACTGTTGAATCCAGTTCGCAGCCGGTCCTTATAACAAATCCCGGAAGATTAAACAGCGCTCGCTTTTTGGGGTATGGTCTCGCAGGAACGCAGACTTGACCCGACTGAACCAAGACCGGGCCTGGTCTTCATCAGCATCCTTGCCGGTGAAGTCCTTGAGGTCGGTCGTATCGGCCATACGGATGCGCGGAATCGCAGCAGATCCAAAGTCGTAGGCAGTAGTGGAGGCTAGGTTAGCCTTGCGCACCTTGCCTGCGCCTGTACCATCTGACCCACCAT
>CM047583.1:3545902-3577712 GCA_026184515.1 Peronosclerospora sorghi | reverse complement strand
TCCAAACGTACTTGAGTTGAGGTGTTGAGATCGCCAAATCGTACTCCCGTCGAGGGACTTCCGGTGGTCCAAAGTGCGCGTGCGGCGCGTCCAGAACGGGTATAATGGGCGAGAGGGGATAATTCGACCCTCTGCCCCCAAACACTACGCGACGGGCGGAGGCGACTAGTGTACGAAAAGGGAAGAGCGGCGACCCCTAGCTGTGGTGTGAACCAAGACCAGAAAAGGTTTCAGCCACTTATCCGAAAGCTAAAAAAAATCCTTACTTAAAAGTATAACCTCTGTCCTAAAAGGTAAAACCACAACCAAAAGCCTCTTACTTGGAAAAACCACAACTAAAATACTACTACCCTATAGTCCCTAAATGTACCCACACAAAAATATGTAAAATACTTAAAGTCGGGTGACTCACCAAAACTTGCGTTCTTGACACTTCTTGAGTCTGATAGGCTGAAAAGACCCCCTTGTTTAAACCAATCCGAAATTAGACCAAATGCCTTGACGAAACTTGACCAGAAGTGTGCCAAATTTTGAGCACGCTTCTCCACAACAACAAAGATCGTACGAAGAGAAACCTGTCAGGGTATCAAAGGTGTGAAACCTGTACATTCATTGGAAACAACAAAGCGAACCGCATAACAAATCAAAGATTGTACGAAGAGAAACCTGTCAGGGTGCTAAAGGTGTGAAACCTGTACGGCAACACAGATCGTACGAAGAGAAACCTGTTAGGGTACTAAAGGTGTGAAACCTGTACTTCTATTGAAAACAACACGGAGAACCGCTTAAAAAAAACAAAGATCGTACGAAGAGAAACCTGTCAGGGTACTAAAGGTGTGAAACCTGTACGGCTATTGTAAAATAAAACGAAGAAAACATGTATATCGAGGGCGACCGTACGAAGAGATACCCGAAAGGGTCCAGCAGATGCAAAACTGGTATGGCGCGTCACGCGATGTTACGAAAAACAAATAAATAAATAAATAAGCCATGGGGCAATAAAATGCGCGCTCCAGTAGGTCCCACGCAGTCTTTTCGGTCAAAATCTTCCAGCTTGTGTCGGAAAAGACGGCGGTAGAGGATTCGCTGCTGGCGAAACAACGAATTTCCAATAGTAGGCGACCGAGGGAGGCTTCTACGGAGGCAGCTGAAGATGATGCGGTGACTGTGTCCAAGCTCACGTTCGTGGACTTGGCAGGAAGCGAGCGAACGCTTGCCGAAGGTGACCGCATAAAAGAAGGAATTCAAATTAATACGGGGTTGTTTGCTCTTGGTAACGTAATCAACGCGCTCAGTGACGACATGCGGCGGCACGGACATGTCCCATGCAGGTCCTCAAAGCTCACGCGGTTGCTTCAAGATGCACTGGGTGGATACAGCAGGACTCTTTTCGTTGCATGTGTGTCACCGGCCGACTCAGATGCGAGCGAGACCTTAATAAGTGAACTGCTTGAGTGAAAGCGAATTTTCGGTAGCCATCATGGAAGAGCAGACGCCGAAATCAGATGATGCGTTTGTGACATATCCGCTGGGAACATTGCACCGTACATTGGAAGTCATGAATTGTGCGCTTGACATGCTGGAAATTCAACGAGCAGAAGAGCATCAGCGCGAATCCTTTAAAGCTAGAATTGCTCAGCTGGAGACGCGATATCACCGACATGAGCTATTGCGAGATGGAAAATTTTGAGTGCAATACGTAGGATGCAGACATGGCTGTCGTCGTCGGTATATCAACAAGCATGGCAAGATACAGGAGAGGCGATTGAGCTCAAGGTGACGCGTGCAAAGGAGAAAATAGAGCTGATGGAAAGAGAAATGAGGGACAGTCAGTGCCAAAAAGAAACGTTAGGTAGTGAATTGTAGAGCAAAGTGGAGCGTTTTCAGAAAGAGTGGAAAGCAAAGCAGGAGCAGCTTGTCCTATTGAGAGATTCTGTGAAGCGAGCGACGAACGACAACGCACTGAATGTTCTAACCCGACGGACTGAAAGCAAGGTTCGATGTAACAATTATAATCTGGAAAGTATTTTAGACTATCTTACCGAAGAATCAAAGGAAGGTTGCGGCTAGTATTGATGAGAACGAGCAAGCGATCTTATATGTGTCGCATTTTTTCACGAAGGACGAACCGGGGTCGTCCCAATCCCGGGAAATACTAGCAAGGATTCAAGAACAGCTACAGCTTGCTCCTGACAAAGAATCTCTTGAAACTTCCCTGGACAACGAGTTACGGAGCGGGCACAGTTGTTTCAACAGATTGTGTTGAACGGGCTTACGGAGTATCGACACGATGAGATGACAGAGCAGTAGTTCATGGAAAAGAATGAGCAAAATCTAAAATAGTGTGAGGAGACTATCTCTCGTATTTGCGATGGTTTACGAGCGAAGCAGAGTCAGCGAACATCAATTGCTGACATCTTGGCTTCGATTGAAGATCTGGATACAGCGAAAGATGTGATTTGAAGACTCATCGTGAAATTGTATTCTCAGGTGCGAGAGTTGTCTGGTGATCAGAATTTGTCCCGAGAGCAGCTATACAACACTCAGATAATGTCACGACACCTGAAAAGTGGGATATTATCACAAGAAAGTCTGGCGATGACCGAACATATACTCAACTAGTGCGCTTAATGATTATTGATGAAATTCACTTACTTCACGACACACGTGGTCCCGTGTTGGAGGCTCTAGGTGCCCGTACGATTCGCAATATAGAAGCAACTCAAGTGACCGTTCGACTAGTCGGTCTTTCTGCTACGCTACCAAACTACGAGGATGTAGCTGCTTTCCTCCGCGTGAACCCGTGCGCTAGGATTGTTTTACTTCGAGTCTAGCTATCGTCCTGTGCCTCTTCAGCAACAATACATCGGGATAATGGAAAAGAAAGCAGTCAAGCGCTTTGCGTTGATGAATGATATTTGCTATGAAAAAGTGGTCAAGCAGGCAGAACTAGACAATCAAGTACTTATTTTTGTACATTCGCGTAAGGAGACTGTCTCTACAGCGCAGGCATTACGGGAAGTGCTTATACAAGAAGCCGAGCAGATTGAGCGTAATGATGAGGTAAAGGACCTTTTTCCATTCGGTTTGGGTACTCACCACGCTGGAATGAAGCGACAAGACCGCACGTTCGTGGAAAATGCATTTGCTGATGGCCACTTAACGGTTCTGGTCAGCACGTTCACGTTAGCTTGGGGTGTCAATCTGCCGGCCCATACGGTGATAATTAAGGGTACTCAGATTTACACCGCAGAGAAAGGTGATTGGTGCGAACTTAGTCTGCTCGACATTTTGCAAAGTGCTGGGGCGTGCGCAGGCCGTGTTCAGTTTGACACGCAAGGCGAAGGTATCATTATTACGCGGCACTCGCATCTGACCTTTTCCTTGTCACTAAATGCATCAGCAGCTTCCAGTGGAATCACAACTAATGGGCAAACTTGCGGATAATCTGAATGCTGAAATTGTGGTGGGTAGTAGTGTTCAGTATGTGGCACAAGCAGCAACGTGGCTGGGCTATACGTATCTTCTCATCCGCATGCTGCGTAACCCGACACTATACGGGATATCCATGGCAGACCACAAGGCAGACGCAACACTGCTTCAATATCGTACCGACTTGGTGCACTCGGCTGCAACGCTCCTCGCCAAACATAATTTGATTAAGTACGAGCGACGTTCAGGATTATTCCAGGCTACATACAGCGCCTGGTCGTGTTGCTAGTCATTATTACATTGCTCAAGACTCAATCAGTACAGTACAACCAGTACTTAAAACCCCACATGTCGGATATCGAGATTCTACGGCTCTTCTCTCTTTCGAATGAATTCAAATATGTTACTGTTCGGTCTGAGGAAAAGCAGGAGCTAGCAAAACTATTAGAACGTGTACCTGTACCGGTAAAAGAATTGTTGGTGTCCTCAGATCCTGGTAGTATAGCACTTGGAAGTGGCTCAGCTAAAGTGAACGTTTTGCTCCAAGCTTACATTTCGCGGCTAGAGTTGGATGGATTTGCTCTTATGGCCGACATGGTGCACATTCATCATTCAACTGCACGTATTTTTCGTACTTTGCTCGAAATCTCGTGGTCTCGAGGGTGGGCGTCTTTAGCAGAACGAATGCTTAGGTTTTTGCAAGATTGTGGATAAGAGAATGTGGCTGTCGCACTCACCTCGTCGTCCATTCGGCTCTAGACTGTCCGAGACCATTTTGAAACGAATTGAGAAGAAAGATATTTCATGGGAAAAATACAACGATCTAGAACCTGCTGACCTTGGTCAACTCATTAATAACCCGCACTCTGGCAAGCAGCTGTACAAGATGATTCATCAGTTCCCGCAGCTTGAGCTTTCGGCTCATGTGGAGCCAATTACTCGCTCGATGATGAAGGTGGATTTGGTCGTGACACCTGATTTCGAGTTTGCGCAGGATGTACACGGCAATGCAGAGGGATTTTGAGTGTTTGTAGAAGACGTGGACGGCGAAACAATTTTACATCATGAATGGCTGCTGATTAAGCGCCGCTTTGTCTCTCAAGAAACGTATGTGAGTTTTACGATGCCGTTATTCGAGCCGTTAGCACAGCTTTACTACATCAAGGTGATCTCCGACATATGGATTCACTGCGAAAGCTCCCTGCCGGTGTCATTTCACAACCTGATTTTACCGCAAAAAAATGCCCCCCCCCCTACTGAGTTGCTAGATCTCCAGCCACTTTTGTGAATAACATTCTACTAAAGCTCTCAGGTGGAAAGAAGATGATTGCGACAGCGATTCTCAAGTCTGTGTCAAACTCTCATCAAGTATTGAACCCGTGGCCGTTTAAGCGCTTCAACCCCATTCAAACGCAGGTTTTGCCTCGCTTGCTAGAATCAGAGAGCAATCTTTTCATTGGTTCACCTCCTGGAAGTGGAAAAAGTATCTTAGCAGAACTTGCTATTATGAAAACACTACTTTCATTGGGTCAGCCTGACCCCAAGAGCGATGATTTTGGCGAGCACATGATCGTATATTTAACACCTAAAGAGTCAAATGGACATGAAAAATTCAATGAATGAAGATGGCGGGTTTGATCTGAGCGTCCTTGGCGAAGACCTCAAGACGCTTTTACTCGAGATGATACGGTTCTTGAGATGCAGAACGATTTTTGAGGGTACGATGCACGACATGCCTGACAATGAAGAAGGCGGACAGAATGAAAGTGAAGACAGGGAAGATTTTCATCATGAAATGGGTGATTTTGACCAGAATGATGAAAACGTCGTGGATAAAAAACTGTGGGGTGAAGATTCTGACGACGATGAGGATAGAATTGACGAGGAAAAGTTAATGTTTGAGGAAAACTCCGAGGTGGAAGGCGAGGCACTAGAGGATGAGGTGCGTGGTAATGTGGGGAAGCGTGCCAAAAATTTGGCACACTTCTGGTCAAGTTTCGTCAAGGCATTTGGTCTAATTTCGGATTGGTTTAAACAAGGGTGGCTTTTCAGCCTAGCAGACTCAAGAAGTGTCAAGAACGCAAGTTTTGGTGAGTCACCCGACTTTAAGTATTTTACATATTTTTGTGGGGGTACATTTAGGGACTATAGGGTAGTAGTATTTTAGTTGTGGTTTTTCCAAGTAAGAGGCTCTTGGTTGTGGTTTTACCTTTTAGGACAGATGTTATACTTTTAAGTAAGGAATTTGTTTAGCTTACGGATAAGTGGCTGAAACCTCTTCTGGTCTTGGCTCACACCACAGCTAGGGGTCGCCGTTCTTCCCTTTTCGTACACTAGTCGCCTCCGCCCGCCGCGGAGTTTTTGGGGGCAGAGGGTCGAATTATCCCCTCTCGCCCATTATACCCGGTCTGGACGCGCCGCACGCGCACTTTGGCCCACCGGAAGTCCCTCGACGGGAGTACGATTTGGCGATCTCAACACCTCAACTCAAGTACGTTTGGAACGTGCTATTCACTGGATTGGTCTTGGCGTGGAGATATCGTTTGTGGAGTTTCACGAGCATATTGGGTCTTTACGCGGACATATTGGCTTGTTTTAATATTGGTTGGAAACTAGACCGGTGTTGGTCTTATTTCGTATTGGTCAGGAACTAGACCGGAACGGTCGGTCTACCCTCTATTATTTCGTATTGGTCAGGTCTTGATCGTTTGGACGATCGACCTATTGGAAGTTATTTCTTGGAAGTGTTTTTGGTCTGTTTGTGTCTGGGGTGAAGAGTTCCGCCCCAGAGATACCTACCCAGATCGGTCTTCTATATTCAAGACCGCTTCGATCCAATCTGCGATCCCGATCCACCGAGTGTGTAACTAGCCCATTCCATCGGGTACACAAGGTGAGATGGACACTAAAAAAATCGGACCAAGTGGGTTCTGATGACGACCGGTCGTCTGCTTGCAGCGGACGATTGGACCAGATCTCGAGTGGTGGTCCGTGGAGTACCCCCTCCGAAAGTTCAAAGGCTGGTCGCGATGGTGGTAGTCAGGTTATCGATGCTAACGTTTTCGATTTCGAACTTGACTCCACCACAGTAAGGACGGCGATGAGAAAAGATAGGACTGTGGTGAAGTGGAAGCTATATTTATAGCATATAAAAGATGAACTATGGAAGTTATCAATGTTTAATATGTTTCCTCTCGCCAAATTCTATATACTAACGCGATGACGTTTGTTACGCTGGTGATTCCTTCAAACACTGAATATTAGTGACAAAGATTGTGCAATGCCTTCAATAAGTGAACAATACGAACACTTAGTGCAACATTGTTAGTAGTGAACAATACGAACACTTAGTGCAACATTGTTAGTAGTTCTGTCTTCTAACAAGATGCTTCAATTCATTACTAGTGCCAATTAATGCTTCCCACATTTTACAATGTTTCAACACCGTTGCTTTAGCTCTAGCATCATAGCAGTGAAGCTAAACGCTAAGTTGAGCGTCTTCAGCATCATAACTGCCTAATGCGATGTCCAACAACTAGGTGCACTAAGGCACATCAAATAATCAAGTAAACAGACTGTGAAAATGAACAGTTAGCATTTCATAAGGGAATCAAGACAAGGGCACAACTTACCAGCACAACGGCGGATGCGTTCATGAGAGTGAAGCCAACGAAAAGTTATGCACCCTCGGCATCATAATGCATCATCGAATGGCGCTAGGGAACATGATATAACGAGGCGAACAGACTGTGAAGGAGAATGGTTAGCATTGCATAAGGGAGTCAAGACATAGGCGCAACTTACCAGCACAACGGCGGGTCCGTACTGAGAGGCAGAGCCAACAAAAAGTTAGGCGCCCTCGGCTGCTTGGGTCGATCGCTTGGATGGTCTTGAATGTTCTCAAGTGATGAAGTATTTTGATTTTGGATGAGTGATTTTTACCAATCAACAGCAACCTGCGATGGACAGATTTCGACGGACAGATCGCGATGTCAAAGCTAATCAATCAAGTTTCAGAGGGTGCGACGGACAGATCGCGATGTCAAAACTGATCAATAAAGTTACAGAGGGTGCGACGGCCAGATCGCGATGTCAAAACTGATCAATCAAGTTCCAGAGGGTGCGACGGCCAGATCGCGATGTCAAAACTGATCAATCAAGTTCCAGAGGGGCGACGAACAGATCGCGATAGACAGATTGCTCGCCATGTCAAAACTGATCAATCAAGTTCAGAGGATGAGGCGGCCAGATTGCAACGGCAAATATGTCAAAACTGATCAATCAAGTTCCAGAGGGTGCGACGGACAGATTGCGACGGACAGACCGCGACTGTAGCCGGTGCGTATACGCACGGTGCGGCTAGAGCACAGAGGAAGACTCTTCCTTAAAGCGGTAGCTACCGCTACTTAGCCGATACGCCCTTGTAAATGGCTTAGTAGGAGAGTTCTCCTACCCGGGGCCAAGATTCCCGGGTTAGTTTACGACTTAGCCTTAACGGCTGTATTCCCTTTTACGGGATGTAAGTAAAGGGAGGGCTCCCTCTTACCTACGACACTCACTGCGCGCGCGACCGGTCGAGGTCGCACGTCCGAAAAATAGAGTGAAATGTAAACTGAATATATTTAATATGTAATTAGCCTAAATTAATTTAAACTAATATAAACTATATCTAATACTAAGTAGAATATTCCTAATTAGTACCTAGCTAAAATGTAGTCTACACACGTGTGTACTGACACGTGGATGGATGACACACCACCACACCAAGGGCCCCTGCCCTGATTGGTTAAAATAACCAAAGGTTCAAAACCTTTCAAACCGGCCAATACTGACCTCAACCGTGGTGTACTCATGTACACCAACACTCAATGTAAACCGAATGTAAACCCGTTACATCCTCCCCCATCAAGACTATTGCTTACGTAATAATCAAAATCTTGTTGGAGAACTCCAACGCCAGTTCCTCTGGCCCTCCATATGTGCACCTCCAGTGGTGCTATGGCGTCTCCTCTAGAAGAGGTAGACTACTCCGAATACTCGGAGGTGGATGCCTTTGGGGATACCTCCCCAATGGTGAGCCGCTCCGACAGCGCCGAACGGCGTTGTCGGCAGCCTAATCCATTCCCCACTCGTGGAGAAAATGCACTAACCAGTGCGGCACCCCTGCCCATATCGGATGATACATCCGAATCGCCAAAGGCGATCGTCACTAATGAGCTGGACGCATCTCAAGACACCCAACTTGCCGCACAGGGACTAAGGGCTGCGTTACGCGCCCCCAAACGCCCGTCAAGGGCAGCTTATAATTTTGATGGTCCTCGTGACCTTCCAAGGTGGGCCTGGCGTTTGGTAAGGACTATTTTAGCTTCCTATACCCCTGGCCCCGCGGCTGAACAGCCGTATCAACGCGAACGCCGTGAGAAACTCCGGCAACAACTGCTTACACAAAAGCAGTTCACTAGCGTCTCATACCGAGAGCTCTTAAACAGGCAGGCACAGGGTGCCCCTTTTGAGAACCTCCACGAGGTTCCTTTCGTTCTTTCTCCGGGAGAAAGTGCCGATGATGCAGAGAGGAAGTTCCGCGCTTGAGCGGAAGGGGAGAAGCTTCTCCCCAGCTTCGATGAGCTGCATGACAGCTATTCCCGTCGAGACATTTGGGTGGAGAGGGTGTTGCGCCTAACATTTGCCAAAGCCAAAGCAATGGAGCAACTACGTGCTCCGTATCGCACGCGCTACGCCAGCTTGCCTGTCTCCACCATGGTTTCCGAAGACAGTTTGATCTCCACATCTTCCTCCGGCGAACTCCCACTTATTGGGAGTAAAGGGGTTTCTCATACCCTCTGGTCGTTGACCTACAGAGGGATTCTCCCCCTCAAAAGCGTCAACGACGTCGCGGCAATCCTGCCGTAGGGGAGTCTCGAACTCCCACGAACTCTGTGAGTGTGGATAACCCTTCCACTTCACCAGATACTGGGTTTGACCCCGATGATGGCGTCGCGCCATCAGCCGCTCCACATTAAAGTGTGGAGTACCCTCCGCATCAAGCATTGTAGGAGGAGGTCGCGCAATTGCGACGTGAGATTCGCGAGCGCTGTGATCGACACAGCCATCGCATCCATGATCTCCACGAGGGGATCCGCGATGAGCGGGATGCCACTGATCGCTTCGAGAGGCGGCTTGTCTCTCTCGAGACGACCGTTTCGGAGCTTCGTGGTCGCATTTTAGCCCTTTCGGGACTCCTTCGCCCTGCGGTGCCTTACGGCTATCCGCCTTTCCACCCTCCTCCAGGAGGGGCCCCGCCTCCGGGTCCTCGTATGGCTTAAGCATACCGACATAAAAAGGTTGGATGCGTACGCATCACCTACGGGATGTCCAAGGTATACGATAAGCCCTTTCGGGCTAGTATCTTAAAGGGTCCCACAAACCTGGGGCGCAGTTTATTGCGCAACGCATTTGAAACTGCATGTGTAGGAAGATTTTTAGCGTTTAATAAAACACTTTCTCCCACTTTGTACACCCTTTTGTTACGCCGACCCTTGCGGTCAGCTTGCTCCTTCTGCTTGTCTTGGATTTCTGCCATGGCATCGCATACGTGTCGTAAGACACTAAGGCGCGTCGATAAGAACTTATCGATGTGCTTTCGCACCGATACAGGGCTGACATCGGGGAATCCTCCCCCCTCAATCCCTGGGCCACACACACGTGGCGTCAACGGAACCCTCGAATTCACTAATCCGTTCACGTAAAACGGGGTAAACCCCGTAGATGCATGGACCGAATTGTTTATAGCAAATTCGACCATCGATGGGATCTCACTCCAATCCTTTGGAGAATCCGGACATAAGATCAGTATAATATCCTCAACAACGTGATTAACGCGTTCCGTTTGCCCGTCCGTCTGCGGATGATCCGCAGTGGACATGAGGAGCTTGGTGCCCAGCACCTTAAACAACTCTCCCCAGAACTGTCCCGTAAAACGGGGATCCCGATCCGACACAACGGAATCGGGTAGACCATGCTGTCGAAAGACAAGGTATAGGAACACTTTTGCTGTTCCTTGTCCATCTATGGCTCTGGCACCGCCGCCAGGTGAGCCATCTTGCTCAAACGGTCTAAAAATATCAATATGCCGGTGTTCCCGGCCTTATCCTTCGGAAAACCGAAGATAAAATCCATGCCAATGGATTTCCAACACTCCGTTGGAACCGATAATCTTTCCAAAGGCGCAGCTGAACTTGCAGAGGGTTTAACCCTCTGACACGTCTCACAGGTGCTTATATACGCACCGACCCACTTATACATGTTGGGCCACCAATACAAAGCGATTAAAGCGCTGTAGGTCTTATCCCCACCTAAATGACCCCCGGTAGGGGCGTCATGTGCCTCAAAGAGGACTCTATACTTCAGTTCCTCATTATGAGGAACTACCACCCGCGTAGTGTCCTCATCGCTCGTGCTATAACATAGCAGACCGTCACAGTACCTGTAACGGTGTAAACGAGCTTTAGCTCGACTTGACAGGGTTGGCTCAGACGAGCCAAGACCTTTATTTTATACACCTTATATTTTAGTTTTATGTTTAATATCGGTTATTTATACTTCATTAACAGCAATACGTCAAACAGATTTGAAACCTATTATAGCTTATGCTTCAGTTGCTCATATGAATTTTATTATTTTAGGTATTTTTTCTTTAACTATTCAAGGGTTAGAAGGTATTATTATTCAAGCGTTTTTTCTATCACCAAAAACAATAGAATGATGTGCCCAAGTAATTGTAGCACCTGATGATAGTAAAATTATTGTATTTAATAAAGGTATTCCCCAAGCATTAACAGTTTCAGCTCCTAATGGTGGCCATAATGATCCAATTTCAGGTGTTGGTGCTAATGCTGAATGAAAAAAAGCCCAAATATATTACCTATTGTACTTATTTTTTGATAATTTGTATGAATAATTAAAGCCCTAAATAAATCACCTTTAACTATTTTTAGTTTTTTTTTGATTTAAACGTAATTTTTAGTAAAACATTTAAAAAAATTAATATTAATTTTTAAATGTTTTTTATTAAAATTAAAATTATATATAATTTTAATTTTTTTTTATTAAATATGCAGGTTTAGGTTGCGTTTGCATATAACTTATGCTCTCGCATACATTCGAGCACTGCTCGAAGGTGTATCAGATGCGTCTGAACATCAGACGAGTCGCCTTCCGCACGACTATGGACGAATATATCGTCGAAGTACGTCTGAGCGTACTTCCTATGAGGGCGGAAGAGTTGAGTCACCAAGCGATTGAAAGTCGCTGGTGCATTTGAAAGCCCTTGTGGCATAACAAGCCACTCCCACAGCATGCCACTAGGCGTGCTAACCTCTGTCAGCGGAATATCGGACGCTCGCATGAGCACCTGATAATACCCGTCCACCAGATCTAAGGCACTGTACACAGTACACCCCGCCATATTGTTCCGGAGTACATCCTTCCGAGGAATCGGAGTCTTCCTGGGCACAGTAGCTGCATTCAGCTTGTTGTACGCATGTACAATGCGCCACTTTCCGTTCGGTTTACGAACACAAAAGGTGGGAGATGAGTGAGGAGACTTGCTCTCCCGTACCATCCCTGCCTCTTCTTTCCCCTTGAAGAATGCGTCGATGACGTCGCATTGCTCCTTGGGGAGAGGCCACTGCCTAGTGACGCAGTATTTGGTTCCAGGAACCAAATCAATTTCATGTCGGACCCCCCTATCCGGTGGTAACCCCATCGGCGGGTTGTCACTAATGACATCTCCAAATTCCTTTAATAAGGAATGGTAAGGGTCCTCAGGATCCGCGAGGATCTTGAGGCCGCTTCGGGCATTCAATGCCTGTTTTGTTTGCACCAAAACTGACTGGTCCATCTTGGATGAGGAGTTCAACTCCTCTTCCGGACGCAACACGATGACCTCGTCGATTTCATCTGCTTTCAAACCAGTCTCAAACCCGTTGAAGGGCATCTCCTCCAGCGACAACAGTTCGCCTACCCCAGGCACCCTTCCAGGCTTACGCCTTCTGTGACAATACCTGTCACACTATTCAGCATCCTGTAGGACTGCTGACTACTGTCCTCGGGACTCATCTCGAGACCCAGATGGGGGGGAGTCAATTGCCCCATCTACTGGAAGCGCCACGCGCCTATCCACAGAGGTCTCTACCTCTACCACCGGTGACTCGCCGGTCTCACCTATAACGGCGTAATCGGAATCATTTTCGACGTGCGAAAGAGACGAACTTCGGGTCTCTTCGCTTGGAAGCGCCTCGCGCTTAACCACAGGGGTCTCTACCCCTACCACTGGATTCGAAACTTGTTCGCCGGACACGGCGTGGTCGGAATCAATTCCGACCTGTATAAGAGACGAACTTCGGGTATCTTCTCTAATCGCCTCGCGCTTACCCTCAGAGGATTCCACCTCTATCACTGGCGACTCACCAGTCTCGCCTACATCGGCGCGGGGTTAACCGCCGAATCCCCCTCGTTAAGGAACTCTTCCTTAACGCCATTGGGAATGATCATTTCAGACATCCCAATCTCTGGCATCTCACGCCAGAATCGCTTTTGCGATCGAGCAAAGGTGGGTTCATGACTCGCCAATGTTTCACCCGACCGCGGGTGCGTTGAGCCAATGGAATTAGACTTCCAGTCTATCCATGGCTCGTGGCGTTCCAGCCACTTCAAGCCCAGAATGAGGTCATACCTTGAGTCCAAATTCAGGACTAGGCAACGTTCTAAGCTGTCGAAGTATGCAAACTTCAGCTTAAGGTCAATCGAGACCTTGGGTACAGAAACCTGTACGCCCGTCGCTAGACGGACCGTGACAACGTCACGAGAACGTGCCTCTAGGGCCTCGGCATACAGCCGACTCTTCTCACCAGTAGCCCGTCTAACATAATTGTCAGACGCTCCAGAGTCTATCAAGACTCTCCAAGGCTTATCAAAGCCTTTCACGTCCGCAAGGACTACCAGCAAACCTGGCTGGTACACCAACTCGGTGCTAGAAAGCACCGCTTCCCTCGGGGCTTTGTGCTGTCGTCCCCTACCCTGGGGCTTAACAGCACTGAGGGGTCCCCCAGTAGGGCGCCCCGCACCTACTGGGAGCCGTCGGGAGACGACGGCTTGGACAAGGTCTTTTTCCCCATTCTTGGTCCTTTGTAGCGAGTGTCTCGCTGGGGATTTTTCGTACATCTGTTCTTCAGATGATCCATGCTCCCACACAGGAAGCATCTCAGCGGCCCACTCCGCTGCAACATAGCCAAGAGCTCTGTCTCGAAGCTCTGTGAAAAAGAGTCCGAATGACTCTTAGCGGGAGGTTTCTCCTCCGCTTCGACCTAACTCAGGTCCATGGGTTCGGGACCCACCTTAGAGGAACGGAAATTCCTCTCGGCGTTAAACGCCTTCTTGAACGCCTCCTCCAGGGATTGGGGTCGGCATTGGAACAATTTCGAACGTGCTGGCCCTTCTCTCAGGCCTCCCATGAAGACGGGGATGGACACATCGTCCGAATACGTTTTCGCGTACATCCCTGCCAACAGGGTCTTAAGCTCCTGGATATAAATCTCCAGGTTAGTGCCTTGAAGGCACCTCAGGAAAGCCAGTTTATTCTGGAAAACCAGATCTGGCGTTGCGTACATGTCCATGAGCTTCTGCTTAAGGACCTTCCATGTTGGGAACACGTCCGTGACTGACTCCGAACACGTAAACGCCCATGTACGGGCTTTGCCCGTAAGATGGGTCAATGCAAGTCCCACTTGCAAGTGATCAGCGGTAAAATTCGCTGTAGCGAAGGCCGTATCGACCTCTCGCAACCACACGTAAAGGTTGTCACCCTTCTCTCCGGTGAACTCCTTTATCTTAAACGATAATGGAGGGCGCACCCCCGTGGAATGACCTCCACTACAACTCGCCTCATGAGCGATGAGGGCATTTACTCTTGCCATTACGGTCTCAAGGCCCTGCTCCACTAGGAGCTTCATGCCTTCTTCCCCCGTTAAGGGTAACAGCCTTTTAAAGGCTTTCCTGCTGGACGAGGGTCAAACTATCCCAATCGTCCTGATTCATCCTTTGCCGAGGATGCCTAGTATACCAACACAGGTGTTGGATTGACTACAAGTGCTACCAGATGTAGCCGGTGCGTATACGCACGGTGCGGCTAGCGCACAGAGGAGGACTCTTCCTTAAAGCGGTAGCTACCGCTACTTAGCCGATACGCCCTTATAAAGGGCTTAGTAGGAGAGTTCTCCTACTCGGGGCCAAGATTCCCGGGTTAGTTTACGACTTAGCCTTAACGGCTGTATTCCCTTTTACGGGATGTAAGTAAAGGGAGGGCTCCCTCTTACCTACGACACTCACTGCGCGCGCGACTGGTCGAGGTCGCACGTCCGAAAAATAGAGTGAAATGTAAACTGAATATATTTAATATGTAATTAGCCTAAATTAATTTAAACTAATATAAACTATATCTAATACTAAGTAGAATATTCCTAATTCGTACCTAGCTAAAATGTAGTGTACACATCTGTGTACTGACACGTGGATGGCTGACACACCACCACACCAAGGGCCCCTGCCCTGATTGGTTAAAATAACCAACTGTTTAAAACCTTTCAAACCGGCCAATACTGACCTCAACCTAAGTGTACTCATGTACACCAACACTCAATGTAACCCGAATGTAACCCCGTTACAGCGACGGCCAGATCGCTATGTCAAAACTGATCAATCAAGTTTCAGAGGATGCGGCGGCAAGATTGCAACGGCAAATATGTCAAAACTGATCAATCAAGTTCCAGAGGGTGCGACGGACAGATCGCGACGGACAGATCGCCATGTCAAAACTGATTAATCAAGTTTCAGAGGATTCGGCGGCCAGATTGCAATGGCAAATCTGATCAATCAAATTACAGAGGATTGCGACGGCCCTAGAGTACAGTATTGAAGTCAGCGCTGAAATAACCAAGAAGTAGTGGGTGAGAAAAGTGATTGACTTTGATGTAGGAGTTAGTAACACTTAATAGAACGAAATTCCCCTGTACTGCACAAGTCTCTGGAGACTTTAAAAAACCTTTCCTTTTAAACTCTATACAAAAACCAAGTGTAACACAAGGAAGTCAGTGAGCACACGCCCTAGTGAGTGAAGCAGCAGCCTGTTGAAGTGCTCAAGTGTTGGGGGCAGCCCGGGACAGCCTTGTGAAGTGCACGCCAAGTGTAATTGATTGATTTGTTCGTTCGGACGGAATTATTAAGTACCCGGGAAGTTAAACGAGGACTGGCTTAATACCTCTTTGTGTTGTTAATTACGTGGAATTATAATAATTTTCAAACCCTTCACAACAACTGGTGCCACGACCCGGGACTAACGTCGACATCAAACTCAATCTTACATCATGGCATTAGTATTACAAGAGGGTGGTCCAGATCTCCATTTTACACAGGAATACTCAGATGATGATGCTAACAGGACTTACACATTTTCTGAAGCGTGTGCAAAGATGACGCAATATCAACAACAGGTGCTGAAATTACCAGGTGATTCGAGCTGTTGGTTTTCATTATTCGAGATATGTAAGGTGAAGCGGGCTGCACCCAACTTTAGGGTGCGAGACGATCTCACCACATTTGGGAATTTGCAAGCATCTGTGCTGGCACTGGAGGATTTGTTTCCAAATTTGGGGTACGAGATTATCAAACGGGATGATTTTGAGAGTGCTTGTGATTACGGTTTGGCACGGACCGCAGAAGATATTGGATTGATGATGTCTTTGCTATTAGCAGAAAATCAGTGGGAAACATCATTAATGGTATATCGGGAAGAGACTGACAATATCATTCCCACTTATTACATAATAGCAGATACTGTACATACACCGGTAAGGGAGTCTAAAACCCCGGGTATGTTGGAGCTCATTGACAGAAGTGATTCTGAAGAAGTACCACAGTTGATACCCAGAAAGATTGCAAAAACTAAGAAGAAGTTGGAGTTTTCATCTGATGGTGATGAAATTATGTCTACACTCAAACCAGCTGGAATCAAACAAGAACCAGGGGTGGCAGCACCTAACCAAGGTCCAGGAGTGGCTGCACCGAAACAGGGTTCAGGGATGGCTGCATCCAAACAAGATCCAGTGGTAGCTAATTTGGTGAAGATGATGCAAGATGGATATTTGAGTTTGGAAGAATTATCTAAAGTCACGGCAGTCTTGTCAGCTGGTTGCACACCCAATATACCGAGAGGGGTACCTAGTGCTTCATATCAAACACCGGCTACGCAGCCACGAATGCCTCATAGTACTCCAGGGTATGGTATACCTGGTGGAAGTGCAAACGCATGGGCTCCCTCACCTCAACCTGTTACAGCCATCATCCAGAATACTGAGATAAAACCTTTTGATGGGAATAGACAGGATGCCGGAAGTGCACGGGCCTGGGTCGCTCAATTCTCACATGTGGCTAATATATCACATTGGAATGATAGTCAATGTCTGGGAGTGTTTGTTGATAGCTTGACAAGCACGGCATCATGGTGGTATGAGCAACTCGCAGATTCGGTAAAATATGACTGGAGTAAGGTGATTGCGCTTTTCCAAAAGAAGTTTTGTGTGGACAAAGTGTCGCCTCGAGTTATGTATTCAAGATTAACGCAGAAACATGATGAGTTGGCCACCACATATCTATACCGATTAAATGCAGCAGCGTTGCGAGCAGGGATGGATTTTAGACATGCGTTCAACACATCATTATTGGAAGAACACATTCAACAGTTTTTTTATACTATTCATGACCGCACCATACAGATGCAGTATCAACACATAACCTTCTCAACTATCGAGGAGCTAGAAAAGCTACTAATCAAACATGAAGCGCGACTTATGAGGCTCGGAAAGAAGGTAGCTGCCCGTAAGAACGCTGATGCTATGTATGAAGACCTGCAACCTAGCGTGCATATGATGGGCGGGGAAGTACATGCAGCACAGCGGACACGACCGGTATATGAAGACAAGAGTGTGCGAGCGTTAACAACCCCCAATACTGACAATGTAGTGATCTGTGAGAATTGTAATCGACGGGGACATGACAAAAGTCACTGCTGGAAATTAGTGAAGTGTGAGCATTGCGGTAATGTTGGTCATGATGCAAAGTATTGCCGGAAGTTCATCGAAGAGATGGTCGAGATGCGTTCTAAATTGAAGTCAGGGGAATTGACTGATGCTCAAGTATTGGAGCAGTTAAACGCCTAGCCCCACAGTGCATTGCAACCACTGTCGAGAGGAAAGGGGGGTCATTGTCAAACAAAGTTAAAGCGACACCGGTGTCACCCTACACATAGAAGAAAACCAAGAAAAATAATACATATTGTATGGATGGATCACTCACTTTGGATGAGGATCAAGAAACGAAGAAAACCAAGAAAAATGATACATATTGTATTGATGGATCACTTACTTTGGATGAGGATCAAGAAGCGAAGAAGACCAAGAAAAATGATACATGTTATGTAAATGGATCACTCACGTTGGATGAGGATCAAGAAGAGAAGAAAAAACAAGAAAAAACGAATAAAAACGCTATTTCCAGTGAGGATAAGACACAAGCCGAACGAATGACAAGTGATGAAGTAACAGAGGATCCACCAAGTGTCACACTGGTGGAAAAACATGCGGGAGAAAGAGATGGATGGCAACGGCCAATGGAAGAAAAACAGCCTGCAACCCAATTTTATGTAAATGGGGCCATTGATGATCTGGAACTACCATTAATGTTGGATTCAGGCGCAAATATATCCGTTTTACATACCGATGTGGCACGGAAGCTACAAGTAGCGGTTCGGATGTTTGATACCTCAACTAGCTTTTGTGGCGTGACTGACAGTACCATTGGAGCAATAGGTGTGGCTACAGTCAAGGTTCGCATGGGATCGTCAGTGGTTTTCACTTGTGATATGTGGGTCGATAGTATTGATAAACAGGCGCTAGCTATACTGGGTACAGACTTTTTGGTCAAGGCAGGTGTAATATTGAACATGAAGGACCAAAGTTGTCAGATTCCTAAGGAAGAACCATTGCCGCTAATGACACAAGCAGATCTAAAGTCAGAGGAGTATCTACAAGTGCATACACAAGTGATGGAAAGCGCTAACACACCGATCAATTGGACTAACGTGCACGCAGTGAGAATTGTTGGAGATAAACAATCTGCGGTGTATGTAATGGATGCAATAGATCCAATGAAAGTGGACCAGATAAAATTGGAAAGAGAGGTGTACTTGCACGAAGGAGTTGAGATGTCGACTGGAGATATGTAAGAACAGCTGGCACTCATTCCAGATGATGTAGATAAAAGACCAATCGAACCACCAGATATGACTACTGCAGACATAGGAGAACCAGGAGTTACTACGAAAGAACAAGAAGATAATCTACATGCCTTGTTGTCTGAATATGCTGATGGTTTTATAAGTTCAGGTAATGCGCTACCACCTCCAGCTAAAGGTTTAGTTTGTGATGTGGATGTTGGTGACAATGCACCTATTTCACAAAGAGCACAAGTAGTACCGCCTACACTATTACATAAATTGTATGAATTGATACGAGGCCTATTACAGGCTGGATTAATTCGGTATTCGGAGTCTGCTTGGGCATCACCGATCGTCATAGTGTTAAAAAAGAATAAAACCGACATACGACTGTGTATTGATTACCGGTCAGTGAATGAGAAGACGAGATTGATGGTGTATGCTATGCCGTTAATTTATGATTTACTGGACAATTTTGAGGGATTAAAATGGTTGTGTTCAATGGATAATGCGAGTGGGTATGGGGCTATACCGATGGCCAAGAGAGCTCGGTTTATCACAGAATTTATTTTTCCCTTAGGACATTTCGAATGGCTTCGGATGCCTCAAGGGCTTAAGAACGATCCTCAAACATATCAGCGCATAGTGGATAACGCTTTGTGGACAATGGTACGGCGGTCACAACAGATGGGGGTAAAATGCAAACTGCTAGGCGGCAAGTTAGACATGGATAATGACAACGAAGAGTCACATGTGTTGTAAGCAGATGTGTCCATCACACAAGACGTCTTTCATAACGGCCAAGTAGTGATTACTGATGAACAACCCATTATCGGGAGGCGGTCGTATATCGATGATATTACCTTTGGTGCAAGCAGTTGGAATACGTTGTGCATCATGCTTAAGAATCTCCTGGAATCATTTAAATATTGGCGTATCACTATAAGTTTACCGAAGAGTGCGTTTGGAAAACACAGTGTGGAGTTTTTGATCCATCGTATATCTGCAGAAGGAATTAAATCATCCCCCCGCAATTCGGACTCGATTGTCAAAATGGCGTTCCCACTAACATTAAAAGGAGTTCAAAGGTTCACTGGAAGTTTGATATACTACCTACGGTTTATTGATAATTTTGCAACACTAGCTGCATCTCTGTATGAGTTAACCGAACTACAGTTAAAGGATGGTACACAACTGAAGCACGCTGAAAAGTCGTTTTCGTTGCTTAAGGATCGTCTGGTGAATGCACCTTTGTTACGGCATATTGAGCGATCAAAACCATTGAGTATAGTGCTATATACCAATCCATGGGCGTTCGGAGCAACAGTGTGTCAAGATTATGATGGGATACTGCACCCAGTGCGTTACGATAGCAAGGTTTTCAAAGATGCTGAAACGAGATATACAGGCGCGGAACAAGAGGTGCTAGCGTTGCTTAAAACGTTGCATAATGCCAGTCACATTTTGTTTGTACAGCATATAACAGTGTATGCAAGATATTCCACAATGCGATGGTTGTTCACATCAAAAAGTCTGACAGGCAGAGTAATCCAATGGGCAGTAATGCTGTCTCCGTGGTCATTGAAAATCATACGAACAGATCATGAAGTTGTAGGATTACCTGATTTATTATCCGCGTCCATTGTGCCCGCAGAAAGATGAATTAAGTGCTTGAAGATATTGCTCCGTTAAAATCGTTGAAAGATGTGCCGATCATTAAGCCAATCCCTAGTCTACAACGTCATAGCACCGGATATGTTTTATCGTTTGATGGTACCGTACGTCTTAAGAATGACCCGAAAGGAGCATTTGGCGTGATAGTGTGGGAGTTACCAACCTGGGAAGTAGTGGCAGCAGAATATGGGATTCAAGATAACCTTACCGTAAATAAGAGTGAATATCACGGACTAATCCATGTATTACAGCTCGCACAAGATCATAATGTAACGAAAGCAATTGTGTGTGTGGATTCTAGATTGGTTATTGGAAAAGTCAATGGAGATCTACGCTGCAATCATGAATCACTATTGGTTTGGTTGGGCAGAGTGCGTTCACTGATAGAGAAATTCGAAGCAGTCAGCCTGATACACGTGGCTTGCAAGTATAATCAAGCAGCTGAATTTTTGACTCAATGTGCAATGAAAGAGCAGCGGGCAGGGAAAATTATCAGAGAGGAGAAAAAACGGATCTGCATCTGTTGAATCGTCTGCCAGACTTGTTTATGCCACTGCAGATGATGCTCAAGAGACAACTGAAAAACCACTCTGTGACTATGGCACCACTTCTAATAATGGGGGGCAAATTGAAACGAAGTCGAATGATATATGGGTGAATGATGATTATGCATCACCGCAAGTGTTTGTTATCACGCGAAGTATGGTAAACTCTCGTAATGGGCAGCCCCAACACCAAAAGAATGTCATTGTTGGACAAGGGGCGGACACTAATGGTGATTTACACGCAGTGGATACTGATGTGGCTAGATCTGAAGAACCTCAGGATGAAGTAGATAATGATCCCTATGAAAATGCCTCAGCTATTCGAATTGAACGGATTGGAACAGACCAGATACAGGATGAGTGGTGTAGCAAAGTCATGGCGTATCTACGAGGGGATGATGATCAGATAAATTCCGCCAGTGAGTGGAAAAAGATAGCTCGACATGCGCTCACTTACGTGTTGGATAATGAAGGTGTCCTTTACTATGTCTTCGAAAGCTCAAGATAAACCCGAAGAATATGTGTGGAGATTAGTGGTACCGACCATATTGCAAGAAGATGTATTACATGCATATCATGTGGAGATCGGAAGTGGAGCACATCAAGGAGTCGGAAAGGTTTATGCTCGGTTGATGCTCAATTATTATTGGCGAGGGATGTATGCCCACATTGAAAGTTATGTTGCAGCGCGCGAAGATTGTGCCACCGCAAAAGGGAGGCCAAGATACCAGGGGCGCACTAGTGGAAACATCATAGCGTCAAGACCATTTCAAATTTTAGCGATGGATTTCGCATTGACATTACCACAAACTCCAATGGGACATGAAGCGTTGTTGTGCTTTATATGTCTGTTCTCGGGATATGTGATCTTAATTCCAATGAGCACCACCACTGCGCAAGATGTAGCAGAAGCGTATATGGTGGGAGTTTATAAGAGATTTGGAGCCCAAGAAATGTTGAGACATGATAGAGACCCAAGATTCATGAGTTCGGTCTTCAGAAGATTCAATCGAATGCTAAAACAGAAGCATAGACCCACGTTAGCATATCGACCACAGGCCATTGGAAAGCAGGAACGATCTGTGCAGACAGTGTTTAAGTCAATCAAATGTTACATCACGGATCCGGAGCAGAGAGATTGGGATGAATATGTGGCTCCTTTGGAGTTTGCATTGAATACATCAGTGGATCTTCAGCATCATCAAACTCCATTTTACTTGGTACATGGCTGGGAACCCAGAAATACATTTGAAGCAATGATAACACCCAAAGATACGTCAATCACTGAAAGAAATGCATTAGAGTGGAGGTTGGCTACAACTGAGAATCATATGAGAGCGCAGGCGCAGGCTGCTATTATCCAGGAACAGATAATGAAAGATAGAGCCCAACGTTAAAATGACGCAGTAGCAACTAAAGTATGGTCGACTACCAAAACGGCGTATCAACCAGGTGAATTGGTTTGGTTGTATCATGATCTGGTTAAACCAGGGTTGGTCAGGAAGTTGGCGCATTTATGGCATGGACCATATGCAGTAGATGAACGGATAAATGACATGGTGTATCGACTAGTGATACCTACTGGTGAAAGTCGAATATTCCCGCTTGTGCACATTGCCAGGTTAAAACCATATATCAATAAAATGAGACGACCTCGGGAGAGACTCCAGGTTGAGGACACACTTGAATTGGATGAAGCGTTACTCCCTGAGGACTCGTGGTATGAACCAGGTCATGATGATGAGCGGGAAGTAGAACGAATCATAGATTGTCGGGTCAAACAGCGAACAAGTAATGGACGTCGAACCAAGAAATATTATGTCAAGTGGAAGGATACAGATGAGATGACTTGGGAGCCAGAAGTCAATCTTTTATGCACCGTTTTATTGTATGAGTTTGATGCTCAACGAGCTTGGGATAATCGGCATTACGCAGCTCAGACAGCCGAAGAGGACACTACAGAGGCTGAACTGTAGACTCCTCATGAAATGAGATAGAAGAGACGAAAGCGTCAAGATATTCAAGAAAATAACAAGAGAACAAGACGAAAAAAGGAATAAGGCACCAGAAGATGTAGTACATCCCTATCACGGACCCATGTTGGTTGTGATAAGTAGAATGCGGACCCAAGTTGGTTGCATTGGGGGCATAGCAATAAAAACAAACAAAAATAAAAACAAAGATACATGTTTACACGAAAACTGGAATCTTTTTGAGCATGTGGAGTAAATAAGTTGCAAGCTAGCGTTCATTGACGCAGCGTGCTTAAGTTAATTACTGATAATAAAATCAAGTCTATAAGTGAGCAATGAATTAAGAATAAGATGTGGAATCAACAAGAGTGAGATTGCACGAAGAGAAACCTATCAGGGTATTAAGGGTGTGAAACCTGTGCGGCCACAACTAATCGTACGAAGCGAAGCCTATTAAGGCCCCAAAGGTGTAAAACCTGTACGGCAGCAACAAGATGATACGAAGAGAAACCGTTAAGGTATTAAAAGGTGTGAATCCTGTACATCTATTATCAGTCATATATGGAGGAAAGATAACAAGAACAAGATTGTGCGAAGAGAAGCCTATCAGGGTACGAAAGGTGTGAAACCTATACGGCGACAACAAGCTCGTATGAAGAGAAACCTGTCAGGATATTAAAGGTGTGAAACCTGCACATCTAGTGTCAATCCACCACGGACATCATATAACAAGAGTGAGATCGCACTAAGAGAAACCTATCAGGGTATTAAGGGTGTGAAACCTGCGCGGCCACAACTAAGCGTACGAAGAGAAACCTGGCAGGGTACCAAAGGTGTGAAACCTGTGCGACAACAACAAAGATCGTACAAAGAGAATCCTGTCAGGATATTAAAGGTGCGAACCCTGTACGTCATTGTAAAATAAAAGGAAGAAAATCAGAGCATCGAGGACGACTGTATGGGGATATTCAATAGGATCTAACAGGTCCAATGGATGGAAAATTTATGCAGAGTCACGAGATGTTATCAAGAAAAAATAGGCCATGAGACGACAAACCTGGACGTCGCTGATAACCTTATACAAGGGATATTAAGTTGAATAATTGAGGGGCAACACCTATACAGTGATCATAAAGAAGCAGAAGTTGATTCAATGGGGTCAAAGGATGCCTATGGAAAAGGGGTCATATACTGTGATTATGCTGGAGGCTAGAAGTTCATGCATGAGTCATGAGAGCACGCGCATTACCTGTGACGAGTGAATATGGCAGGATGGAATAGATGTGTGATATTGAAAATTTTAAAAGAAAGATAATTTTCGGCCAATCAAAATCAACCCGCGACGGACAGATCGCGATGGCCAGATAGCGATGGCCAGATCGCAAGTGATCGGATTATGGAGGGTTGAGTGAAGCTGGTGTGTGATTAGTGTGTGATATTGGATTTTTAGAGTTTTCTACTGGTTGAAGCCTAGTAGATACTATTTCCAACCGAGACACCGGCGCGGCTGACGCAATCTCGACTCAAAATATCCAATACAACGAATTGGTTAGTGAAACACCTACCACAAGCATACACCTCAGCAAAGTGGAGTCAGCGTGGATACATTTCATTGAAAGAAGAAGACAGCCTGGTGATTGACTAAGAGTCCAACAGGAACGTAATATGGAGAGTTAGGATGTGGCAGATACCCTCTTGATGCTGAGGATGGACTAAGGAGGAGGAAGAAAAGCTATTGGAAATACACCGAGCATGTGAAAAGGCGAATGCTTCAGTACATGATATATATAACCTTTATAATCAGGAGTGTCATGTCAAGGGTTGGACCATAAGGACTAAAACCGGGGTCAAATCCAAGTTAGGACGAATGAGGATCAAACGCAAAAGGTGTGATGAATGGGTAGAAGATTAAGTGAAATGATTAACAGACATGATAGAGCAGAAAGCTACTACCGCACAAGTAGTCGGACTATATCCAGTAAAATTCCCCCAATTTAAGAAAAGACGCACTGCAGCGGCTGTGAGAAAGAAGATGCAGATGGTATGTAAGCAAAGGGAAGACCGAACCCAGGCATCATCGAGCCGAGAAAAAGACCAGCATATAATGCAGGGAACCTGCACAAGATGGACGAAACAAGAGGACGATATATTGATAGAAGCAATGAGATGTGGACATGTGGATACGAAGGTTATTGCCAAAAATTTACATGATGTCCTCAGCATGACTGGAGATGAGCAAATGCCAAGAACAGAAGGTGCAATTAGGCACAGGCTCCTCCAATTGAAGTACCCGTTGTATAGCACCAAATACTCGTTCATGCGACCAATATCTCTATCAGATCAAGAAAGTATCGCAGAAAGTGATAATAAACTGAGTTACCTTGATCAAACAGTACTTGAAAGTCAGAAAATGAGCTCAGAGGAAGAAGAGGGATCGAGACGATTCGTCGAGTTTATTCCACAGCAATCTGAGCAATCACTAATGACTAATGAAGATGTGCATATAGCTGTCACGGGCATTGGGTATCACAACACGACGGTTCAGGAATTGGGATCTATGGATGAACAAACAACAGGAGATCCAGCAGACGATGAAGAATCTAGACATGCTGTAGAGTGTGAGAAAGAAGAAAAGCTGTCTCCTCCCATAGAGATTGATCAAACAGTGGCACTGGTGGTTGACCAGATGGTATCTGAGAGTCGAATATTAGGATTGGAGGAATTAGCCAAGCGAAAACAGTTAGTTGGACCTATCCCGTATCAACCAGAACAATTACTAATGGCAAATGAGGATACAAATGTGAATGTTGCAGATATGGAAGATCACACTGTGGAAACTCAAGAAAAATGATTCAACAAGTGAACAAACAGTGGAAGTTACACTATCTGATGCGGCATCTAGATGTGCTGTAGAGCATGAGGAAGAAGGGAAGCCAGATCCTCCGGTAATGATTGATCTGGCCGGGTCGACAGAAGATTCCGAATCCAGTGAGAGTAATGAAGATGAAGAGAGTTTGGCGCCAAAAGAAGATGTGTTACCCTGCAAACCAGGTAGTGGGGTGTCGGAAAAGGAAGATACAAGTACTACCGAAGTGGTGGTTTTACCCACACCTGAAAAGGATGAATATGAAGAGGTGTGTGGAGAAGTTTTGAGCTATCTCGCCCCAGTATCTGGTGTTGGTACAGAAGCAATTCAAACAAAGGCTCAGAGGTTGTACGAATATCGTCCATATCTGTTTGTCAGAGGTATGGTTCCAGCAGACAAACCACATCTATTGTGGGGAAGTAAGTGTCAACCAGGATCAACTGCGATTCTAGTGCTTACACGGGTGTCAGATGTTGAAAGGGAGTGGTGTCAAGAAATTGATAAGGCTAAGGTTCAATCAGGAATTGTTATTAATGACGCCACGTCTTTGAGTTTTCATAAGGAACTTGGTGGTTGGCGACAACTCAAATCGATTAACCCGGTAGATGCAAGAAAGGTGTTGTTTGTGGTTACACTTCTACTTAGAGGTTCAGAATCTTTAGCGGTGTTCCTTCTGGAGTGTTGGGGTGGAAGTTATGGGCCCTGCAAATATGAATTGTGCTGCTTGCAGTATGACGTCACGATACCGCAATTCAGTTATCGAGGGAAATGCAGGCATTGGCGGTATTTCAAGTTTCGGGAGGTTTATATGGATAGGTTCACGTCAGTGAATGATTATCTTCTCACTATGTGTTTAATAGCGCACCTAGAGGCATCTTATGTTACCGATCCAATTCATTATGAGGGTGAATGGGATTCAAAGGATATTGAGTCAACAACGAAGCTTTATGTTACATCCTATGGAATAGGGCAGTGTTTAGCGAGACGATGGAAATTATACGACTCTGTTCATAGTCCCGACCATATTAAGCCATTGCTGAGAGGGGTGTTATACTTGCAAGTACATGGGGACTTCGGGAATGAAGATGTGTCCGTGAGTACAGTTCATTTGCAAAAATGGGATTATGGAAGACTATGCATCGTACGATATCGGGAATTGAAGTTTTTGGGTTGGGGAATAGTATGTTTTGTTGGATTCCGGTATTTGATCATAACCACTGCCAATGTGAAGGATATACATAGAAACATTGACGGCTTACGATGGTTACCCGAGGCCAACATCATGACTTATGTTAGACGATTCAGCACGGTAGATAGAATGACCAGAGATCCACCATCTCCGTTATAACAATTGATGACTAAAAGAGAGACTATTGAGTCGCAGAGAGATGCATCAGTGATGAAGAGATTGGAGCAGACGCAGATATATGAAGAATTTCAGCGTACGCTAGATGTGGATCACTTAAATGTGGTACGAGAAGCTGTGGGGACAAAAGGAATTGTTCTTGCTCGTGGTCCTTATGGATGTGGGAAAACATCTACAATTACCGCTGTTGTGTTGACGTTATTAGCGGTGTTTCCACATTTTCGAATTGCTTTGTTTCAGAAACTAATGCAGCCATTGACGAGGATCTCAAAAGGTTGATGGATTCCAAGGAAATACCAGACAAAGATATAGTGCGGTGGGTGAGATAAAGGGTACAATGGCACTATTGGATGCTGAACCGTACCGGCGAAGGTTCCTTTCGGAGATATTGCAGAGAGAGCGACGTTCATTAGAGGGATGTGTGGTACGAAAAGACATTCTTGCACGATTAAGAGTGAAAGAGATGGAGACACTAGAGCAAGCACGTATACTTGTTGCCACTCTGGCACAACTAGGACGACCGGATTTTCACACAATATCTTATGATGTGATTATAAATGATGAAGGAGTCCAAACAGCTGAAGTGGCGTTATTACAGGCTATTAGACCTAAAGTGGAAGCTCTTGTATCATTGGGGGATCCCTACCAGCTTTTCGCATACTCTCATATTGATGAAAAGTTTAGGCATCGGTTTCGCGGAGGTTCCCGTCGCCATAAAATCACTCTGGGTTGTTACACTCCATAGAACATTGTCGCGCAAGCCATAACCTATCACCAGAGTCCCCTGGAGTTACCATGACTGCAGAATTTAGGAGTCATCTACATATCACGAGATTGTTGCAAGTGTTCTATCCGTATACAATTCGAGATAGAGCCGATATTTCAAGGGATTATTTGGATGGAATGCGGTTTCATAGTCTGGATGTACTGGATTGGGATAAGCCAGTTAGTCGTGACCTTTCTGGGAAGCGAAGTGTAAAAGGTAATCGAGTTGTATGGATTAGCCCCCAAGAGTGGATGAGAGAAGTGGAACGTCAAGAGTACAGGCACCATAATATTATCGAGTTGGCCATGGTTATGTACTTGTTTGGGAAGATATCCGTTATGTTGGAGAGTGGAATGCGAAGAACACATACGGCCGTAAGAAAATCACTGTTAGTTATCTCACCATATCTACAACAAGTCAAGGCTATACAGAGACAGTTACGATACGTAGGTCAAGCATATGACGAATGTTTGAACATTGAGGTGGCTACAACCGATTCTAGACAGGGTCGTGAAGCAGATCGTTATTGTGTCTATGGTTCGATCACATACATTGGGATTCCTTGCAGGGTACCCATCGAGATCGTTAGTAACACTAAGCAGGGCCCGCGATTACCTCTTTATAGTGGCGTCTCGCTACGTTTTTGAAGGCGAAAGTACGTGGAACAGAATGATGGATATATGCAAGGAAAGTGAGGTTCCGATTTTCACTACACCTATGGATGAAGATTCTGCGCGAAAATATCTGAAGTGTGATCATTAAGTTGTGTGTCTGTGCGTGCCTTTTGCTCGTTTATGCTGAAGTTACGCAAAGGGCGATTGTGGTGAAGTGGAAGCTATATTTATAGCATATAAAAGATGAACTATGGCAGTTATCAATGCTTAATATGTTTTCTCTCGCCAAATTCTATATACTAACGCGATGACGTTTGTTACGATGGTGATTCCTTCAAACACTGAATATTAGTGACAAAGATTGTGCAATGCCTTCAATAAGTGAACAATACGAACACTTAGTGCAACATTGTTAGTAGTGCGAAGATTCTGTCTTCTAACAAGATGCTTCAATTAATTACTAGTGCCAAGTAATGCTTCCCACATTTTACAATGTTGCGACGCCGTTGCTTTAGCTCTGGCATCATAGGAGTGAAGCTAAACGCTAAGTTGAGCGTCTTCAGCATCATAACTGCCTAATTCGAGGTCCAACAACTAGGTTCACTAAGGCACATCAAATAATCAAGTAACCAGACTGTGAAAATGAACAGTTAGCATTGCAGAAGGGAATCAAGACAAGGGCACAACTTACCAGCACAACGGCGGATGCGTTCATGAGAGTGAAGCCAACGAAAAGTTATGCGCCCTCGGCGTCACAATGCATCACCGAATGGCGCTAAGACACATGATATAACATGTTCAACAAACTGTGAAGATGAACTGTTATCATTGAATAAGGGAGTCAAGACATAGGCGCACATTACCAGCACAACGGCGGGGTCGTTCATGAGAGTGAAGCCAACGAAAAGTTATGCGCCCTCGGCGTCATAATGCATCATCAAATGGCGCTAGGGCACATGATATAACGAGACCAACAGACTGTGAAGGAGAATGGTTAGCATTGCATAAGGGAGTCAAGACATAGGCGCAACTTACTAGCACAACGGCGGATGCATTCATGAGAGTGAAGCCAACGAAAAGTTATGCGCCCTCGGCATCATAATGCATCATCGAATGGCGCTAGGGCACATGATATAACGAGGCGAACAGACTGTGAAGGAGAATGGTTAGCATTGCATAAGGGAGTCAAGACATAGGCGCAACTTACCAGCACAACGGCGGGTCCGTACTGAGAGGCAGAGCCAACAAAAAGTTAGGCGCCCTCGGCTGCTTGGGTCGATCGCTTGGATGGTCTTGAATGTTCTCAAGTGATGAAGTATTTTGATTTTGGATAAGTGATTTTTACCAATCAACAGCAACCTGCGATGGACAGATTTCGACGGACAGATCGCGATGTCAAAGCTAATCAATCAAGTTTCAGAGGGTGCGACGGACAGATCGCGATGTCAAAACTGATCAATAAAGTTACAGAGGGTGCGACGGCCAGATCGCGATGTCAAAACTGATCAATCAAGTTCCAGAGGGTGCGACGGCCAGATCGCGATGTCAAAACTGATCAATCAAGTTCCAGAGGGGCGACGAACAGATCGCGATAGACAGATTGCTCGCGATGTCAAAATTGATCAATCAAGTTTCAGAGGGTGCGACGGCCAGATCGCGACGGACAGATCGCCATGTCAAAACTGATCAATCAAGTTCAGAGGATGAGGCGGCCAGATTGCAACGGCAAATATGTCAAAACTGATCAATCAAGTTCCAGAGGGTGCGACGGACAGATCGCGACGGACAGATCGCCATGTCAAAACTGATCAATCAAGTTTCAGAGGATGCGGCGGCCAGATTGCAAGGGAAAATCTGATCAATCAAATTACAGAGGATTGCGACGGCCCCAGAGTACAGTATTGAAGTCAGCGCTGAAATAACCAAGAAGTAGTGGGTGAGAAAAGCGATTGACTTTGATGTAGGAGTTAGTAACACTTAATAGAACGAAATTTCCCCTGTACTGCACAGGTCTCTGGCGACTTTAAAAAACATTTCCTTTTAAACTCCATACAAAAAACAAGTGTAACACAAGGAAGTCAGTGAGCACACGTCCTAGTGAGTGAAGCATCAGCCTGTTGAAGTGCTCAAGTGTTGGGGGCATCCCGGGACAGCCTTGTGAAGTGCACGCCAAGTGTAATTGATTGATTTGTTGGTTCGGACGGAAGTATTAAGTACCCGGGAAGTTAAACAAGGAGGACTGGCTTAATACCTCTTTGTGCTATTAATTACGTGGAATTATAATAATTTTCAACCCCTTCACGACAGGACCAGTCAACCGCTAAGGACGAAGACAAGCATGCTGATAGAAAACGTCGCTTCATGCGCAAACGGAGAAGACACGGAATAAATACACAGACAGATTCGAGTTAAAGAGCACCCTAACACAAAATGTCTGGTAGAAGAAGTGCTTCACAGTACAAATCAAGCTGCTCGCTATGTGTTTGAACAAGAAGGTGCTTGGAATAAGATGACGCACATATGCAAGGAAGGTGACATATCATGTTTTGCCACGACTATGACTGACGATTCTTCACGTACATCTCTGAATTGGGGTTAAGAAGTATGTGTGTGCGTGTCTTTTGATATCTTACGCTGAAGTTACGCAAGGGGCGATTGTGGTGAAGTGGAAGCTATATTTACAGTATATAAAAGATGGACTATGGCAGTTATCAATGCTGGTATATTTTATCTCGCCAAACTCTACATACTAGCACGATGACGTTTGTTACGATGGTGATTCCTTCAAACACTGAATATTAGTGACAAATATTGTGTCATGCCGTGATAGGTGAACAATACGAACACTTAGTGTAACAAGATGTTAGTAGTGCGAAGCTTCTGTCTTATAGCAAGATGCTTCAATTCATTACTAGTTCCAAGTGATGCTTCCCACATTTTACAATGTTTCGACACAGTTGCGTTAGCTCTAGCATCATGACAGTGACACTAAAAGCTAAGTTGAGCATCTTCAGCTTCATAACTGTCTAATTCGAGGTCCAACAACTAGGTGCACTAAGGCACATCAAATAACCAAGTTACCAGACTGTGAAGACGAACTGTCAGCATTGCATAAGGGAGTTAAGACATAGGCGCAACTTACCAACACAACGGCGGATTCGTTCGTGGCAACAAAGCCAACGAAACTCATGTGACCTTGGTCTCATACTCAACAACAAAGGGGCGCTAGGGCACATGATATAACAAGAC
>CM047583.1:3478366-3545892 GCA_026184515.1 Peronosclerospora sorghi | reverse complement strand
TCATACTCAACAACAAAGGGGCGCTAGGGCACATGATATAACAAGACAAACAGATTGTGAAGACGAACTGTAAGCAGTGCATAAGGGAGTCAAGACATAGTCGCAACTTACTAGTTCAACGGCGGGTCCGTTCATGGCGGTGAAGCCAACGAAAAGTTATGCGCCCTCGGCTGCTCCAGTTTATCGGCTTGGGTATTCTCGATTGTTTTCAAGTGGTTAAGTATTTTATTTTGGAAAATATATTTTCAGCCAATCAGAGGCGACATGCGACGGCCACCTCGCGACGGCCACCTCGTGGCTAATTGATTTATGATTGGAATGAATGTGGAGATACAAATTGAATTTTGACCAATCAGAAGCGACGGCCGCCTCGCGACGGCCACCTCACGGCTAATTTGTTTGTGATTGGTATGAATGTAGAAAAATAAGTGGAATTTTTGACCAATCAGGAGTGACATGCGACGGCCACCTCGCTCAATCAGATTACAGAGGGTTTCTGAAGTAACTATCAAAGATGATCAATCAGGTTACAGAGGAATCAGTGGTAGCTCTCAAGGATGATCAATCAGGTTACAGAGGGCCTCAGCGGTAACTGCCACGTATTGAAGTCAGCGCTGAAGTAACCAAAAAGTAGTGGGTGAAAAAAGTGATTGACGTTGATGTAGGAGGTGGTAATACTTAATAGAACGAAATTTCCCCTGAACTACGAAGATCTCTGGCGGCCCTCAAAAACCTTTCTTTTTTTGGCTCTATACAAAAACCAAGTGTAATACAAGGAAGTCGGTGAGCGCACGCCCTAGAAAGTGGAGCAGCAGCCGTTTGAAGTGCGCTAGTGTCGGGGGAAGCCCGGAACCGCGTTTGGAAGTGTACCCCAAGTGTTTTTGACTGATTTGTTGGTTCGGACGGAAGTATTAAGTACCCGGGAAGTAAAACAAGGAGGACTAGCGTATTACCTCTTTGTGTTGTTAATTAAGTGGATTTATAATAATTTTCAACCCCTTCACGACAGAGCTGTCGTTCGAGGGTGAAATTCATCGTCCTCGAACTTGAGAATTTTGATGTCATGTTGTGCATCTCATGAATGTCCACCATATTAATTCCGTGCGGCAATGCCGCAAGAACTGATCACGCTGTGAGTAATTCACGTGTATCAGTGGATATCCTCTCACCCACCTTCAGACCCACAGACAGTTCCACCACCAGTTTCTGATCCGATTGAAATGTATCCGTTGACAATACTCCATTCCGAGCGGCATAACAGCTGTGTTAAGAGAAGTGGTCGGCAAAGGCCAAACCGAGCGCTGTTTTAAAGTATTCACGACGTACAAAGGTCGTAGCGAGGAAGGCACAAACACGGTATCGTGAAGAGGCACAAGAGGCGCTACGCATGATAGTCATTGGCCACTGTTAGAAGGAACAGGTCAGACATGCTCATACGACTTGATTATGGAGCACATTGGGACGTTTAACAAACGGACACCGGATCAGCTACCCAGTATCCTAAGCTCAGTAGTCTTCCTAAGTTTAGTTGTATGTGATGGATCTTCCAACGCTTTGTTGGAATGAGTTTCTAAAGGACTTACACAATGATCAGATTAGACCGATCTGTATCATCGTTGGGAATAATGAAATCGTGGATATAAACAAAGAAATATCCACGTTACAAGCACGCGAAATCGGTAAAGAGTGCATTCCCCATGCTAAAACCAAGTCCAGCACTTTGAAGCGCAGCGCTGGAAGTCACGTAAACCGACATCCCCTACTTTGGAAAACGTTGAAGTATTCTCTCTTTCCCTGTGAGCTCCAATAGACAAAGGCGCTCGATACAAGCTAGACCTCATGTAAGGCACAAATAATATTTCACGCAGCAATGGTATTTACCGCGTCACCAAGTTAAAGCAATCGAAAAGTTCTTTGTAGCTTGCCGGCCCCATGTGTGGGAGTCAACCTCACCGCACACAAGTCCACCTTCCGCGTGAAAAATCCACAGGAGGCTGGCAAATTGCTCATGCGTATAATTAGCTGAACGCAACAACGGTACCGACTCAAATTCAGATGCCAAGCAAAAATATCATCGGTGATGACATGAACGGGAGCACCCACTTCAGTGCTCTCGATTGGAGGGATGGATTTTATCAGGTTATAATGCATGATAAGGATTAGCGCCATGCTATCCAAGCGGATGGTTATGCCACATGAGTTTAAATAACGCCTCTGCAATATTTAAGAGACGTGTTACAAATCTGCTACGACCGGTCCGGATTCCACCTAATTGATGGAGATAACAATAGTTCGAGACATATCAGATGCAAAGAAAAGAAGTAGACATAGAAGAAGATCGAACAAATATACATGTCGGTGATAACACACGGAGATCAGGTGGTGGAGTTACGACGTCGGAAGGATATCAGAACGATACTAAAGTGAGTGGATATGTGATTTACGTGGCCATAATGATCATATATATCAGGAAAATGACTATACCTGGATGATTGTGGCCACTGATGTCGTATATGGTTGCAGAAACAGACAAAACATGATATGTGAAGACACGCTGCAACTATTGTACGGCTGCGACAACGCTCGGGGACGTTTGTGGTGGAGTAATCTGGAAGTTTCCGGCATAAGTACGTGGAAGTTGGATTACGGATGGATACAGATACACTATTAAGTGTAATAGGACGGTTTCTTATTAAATATTATGCCGTCCGGGATTGGGGCAAATTTGGTGTGGCAAGAATACCTGAATGTGAATTAGTGACTAGGAGTAGTTTTCAGTTACTCAATTCTTAGTTTGGATTCAATTGGATAAGAAGTTGCTTCATTTCCCTGGTCTATTGACAATATCTTCGATACAGCATAACTGATTGGTCGATATTAATAATTTTCCCCTTTTACGGGTTCGATACCCACCAAAGTTCAAGTTCCCATACTACCAAACGGGACCCCGGTAGTATGGAGCGATAGACCTCCTGAACAAAATGACCTTTCTTTCAAGACTCAACCCTTAAACATTTGTATTGGTGTATCAGAGACGGTAACGGCCACTGTAGGAAAAAGGAAGGTGGCCCACGTCGACGCCCACGTCAGTTGTTCAGCAGCTGATCTCCTACAAAACCCTCAGCGCACCTGTCAGGATCAGGCTCCCGTCCTTTATTGGATTATCATATTGGAGTATTATTGGTGCCGCTACGTAGCAAGCTCGTCTGGAGGATCGACCCCGCCCAAAAAACCGAAAGAAAAGAATTGAAAAGGATGTAAAAAAGAGACACTTTTTCAAGCGAGACAGGAACTAAAAAAAGTTTGTGTCATTGACGTTCAAGATACCAAAAGGTTTCTAAATTTCTCAAATATCATCAAGTTCGGTGTTTGGATTGTCTACAGCGGGAAAAGCCGTCATCTGGTACATGGTGGAATTGTTGAGCTGGCAATTTTTTTAATTTCGTGACTGTGAATTGAAAGTCACAAAGTACTTCAAAGAGCAAAGTAAATCGGGCGAAGTAATACATATACACACTCAGATGTATAATTCTCACCGAACCAGACAAAAAGTTGGTATCGCTTGGTTTCTGGAAAAAGATGTACTCTAAGAGATAGTGGCGAAAAACGCAATTTTTTCTCAAAATAAAATTTTATTTGTGTTGAAAGGTTTTTGTGTTTTTTGTTGAATACGTGCATGCATACAGCTTGGAAAATGCAGCGAAATTTGTCTGGTATGGTCATGAATATCGCTACACAGAAAGTATAAAGACGATATCCAAGAGGAAGCATTGCATCATTTCATTTCCACTCTCGTGGGTCACCTAGACTATGCTGCACTTAAAAGGCTGTCTAGAAGCCAATTCAACATTAAGAAAACTACAATTTGCGTCCAAATTGCCTGACCAAAGCTGAATAGGCAAAAGATTAAGAGCAAAGGAGTTTATAAAGATTCCGGAAAAATGCTACGATGAAACGGGTCATTGGCAATATGTAGTGGAACTAAAGGTCCAATCATCCCACCGAACAGGCGTGGTAACAGAAATCTTTTGGTCTTCTTCGACCTTTGTTTGAACAACGATCGTGTTTGTTGCTGGAACGCAGCAAAAATATTTGAATATTTCTTTTCTTTGTTTTTGAAACTGCTGGATTCCCGTTTTACGCACCAATGGAGGTGGCGAATTTTGATATGTCGCTTTGTTTTGCGACTGAATTGGTTGGTGATCGCTGGCATATCACATAAGCTGAATTTCCAGCATCAAATAAGAAGGCGGAACATATAAAGCGATGCATAATAACATAGTTCGGTGGATTTGTACTGACACTAGTTTTTTTTACGGATGCGTCTGGGTACGCAACACGCATAATCAACCGCAGTCCAACGAAATCTAATCCTGGGAAATTATCCTCAATTCAATTTCTCACTAAAAAACGACTACATTTAATGATATATTGGTTTTCGGGTGAACTGGGCATCATGTGGAGACATTCAAAGAAGAAATCATTAGCTAAACACGCAAAATTTGCTCTCATACGTGAAAAAGAAATGAAACGAAGGGTTGCAAGGTCCTATCACTCAAGGACAACCTCAAGGCATGTAACCAAGATTGAAACATTAACTGAAGAAGCAAATAACAAGATTATCCACACATTCGATATGACAGAAGAAACGTTTTAAAAGAAGGTCGAAACACACAAGCAAAAGAAGAGACGTTTAGGTTTTGGATCCGTGAAAATAAAGAAAAAGAAGTAAAGACAATCCCTGATTACTGAAGACATTAGTCAAAGAAAATCTGAAAGAGGGCCACAAAGTATAGGGGTGTTGTTACAGGCTTACACCCTTATAAATGTTTTGAGTGCACAATATAGAAAGAAAGAAGTGTAAAATTATTGCAATAATAATCCTTAGCTATGACTATTTCTAAGTTAGTTTAATGCAAATTCTCACTTATATGATAGACGGAAGATTAAAGATTAATCTATATAATAAAAGTTCATGTCGTCGATGATCCCGTACCTAATCAAATATCTCGATATATGTATATGACAGAATGATGGTCGCGATCCCTACCTAATCTAATTCGAGCTATACTATAAGCAGGACCTATTAGAATTCCACTTTATAAATAGCGCTTTTAGCCCACCCTACCTGCTACCGCATTAGTTCCCCGCCCCCCGCCAAAGCAAACGAAAGCAGAGAGTCCGCGTTCACGGCAAACCGGACTGGCTCGGGAGCGGCGTGCCCGAGAACGTGCTGTTGAGAGGCAAGAAGAACAAGAACAACGACGCAAAGCTAATTCAGCGAAAGGACATGTCCAGCGCGAACGGTATCTTCTGAAAGACAGCTTGAGCGCAGCTAAACCGGAGTTCCCCCCGGTTCAGTACGTCTGGAGATTCCGCAAATTCCGCCTCGCTTCGCTTTGTGCTCAACCGGGATAACGTCTGCTACCACAATTGCGGGGTGCTCTATTCGATTGAGGAGAGCGCGAAGGGTCCTGTACGCACTAACATCAGGTCGTACAACAGCGCGCTGTTGTTCACGTCCCTGGGGGAGAAGTTGGATGAACGGTAGGGTGTACGCTTTCCGATTACAAAGTGTCCTGTACAACCGAATGTAATCGCTGTTACCGGAGCCCGGCCAGCCAAGGAAGTTCTTGGAGTTGTATATCACCGACAACATCATGGCGCTTGGTGGACGCATGAATGTCATTCCGCATGTGGATCGTCGCATCATGGGTGACCTACAATCCATGCTCAAACAGCACATTATGTGCGTGCAGTTTTTGTACGAGCAGGTACGGCAGCGGATGGCGGGGATCAGGTGGTGGATTTGGAACTCCTTCTGTTTTTCAAAGGACGAAAGAAGGTACAGCACCCCGACTGCATACCATATCGGCGCCATCATAGTAGGAGATGGTTACGACGGAATGGCCAGATGTTCGTCGTCTTTTCACGGTCGACAGCACCGAAGAACATCACCGTCCTTCTGGAAGCTGAGTCTACAGAACTACTGCTAATGCGCAACGTCGTCTATGACAAAGAATTACGTTGATTGAGATTGAAAAGCTTAAAATGATGGAAGCCGTCAATGTCCGAGATTGCACACGCATTGTTCACAGAAAAACCCTTTGTATTTCGTTTCAAAGTAAATGTAGATATACTGTAGTTTCAAAGAAACTTAAATGAAACAAAGAAAGCCGTGCATAGTACCAATGAAACCATGGCTGCTCGCCGCAATGCAATTGCCCAAGAAATATAGTGGAACATATTTAAGTATTTAAAAAAACATCGAAAGGAATTAAGAAAACGAACTTCCTCATTTTAGATCTTCAACTAATATTTTTTAGTATTAAACATGGGTGCCGACAAGGCTGCCGCATGTAGCCATAACTCTTCCTTGTCGCGCTGGCGCCGTTCCTCTGCATCCTGGTCCTCCTGTTGGCGGTGCTCTTCAACAGCTTCTTGTCGGGCTTCGCGCTCCATGCGCTCCTTGGCGCGCATTCTCTCTAAATTGAGCTCAAAATTTTGGCGCTGTTTCTCCATTTCAAGGATCACTTAACTAATATCGTTATTCGCAGCTTTACAGACGCGGAGGAGCTTGGAAGGAGGCGGCGGTTGACTGCAACTTCCGTCTGAGACGTCATTTTCATCTGCTACTTCCGAAAGGATATCTTCATTTGGATACCGGGAGGGTGTCGCCTCTTGATCGCCTCCTCTGCTGCAGCTGCTGGACGTTGGTGCTGACGCCCTCGTCGTTACTACACCGTCATACAAAGTATGTTCGGGCTTCACCGACACATTTCCTGCTATCAAAGCGGCCATAGCATCCCACCAGGGATATTTTTTTCTGTAATATTCCATTCCACCACCATCAGTCTCGTCCAACTTGCGTCTTCCCTCCCGATATGTGGTTAGCAAGTTGTTGTATTTGTCAGTGGCCTGTTTGACCGTTCATTCGCCCAGGCCGCAGAACCCCATTTTGCGCGTTTTTATGCGCTCGTTCCTTGCTAAACGCAACGAAAGAAAGGCCTAGCGTAAAACAATGTACGTAAGTGCGGTAAATTCAAAGCAAAAGCGCACCTAGACGAACATAGTACCTGATGCTTGTTTGCTCAAGCTCCAATCGAGCTGTCTGGTAACACCCAAGAAGGGCCGCAACTTCCGTATCCTTCCTGGAAATGCGTCCTTTCCGGGTAGAGAGAAATGAAGAGCTGCATTGCGCAGGCGGCGGCTTGGCGATTACAAAGGTGCATTGCGCATGCAGCTGAGTAGGTAGCTTACCAGATCTTCCTGGCCTTTCCTTTTCCTTCCCCTTTGCTGGGTGTTGGGGGCGGCGGGAGCTGTCGAACCGCGGGAGGAGGAACCGAGGGAGGAATGGGGAAATGAAGAGTAGGCGATCGTGAGCGCGAACGAGCGGGGGAGGTCGATTCCATGATGGTTGCGACTATCAACAGCGTGTTCCGTGTTGGGTCCAATATTTCCTCTGACAGTATCCTAACCCTAATATTTCGATGATCTTTATAAACAGGGGTTGTAGTTTAAGTAGTCTTCGAACCGGTCGTTGATGGTCATTCAACCAATAGTTGAAATCTCGCTCAAAAACCTTTATAAGCAGCCTCTAGGTAAAGGGCACGCCTATTGCCACATACTTTCTTCCTATTGACACAACTTCTAAGCCACTCTTCCACTTCTAAACCACTCTCCCATCTCCCATAGGTCCTACGGTCCCGTTCTGATCTGTCTCAACTCGATCCCCTACCCTTCTTGCAGCTCGCCTCAACCACCTCTTAGTCGCAGCCTGTTCTCCTCTCCCTCTACGTACGCCTCACAAATAAAACCACGACACCGCTGATCTTCTGTTTCCGATCGTTTTCTCTTTTTGGCCCCCCATGCTGGGCAAGGTTCAACCTTAAGTGAAACACAATGCAGACGAGGACTTGAGGAAAAAACTTGAAGACTTACAGGCTGCGCTTGTCGCGTCACTGCAGAAGAGACGCGTACCGTGCTGAGTTGCTGAACTACAGATAACCGCAAACATACTTCCATCATCTGATTGTTGACCCTCTAACTGAACTGAACATACTTTGCGGATCACTGTTCAACGGGACACCTACTGTCAGGCTGACCTTTCGACAGTTCGGAATGTACTGGCCTATGACGAGTTGAAGCAAACCAACAAGTTGCATGCTGGCGATGTTGCAAGCGTCGGGGAGGAAGCGTACCCTGCACGCGTCGAGACGTAATCGGAAGCTGCACGCGTCGAGGCGGAAGCGGTCGCTACACGTGTCGAGAAGGAAGCGGACGGTGCATGTGGCGAGGCGGAAGCATACATCGCAGGTGTCTAATCAGCAATCGCGGAGCTGGCAAGCGTGGAATGAGCAGACGAATTGGCGGATAAGCAGCAGGGAATCAGCGGCCGAAATGGCGGGAGAAATGGCGGACGAAGCAGCGGGCAAAGCGGCGGACGAATTGGCGGACGAAGCAGCGGGCGTATTAGTGGGAGAAGTGTCGGGCGAATAGGTGGATGAAACAGCGGGTGAATCGGTAGACGAATCAGCGGACTTTGCAAGAGTTGAATCAGTAGATGTTGCAAGAGTCGAATCAACGTTTTCAGCGAGTGGTAAGCGCCTGCCTTCAACTCCCTTTTGGTGATACGCTTCTGACCGTTTGATTTCGAGTTTTAACGTCTGGCCTCCCGATTCAAACGAAAAGCTGCTTCCGCCAACTAATCTTGCAACGCAAGAATTTTCTACTCTAAAGGATCTAGAGAAATCATTGAGTCATTTGGCCGCCCTCCATGGATATGCAATTGTTACGAAAGCATCGTGTAAACAACGGACAGGAAGATTTCGCGTCTACTACAAATGCGATCGTGGCGGTCATTATCGAAACCGTCTCGGGATCACAGCAGAAAAACGAAAGCGAAAGACTGCAAGTTCGCTTATGGATTGTCTTTTTCGATTGGTGGCACAGAAAGTGATAAGTTCATGGAAGTTTGAAACCACGAACTGCAATCTTAACCATTCACCGTCCTTCAATACTTCTGCCCATTCCGCGCACCGACGTCATAATCGATCGGATTTCAAGGACATTGTCATGGATATTCACAATGCTGGTGTTCGCAAGCGCCACATACAAGCGAACATTCGGAACACTCTGGATCTTTGTGTGATTAAATAAACAATCCAAAATGTTTGGCAGCGGGCACAATACGAAAAACACGAGGGACGCACGCCAATGGATACGTTGGTAGAAAAGTTTCGCTCAGCCAACTTTACAGTTGGGCCGACGGTGGATGACGCTGGACATGCATCTCATCTGTTCTTTGCAGACGCTTCATCGCTGGAATCTCCCGTCAACAACCACAAGTGTTGGTAGTTGATGCCACGTACAAGACGAACGCACTGAGATTACCGTTACTACATTTTGTTGGCTGCTCGTCAAGGTACACAACATTCTCGATTGGATTCCCCTTCATGTCGAACGAATCGGAAACATCCTACACGATTTCTCTCGGAAAACTCACTGATGTTTATCATCGTGAGCACTACCCAAAGATTTTTGCGGTCGACCGCGAGTTGGAGCTCATCTCCGCTATCGAAAAAAACGTTTCCGCAGGGAAGTGTGCTTTTATGTGTGCGGCACATCGAAAAAAACATTGTGAAGAACAGTAAACCGCACTTTCGCAATAAATCTAAAGAGGACTGGACAAAATTTATGACAGACGGGAGAGAGGTGTGTCGAAAATCAATGTTTGTCATTATTCTTGCTCGTTGTCAACTGCGTCTGAAAATTAATGTTTGGTGCTGGAATTTCCGTTGCTCGTACAAGGTGATGTACTCAAAAACGGAGGACGGATTTTGGTAGGCATGGCATGGGTTCAGCAAAAGTTACATGCCGGAGATCGTTGGCTATATCCAGAAGACATGGATAGACCCTTGAAAGGAACGCTTTGTGTCAGCATGGACAGATAAGATCTGCCGCTTAGGACACACTGCTACATCTCGAGGAGAGAGTGCTCACCGAATGCTGAAAACATTTATGCCGACAACAATGAGCAATCTACTTACGTGCTGTGAGAAAATATGCTTATTTGTGAAAAATGGAATTGCAGAAAACGATGTACAAAAGCAACGGGAACAGATGCGTAAAGCATGCGAGCTGTGAACGCCCAGCAACTTCGCTCATCCAACACCAAAAGGTAAGTACCTTGACAGGAATACGAAGTTGACGCTTAAATTGGACATTTGATTGAATGAATTATTTTTCCATGCCGATTGCTGAGTTTAGGACGCATCTTTGAAAATATAAACAGAAAAATCTCTCGATATGCTCTCCAAAAGATTCACGATCAGGTATTGCTTTGTTAAGCTATGTACATCAATACCACATTGGTTGTTGTCGTCGGGACTAATTTTGTTCTTAATCATATTTTTTTTTTAAAAAAAACTCCGAAGCTTACCAGGGCTCGACAACCGTCAAGCATCCAAGACACCCAATGCACTGGCGCTTTCACGATGATCTGGGGCCTTCCTTGCTCTCACAAGCTTCAGACAATTCTTGCGACAGGGGCGAAGCTAGAGCTCGGTGACATCCATGAACACTGGCACCTTGCAAAGAAAGCAGCCCTGCAACCGACTGCTGCTGTTTAGGCAAAGTATGAGCTACCCAACGTCCTTGATCGATTGACGAACACGTTTTCTGAGCTTCCGGACTTCCAACAAGCCGCAACAGTGTATCAGCTTCGATGTCTCTCCCATCAAACACTTACTGTCCTCCGTGAACCACCCGTCTGCGCAACAAAAGGGCGTCCAGAAAAAAACAATTCAACCCGCCGTGATCCATCTGGATTTGAATTTGTTGAGGCTGATTTGATGCTAGCAGCAAACCAAGGGAAGGAGGACTACTTGTAGCGCGTGCAAACAAGAGGTTCATCGTCGTGATTCTACTCGGTGTCAACTAGCAAGTGGCCAACAAAAAATTATGGTGAAGTTGGAGAAGGACGGCAGCACGGATGTCGAAAAAAATATGCAGCAAAAGCGCTAAAGGCGCAAGAAAGCAAACTTGAAAGATCCGAACGCCTGTTGGCAATCCGGCGGAACTTGCTGTCTTCACACCAGGACACGATGGTCCGCAAGGTCGTCACCGAATCATTCGACGTTCCTTCTGACGGTCATTGCGGATTCCATGTAGATGCCGCTTCCCTCAACGCGCGCGATGGAACCGACTTCACGTGGTTGGATGTGAGGCGTCGTGTGATGCAGACTTATGATGAGAGGTAGGACATTCTGTTCCATTTGTTGGTCATCTGCGTCAGTAGACTGGTAGCCTAACAAACATTCGTATGATGATTAAGGAGATACATGTGGCAGGAACGATTCGATCAAAGGGAAAATGAACGCGGGCGGCTCGATTGTTTTACCAGTACGGCCTACAGCTCTCACTGGCTTTCTGGTGAATCGAGCGGACCATTGGTAGCAACGGCCTTCGGCTGCACCATTGTCATCCTCCACACCACCGATCCGCTTGGCAACAACACATTTCCCCCGTACTTTGGCCGACATCCTGTCACGACTCCGATTTTTTATCCTGTTCAACGATCCAAACTACTTTCAGCGACTGCAGGTCGATCCAGACCGCATGATGCTCCCCCCGGTTTGTCCTATGTGACTCCATCACGCTGACCCTGATGTCGTTCGTACCTGGTGCACCTATCTTCAACCTTTCCTGGATCGATGGAAGCGTGCATTGCCGGAACCCCTCTGTGATTATGTGGACCTTACAGACTAATTTGGATGTTGTTGCCATTATTCGAAGGAATCCTCGGCCGTAAATGTCACTGCTGCGTCAGTCATGCCGGACTGTTGATTTGCCTGGCTGCGCCAACAGGAAAATGCAGATCCGTCAGAGGAGCACATCAAAAGCACTCTGGACTTTGAATCTAGCGATCCGGGTTTATTTTGTACCTTTACAATAGTTTGATGAAAAAGCTGTTTTAAAAATCATATCTGATATAAAATTGTATATGGCAATAGGCAGAACGTATGTGGCAATAGGCAAAGCGTATGTGGCAATTCGCGTGTCCCTAGGTAAAAAAAAAACGAAAAGTAGGCTCCTAAGTCAAATATCACGATACTACAATGGTAAACTTGAATTCTAACTTGAAATTGTACATAGCCCTATTAAATAAACCGAGCAGGGAAGAAGCCACCAACTACCCTCGCGTCGATGCCTCAGCACGCTGTTTCTCGTCGCGGACACCGCCACGTGTGACACTAAACTTTAACTTAAATATGTCGTACCTACAAGACAGTCAGTCGACTCCATTCGTTCGTTCCAACAGCTTCAACTGACGTTCAGTCGCGCTGTCATTTCCAGGTGACCACCTTCCGACGACCTCGGGACCCACAACATGAGCGAGCCGCCACCCGATCCCTTGAGTCCCAAGAGACCGGGACGCCAGCGCTCCAAGTACATGGTTTTCTCCTCGAGCGCTTTCACGGTCGTTTGCCACACGACGGTCGCGCCTGCATTCACATAGACGACCGCCACCTTTTTGCCTCCGGAGCGCACGACCACTCGCACGTTTTTCGTGTCGGCGCTAATAAACGTAATGACCACGTTGCCATCCCCTTTTTTCGTCCACGTGCCGTCCGTGCCGTGAAACGCCGTGTCTTTCGTCACCAGTCCAAGTGCATCCGTGAGCGATCCGTCGTCAATTTCACCGATAAATTCGGTGGGACCGCATACGGGCTGGACATAGTTATAGGCCGTGAACGCAATCCCCGTGGGATCGAGCGCCGAGAGCACTAGTAGACCCATATTGGCAGTAGCAGTCAAATAGTCTCTTCTGGACCTGACCTGGCCCATATCCGTGCGCGCCATGTCGATCAGTTGATCAATCATCACGCCAAACGTCTTTCGTAGCGCATCACGTGTTTGGTACGCGACGTACGGCTTCTTGACTTTGAGTAATTCGCCCATGCATTTGTTCGTCGTGACGGGAATGTCCGTCAAGACAATCGACGAGTGACTCATCTTGATACGAAGATCTTGAGGGGTCACGGACGGCTGCTCGTCCCGAAAGTCGGCGATCTTGGCAATGACGCGGTCCGTCAGTCGCTTGAGTTCAAAGCCACACGACGTGCCCGAGTTGATCATGGACGTGAGGTTCGCAATACTCTCGGCGTCGAGCTCTCGCGTGGCATTTCCGAGCGTCGTGTTGCGAAAGAAGGCTACGAACGCATCGACGGAGCTCAGGATCAGGTTGTGATTCATGATCAATTGTTTCACGAGTGTTTCCGCGGCCGTGACGACGGCATCGGCAAAGTACGCGTACCGGGGAACAGTGTAGCCCATGCACGCGGCAATGGCAATCGGGAGATCCACGAGGAACAAGTCGGTTTGGTACACTTTGCTCAAGAGCTCCTCTTTCGTCCCATTTGGCGTCGTGAGTTGTCGAAACTGCAAGAAACGAGAAATGCCTTCTGCGATATTAAAGAGATTGAACGCACAGACGACCTCTTTCGTGATACTCGCGTACGACTTGTACAAAACGCTGAGCAAGCCGGCCGTGGCCAGATTGAGCAGGACGTAGCCCGGGTTGGCAATTTTCGTCACGACCTCGAGCGTACAATCGTCATTCTGAGGGAGGCACTCGGTGAAACACTGGACCGGGTACGAGAGGGGACACTGGGCCCAACACTTGTGGCCTCTCGGGTTGTACCCGCGCGGACATTCCCCGTGGGCATTCTGCTCGTACGTTTTGCGGTAGCAGGCCGAGTCACTAAAGGCGCGGATGCTCGGACCGACCCAATTCGGAGGAGCCACTGAGCCATCGAGTGGAAAGGGGAGCGTTAGCTCTGGCACGCGCGAGAAGGTCCAAAACGAGGATCGCTGCTTCGTGGAATTGACTAGAGGGCTGCTGGTCGCGTTGGCAGAGGAGCTGGCAGAGGCTTCTTCTGATCGGAGCACGAGTGCGATCCCACGTACTGGCAATGCAATCAGGAGGCCCACGACCACGCCCCTCCGTCTCATTCCAGTGTTTCAAGGCCCTTTGTGCGTCTGAAGATTCAAAGTGACACACACACACACACACACACAAACACGACTGGCCTATCCAAACACTCGAGTCGGTCTCGGCGGCATCTTGTCGACCAGATGGCCGGCCGCGCGCACTTTGTGCAAGTGTGTCTGAAACTTTAGCGCACGGAGAAAAACGAGTGGTGGGAACGATAGGACATGCATCGAATGGATCCGTCTGTCTTTTCTATTGACCAAAAGATACGGGAGATCCAGCTTGCTTGTCGCATAGAGATCATGACGTAATACGAGGCGACTAGAGACGTAGAGAGACTTCTCTCTCTATGGTACAAAATGAGGAGAAGATTCAGGTCGAGGATCCGCACGCATTTTTATCATCCACCCGTGCCTCATGATGCTCAAGCGATGCGTACTGGTTACACTACTGGTTACACTGCTGGTTACACTTAACTTCACGATGATGACGTAACAGTACAAAAATAATATTCAACTCTACAATTGGAATGTCGACTTTTGGCGAGATTCGAGAATCGAAATCGGAAATTCTTCCCGCGACTGGTGTCGCTTGAAGGTAAAGCACCGTGGCGCTAAACAAGGTGTCATGGGCTGGTTGCAGACCTCATTCAACAGCGAGAGACCATTTTGGTCGACATTGTACACTATCCAAACACATACATGTCCACTTGCAGAGTACTGAAGTACCGAATCGATAAGGAGTCCCACGTTAAAATCTTGTGTCTTTTCTTGTGTAGCAGTCTGTGATCTTTCTTGTTCGACTCTATTTCGCGCGGCAGTTGCTCCCCATCATGTGTCTTTTTCCGCAAGTCGGTTTTTGCGCCATGACCAGATTTGTGACGACCAAAGAATAGGTAGCGACCAAATTCATTTTGTCACGCGAAAATTAGACTTAACATTTCTCAAAGTAACCAGCACTCCTTCTCACTGTAAATTTGTCTTGTTTCATTTCAGAGCCAAAATCTGAACGCAACCAATGGCTTTGTCAACATATCCGCCAACATCGCATCGGTTGTAACATAGCTTGCTCCAATGACTGCATCAGTAAATTTCGAAAGAATAAACTTCAAACGTACATCCACATGTTTCATCTTTGGTGCTCCTTCCATCCCTTTCAACCTGCTTGATTATTCATCTTCAAAACCACCGATAGCTTCACTTTAATCCCAATCTCTCGCCATATTTCACGCAGTCCTAGCAATTCTACCTCAAATTTTTGACGCGACGTAAAATTACGCCTCATTCTTGATAGCGATTCATCCCCTTGTTTCTTACACATCATCATCACACACCACCTGTCGTTGACTTACGATCGTCCATCGCACTCGATAGTTGGAGTCATTAGGGGTGCTGTTGCAGTCTTACAGTGTTACTATTACGTGAGGAAGCGCGTGTGATTCGTTGAAGAATACACCGAGCTCTTGGTACCAAACTCAATCAAGGGCAAAAAGTCACTACTGGTTGAGATCATGCGCTAAGAACGCAGAATACCGCCCAGGACGTGGTTTAAAAAAGGTTCTGTTTGCCCATCCATTTTCGGATACTTCGCGGTTGAAATCTGAAATGCGTGTCAGTACCAAGAACGTTTGTTGCGAGGAAGATCCCGTAAACCACGGATATCTATCCGAGACTATGACTATTTATGTAAGCGGAATACCGTATCGATAAATATCCGCACTGTTTCCGCGGCAGTGGTATTTGCCAACACTGCAGTAAGGTGAACCATCTCACTGAATCGGTCTATAACAACAAATATTCATGTCTTGCGACTTTTACCATGCGGAAAAGCAAAATCAAAGGCCATGGAAATGGACTCCCAACACTCTGTTGGAACTGGCAGGAATTTAAGTAGAGCCTGCGCAGACTTAACGCGCTGGAAAATCTTAAAAGCGCGCTCGTACTTTCGTACCCACCTACAGTCGAGTGCGAGAGAAGCCTATGTCTTCTCCCGCCCTTGACACATCGTTTCATGCTTGCGAATCATCGGGGTAGCAACGATACGACTGCCATCTGCTTGTATTGTGCTGTTAGCAGAAGATCATCGTGCAATCGATAACGATTTACGCTTGCACAAGCGTGCATCGCTATTGATTATTACTACCGACTTCTCTCGTAAGAACTCGGGAAGCTTCGCATTCCTTTGATGGTTGGTTGTTTAAATAATCAATAAATGGACGAGTATCTTTAATGTGCCTCCAGTTCCTTCTGTGGGAATCAGGTTCAGTGAAACGGAATGTGTAGCAGGTGCGTACACGCACGGTGCGGCTAGCACACAGAGGAAGACTTTCCTAAAGCGGCGACACGCCGCTACTTAGCCGATACGCCCTTATAAAAGGGCTTAGTAAGAGATCGCTCTCTTACTCGGGGCCAAGATTTCCCTTGGTTTACTAGTTAGTATAAACTAACGCCTTGATACAAGGTTTCCCTTAGAAAGGGGGTAGTTAAGGGAAGGTATTCCCTTTCACTACAACACTCACTGCGCACGCGACCGGTCGAGGTCGTGCGCCTAGCAGCCTTTAGTGTATTTTGTAAACTAATGTATATTTAATATGTAATTAGCCTAAATTAATTAAACTAATGTAAACTATATGTAATACTAAGTAGAACTTACTCAATTCGTACCTAGCCGAAATGTAATGTACACCACCTGTGTACCAACACGTGGCAGGCTGCCACGCTTCCACCAAGGGTGTGGTGAAGTGTACCTCAAATTTGTTCACTTTTGGTCCAGGCAGCTGGTCAAATTTCGGATTGGCCTAAACAAGGGGGCTTTTTAGCCTATCAGATTCAAGGAGTGTCAAGAACGCAAGTTTTGGTGAGTCACCTGACATTGGGTATTTTACATATTTTCATGTGGGTACATATTGGGACCGTAGGGAGGTAGTATTGGTTTGAGTTGTGGATTTGCCTAAAAGAGAAGAAGTCGTTTGGAATCTTTTGGTTTTGCCTTCGGGCTAACACCTCAACAGGAGGTCGTTTAAACCTTTGCTATGTGCATCAGTCGCCTCCTCCCGCCGCGGAGTGTTTGGGAGCAGAGGTTCGAATAATCCCCTCTAGCTCATTATACCCGGTCTGGACGCGCCACACGCGCATTTGGCCAGCCGGAAGTCCCTCGACGGGAGCACGCATTGGTCGATTTCCTCAAGCTTAAGTCAAGTACGTTTGGAACGTGCTATTCACTGGATTGGTCTTTACGTGGAGATATCGTTTGTGGAGTTTCACGGGCATATTGGGTCTTCACGTGGACATATTGGCTCATTATAACATTGGTTGGAGTTTAGACCGGTTTTGGTCTTCTCTCATATTGGTCAGGGGCTAGACCGGTTGATTGGTCTACCCTATATTATTTAGTATTGGTCAGGTCTAGATCGTTTGGACGATCGACCTATTGGAATTTATCTTTTGGAAGTGTTTCTGGTCTGTACGTACCTGGGGTGAAGAGTTCCGCCCTAGGTACACCTAGCCAGCACGGTCTCCGATATTCAAGACAGAATCAGATCAATCTGCGATCCCGATCCACCGAGTGTGTAACTAGCCCACTCCAATGGGTACACAAGGTGAGATGGTCTTAAGTGAATCGGACCAAGTGTCTCTGGATGATGACCGGTCGTCTTCCAGCAGCGGACGATCGGACCAGAATTCGAGTGGAGGTCCGCGAGGTACCCCCCGTAAGTTGGAAGGCTGGGCACGATGGTGGTTGTCAGGTTGTCGATACAAATGTATTCGATTTCGAACTTGACTCCACCACAATGGTGCGCGTGCCCGGATCACTATCACTTGGTGATCGTGGATATCACCGCGAGGTGTCATCAAAGATTGAATTTGAAGATTTGAATTTGGAATCGTTCTGGAGAGGGCGTAAGGAAAGGCTATCACCTTACGTCTTCGTTCTCGATAAAGATGGCGATGTCCGGTCTGGCCTGGTGGAGGACCAGATCGGGATTAATAAACTTTTTCCTCCCCAAAAGGCTCCCACCGGAGCCGATCGGGACTATAGCAAGTCCTTCTATAGTCCCGGAAAGGATCAGGACCTTGGTCCTGATCCTATGTATGTGCATAAAAAAGTTGATGGAAAATTAAAAGACGAAAAATACTTGGAGGCTGATCAGAACGATCAGACCAACCTCCCCAAGGTTCCCAAGCTACCCAAGATTCCCAAGAAAGGGTTGGGAATGCGGGCCGACCAAGACGACCTCGAAGAAAAGTCGCAGGTCGGAGATGGAGGCATCACTGAAGAAGACCTAAACAAGATGTACTACATTTTTGATATGAAACGATTTGTTCGTTTTGACGTGGTCTTTCGGGTGTTGAACCTCCAGATCCCGACCGTCTTCTCGGTCCCATTACCGAGCCGGTCCAGAGTGATCGCCCATTACTGTTGGTGAAAAACTTGGTGGCGATGTTGGCGGAGGTTGGCATTAAAATGCATAACCCCGCCGATGTCCAAAAACTTTTAGAATTTGAGACTTGGAGGCTGAAATCGTCGATGTCGACCTTCCACGACAATTTGGTCCCACTGGTGGGGGCGGTTCGCCGCCCAACTCCCACCGCAGCAGTGAAGGTCGCTGAAGTCTCCACAGCGCTTGTTGACATTGGTTCTGATGACGAATCGGTTTATCAGTCTCCACCGGCCTCGAACAGCTCATCAGAGTTGGAGACTGGTGACGAGCGGATGACCATGGGGGTGGACCATGCCCATCCGGAACAAAAAAAGGACGTGCGGCAGCGAAGGGCTGCTTTCCAGTCGGGGCTCCAGCGACCCCCACAGGCCTCAGTTCCGCAAAAGGAGGGTATCAACACGTTGACCATGACTCCAGCTAACGTCCAAGCCATGTTTGAGACGATGATGGAGCGTTTCATGGAAGACCGGGTTAGACCACCTCTGCGCCCACATGTCCAAGACCGGTCTACCCAGCAAAGTGCCAATGTTTGCCGAGATGTGGATATGGAATCGGTAACATCTGTGGACAAGCCCACTCGAAGTGATAAGCAAGTCGGCAAAGGGAAGCGCAGGCCGCAACCGGACAGACCGCGTAGACCAATCAAAACAAGTGACTGTGATATGGAGTCGGTCGGCGGTCTTGACGACCACTGTGGGTCAGATGGTACAGGCGCAGGCAAGGTGCGAAAGGCTAACCTAGCCTCCACTACTGCCTACGACTTTGGATCTGCTGCGATTCCGCGAATCCGTATGGCCGCGACGACCTACCTCAAGGACTTCACCGGCAAGGAAACTGATGAAGACGAGGCCCGGTCTTGGTTCGGTCGGGTCAAGTCTGCGTTCCTGCGAGACCAGACCCCGAAAAGTGAAAAGTTTCTGATCTTCCGGGATTTGTTGAAAGGACCGTCTGCCAACTGGATCCAACAGTTAAGTCAGGATGTCCGGTCTGACTGGGACCAGCTTTGTGCAGAGTTTGAAGGGCAATATTGTAACTCCGGATTTTCGAGTGCCCGCAAGTATCACCATATGCAGAAGCGGAGCGACGAGACACCGATCGAGTATTTGCATCGGTTGAACGTGGCTGCAATTCGTGCCGGCATAACAATTAAAGATAATAACCCGCCGAACGGTGCTGCTCTGGAACATGTGGGTCACTACATTAGTACCCTGGACGATCAAGAACTGGCGGACCAGCTTACTCTGCTGCTTCTTAGGGAATCGGGTGAAGTTGAACAGACTCTACGGACGCTACAGCAGTCGCTTAGCATGAGGGCGAAGAGTGCTGGTGGATCAGGTCGCTACCGATCAAAGACCCAGACCCAGACCGAACCGGTCAATAGACCCTGGAACAGACCGACCCGAGTGGTCAAGGCGATCGTAGCCGAAGACAGCACGGGATCGGAGGGGGAAAGTGGAATTCAATCCAGCCAGGAGTCATCGGATGAAGACCAGTATCGTTACGTCTATGTTGAGGGACCTGCCCCGAAGACCAGGTCAAATTCCGACCAGGTAGACCGGAAGGGAAGGAACGGAAACAAGTCCGATCCGGACCGACCTCGTCAGAAGTGCTCCCACTGTGGGTCGAGCAAACATAATGGTCCAAACTGCTGGGAGAACCACGACTAAGGACGCTAAATGATCGAGTAATGAAGGCATTGAAGGACAACCCCAACCACGAGCTATTGCACGTGAAACGGGACTGGAACAGAAGCGCCGACTACCTCGCGACCAAGGCCATGCAAGACCAGACCGGGTCTATGATCACCGGGAAGGCCGTTCTGGATGAATTGGTGAATATAAACAGGCTCCCAGAGGTGATCGGACCCAAGAACGCCCCAGTCCAGGTGCATGTGATGGTCGCGACTAGATCGAAAGCTCAGAAGTCTCGCCGACCGTTCCCGAAGGAAAGTTTGAACGAATATGCAGTGCAACAGTTAAGGATGGAACGGATCCTCAAGGCGCAGGACGAAGAAGAATGGATTATGCACCTGAAGACCTACCTGCGTGGTGAACTGTCCAAGTTGACGAACGATCAAGCGAAAGAGTGCATCAAGATCGCGGATATCTACGAAGTGGATGATAATGGATTATTGTATTACTGCCGCGATGCCGACCAAGACAGTGCAGACCGGGACCGACTGGCGAAATTAGTGATCCCCGAGTTGCTGCAGCCGGATGTCCTTCATCACTATCACGTGAGTCTAGAAGGGGGACATCAGGGCATAGGCAGGACCTATAACAAGATCAGGTCCCACTTCCATTGGAGAGGTCTTTTCCGCAGCGTGCAGAAATATGTGGGCTGTTGCACGGATTGCGAGACCGGAAAGGGTAGACCGGTAATCAAGGGGCGATCGCCCGGGAATATCGAAGCTACCTACCCTTTCGAGGTCATAGCGATGGACCACATACCGTCACTGCCTAGATCGACGCGCGGCAACACTGAGCTGCTGATCTGGGTAGACGTGTTCACTGGTCTAGTTATTGCGAAGGCAAGTGCATCTCGGTCTGCGGAGCAGATCGCCCAGAGCTACGAAGAATGTGTGTTCCGAAGATTCGGCGCCAGCGAGGTCATCAGGCACGATCGAGAACCCGGTTTTATGGCCGATGTGTTCCGGTCGTTCAATAACATGCTGGGCCAGAAACAGAGTGCGACGATGGCTTATCGTCCGCAAGCAAATGGATCGGCGGAACGCATGGTGCAGACCATAACGAGGGCGATCAAGATGTACGTTGCTGACCCAGAACAGCGAGATTGGGACGAGTATGCAGAAAGGCTGGTGTTTGCACTCAACTCGTCGACAGATCGGGTCTGAGGAGAAACGCCTTTTTATCTGACATATGGATGGGACCCTCGGTCGACACTGGAAGCTGCGATACCTATTGGTTGCACCCGGACCCGCGATCGCGATGCTCGACGCTGGCGCATGCAGGCCAGAAACACTACCAGCATGCAAAAGAAGTCGTCAACAAAGAGCTGCGTCAGGCCACACAAGACCGGGCAGACCGGACCAATGACCAGGTCCGACCCACGGTATAGAACCAGGGGCGAGGGTATGGCTATACCTAGATCGAGTGAAAGAGGGCTATGCGAAGAAGCTGGTTCACATGTGGCACGGCCTTTTCCGTGTTGCCGAGCTGATCGGTGAGCACTCTGCCTGTCTAGTAACAACTGGTACAGATTACAAGGTCTTCCCGATCGTGCATGTGTCCAAGTTGAAGCTGGTCCGAGAATTTCCTGATCGACCCAAAACTCCCTGTCTGGTAGAAGAATAAAAAAGATTTGATTTCGATGAAGCGTTACTGACGGAGGACAGTTGGGAACGACCATTAGAGGAAGACGAGTTTGAAGTGGAGAAGGTCTTAGATGTTCGGTCGACCAAGAAGACCAGGTTCGGTCGGACTCACCGAGAGTACATGGTCCAATGGAAGGACCATGATGAATCAACTTGGGTCGACGATCTCGACTTGAACTGTGGGGCTCTTCTACGAGAGTTTGAACGAGAACGAGTCAGTCGTAATCGCTGAAAATGTGATGAACTGTGACGAATTGGAGTAGTGGAGTGACGAACGTGATGATTATTTTTCGTGATGTGGGTGGAACGGTTTATGATAACGTGTTTGGTGCAACTCTGAAAAAGTGGTGAAATTAGTTCAAGTGATTTGATGATCAGATATGTGAAAAAGAAGTGATGACATGTATTACGAGCTATCTGGTCGACTACCTGGGACTTCATTCGCTATCACCCCACAGGCGGCCGATGGTCATCGCCGGATGGCCTTCAACTTGGTCTTGAAATTGGTTGCGCCAGGGTTCCTTCTGGTCAAGCTTGACCAAAGCATCCTTGAGGTCCGCGACCGGCTAAGAGCAATCAAGACCGGGGTACCATATGCCGTCATCGGCTAACAACCTGGTCTTCTCAACGCGACGCCTTGGAAGTGGCCAGACCAGACCGGGTCCTTTGATAGTCGGCAGTGGACAGACCAGATCGGGTCCTTCGAGGGTCGGCAGTGGCCAGATCGATGTCACCTTCCGAGTGCGCCACTTGGTATTCTTCTGACATTGGCTCTTCAACTGCGACAGCGGACCAACGATGCTGGGTGGATCGGGATTGAGATAAAGCGGGAAGAAGATCATCTGAACCCACCGATCCACCCTCCGAAGCCGCCCCAGGCGAGACCAATACCGACTTGGACCGAACGGCGAAACGGGTCGAGTGCGCGCGATTTTTGGAGTCCTTCCTCTCCGTAACTGCATCCTTCATCGCACTTGGGAGTTGCGCCCGTATCTTGGCAGGTGATTACACCATTTCCGGTTTCTTCTCGTGCTCTAGGTCGCGCGCAAGGGCCCGCGCCCTCGCGCCTCCTGATGCGCCCTTGCTCTTCTCATTGCGGGCGTGAATTTTGGGGGCGGAATTTCAGCCAATGAATGGCGAGAATTTCCGCCCGAATTTTGCTGGGAAATCGTACCACCTGAATGCGCCAGCGGGGGCGTGAGGGAGCATGGGATTTGGCGATGTTAAACGCATCACTTGCAACCGATTTTTGGTTCATGAGGAGCGCCTGCGTCTTGGCTTTCTTGTGGGGCGGCGCTTGGTTCTCCTCGTGTTCGGAGTCGCGCGCTACGCCCCGCGCCCTTGAGCCACTCGACGCGCCCGCGCGCCTCTTGGAATGGCGCCGATCTCGGTATTGATGCGGACCGGACCAGGATTACGAGGTCCGCGGCGGAAGTGGGCGATCTCCAATTGCCATATCTTTTATCCGGGCGTGGCGGTGCAGTCCAGACGTGCCAGGCAGGAACGAAGGCGCCGATTTCGCTGACTCACATGCTGGTGTGCTGTCATCTGGCAGACTGGTCTTCTGCTCCGACCCCGAAGACGATGCCGCTTGGACGGAACTTTTACGCCGACACGTCTGCGACTTGGACGGGATGGCGATCATGAACTCTGAATCGCAGGACCCTTCGCTGGAGTCCTCCCCGGACGAGATCCCTGTGTACTCGGTACGGACGGCACGAGGGCGCGAGGGCGCTTGAGTTTTGGCAGGGTTGCAGGTATCACTCACGTCCAATATTGGGTTCACGAGAAGCGCCTGCGTCTTGGCTCGCTTATGAGGCACCGCACGCTTCCCCCCTAGTTCGGGGTCGCGCGCTATGCCCCGCGCCCTCGAGCTACCCGGCGCGTCCGCGCGCTTCTTTGATTTGTGTGCAATTTCGGGCTGCTGAATATCAGCCAATAAAAGGTGTCGGTCTTGGTCCTGCTGCAAGCGGTCTTGGTCTTGCTCCGAGGCGACTAAGGTTGCCGACGCAGACCAATCTATGCTGGAGGAAGCAGTCGAACACGGAGGCAGCAAGTTCATCAAGCGCTGGCGGCCCTGGTCTAGTGCCACCTGACGACGACCCGACTCTAGCGTCCAAGCGTCTGATTTGTCTTGATAAGACCGGACCTTCCCGGTCTGGTCTTGAATGGAAATTTGAAGCTCGGCAATGCGTCGCTCAAGATCGTCGCCTTGCATGCGCAGCGAAGTCTTGTCCAATTGATCGTCCAACTGCTGCCGGAGGATTCGGCTCCAGTCTGACACCCATCCGATGTTTGAGGTGCAGGATAATTATGTGGGCTGTCATACCGGGCCGACCGAACAGGTGAAGCAATGTGGGGCGACTCAGCACATAGAGTTTCTACAAGAACAAGCGTCAAGAGGAAGCATAAGAGGATCGAGTGCAGTGAAGGGAGTACCTGGCGCAGGTGGCGAAGATGGCTGGTCCATGTTGAAGAAGTGTGAGCGACCAAGGTCCATTTGGTCAAGTGATGGGTGAGTCAGACCGTTATCGTTGTGCGACACGGTCGGACTCAGGGGCGGCTGTGGTGAAGTGTACCACAAATTTGGTCACTTTTGGTCCAGGCAGCTGGTCGAATTTCGGATTGGCCTAAACAAGGGAGCTTTTTAGCCTATCAGATTCAAGGAGTGTCAAGAACGCAAGTTTTGGTGAGTCACCTGACATTGGGTATTTTACATATTTTCATGTGGGTACATATTGGGACGGTAGGGAGGTAGTATTGGTTTGAGTTGTGGATTTTCCTAAAAGAGAAGAAGTCGTTTGGAATCTTTTGGTTTTGCCTTCGGGCTAACACCTCAACAGGAGGTCGTTTAAACCTTTGCTATGTGCATCAGTCGCCTCCTCCCGCCGCGGAGTGTTTGGGAGCAGAGGTTCGAATAATCCCCTCTAGCTCATTATACCCGGTCTGGACGCGCCACACGCGCATTTGGCCAGCCGGAAGTCCCTCGACGGGAGCACGCATTGGTCGATTTCCTCAAGCTTAAGTCAAGTACGTTTGGAACGTGCTATTCACTGGATTGGTCTTTACGTGGAGATATCGTTTGTGGAGTTTCACGGGCATATTGGGTCTTCACGTGGACATATTGGCTCATTATAACATTGGTTGGAGTTTAGACCGGTTTTGGTCCTCTCTCATATTGGTCAGGGGCTAGACCGGTTGATTGGTCTACCCTATATTATTTCGTATTGGTCAGGTCTAGATCGTTTGGACGATCGACCTATTGGAATTTATCTTTTGGAAGTGTTTCTGGTCTGTACGTACCTGGGGTGAAGAGTTCCGCCCTAGGTACACCTAGCCAGCACGGTCTCCGATATTCAAGACAGAATCAGATCAATCTGCGATCCCGATCCACCGAGTGTATAACTAGCCCACCCCAATGGGTACACAAGGTGAGATGGTCTTAAGTGAATCGGACCAAGTGTCTCTGGATGATGACCGGTCATCTGCCAGCAGCGGACAATCGGACCAGAATTCGAGTGGAGGTCCGCGGGGTACCCCCCCCCCCGTAAGTTGGAAGGCTGGGCACGATGGTGGTGGTCAGGTTGTCGGTACAAATGTATTCGATTTCGAACTTGACTCCACCACAAGGGCTCCTGCCCTGATTGGTTAAAATAACCAATATGTCCAAACCTTTCGGACCGGTCAATACTGACCTCAACCGTAGTGTACTTACGTACACGACATAACCAAATATAACCAAATGTAACCTGTTACATCCTCCCCCATCATTACTATTGTTTACGCAATAAATCAACTATAGTTGGAGAACTACAACTGCCAGAACTTCTGGTTTACCATGAGCACCTCTAGTGGTGCTGAGGATTCTCCTCGAGAAGAGGATGTAGACTATTCCGATAATTCGGAGGTGGATGCCCTTGGGGATACCTCCCTAAAGGCTGACCACTCCGACATCGCCGAACGGCGATGTCGGCAGTCTAATCCGTTCCCCACACGTGGGGAAAATGCACTAACTCGTGCGCCACCTCTATCAACTGCGGATGATGCATCCGGGTCGCCGAAGGCGACCATCACCAATGAGCTAGACACGGCTCAGGAAGCCCAACATGCCGTATCGGCACGGAATGGTCCTCGTGACCCTCAAAAGAAGGCTAAAAACGAGGTGAAGAGAGGATTAGCCTCCCATATCCCTGGCCCTGCGGCTGTACTGCCGCGTGAAATCGCGCGCCGGAGACAAATCCGGGACAAACTGCTAACGCCGAAGCAGTTCACTGTCAACTCGTACCAAGAGCGCCTCGGGAAACAGGCACGGGGTGCCGTTGTTGAGACCCTCCGCGAGGTTCCCTTCGTTCTCCTACGAGGCGAAGATGTCGAGGAGGCAGAGCAGACATTCCGCGCTTGGGCGGAAGGGGAGAAGCGTCTACCTAATTTTAATGAGCTGTAAAACAGCTATTCCGAACGTGACGTTCGGATAGAAAAGGCGTTGCGCTTGGAGTTTGCCCAAGCCAAGGCGCTGGGGCAATTACCGGCCCCTTATTGCACGCGCCCTGCTAGCTTCTGCCCTCGGTGTGGTGCAGGAGAGCAATGCAAACTCTGCATATTCCTCCGGCAAACTCCCACCTACTGGGAGTGAAGGGGCTTCTTCCGACCCTTTGGTCGTTGACTAGAGGCGGGGTTCTCCCGCTCGAAAGCGTCAACGACTTCACGGCAATCCTGCCGCAGGGGAGTCTCAGACTCCCACGAACTCTGTGAATGTGGATAACCTTTCCACTTCACCAGGTACTGGGTCTCACCCCGGTGATGGCGTCGCGCCATCAGGCGCTCCACATGGTAATTTGGAATACCCTCCGAGTCGAGAACTGGAGGAGGAGGTCGCGCAATTGCGACGTGAGTTTTACGAGCGCTGTGATCTACACTGCCGTCGCATCCTGGAAGTCGAGGATGGACTCCACGATGAGGTGGGTGCGATTGACCGCATCGAGAGGCGGCTTGACTCTCTAGAGTCTGACCTTGACGGCGTTTGCCGTCTTTAGGGGAGAGTTGAAGCTTCCGTTGCGGAGATTCGTGGTCGCGTTTCGACCCTGACGGAGATGTTACCCCGCCCTGCCGTTGCTTACCCCTATGCGCCTTCCCAACCTCCTCCAAGAGGGGACCCGCCTCCGGGTTCTGGTATGGCTTAAGCATACCCACATAAAAGGTTGGAGGCGTACGCATAGCCTTTCGGATATCCAAGGTATATGCCAAGCCCTTTCGGGCTAGCGCCTTGAAAGGCCCCACAAACCTCGGGCGCAGTTTGTTCCGTAACACGTTGGAAACTGTATGTGTAGGAAGGTTTTTAGCGTTTAATGAAACATTTTCTCCTACTTGTACGCCCTTTCGTTACGCCGACCCTTGCGGTCGGCCTGTTCCTTTTGATTGTCTTGGATTTCCGCCATGGCATCGCAAACGTGTCGTAAGACACTAAGGCGCGTCGATAAAAACTTATCGATGTGCTTTCGCACAGATACAGGGATGACATCGGGGAATCCTCCTCCCCCCCCCTCAAGCCCTGGGCCACACACACGTGGCGTCAACGGAACCCTCGGATTCACTAATCCGTTCACGTAAAACGGGGTAAACCCCGTAGATGCATGCAACGAATTGCTTATAGAAAATTCGGCAATAGGAAGCATCTCACTCCAACGCATTGGAGAATCCGGACATAAACTCCGGAGAATATCTTCCACAACGAGATTGACGCGTTCCGTTTGCCCGTCCATCTGCGGATGATCCGCAGTGGACATGAGGAGCTTGGTGCCCAGCACCTTAAACGAGGGCCCCCCAAAAAATGTCCCGTAAAACGGGGATCCCGATCCGATACAACGGAATCGGTTAGACCATGCTGTCGACAGACACGGTATAGGAACACTTTCGCTCTTACTTGTCCATCAATGGACTCTGGCACCGCCGCCAGGTGAGCCATATTGCTCAAACGGTCTACAAAGACCAATATGCCGGTGTTCCCGGCCTTATCCTTCGTAAAACTGAAGACAAAATCCATGCTAATGGATTTCCAACACTCCGTTGGAACCGATAAGCTCGCCAAAGGCGCAGCTGAATCTGCAGAGGGTTTGACCCTCTGACACGTCTCACAGGTGCGAATATACGCACCGACCCACTTATACATCTTGGGCCACCAATACAAAGCGCTTAAAGCGCTGTAGGTCTTATTCCGGCCTAAATGACCCCCGTTAGGGGCGTCATGTGCCTTAAGGAGGACTCTATACTTCAGTTCCTCATTATGAGGAGCAACCACCCGCGGAGTGTCCTCCGCGCTTGTGCTATAAAAAAGCAAACCGTCACAGAAACTGTAACTGTAACGGTGTAACCTAGCTCTAGCTCAACTTGACAGGGTAGGCTCAGACGAGCCAAGACCCTTGTCACCCAATGCGCTGATAAGCGCCGTACATTGTGGGTTTTTCTCATACGCCTGCCGTATGAGATCCACCACAGACGAGGTGATGAATGTCGCGTGAGCTAGCTCGTAATCGGGACGACGCGACACGCGTCTGCAAGCACGCTCTGCTTGCCAGGTTTATACTTAACCTCAAAGTTGTACTCCGCAAAGAAGGAGAGCCAACGGTTCATCCGTTGCGAGAGATGAGGCGACTTTGTCGCTGTCTGTAAGGACGCGTGGTCAGTATAAACCACGAACGGCTTTGAGCCGAGTAGGTGAACCCTAAATTTGACAAGGGCATACTTCATTGCAAGTATCTCCTTGTCATGAACGGGATAATTCCGTTCCGCAGCTTGAAGCTGCCTCGACTCAAACGCAATCACGCGTTCCCGTCCCGCATCGTCTGCTTGTAACAAAGCACATCCGATTGCGAAATCGTCGCAGACGACGCTAAATGGTTTCCCAGAATCTGGGAGAGCAAGAACGGGAGCTTTCAACAAGATCCCCTTAACCGCTTCAAAAGCGGATTGGTGTTTGGCTTCCCAACACCAATCAACATCCTTCTTGAGAAGGTCAGTTAATGGCTTCGCCATGTCAGCGTAGTTTTCGCTGTACTTGTGGAGATAATTGGATAATCCAAGCCACTTCCGTAAATCTCTAAGATTTACAGGAAAAGGCCACTCCACAATGTCTTTCACCTTCGCGCGATCCGCCCACACTCCATCCTTACCGATGAAGCATCCGAGGAAAGGGATTTCCTCGGCACCAAAAATACATTTGAATGCGTTTGCTTATAACTTATGCCCCCACATACATTCGAGAACCGCTCGAATATGTATTAGGTGCGTCTGAACATCAGACGAGTCGCCTTCCGCGCGACTATGAACGAATATATCGTCGAAGTACGTCTGAGCGTACTTTCTATGAAGGCGGAAGAGTTGTGTCACCAAGCGATTAAAAGTCGCTGATGCATTTGAAAGCCCCTGTGGCATAACACGCCACTACCACAGCATGCTACTAGGCGTACTGACCGCTGTAAGCGTAATATAGGATTCTAGCATGAGCACCTGATAGTACCCGTCCACCAGATATAAGGCGCTGTAAACGGTACAGCTTGCCATATTATTCTGGAGGACATCCATCCGAGGAATCGGAGTTTGCATTGGTACAGTATCTTCATTCAGCTTATTGTACGCATGAACAATCTTCCACTTTCCGTTCGGTTTAAGAACACAAACAGTGGGAGATGAATGAGGAGACTTGCTATCCCGTACCATCCCTGCCTCTTCTTTCCCCTAGAAGAATGCGTCGATGACGTCGCATTGCTCCTTGGGGAGAGGCCAATGCCTAGTGACGCAGTATTTGGTCCCAGGAACCAAGTCAATTTCTTGTCGGACTCCCCGATCCGGTGGTAACCCCATCGGCGGGTTGTCACTAATGACATCTACGAATTCCTTTAACAAGGAATGGTAAGGGTCTTTAGGATCCGCAAGGATCTTGTGACCGCTTCGGGCATTCAATTCCTGTTTGGTTTGCACCAAAACGGACTCGTCCATCGTGGATGAGGAATTTAAGTCATCTTCCGGACGTAATACGGCAACCTCGTCGATTTCATCTGCTTTCAAAGCAGTTTCAAATTCGTTGAAGGACATCTCCTCCAACGACAACAGTTCTCCTACCCCAGGCAACCGTTCCAGGCTTACGCCTTCCGTGACAACACCTGTCACGCTATTCAGCATCCGATAGGACTGCTGACTGCTGACCTCGGGACTCTACCCGGGACCCAGATGAGGGGAGTCAATTGCCCCATCTATTGGAAGCGCCACGCGCCTATCCACAGAGGTCTTTACCTCTACCACCGGTGACTCGCCGGTCTCGCCTAATACGGCGTGGTCGGAATCAATTCCGACGTGCGGAAGAGACGAACTACGGGTATCTTCCCTTGGAAGCGCCTCGCGCTTAACCACAGGGGTCTCTACCCCTACCACTGGAGTCGCACCAGTCTCGACTAACACGGTGTGGTCGGAAACAATTTCAACATGCGGAAGAGACGAACTACGGGTCTTTTGGAAGCGCCTCGCGCTTAACCACAGGGGTCTCTACCCCTACCAATGGAGTCGCAACATTCGCGTCTAACATGGCGTGTTCGAGAACTCTGACCTGAAGAAGAGACAAACCTCATGTCTCTTCTCTAGGAAGCGCATCGCGCTTAACCTGAGAGGAATCCGCCTCTACCACTGGCGACTCACCAGTCTAGCCTATAACGACGTGGGGATTAATCGCCGAATCCCCCTCGTCAAGGAACACTTCCTTGACCTCATTGGGACTGATCATCTCAGACATCCCAATCTCTGGCATCTCTCGCCAGAATCGCTTTTGCGATGGAGAAAAGGTGGGTTCATGACTCGCCAATGCTTCACCCGATCGCTGGTGCGTTGAGCCAATAGACTTAGAATTCCAGTCTATCCATGGCTCGTTGCGTTCCAGCCACTTCATGCCCAGGATGAGGTCATACCTCGAGTCCAAATCCAGTACTAGGCAACGTTCTAAGCTGTCGAAGTCTGCAAAATTCATATTAAGGTCAATCGAGACCTTGGGTACAGAAACCTATACGCCCGTCGCAATACGGACCGTGACAACGTCACGAGAACGTGCCTCTAGGGCCTCGGCATACAGCCGACTCTTTACAACAGAAGCTCGTCTGACATAATTGTCAGACGCTCCAGTGTCTTTCAAGACTCTCCAAGGCTTATCAAAGTCTTTCACGTCCGCAAGGATGACCAGAAAACCTGGCTGGTACACCATCTCGGTACTAGAAAGCACCGTTTCCCTCGGAGCTATGTGCTGTAGTGTAACAGGACTGATCCTGTTACAGGCTTACACTGTGTTGTGCGAGGAAGCGCGCAATACAAGAGGGGTAGGATTAGTTGATGACAACTAATCCTATACTAAAAGTAAATATAAATATTTACTTGTTGTTTAGAACGCAAAATTAAGAGTGTTTATTAAATGGGTGGTTAGCGGCTAACAGTATAGTAATTTCCTAACTAATATAATAATATCAAGTATTAAACTAACTGTACTATTAGTTAACCTGCATGATTCGGTATTTATACCGAATCGACTTTTCCTTCGTAGATTATAATAACTTATAATCTATTATTTGAATTTCAGACAACGCGTCTGAAATTCAACTGTGATATTCTAACTTGAATATCAATTATGTAATGGCACCCCATTACATCACCCCCCCACTTAAGGTGGTTGGCCAATAATAATTCTTATTTTGGCCAATCATGGGTGGCACTTGTTGGTCAGAATTTATCATTCACCAACTGATTGACCATCGACTCGATGGTCAAGACACACGGCGGCGGCGCTCTAAATAGCGCTGCTGAAAACATCGAAGGAGCTTCTTCCTCCGCCTCAGCACTAGGTGCTGAGGTGTTGAGTGACAACAGTGAAGCTGCATTAGCAGCGTCAACTACGCAAAGGTCGGAAGACGTACCGTCTTCGACCACAGATGCTGCTAAGGCGGAATCTGGCAAGAAACAGGGAGATGTTGCTAATGCAACATCTCGCACGATGACAACCCCCGAATGGTGTGTTTCCAGGAACTTCCCTGTTCGGAGACAGTTCTGACTCCGAAAAAAGTGATTGGGGCACAGCTGTCCCCGCGAAAGGATCTAGCGAGTCGAAACTCGCTAGGTGCTCATCGCCTAACAGCGATGATAACTGTTGTGTCGCTGTCAGCTATGACAGCGACAATGATCATCACAGATGGTTGCGGGAACGCAGAACCCCACCTGGACCAAGTACGTCTCCACGTCGGGGTGGTTTAACCCCGGCGCGTGGTGTTGAAGAAGGCGGTGTTCCGCCTGCTAAAAGAGATCGAACAGAAGCGGCGCCTGCCGCTTCTGAAGCGTATCATCGTACGGAACCACATGTTCCGTACAAAGTGGGGTTTTGGACCCCTTGGATGGGCTATTGCTCCCAACAGTGGCGGTCACCGTAAGCGGGACAGCCAATATGCGTTGTTCGATATCAACGTGCTGGATGACTGCGAAGACATCCAGTCACGTCGATTAGATCGAAGTACAGACGATAGGCGTCTGTACTTTATTGACCTCTTTTTCCAGGTTCGACATTATTCGAGCCGGAAAGAGTCAAGAAAGAACAGGGACGACAAGGACGCCCTGACTCAAAGTTGGAACGCTTTTGTTGACAAGTACAACAAAAGCGCCGATGACTACGTGAAAAAAGTTCACGTAATGCGCGAGCGCTTTTTTTAAGCAGTCGCGAACAGGCAAAATGGAATACATCCATTTTGCTTGCATCAAAGAAGGGTTGAACTGTGGTGTCCCTTCTCACCTCGTTTGCCCGCGGTGGCCGCAGGGCGCTCCTCGTCTGTCAGAGGAGGAGTTGCGGGGGTACGGTGGCTTTTCCGTACCCGCCGAAATTCAGGTCTTAATCGATGCCCTAAATGCATCAACACCTACTGTTGATGCTACTTCGCATTATGAGTTTGAGACTCCTTCTCAAACTCAGTTAAAAGGTCTGGGGCGTCGGCCCTCAGAACCTCAATCGGCTCCCAAGAGTCGAACTCTTGGGGGTAACCCAGCCAGCGTACTAAGTTCTCGGTACGCTGCCCCTTCTTCGAAGGAACTGAGCGCTTCGAGATCAAGCGCTCGAGAATGTATCGCTTATTCCCCTGATTATCGATCGGTGGAGGCGGAGGTTGAGAATTCCCTCACCGTTGTTGTTGCGGAGCATGGTTCTTTGCTCCGCAAACTCGAGGAGGGTTGTTCCTCCATGAGCAGCGATATGTCTCACTCTGTGAAGACATATCGGTCTCTTCGCGAGAAAGTCCGCGACATCCTCGGGGCGCACACTGCCCTTCAGCAGAAGAATGATCTTCTGTACAACTAGATTTCCCGCTGTAAGGAGGAGCTCGATCCGCACAAGGTTGATCTTGAGCAGTCGAAGGCGGAGGTAATGACTCTCCGCTCTGCTCATCAACGGCTGGAAGCCGATAACAAGTCTCTCTTGGGAGACTTGGAGAAGCACGGTATCTTCCGTGGTTCTGTGTCTCGTCGTAAGACGAAGACGAATGATACGGTTTGAGCCGCCCAACATAGAATGCTGGGTGGAGCCGCATTGCTGTGGGAATGTCTAAAGTATAGGCATTCCCCCGAATCTCTTGGACCTTCAATCGCATGGTCACCAATGTTCTTCGCCCGCTGCGATAATTCGACTTTGACGATATTTTCGTTCATAGTAAGGCGGTTGGTGAAAAGTCCGACGTCAATGTTCACTTGTATCATCTCCGCCGGGTCTTTGAGGTCATGCGAGAGAACAAGCTCTACGAAAACCCGAAGAAGTGTGTCTTCTTCTCACCAGAGATACCCGTACTCGGTTGATTTGTTGGCAAGATCGGTGTTCGAGTTGACCCCGAGAAGGTCAAGGCTATTGACGATTGGCCCGTGCCTCACAACGTCAAACAGCTGCGTCAATGGTTGGGTCTGACCAATTACTTGCACAAGTACACGCGTAATTATGCAGCGCTGGTGCAACCTCTCACATAAATGATGAAGAAAGATGTCGAGTGGAAGTGGTCTGATGATCACCAATCGGCATTCGAAGAAGTCAAGAGGAGTCTTCGTGAAGCTACAGTGTTGGCTCTTCCAAATCACGACAAGCCTTTCCACGTCGTCTGTGATGCAAGCGACTATGCCATCGGTTGCGTTTTGATGCTACACGATGATGAGGGTCGAGAGCGAGTTGTGTCGTATCAGTCACGAGAACTCCGACTCGCAGAACGGAACTACCCATTGCATGAAAAGGAACTTCTTGCGATGAAGTACTCCTTAGTCGTGTTCCGTGTCTACTTGCTTGGCGAGGAACGCTTCGCGATCTACGCAGATCATGCGTCGCTGCGGACTGCAGTGAAGCCTCCTCACTTGTCCCAAAGAATGGCGAGATGGCTCTCCTTCTTTGCGGAGTACAACTTTGTTGTGCACTACAAGACAGGCAAGATGAACATCTTGGCCGACGCTTTATCAAGACGTCCAGACTACGATCCCAAGACAAAGAATGAGGTTTAGGGCGAAGCGTGTCGTCTCTAAGCAGTTGCTCTTCAAGCTGCGACTACAGTGCGTGAAGTCATCGTCGAGGGTTACAAGTCTGACGAGACCTGTCAGGACTTGCTCAAGTATTTTAACGACCCCTCCGACAAGGCGCTGCAAGGTCTGCTAACACAACAAGGTCGCGTGTCCACCGCTTCCACGTAAGCAACGGGTTGCTGTACTACGCAGTTGAGAACGGGGATTCAGCACGAGTTGTTGTTCCCAGCGATGAAGGCGTGCGTCATCGACTCTTTTATGAGTATCATGACAGCCCTTCTGCTGGCCATCTTGGTCGTGAGAAGACGTTTCTCAGTTTTTCCCGAGATTACTACTGGCCACACATGTACAAGTGTGTTCGCAAGTAAGTGAGGACTTGAGAGATCTTCCAACGAGTGAAGCCTTCCGGTTCCACTCAGTCTCCACTTCCCTCAGTACATCTAAAGGTCCGTGAGTATGGACTTCATATTCGGACTTCCAAGGGACAAACACGGCAGGAATGGCATCCTGGTGTTTGTGGACCGATTCAGCTAGATAGTCCATCTTGCACCTGTTTCGGACAAGATCTCAGCCAAGAAGACAGCAAAGGACTTCGTCGATGTGGTATTCCGTTTGCACGTTTTTCTAACCGAGATCGTGTCAGATCGCGACAACCGTTTCACGTCGAAGTTTTGGCGTGCACTGTTCAGAGGTTTGGGCACCCAATTGTCCATGTCAACTGCGGCACATCCAGAAACGGACGGTCAAACCGAGCGTGTGAATCGAGTCCTCGAAGACGTTTTGTGAAGTTACGCTACGTCATTCAAAGAGTGGAGCGATTTTCTCCCTCTTTGCGAGTTAGCGTTGAAGAAATCCACGCATGTCTCGACGGGTCATTCCCCAGTCTTCGTGAAATACGGTCTCCATCCGAGAGTACCACCTTCACCTAGTGGGTGAGGTCTCTACCTTAAGTGGGGTAGGGACTACGGCTCCTGGCAATTCTCCGCAGTCGTTTGACCTGAACGCTGCTTCCGAGCTCAAAGCCAACTTTGACTCGATCGAACCTTTGACCGACATGAAGAGTCGTGATAAGCAGCAGATCGATGAGTTCATCGAGAAGAGACAAGTGCTCGTGCGGTATGCTCGAGACGCAATCGCCAAGGCTCAGGATCTGCAAAATCAACAATCAGAAAAGAGTGGAAGGAAGAACAAGCAATCGTACAGGATCAATTATCTTGTCTTGCTTAGTACGGCAAGTCTTATTGAACGTGCAGTGTCCAATATGGTAAGCTCAAAGCTTGTACCAAGGTTCATCGGACATTTCACGGTGTTGAAATGCAATGGCGATGCCTACACCCTAGACATCCCTACAAGCATGCGTCTACACCCGATGTAATGGGGTGCTATTACATAATTGATATTCAAGTTAGAATATCACAGTTGAATTTCAGACGCGTTGTCTGAAATTCAAATAATAGATTATAAGTTATTATAATATACGAAGGAAAAGTCGATTCGGTATAAATACCGAATCATGCAGGTTAACTAATAGTACAGTTAGTTTAATACTTGATATTATTATATTAGCTAGGTAATTACTATACTGTTAGCCGCTAACCACCCATTTAATAAACACTCTTATTTTTGCGTTCTAAAGAATAAGTAAATACTTATATTTACTTTTAGTATAGGATTAGTTGTTACCAACTAATCCTGCCCTTATTGTATTGCGCGCTTCCTCGCAAAATACAGTGTAAGCCCGTAACAGGATCAGTCCTGTTACACCCGACGTTTTACGAGGGTATACTGAAGCCTTACCTTCCGAGTGGGGCCTACGCCACGGAACGCAGAAGCCGCTCGTAGAAGGCCTCACGGGTCTTCTCAGCCTTCTGGAGTCGCACGAGTTCATCATAAACTTGATCAAACCGACGATCTATTCGAGGCTCCATTGCCGACAACTGGGTTTGACCATCAGTCAGCAAGTCAATCGTTGCCTCTTGACCCTTCAACTGGTCATCGAGGCTTTCGCACCGGTCTTGAATAACCGCGTGGCGAACTTCCAGCGCCTCGATACGAACGCAATGAGCACTCTTCCACTTCCAGAGCCGATCGATCGCTTTTGCGTTCTGCCCCACCATCATCATGGAGAGCGTCGATGGATCGTGGAGTCGATTGTTGGTCACGAAGACCGACAGACACGCGGGAAGAAGCGGTTGACCCGTCAACGCTTCTATCGGGTTCGGTGGCGCGGCTATCCACCGGGTTTGGACACGTGAGAATCGAAGCAGGCGCTCGTGTATGATGTTATCGACGTGGTTCGCAGCCACGAGGAAAGCTGGTAGCGTCGCGAGAGACGCTGCCGCGACGAAGGCCATGGGCTGCCTTGTCGTTATCTGATGTCGAATCCGAGCAAGCGCTCCATCTTGACCTCATTCTCAAGACGAGCGGACGATCGCGATGATTCCGCTTTTGCTGCGAGGGGTTGGTCCAGATCATCACGATTGTTGATCCGACGCCAACGGAAGAACCGTTCCTTGTAGAACTTTTTGTCTCCCACCCGATGGCGGATGAGAGTCACATCGTAGAGACCTGGAGCTCGACTCTGGTGCTTGCGCACAGAGGGTTCTTCATCAGAGGCTTGGTCACTTGAGCGCTTCATCACGAATCGCAAAGTGAGCCGAAGCAAACCCAAAGAAGAGCGAGTGGTCGCTACTTTAAGGGGGGATGATGTAATGGGCCTATGCAATATTTCCATTACATGGCGATGTCCAATTACGGATTAGTGATTCCCACTAATTGTTTTGGATCGCCAGGAGTCTCAGACATGATCCATGTCTACACACCGACACTCACGGAGTAATCATTGATTACGTCCGCACGGAATATTCTCGAACATTCTCGAGGTTTCTCTGCCTGCGAGATGTCTTTGCGCATGGTGATGGATGGCTGCTAGGAAACTATCTGTTGACGAATCCGACGTGTCATTGTGGGTACAATGTTGTTGATGTCAGCCAATCACAACGCCCCGTACACATAAGATTCTTCGGAGAAGAATCTCAAGTTCAAGTTCAAACTTTTCCTTGAAGTTCAAGTTCAAGTAAGAATATTCTTCACGCTCATCTTCAATTTCAACCTGATTCAACCCAAGGTTTATTCTGCATTTGTAGGTAGATTGCATATAACCCCATAGGAATCTAGGTAGAGGTTTCAGGAACCGTAAGCTCATTTCAATTCAGTAGCAAATTTGCCGTCTTCTGCTCAAGTCTCCTCGTCACTCTTCTCCTCCCTCTTCGCCCCTCCAAATCGGGACACTGCCAATTCTTCCTCTACAGCACAAGCATGTATGTCGTGTTATCGGGAACTGTGTAAACAGCGTCCCGTTACATTTATCCGGTATTTTCAAAAGCGTATTCCATGTGTGAGATAGGTATGGTTATTTTCCCGATATTATTGTGATTACATCCGACCGCCAAAATAGCGGGTAAGTGCCGTCATATATTATCGATTCTTGCATCAACCAGAAGGTCTTCATAGTCTTCCAACATACCTATATCAAATAAATTTTGTGGTTAGACTGGGTGATGTATAACTTCCCTTCTTGGTACAAGAAAGCCCAAGGAGGGGGTACAATAACGGAACACGCGGTTTCGCACGAACCATCTCATGCGGGATATGTGGTTCTGCATACAGTGTTGCAAAAGTACTTTTATGAGCGCTGTTCGCCGCAGGAGGAGCGCCGGGTATACCAACGCTTGTTGCAGAGCCGTTAGCGCACGTTTAGAGGTAGTAAAGCATTTTTTGCCCCGCTTGACTAGTCCTACTTCATTGAACTCGACATTGAACTGCGATGCCTCACTTACGCTACAATCGACGCGATCTGTGTCGTATTCGTCATTAGAAGAATTTGTTCATCTGCTTGTGAGCAGATTTTTTTAGACATGGCATAAGTTGAATATGCAACAGAGGTCGTATGGTATACCCTGACGTCTGAAGACGCTCTTAAAACGTATGTATTCACTCCCGAACTTTCGGGAGTGATTACATACGTTCTAAGTCGCAAAGATCATTAGCTTTATGCCTAGAGACTCTACCACATATGAAATTCATTCTGACAACAGAGAGCGTTACGATAGTTTAAAAAAAAATTCGTGAATAACAAGTCCCACGGATATTTAAGTTGATATTCGCTGTAAATTAAAGGCGAATGTTTCGATTATAATTTTTATAATCCATTGGTCATTACAGATTACCGAATTCAGTAGGAATTTTCATTTCATAATTAATTTAGTTAATTAATCTAAACCATCCCTAATGTTTAATCTTCCATCTATTGCCTAAGTCAGACTAAAATAAGTAGCAGAAATAGGTATAGTTAATTTTAGGAAAAACTTATTTGCCCGTATAATTTGTTTATTTGCCCGGCACTCTTGCCCTACCCCTACCCCTACTTACATCCGTTCACCACTACCACCACCACCAATTTTCAATTTTCGCATACTACGAAATTTTAACTTTGACAATGGAGCTCGGTGTATTCTCCGAACGTCAAGATCTAATCGTGGCTGTTAAATTCTATTATCTTGCAAAGGATGTTTCCGTAGTGCTTCACAAACATATCAATCAACGAAGAGTTATCTTCAAATGTTATCACGATGGAGCGTATAGGAATCCATTGCAACTGACCGAGGAATCAAGACAACGAAACACCGCAAGTCGCTTGCTAGGATGCCCCTTCAAGGTTGTCGCGAAATCTTTTGCACAAGGATGGAAAGTCGTGAGCGTCGATGAGACGCATAATCACCCACTACCGGTGAACATTGGTGGATACTCGAATGTACGGAGACTCACATCCAATGAGAAACCTGTTGTACGAGCACTTGCAGAGGCTGGATCATCTACGTAGAGGGTATTCTGTCATATTTGAAGAACAATTTGGGCAATCAATGGACCACTAGAACGGAGATTGACAACGAAAATGCTGCTGCAAGAAAAGTGTTTTTGGCTGGAAGATCATCTATTCAAGCTCTATTCGAGATTATCAGTAATGGGGACTTTATTTACGACATGAAGGTTGATAAAAACGGATCAGTTAAAAGTCTCTTCTTTACAAATGATTCATCAGCCAATCTGGCCAGACGGTTGTCCAATGTCTTTGTCATGGACTGCACGTACAAGACCAATCGATTTGGGATGCATCTGCTTAACATTTTGGGGATTACTGCTACATACGGAACCTTCATGCAGTATTTGCCTTTATTCCCTAAGAAACAGAAGAAGAGTATGTCTGGGCACTGGAAGATTTCTACAAGATGCTTCGACAATATGAAAAGATTTCTCAAATTGGTGACAATGAGGCTTGCGCTGGTATGTTCCGAAAAAGCTTTGGGATTCCCTGCTAACACGAGATCAAGGCCAAAATGGAGAGGGGGGTGGATTTGACGTGCATTACTTTTACTCGCAGTGGCATTTGCATCAGAATCCCCTATTTCCAGATATTGGTGGTGCCTCGAATGAAGCTCCATTGTAACCAAGACGAAGAGAATTGCAGGTGTTTCAAGAGAAGCTTTATACAATGGATGACGATCAAGTATCTACTTTTCTAGCGAGGCTTAAGAAAACAAGAGACCTTCCTATTCATTCTCTCTGCAATCCCGTTCAAGTTACCAGGAAAAAGAGGCCGTCCAGCCGGATCAAAAAATATGGCGAGCACAAGAGACAAATCTGCTTTCGAATATGCCACAGGCAACAAGTGTGGAAATTGCGTAAAGAATAGACACAACTCCCGTACATGCATAGAATAGAGTTTTTTCAGCTAAGTAAAAGCTTTTATATATTCACATTCAAGGTTAAATATCACAATAAAGTAAAACGACATATTGGTATTGCTGAATGGGTAGGAGTAGGGGTAGGGCAAGAGTGCCAGACAAATAAGCAAATCAGGCGGGCAAATAAATTTTTCCTAACTTTAATAATTTAAGATTAGCTATTAAAAAACTCGTTTACATTTGTGTCAGAAACTTACAGTGTGGCAGTTAACTATATTTTTTATGATTACATCAGTGTCGCTGTCGAATTGAAAATCATATTGGTTATTTCACCAGACATCGTTACGCATTTGCTTCAGCCTCTACATGTATCTATTTAAGCCTTTTAAGTCGATCATAGAAGCCATTTTACGCGGCAATAGTTTTTTTAGCTCATAAATTTAAACTAAAGAGTGTTTAGATCTAACGATAGAGAAAAAATAGAACTTAATTGCTTCTACTAGAATACACCAAATATTGGCAATAATCCCTCGCGCAACACCATACGACAATTATTTTCTACCGAGAAAAAATTCCCAATGTCACCTATGCTACCGAAAACATATTCCTTAGTTCAATGAAAATACAATAAGAAAGAGCTATAATCGATGTTTACTAGAGACTGTAGACTGGAGCAAGACTAGAACTGTAATACCCGTCAAAAGTGAGTTTAGGATTAAAGGGGGCAACGGTCTACAATTTCTTGTAAACAAAGGTTTACAAGAAATTGTAGAACGTTGCTCTCTTTTGGATATAGTCCCGATTAGTATGAATGCAAGCCTATAGATTGTCCTCGAAGACAACATATCGCTGCTCATGTGTCAGTATCAGTCCTTTATATCATAACCATTTCGCGTAGACTGGTTTAGCACTTTCAAAAGATCTGTCATTAGCTGAACAGTTTTGTAATAATAGCGACCCTCTATTATTAAGTGGTCCGCCCAGACAGAGAAGCTCAATGATATGATCGGATTAGAGAAGGTTTTGGTCTGGACGGCAGACTCAATGAATTTTTAGGAAACAATTGGAAAGTTTTGTAGTATCTAACTGGGCTAATCGTTTTGCGTTGCATCACTCACAACGTTAAAAGTTATGAGGCCAAATACGCAGAACCCAACGAGATCCTTCGCGACAATAACTACTTGTGGGAGTTCGAAGCCTGCATGGCGTTGGCCAGGAAGGACTTGTTCGTCACCTCAGCATCAAGCCGGAAGAAGCAGCGCATGCCTAAACAGAATGGAAGTCCGTCGATTCAAGGCGCTGGATATACTGTCCAAGTTACTGAACCCAACGTGGTGCGTGAGTCCACCTCCGCTTGAGGCTTGGGGCACGTTGCGCACCTTCTTCGTGAAGTAGAGTATCCACAACCGAGTCAAATTGCACATGTAGTTCCATGATTTTACCATGGCATCCGGCGACAACCTCCTGGAGCAAATCGTGCAGTTTGATGAGCTATGCGTCTGTGTCACCGCTGTTGGTGAAACGTTGGGTGATGATGAGAAGGTCGTGATCCTGCTTGGGACCCTTTTATCTGAGTGTGGCGCTACTGGACGTGAAGGAGCTACTTCTTAGCGACTACGAGGTGATGCAGATGCGTGAAGCCTAGTAGGAAGCGTTTAAGGGAGCCTTGCACACGAATGGATTCGCACGTAGTGCTGGAAGGGGGCGTGGTCGTCACGCTTGAAGCAGAAATTCAATTGCAACGGGTACGGTGCAGGCCTTGGTAATGGTCGTAGCATTCGATATGGTGGCGGCTCTGTTCGCTCCCACGGCAGCAGAAATGGTCGTGGAACCAAGGTCTTTCAAGGTACTTGGTCTGAGTGTGGCCGTGAGGGTCCCAAGAAGGATGAATGTCCGCGTATTCAAGGCGAGGCGATGGAAAGTTTGTCTTCTCTGCCTCAGCATATGTGTTCAGCAATGTGTCTAATTAGATACTTGATAGTGGTGCTAGCTCCCATATGAGTTGCGCGAATCCTCAGAATTCGTTGACTATCGTGACATCGGATCGTTGCTCGACATCACTGTGGCGAATGGCCAACGTCTGGCGTCCAAAGGTACCGGCCCGTTAAAAGTTTAGAATGGATCGGTCATCACGTTGACCGACGTGCTGTACGACCCCAAGCTTGATCGTAAGCTACTGTATATCTCGACGTTGACGTCGCGAGGTGTGAAGTGAAGTTCACTCGCGTTGATGCCACTGTGTTGTCGAAGGGATGTATTACTGCTAAGATCCCGTGTGTCGGCTATCTGTTTGCTCTGAAGGTTCAGCGCATGGAGCCTGGCGAAGCGAACAATGTAACAGCGTCGCAAAGGGATGATGCCGATCAAATATTGGTACGTGGTGGCAGATGTCATCTACTTACATTTCGTGTTGGAACAGATGTGTTTGGCATTTAAAGTCAACAGTTCACATCACCATGGTTCGCGTCCGAAAGGACACAAAAAAGGCTTGTACATAGCATTTTTGTACCTAGTATCTCTGGTCCCAGAAAGTGGGTCGAGCGAAAAGTTAATTTTGTAAAATATTGTTATGATTACCGCACCAAGAATCAAGGTGATGTTAATGGCCAGGCGTGACCATGCAAGACAGAATAACCTGCGCCATTCCCAGGAGCTTTTATTTCTTTGGATAAAGGTCTGGAGGATGCCGCTATGAAGAACAGGCCACCCACAAGACTGCACGCCAATTCAGTGGTTCCGACTGAAAATAGGCGGGGGTGTTATACCGGCGGAAGTGAAGGGAATATTAGGAGAAACTGCCCGGAAGGGGGTCGTCGAAGCACGAATAACTGGCGAAAGACAGACCAAGAAGCCAAGTAATGTACGGTCCAAAATGGTGGTCCTTTCGACAATGAATACCGCATTAAATGATGTGACTAATGGATGTCTAGATGGTACATCCGAAGAAAACATATGAGATTGTTAATAGTGGCACTAGTAGACACTTAGTGTTGAACGAAGACTGTTAGAATAGGTAAGTATATGTGGTCCAAATTACACAGTTGCCCTGCCTGACGGCGGTATGCTTACCAAAGTTGGATAAATAACCCTGGAAAGAAACACAGATTTTGACGGTCATAGATGACCGAGGTGTATTATGCACCGAAACTGGAGAAGAATCCTATCTCGCTGGGAAGATTGCAAGAGAGTGGGTGCACCACTGCAGACAATGATCGTCGGATGAATATGGTTCTGGATGGTCCGTATCCAAACACTCGGTTCTGTGTTTGTGGCTGACTTAACCAGTACAAAACAGAGTGTAATTTCGAATAAGTTTTCGGTTATGTTGTTGAAAAACATTTAAGGAATCCAAATAAATGATTTTCACGAAGGTAGTTTGCATCACTTCCACGTGTGTGTTTGCGTCATCTAGCATATGAAACATCTGAAAAACTGGCTAGGGACCCCAGGTCGGGCATAGTCCTTACGGGCACTAAAAGGCCTAATTGCCTTACCTGTGCCGAAGGCAAGGCGATGCGAAAGACACAGCTGAGAAAGGATTCGGGAAGAAATGCCACGATTGACCGGATTGGAGGAGTGATTTTCTGTGAGTTCAAGAGTCCAAACACTTCCCTGATCGACGTGGGAACCGTTTCTAGTGTTTTTTTTTACTGTTTTTCCAACTAAAAAAGAGTGTTTGCCGCTAGTACGAAAGATAGAGCGGCAAAAATGTTCGAGCATTTTAATCATGATTAAAAAAAGAGTTTACCTGTTGAGTTCATGTTTTAGGAAACGATCGTGGCGGGGAATCCCCTGAACGTGGGTCTGTTCTGTAAACCGACTGGTATCCGCCGACAGATTACCGAGGCTGGAATCTATCCTAGAATGGTAAATCTGAACTAATGAGCCGAAACATTTTTAATATGGTCCGGTGTATGATTTTAGGCTCTAGAACTCAGTTGGTTTCTTGGTCGGAGGCGGCTGAGTATGTGGATTACATACTCAACCGAACTCCAATAAGAGCGAATAAAGACGGTTATCACCCATTGAATTGTTGACTGGGAAGCGACTAGTCCTGATATATATTGTCGTTTTGGTTCTCCATGCTTGGTATGGAGAGACCCTAAGATGAAGGCTCTGGAGGTAAGACATGCGGAGCGCGGGATAATAATCAACAGAAGTGACGAGACGAAGGGTTACAAGGTATCGCTGTTAAAATAAACGGCGATCGCGGTTATAAAGAACGTAAAGAACATCGAAATGCTCGATAAAGACACGAGCAACAAGATAACCAGGAACCTGAGGACGATTCCAAAAAAGAGATGACACTCCAATACAAGTCTCGTGGACAAACAAGTGATGGAAATGTTACAGAACTAGGAAGAGGAAATAACCCCACAAAAGATGTGATTTAAATGCGCCGTGGTACCTGCGGAGTAGATACACGTATTGTAAATCAAGCCGAAAGAAAAACAAGACGCAAAAGGGCAATGATTTCCAAGATTCGCTCTAGAACAAGAAGAAATTCAGATGGATTGGTTTCGGATAACTTTGGAGAAACCGACGCGACCGTCGACGATTATAACGGTCCGGTTGCTGAAGGTGCGTTATGCGTCTACGCTGTGTCGGGAGCATTGAAACTGGAAGTATATCGAAGACAACAGAGGGGTTACAAGGAGTCCCACACAATTCCAAGCGAGGACATGCGGAATGCTGCCGAGCGGATTGAGCTGGAGTCCTTGAAGAATTTGAATACATGGGTGGTTATTTTTATACACTTATCATATGCTAAATATGAACTATCATTGTCGGTGCCATTTTTATTGTGGTTATTGTCGTCGCTGCTATTGAAGTCCTCTATGCGCTGTCGCTGTACTTGTAAGAAATCCAGTAGACATGTACTTGTTGTGCAGATCTTAGATACCTAGTCTGAAGGTTTTGATCAGGTAGGATATCGCGAGACGAAGAGCTTGTGCGCGTCGGATGCCACGCGTGTGACGTTCAAGTAGGTGTGTTGTTTCAAGCAAAAGCGAAAAGTATATTTTGTAAAGTTACCTACTCAAATATAACAATTCTAAAAAGTTAACTTAAGTTCTAGCCTGAAAATGCCCATCTGCCAATGAGGTTTCAACTCCATGAAAATACTTTTAAGCCAAATGGCTACACGTGATTTCAACACTGCTCTAGAAACACCGGAGGATGAAACCTCATCAATTCAAACCCACTTTCAATCGCAATTCCTTCAACATTTGCGCACCCAAATCCTTCATAAGTAAGTCTGCGATCATATCCACAATCGGCACGTGAGCACGGGAAGTGGCAACCCTTTATCGTGTGCCAACTTTAACCGCAAACCACTTGGACCCCAGAAGTACTTCTTCACTCGTTTCGCAACTAATACACCCAAAGTGGACGAATGCGTTCTTCGAGTGACACGGTGCACTGCAAACGCAATGTCAGGGCGTGAGCACCATGAAATCCAAAAAAGGCTTCCAAGGAGAGATAGTTTTTTTATATTCGGCCTGTTCTGCTTGACCTTGATCTGTATCAATTCATCGAAACTGTGTACTCTATCCAAGTTCAGAACCGGAGTCTTAGCCGTCTTCAACTTCGTACGTCCATGTGTTTTCAAAACGTTATTTATAGTGGTTTCTTGATCCAGGAGGTAGCCGTCTTTTGGACCTCCTCCGATTCGTATACCCAAAAAAGATTTCTCCACATTTCCAATATCTTCCAATTCCAAGATCTTCTTGTCTTCAAAACATTTCGACACGATTCATTACTGGTGCCTGTGTCCAAACATTCATCTACATAGGAATAGGCACCCACCAATACCGTTCCACTCTCATCAATTTTGACGAAAATACAGGTGTAAGTGACACATTTCAAAAAGCCTAAATTTTCCAACGTTTAGAACAAGCATATGTATCTGTTCCATAACCTTCCTTCTTGCTTTGGACCATATAGGTTTCTTCGTAATTTAGAGATAATTCCTTCTTTGAATCCACACCGAAAATTTCCAATTGCTCTTGATTGATCTTCATGCCTTGGGTTATCTCCAAAAGTATCTCGTTCCCCTGATAAGACTTTGCCTTGGGATACGCTCTGGGCACATTTCCATGCCTTGCGGCGCTCCCCCCATTTTTTTCTGTCAATATCAAGATTACCTTGACATTTGTAATTTTCCACCACTGTAGAGAACGTAAACAGATAATCTTCACCATATATCTGTTTATCGCCTCTAGCAACCAGACGCGTCTTGTAACTCTCAACCGTCCCATCTGACTTCAGTTTGGTCTTATAGACCCACTTGACCAGGGGAGGTACCTTGTATGGCGTGCGTCACACAACCGTTCGTTTAATTAACTACTGGACTATGTACACTTGTATCCGAAATAGACTCATTGGCTGAATCAAAAAAATTGAGCTGTACGTTGCTTTTTCGAGGGAAACTACAGCTCAGATTTTTGATTCAGCCAATGAGAACATTTCAAAAAAAAGTAATACGGGTAGTCACCAGAGGTGTAACGGTAGATCTTAACGGTCAATAAGTTGTCAACTTAATTTATCGTGAAGTTTTTGCGTAGGAATGTGCAACTTTATGAGTAACTTTGCCGAAATGAAAAAGCTGTGCGAGAGTAAAGATGAGAGGACGTATATTTCTTATGTTTTCTTCTTCATCGTCAAAATCTCTGGCGAAGCATCGCGAGGGTACCCTCTAGTAAGTATATACGTGTACTTCTCAGGTCATCAGCTCGTAGAAGGCAGCGGTGTGAGTTTATATTTTTAGAGTTACAAACTCAATTTTTGATGTTTAAAAACATACCACAACTTGATGTAGTTATTCATACTAAGGTTATGAATTTTATTCTTTTTGTTAAGTTGGGGAATTTTATAAAATCCCCCTTTCCTGGAAAATAATTGCCAAAAGTACCCCTTTTAAAAATGGAGCGTGTTACTAACCCATTTTCGCCTAGCACCTTGTTTGAAAGCATGGCTAAAGCGCACCAAGCATGGAAAGCGTTCTATCTATAGTACAGTTGTCGGTGTGTCTTGGCTAAAAGTGATACTACATAGTTGCTCGCCGTTTGTCTTAGTGCTACCGAAGGCAGCATGACCACAGCTTCAAAGTTTTGCAATGCAAGATCAGCCATTATGTTTCCTGCCGCATGAAAACTGTTGCACCGGTTGACTATCTCGTTGCAGCGGCGAAGTTGCGGAGGAGGACAATCTTACTTGTTCACGATGCCATGGAAAAGGCCACAATGTTAGAACATGTCAAAATATCTTGCCTGCCCCTGCGGCTTCTGTTGTCCAAGAACAGGGATCTTCGTCGCGAAGGAAGAAAAGCGATGTCGTCTGTGCGAATTGCGGAGGAAATAATTAGAAGGAGACACCACCTTGTCCTAATTTTTTTCATGAATGCTTGTCAAAGGAGTACTTTTGGTACTTAGTTTCCAGGAAAGCGGGAAATTGTAAAATTTCCCTACTAAATTCCGTTTTTTATCAATGAGAAATTTCATAGAATACCCCCCTTCTGAGCGGAATTTCACAGAATACCCCCCAAATGTTTTTATTCACTTAGTGCCCCTCGTATTCTGTGAAATTTCTCTTTTTGTATGCTTAATCCAACTCGCCATTTCTCCCATTATATTTTAATAAATGGGCTGCACTTTTCGCAAAGAAGCTTGTTTTGAGGCTATTCCAGATAACTACAACTCCGTTGGTACGTTCATGAAGAAAAACATTCTCGTGCAACTCGCCAGTTATGAAAAAATAATAATTCTCGAAAACTGTCTACTTAGAGGAAGTCCAGGATGCGCTGCGGTAAGCAATCCCATCCTTTCTCTGTTTATTTTGTTGAATATTTTCGTCGTCCATCCAATTGCACGTACTACGTCACACGGGTTCCGGATACCACGTACTAACGTGCGATATTCCAATACAATCAGATAGCGCTAGTAATTAGCGTAACAGCGAACAATAAAATACAAAACGTAATTTAATTCTCCACTGTCCTTATGCGACTTAAACGTAAAGACAGCAACTCAAATCAACAATCGCGTAATACGAGAATTCAATGCGTGAAAAACAAATTCGACTCCCACTGCAGTGTACCAAGTAATCCGCGTAACAAACTCCAAACAAGCCGCGCACCGTAGCGCGCTTGTTCTCCACTCGAAAGAATCCACAGGAGAGTCAATAATCAAATTCAGAAGTGATTTATTAGAATTAAGTTTGCACCTAAAACTAATAATATGCAAATACACAATGTTTTGTACCTAACCTAAAGTTATGTACAATACATCACCTTTTCACTGAAAAAGTCGCTGAAAAGCCAAAATGGCGACGCGAGCTGCAGCGCAAAAAGCGCGCACTTCCAACATATTTAACGTTAAAAAAAGTTTTTTTTTTCCTCCCTCGACAAGTAGAACTGCAGTCATCCGACTTAATCATCGGTGTAACCATCTAGCTTCCCTCAAGTGCTGGTTCGACGTTCGTGCTGGTTCGACGTTCTTACCTTGCTACTTGTTACATGCCTTCTTTTTTCTCTATACTTTTAGGTACACTCACGGAATCCAATCTGTTCAACAGCATGTCAAAAAAAGGCGTAGTGCGTATCTAATGCGAGTATGTGACTCTCATGACGCAGTGGAAAGGAAAAGAGACATTTGAAGGACGTTCGCTGCAATATATTGACCCAACCGGACGTGTCCCTATCAGGTAAGTATACACAGTGTATAGTGGAAGAAGAGACACACACACAACCCCCCCAATCCCATTTCTTTCTCTATCTTTAGAGAGTCCTCTCGGCCATCACGCGCGTGTTTGAATTATTTGACGACGATCACCGATTCCAGCGTTTGGCTACGGTGGCCATCTCGATCGACCCGTCGCCGGTCGCTACTTTTCTTTGTCCCGGGGGGTCGCGAGTGTGACTTGGATGAAATCTTGCAACAATATTTTGCACTTGCTTCGAGCGTGGACCTCACGGCGCCCGCGAGCTTTGTGCCAGTGATTTACGAAGCCATCCAGCGGGTCCAAGTGCAGTCTCGGTACCACATTTTGGTTCTCGTTACGAATGGACACGTGGAAGAGCCGGCCGTGGCGCGACAAGCGATCGTGAAAGCATCGGCGTACCCCTTTTGTACGTACGTCCAGCGGATCGATTCAGTGCGCTGTTCGATCGACGGAAAAAAGTGGACGACAGACACGGCGTTTAGTTCTTGTTCTTGTGCTTTTGGTAGCGATTATCATGATTGGTGTAGGGGATGGACCATGGACACTCATGCAAGAGTTTGACAACAAAGTCCCCGAGCGCCTTTTCGATTACTTTTAGTTTGTCAATCACAAAAAAACTTTCTTCATAACTGGCGAGTTGCAAGAGACTGTTTTTCTTCATGAACGTACCAACGGAGTTGTAGTTATCTGGAATAGCCTCAAAAGAAGCTGCTTTGCGAAAAGTGCAGCCCATTCATTATTAAAAGAGAAGGGGAGAAATGGCGAGTTGGATTAAGTATACAAAAAGAGAAATTTCACAGAATACGAGGGGCATTCTGGGAATCAAAACATTTGGGGGGTATTCTGTGAAATTCCGCTCCGAAGGGGGGTATTCTATGAAATTTCTCTTTATCATTTAATGTCAAACATGAACCTCGCGTGTCTACTGTCGACTGCAAGAGACGTCGTTGAGGTGCCCGTGCTGGAGGAACTGTCGTTTCGCGAGGGTTCCTATCGCAACGGGAGCGTTCTTAAGTTTCGTGGTGTCGTGCGCGACGTGCTCGATCCAGAGTTTGTGCGACTAGAAGGCCCAGCGCCTTCGTTGGTGGAGCGCGTGCGGTTGCGTGTCACTCTTTTCCCTCATTCGAGTGACTGGGCCAAACGTGCCTATTGCGCAACGTCTGAGCTGGCGCCTCCGACTCAGACTCAGAGGCACACCACGCACGGGCCGGAGCATGACCAAGCGACGCGGCGACAGCCTCAGGCCGTGAATGTTTACGTCTATGACGGCCAGTACGGGGAGACCCGACTAGACGCGTTTAAAGTGAACGAGGCGTTCGAGTTTGTGGGGATTTGGGACTCGGTCGGCGCAGAATCAGATGGAAACGACGACAGTGTCGGTGATGGGATCCGTCCCAATGAACTGGAGGATTTACACCCTGTCGACGCTGTTCCTCGTTCCGACATTGTCGTGCACTGTTGCAACGTCCGGAGCTTGGACAATTTGCACCACGTACGTCCTCATGAGTCGAGGGAGTTCTACGTGCAGATTCTCGAGAATAATGGCTCGAGGACAAAGTTTTGCCATGAAGAGTGGACGATTCGGGGACAAAAAGGGAATGTCATGGGCATGCGCCACCAGCTCGTGCAGTATTTGACCGAGGCACTCTGTGGGGACACGCTCGCAGCCGAGTACGTCCTCTTGAGTCTATTATCGCACGTCTATTCGCGAGCGGACGCGTCGACGCCCTTGGGAAATTTGTCGCTGAATCTCGCGCTTGACAAGTCGCTGACCGTCGCACAGCAAGCAAACGTCGTCGCTCGAGTGGAACAGGCGATCCTGTCGCTGATGCCCATGGTCGCGCGCGTGGATTTATCGTTGACACAGCTCAACTCGACCAATTTCATGCCGCACAAGGATTATGAACGAGGCATGTTAGTGAGTGGCGTGCTGCAGGTTGCGAACGGCACGACCATCCTCGCGGATGAGACCGCGCTAACTGCAGGAGAACTGAATGAGCAAGGCGTCAAGAACATTGCCGCGTTGCAGTCTCTGATGGAGAAAATGCTCCTGCCGTATGATTTCAAGTACTTTACGATGGACTTTCCACAGGACGTGGCAGTTGTCACGTTGTCAGGAGGAAAAAGTGTCTTGCCGGCGACGGTAGTTGTGCCCGTGATCGTAACGACGGATCCAACTGCCGAGATGCAGGTGCCGGAGGACTCCATGTTGGACTGTTTTCGCGTGTATCTTAGCGTGATGCGCTCGTTTGCAGTCACCATTGGGAATCAAGAGGCAGAGATGGCCGAGAAGCATTATTTAGATTGTCGCAAATCTCAGCGTCGCGTGGCGGTAAGTTTTTTCATCCACGTTGCAAGGACTAAGAAGTTGTTAGAAATCTAATGTCGTTTTGCTTCTGTGTGTGTGTGGTGAACTACAGCTTGAGGATCTTCATCGTTGGTTGCGACTCGCGCGTTTGGTAGCGCTCAGTCGAGGGGATGGACGAATTACCAAGAACTCATGGGACGCGATGCTAACACTTGAGACGGAACGATTTGCTCGTCTTCTGACCCAAGATTCCGAATGAAAAAATTTTGAACAAAGCAATGGAGGAGAAGGTGTCGCGTTTTGAAATGTTTGGAAGCAGCCAGTCGCTGAGACGGATGATCCAAAAAATCGTTTTCTTCGACGTAAATGTGCATTTCGTGGATCAAAAGAGGACGGAAACAAGGCCGACCGTACGAAAAAAAAACGTGCAATTAGCAGCTCTGCTTTTTTATGCGGATGGCATGATTGCAGCCCGTTTGGGGCGTTGAAGTCCCGCACCACGCCGTGCGCGTTTTTGGTGAGATCTTGACGTAGAGGGCATACTGGTCGGCTAGCGCCGCTTGCATTTGGAGATGCTGTCGCAGCACGTTGTCATTCCAGTCAGCACATATCGAAAACTGACGAATGCCTTGACGCCCTTTTGGTTCTTGATCCGCTCGAGGGTCGACTCATGGTTGAGAATCCTGGGGCGACGGTCCCTGTTGACTTTGGATGTGGCTCTACAGAGCACTGTGAACGAACAGCAGACACGATGTCGACGTGAAGTTTGGATTCAAATGAAATGCGCCATACGCTCTTGAAGAAGTGCGGCCATCACATCAAGCACATTCTGTGGCTGGCATCCTAGGATTGTTTTTTTTTGTCTCGGTCATAAATTAGTGTTAATTTGTTAAAGGTGGACGTAAAAATTGTTCACGCGAAACATGTGGTGGTATATGTAAAATAAATGTAGTTTTCACACTGGCTGGTAGTGCATATATATCGATTTTTATTTTTCAGTTATCCGTTGTCACCTAGAAACGTGGTTGACTTCGTCTCCTTACTCTTTTTGAAACCAAGATCGGTCGGCCTCAGGATCAGTGACAGATTGAAGTGATAGCCTTTACGATCAAGATTGACATTCGTTTCGCGACCCTATGGTGCAGTGGCTATGGTCTCTCTCAGCCGGGGACAAACAGACGTGCTAAGTGTTGGGTGAAGACGTGAAAAAAAAGATATCGCTAAAGTCTGAAGTGAAATTTCGGCCATATCTCTAAGACTTGGGACAAATGGTTTTGACTTTGAATGACTGTATGCCAGTGATAGCGTGAGACAGTAATGAAATGCTCCCTACGATGAGAACGTTGTCACATTTTTGTGATTATCGAAGTGCTCAAGTGGGTGTAACGCACTATGTATCGGAGACTTGAATAGAACGAAATCGTAGGCATATGACCGTAGAAAGGGAGAACATTATCAACTAGCGAAAAGGGAATCCGGGCTTGTAATATCGTTGCAACAATCTCAGTATACTGCGTCTGTTCATGGAGCGCGGAAGGTGTTCGAGGGTTTTGCCAGAATGGGTCAAATTATGGACATGAATTAAGCAACGAGGAGGAATACGATGGTGATGTGACCGAAAAAACGAGGCATTGACTCCTATGCAGATATTGAGATACAATCTGAAGACATCAAGGAAAACACAGGATTTTCTCAGAAAAACACAGGACAGTCCGTTGTGCTGCTTCTTTACTCGAAAGCGAGTATAGAATACCTCTCAATGGAATGAAGTCTTTGATGAGCTCATGTTGCGTCATCTAAAACTTTCCTGCGATTTATCACGCTGTGGCGGAGCGGTTGGCCAAATTTTGAGGCTTGGACAGTCGTTCCCACAGCGCCCGGACTACATACAAACGAAGGGGGTCCTCCGGTTATCCTGTGACAGGCCTATGTCTTGCTCACCTTGTGTACCCGACGGTTTGGGTGTAGGTCGTTCTCCAGGTGACTGAGACGGAGATCAGTGAAATTCCGATGCAGATCGAGTGAATTCGTAGCAGATTAACAGGTTTCGACCTGGTGGAAAAAAATCACAGATTCGAGATACCGGGGAAAAACTGGGGGTCGAAGATCGATGATCGCAGATCGACCCAGTTGATCTAGTGTGGGTTGGCGAGATTGCGGATCCGTAGATCGAAGATCGATGATCGCAGATCGACCTAGTTGATCTTGTAAGAATTGGCGAGATTGCGGGTCTTTGATAGCAGATCGATGATCGCAGATCGACTGCGTCGATCTAGTAGAAATCATCGAAGGGATACTTGATCACGTGGCGGAAGTCTTCACCACTTGATCGTCGAGCCTCTTAAGCCTAGATCACTTAGGAAATATCCAATATATTTGTATATCCTAGCCTAAACTTAAGAGGAAGGGGGTCGATATGCACTTTCTATGTGCATATCGACGAATTTTACAAAAATCCACCTAGAGTTCCCAAGGGGCGCTTAGAGCAGCCGATCTTGTAGGGGACAGATGCCAACCAATGGGGGAAGAGGTGAGAGCGCCTTGCTCGATCACGTTCCCGGTAACCTTTCCAAACGAAGCCGCTGACATAGCGGGTGGAGTTGAGGGTTAGTTCTTCAAAACTCTACGTCTACCGGTGGGCCAAAAATGCGCTACGTGCTCCCTCCCGGGACGTGAAGAGGTGCATTTGCAATGAAAGGGAGGCGCGAAGTTATCACGCTATCCCAATCGATGATCTAGCTGATTGGACGCAAAAGGAGAACTTTATTATTCCTTAAATCCTAAAATCAACCAATTACCTAATATCTACCAATCAACTCTACCCATCATGATATGCATCATCTACCAATCAACCTGATATATCATCCGTCTGTCGCTTACCATCATGTACCTGTACTCTGCGTAGCTTCTGCTCCGGATGACCCGTCCATGTTCACACAGTTGACCTCAAAACCTTCGATACGCTTCTCCACAACGCTCTCAAAGAGAAATTCTATAATTACTTCAGATAGGAGATGGGCGGATGATAGAAGTATTATACTTTGTATTCTCTGCAGGAACTATAACCGACCCCGTGGTGAAGTGGTTAAGGCCCCACCACGGAACCGGGAGATCGCGGGTTCGACTCTTACAGTGAAAAAAATCTAAGTTCAGGTAGAGTCGGGGTCCAAGTGTAATGAAGAGGCCCTTACAGCACGCGCTTGACATGGATTACACCTATCCCGAATAAATGGGGAGGTTCCTAATATCTCCGCAGGAAATATTGAAATTAATGCATGCGGATCTCAAGCATTCCGATTATTGTGAAACCATGATGAAAAAGTATCAGGTAGCGCCACCGATATTATGCCAGTGGAAGGACCATCTACGTACAGTTAGATAATTCACAAGAAGATGAGGACGATGGGAACAGGAGGAAATCAAAGTTGATTTATGAATCGTCGTCAGTAGACAGTGGAACCCAGATGTCGCAGGATAACTTGCTTTATCGTAATATTCCATTAAAGGATGAGTTACCTTTACTACCTACTAGACTAACAACTCATCTAACAGCGATACAGAGTCCTAAGAGCATCTGAATCGAAGGAGGAAATGCATAGACAGAACCAAGATTGGGGATAGTATGGGAGTCAATCATAGGTGAGTAGATACCACGAACGAAAATACTGTTTCCAAGTATTACATCACCCAAGAAGGTTTGGATTAATGCTGCACGTAGGGGATGCGAGTACAGCGTTGGGCGCCGACTACAAACTTAAAATCGTTGATACGTAAATACCCTGTTTAAACAGATGTCTAAATGTTTGATGATTTCCCAGATGTTTAAACACTTTTAAAAGTTACATATGATTCTTTGTTTTCGTGTTTGACTCAAAGTTCAAAGATTTCGCTTGCCATTTCACTCCCTCTTTCTCCCTGTGCCCTCTATTTTCTTCCCTCTTCTTCTATGTTGGTGCTGCGAGGAGAAGCCTCTTTCCCTCCTCAAAACTCGCGCGCTTTTGTTTCTCCGCCTACTGCCAGGAACAACTGCCAGCCTGCAAGTTCTGTGCGCGAGCACATGAAGACAATCCTGACGGAGTACCTGAAAAACCGTTGGTTGTCGGTCGGAAGGAAGCGATGATAGTACACTTCCAACGCTGTCGCTTCGCCCCGGTTGGTCTTGTGGCTAGCCAGAATTAGGGGGTTGGTAGTAAAAAAGGATTTTGCATTAAACGAATACAATCTCTTAAAACCCTAACATTAGAATGAATCGCTGAACGAATTAATAAATCACTTAGAACAGCAGCAACAAAATTTGCTGCTAATCAAGGACGGCCCCGCTACAGCTACCGTCACTAGCGCCAGCGAATAGTGGAGACGCACCTCATTCCTCCTTCCGACAGCAAGGTAGAAATTTCTCATGATTTGCTCATCGAGTTCACTGCTAACAATTTTCTGCCTCTCGAATGGATTGAGAAACAATCCTCGAAGCGCTTTGATGCGGGGAATAAATCTGAGCTAATAAACTTACAAAAGCGTGGCGGTCGTGTCAATTAAGTTTCGGACGCATGGGAGAAAAACGCTCGCAGTCACATGTTGGGATTCCATCTCACACCTTTGGGGCTCACTCGACATACAGAGCAATTGAATGCAGTGCCCGACAAGATGGAATTGCTATCGCTCAGTTCTTGGAGGACTTTCTACTGATCCCATTGCACAAGGATGGCATGTGGAGCAATTGTGACGGACAATTCTGGACAATGCGCTAGAGCTCGACAAATTCTGGTGAGAAGTTGATCACAGATTTCCTTTTTCTTCTGTTACGCTCATCAGATCAACCTTTTGGTGAAGGATGTTCGAAACCGGATCTTTGGCACGATCGCAGCCCAGGCGACGGCGATCATCAATACCTTAAGTTGTTCCACAGCAAAATGGCTACCAAACCTTTGGGTGTGTATGATGAATTACAATTGGCCGCCAACCGGATCGCAGACACACGCTGAACCAGCGCCGAAGCAGTTTTTTCCAGCCTCTTGCGTGTCAAGTCAGCGGTCAAGATTTTTGTGTTGCCTCACAAGAATGAAAGTGGTTTTCCAGACGCTTTCGGTCGACGGAGTCCGAATAATTCTGGCAACACTTGGCGATTCCAGAAGAGACCATTTGGCCGCTGACAATGGCTTCATTCTGCCGAAGGGCAGTTATCTCTCTGCAGGATTAGTGCGAAGAGATACATGCACTTCGGTAAGTGTCTTTGAAAATAACCGTTTTACATTCTGACATACTATTTGCATCAATCGTTTGTTGCGAACGCTGAAAAACTATCGAGTAACGACTTCATCAATTACCAATTTATCTGCGAAGTCGTGGTCTTCTAGTACAGGCGGTTGATTGGTCCTGACATCGGACAGCAACGAGGAATGGTTTTGAAGTGGCTAAAAGGAATGTTGACTACAGTGAGGCCAGGTGAGTTTAGTACGTTCTGCGAGTATGGGAATTTTCTCCGTGGAGGTGCAGGCGAGAATATGAGCGTATTGCTACGTTGGCTCTGACAGTCCTTCCATCACAATTAACTCTGCTACGTGCGAGAGGCTCTTAGGCGAATGGATTCGTATTCACACTGCCGGACGCAATCGAATGAATATGCAGACAACGAAGAAGCTTGGTATCGTCCGCTCGGCGTGCGTGATAAAGATCAAAAAGCAGCAATAATGGGGACGACAATAAGAAATAAGAGAAAAGCCGGGATGCAAGGTGAATCTTCTTTGCGCAACGAAGACCAGCAGTTCCATACGCGAGTTATTGATCTTTTGAGCGAAGTAGATTGGTTCCCCTTTACCTGAGAAGGTAGGTATGGGGACGAAGCAGAGGCGGCGATGATGATGCTCGAGTTTGACGAAGACGATGATGTCCCTCCTTCTCTGCACCGAAGGTAAAATGATTCCAACAGTAGAAGAGAGGAAAAGGGCAGAACAATGGAGAATCTGGTGCAGACGAGGAACATTGGTCGAAGAAGAATACCAGGAGAATATCCCGACAGTAGTGAGCAGTGTTGGAATCCGGATGAAATTGGAAATTATCCGGATGACCCGAGTTGGCCGACCACCCACTGCATATCAGAATTGGAAGCCCTCCGTGAAGTGTTGTACTACTTTCTACAGAAAGATCTTGTAACGGGGTTACATTCGGGTAACACTGAGTGTTGGTGTAGATGAGTACACCACGGTTGAGGTCAGTATTGGCCGGGTTGAAAGGTTTCGAACCTTTTGTTATTTTAACCAATAAGGGCATGAGCCCTTGGTGTGGTGGCGTGTCAGCCATCCACGTGTCAGTACACAGGTGTGTACACTACATTTTAGCTAGGTACGAATTAGGAATATTCTACTTAGTGCTACATATAGTTTATATAAGTTTAAATAATTACATATTAAATATATTCAGTTTACTTTTCACTCTTTCGTACAGACGCACGACCTCGACCGGTCGTGCGTGTAGTGAGTGCCGTAGCGTACGGGGAGAGCTCCCCTTAGCTAAACCCTTTGTAAGGGAGCCTTGCCGTTAAGGCACTAGTAAAGGCTAGAGTAAACTAACCCGGGAATCTTGGCCCCGAGTAGGAGAGCTATCTCCTACTAAGACCTTAATAAGGGCGTATCGGCTAAGTAGCGGCGAACGCCGCTTTAAGGAAAGTCTTCCTCTGTGCGCTAGCCGCACCGTGCGTATACGCACCGGCTACAGATCTGCGATTGCTACTTCATAGAAAGATCTCGACAGGGAGAGTTAGGAGTAGTTTTAATGAAACAGTTCTAAAAAGCATTAGTAGCGCTCAAGTCCCTCTCTGGTTTCTATCTACTTTCAGTTGGTCCAAGCATCTAGCGCACTTACCCATTATAACAGGGTTATGAGACCAAAAGCTCTGTGAAAGAATTAGAAGACTACCATGAATTCTTATGTTACGAGTGCCGAGTGGGAGCGTCAAGTCAGGACAGAAGGCCTCCCTTACGGGTGGGATGGAAAGGACTGGCGTTCGTACAAATGGAAGATGAGGACGATCTTCCGTGAGCATGGACCGCTCGAAGTCGTAGAGAAGAAAGCGAAACGAGAGGATCTGGACGATGACGGAAAGAAAGAGTTTGATAAGAAAGAGATCAAAATCATGCGCATGATTGGCACCACAATCCCTACGGAAAATCTCAAGCAAGTGGACATGTACGAGACGGGATCTGAGATGTGGGCGACGCTATGTGAGATCTATGAGAAGCGACTAAATCCGATGATCAAGCAGAGCCTGATCCTGCTACTACAGGACGAGATGAAAACGCTCAAGTGTGCTGCCATTGGTGATGTTTAAGTGTTCTTGGCAAAGCTCTTCCACTACCGTACGGAACTCGCGAGTTATGGTTATCAACTATAAGATATTGACATGAAGGACTTCTTGATCAATGGTCTGCGTCGGGAGTATGAATTCGAACAACTGCGTACTTCTGCTAAGTACGGTATTCTGCGAAGTGAGACGGCAGACGGATTGCGGGCGTTTGCCTCGGAAGCGGGTGTGCGCCAAGCAAGATACATGGGCCGTCACAGCGGCGGGAACGGGATAGGAAACAAGCAGCGTGGCGGCCGCGGAGGAGGACATGCAAGCGCAAACAGTGAGGGGAGAAATTTGACGCAAAGTCAGAAGAGCACGTACAAGCATGCAGGTAACCTAAGTGTAGAAGATGGTGATCCCACGGTCCCTCGATTGTGTCATAAGTGCGGCGAACCGGGTCATTTTTGGAGAAAATGTCCTCTTCGATCCAAGAAGAAAGGAAATGCGAACGGCCATGGTAACACTTCAGATGATTTGCGTGCACATCAAGCAAATTTTACGCAACACCAAAAGAGAACAAATGGACCTGAGCCAGGAGTCACCAGTGGAGTGATTGTGGACGAACTGTTTTCTGCGCCCCCAGTAGTAAAAGAGAAGAATACTGAAGAGGAGCGTGCCTGGTGGTGTTTCGATACGGCCTCGAACACACATATGGTCGGAGATATGAACTACTTTGTGCACATGGACGACATCTCGCCAGAAATGGTGTTATCTAAGGTTCTATTTCTGGCAGTATGGTTACTGAAGCGACAGGTCGGGGTACCGTTTGACTGACTACAGAGGTAAATGGCGCTCCCGTACAATTGTTCCTCGATGATGTACTTTATGTGACTGGCGAAACGCACGGAATTTTCTCCATTTGTCGGACTCTCGAGCAAGGGTTCGACTAGTTCCTCGATCGAGTGACTAAGACGTTTGATGTGGCCATGGAGGGAATCATAGTAGTGCGTGCAATGCAGGAGAATTGCATCTGGACGTTCTCATGTGAAAATCCCAACGCTACGAGTGCCGTGCGGCACAAACGCGTTGTGAGAGTAGTAAATTTCTCATTGGCGGACGGCGTTGCTACACTCGAGCAGTGGCACCGAAGACTAAACCACACGTGCAATCAATATCTAAAGATCATGGCCGATCGTGGACTCGTCAAGGGGATTATCATCACTAGACGAGAGGCCGCGCCATGCGACGCGTGCCACGTCGGTAAGCAACGGCAAAAGCGGCGAATGAAAAGGATTGATCGAGGGGTATCAGCTCCAAACCAAATAATCTATTCCGATCTCATGTTCCCGAGTAAGGGAATCAACTCAACGTACAAAGCTGTGCTGGTTATAATGGACGCATGGAGTCACTATTTGACACTTTTTTTTTCTCAAGAGCAAAACAGCGGGGACAGTGAACTCAGAGATGCGAAAATACATTCTCTGGGCAGAGAGACAAGCAGGTCGCCGAGTGACAAAAGTTATTGAGCGAGAACACGATCCTGCTGAGAGCGTGCGTTTTCCCGTCCAGGGAGTTCTCACCGATAAAGTAAGTAATTTGTGAACAACGAGATCACGCAGTGGTATGACAGGCGTGAAATTGAACACATCAAAGTTGGTCCTAAGAGTTCGCATTTAATCTGCCACAGGCGTCCAGCTTGTTTCAAACCATATAGGTTTCGTTTCAAAGATCGCGATCTCTTCCGGTGATTTCACACCAAAATCACGTAATTTTTCCACCGTGATTTCCATGCCTTGAGGTACCTGTAGATATATCTCCACGTGATTTTCGGACTTTGCCTTGGGGTAGGCACTTGGCACATCGCCATGGCGTGCCGATACCCCCATACTTGTGCCAACACAAGGAGCAACTTTACCTTGTTCAACTCCATAACGGTCGAAAACGTGAAAAAATAGTCAGCGCCGAAAACTTGTTTATCACCTCTGGCGACCAACCTCGCCTTGTACCTCTCAGCCTACCCGTTTGCGTACAATACTTTCGTCTTGTACACTCATTTGGTCGGGAGAGGTACCTTATCCTCGGGCCGGCGCACGATGTCCCATATACCTATGTCCTGGAGGGCTTTGAGCTCCTCCATTTCCGCTTGCTTCCACATCATGGTTTGTGAGCCACCATGCGCCTCACGATAATTTTTCGGATCCGGCTGCATCATCAATTGACTCGGTGGTTCAGCACTTGACTTGCATACCACGTAGACACATAGGGCGCCTTCAGCAATTCCACCATTTTCAGTAATTGTTTTCGAAAAATCATCACTTGTAGCTGCCCTTTTAGTCCTCGACGCTTCATACTCCTGCCCTTTGGCTGTCTTCTTTGACTTACTGCGTGTCTTCCGTGTGCCCTGTTCAGCGTTTTCGGTGCGTTTCGACGTGGCTGCAGGCTCCGGTATTCCGCCACTTTCATGCCCTGAATTCGACGTATTTGAATCGGTCTTTCTCGAGCGCGATTCAGCCAATTATTCCAGCTCTTGATTGCGTTCACCTTCCAATACATTGGTAACCTTATAGCTCGTTTAAGGGCTAAGTGTTTCGATCGAGGTGACATGCCTCGTCACCACGACCACCCTGTCCTTTAACAACAGCACTTTGAAGCCATTCGTCTCATCGATCTTTCCCAGGATGAGAACGCGTTCACGTGCTTTGTCAATGTTTTCTTCTTCGGGTCCCTCAAAACCATGCACGGGTACCCGAAAACCACAATGTCATTGCCTGCCGGCCGCTTTCCGGTCAGCACTTCTAGCGGCGAAATTCGCCCAATATTCGACCTTGTCGGAGTACGGTTGAGTATGTATGCAGCATACTCAGCCGCCTCCGACCAATACGTCAAGGGTACACCAGACCCAAATTTCATGCACCGGACCATGTTGAAAATGGTCCGGTTCATACGCTCCGCTTTGCCGTTCGAGGCAGGGTTTCCAGATTCGGTAACTTGGCGGCGGATACCGGTCTTTAAGCAAAACAGATCGACGTATCGATACTCTCCGCCGCCATTAGTGTGTAACACATGCACTCAGCATGGAAATTCATTTTCAAACCAGGCAATAAAATGCCCGAACATTCGCGCAGCCTTGTCCTTCGTGCGCGCTGCAAACACTCGCACATAATTCGAAAAATAGTCAACAAAAACGACCAAGTAACGATTGCCGCGCTTGTAACGGGGAGTGATTGGACCCTTGAGGTCACTACAGATCACTCCTCCGACGCGCCGATTCGGTCAATCGGCGCGTTTCCTCCTGAATCCGCCTTCGGCTGCGCCTTTCTGGTGGCCTTGCCCTCCGCACACGTGAGGCAATTTGGCCGATTTGTATCCGTCAGTGCAATACCATATCTGGGGTCCCTGGCCAACCTTTCGATGGTATCATAGGCCAGGTGACCCAGACGCACATGGAAATGGTGCAAGCTGCCAGTGTGCACGTCTTAACCGACGTCTTCCAGCACACTGTTTGCAACCATGTCTCCGAAATCTTTTGAAAAACCATTTGCCTTTTCGGCCTTCAGTATGGCGATGAATACCCTTCCATGGGTCGTCACATCGAAACATTTTTCATTTTGCATCATAACTCGCAGCTGGTGGCCATCATCGACAATCGCGCAGCCTTTTTCACGCAGTCGACCAAGCGAAATCAGGTTTTTGGCTAGTTGAAGTGTGAAGTATACTTCGGTCAAGACAACGACCGTTTCACTTTCGTCGCACGTCCGCAACGTAAGCCGACCGACCTTGGTAGCGTTCAAGGTACCACCATTCGGCAATACAAAATGTCATTGGAACCACAATCTTTAGCATTTTCCAACAGGTTTGCGTTGGTCACTAAGTGTCTACTTGCACCACTATCAATTATCCAAACGCTTTCATTTCCACTTTCATTACCACATGCATTAATATATGCATCTACGGTGGTTTCCATAGTAGAAAGCTCGAAACGCTTTGACGACTTGTCATTACCAACACAACTTGACTCTTGGCTGCCACTGCCATCATTTCTGCGACGCTTCTCGGGGCAATACCTCTGTATGTGTCCCTCGTCACCACACGTGTAGCATGTGCGTCGGGCCCTGACGGATGTTGCGGCATGCGCCTGCAACTTAAGAGCTGGCTTGCTCTTCACGCCGTCGTCTTCTAACTCTTGCGCCCAGGCAATCAGCTCTTGGGAGTGGCCTAGGTAGTCCTCTCTGCTAGGATCGTACCTCGCCATCAGCATCACCTTGAGTCGTGGCGCAGCGTATTTCACAATGTTTTCGATAATCAACTTTTCACTCGACCCGCTTTCGCGAGCCAGAGCTACTAGGTATAGATAGTGCTCAGCCCAGCTGCGCCTTGCATCTTTCTCCATTGCAAACCAGGCAGCAGCTTGGTGGTGGGATATATTCACTTTAAATCCCAAATACATCTGCTCCATGAAGTTAATTAATTGCGGGAGCACCTGACACCACGAGGTAATATTCGTGCGGAAATACTCCGCGGCGGTGCCCTCCAGATGCTCACCAAATTTGTTCACCTTCAGGAGCTCACTCCATTGAAAACCGGAAGTGATCTCGCCAATCTCAATGGCCTCCATGAAAAGGTATGCCCACTGGCGGTAGCCTGCACCCAAACCGGAATACAGCTCGCGCTCCGAAAATTTTTCGCTACTCAACATAGGTATTTTGTCCCCGGTGTGTTGCACCGGCACATACCCCTGCCCGGCGGGCGCTCCATTCCCGCCCGCACCTTTCATTCCAGCCGGCACACTGCGAGGTGCTTGATTCACTTGTGGGTTTGGCCTTGCGCCATCTTCCACCCCTTCGTCCTCGGTCAGGTCGTTCAGCGACATCTGATGACCGAAAGGACGGTAATTTTGTAGGCTCCCCCGAAACTCGGAGTGTGACACTTGCACCGGGTACCACTTCCTGGACCCGGACGACACACTCGGAGTTGTTTGGCTGCCCTGCCCTGCATCTCTAGCATTCAGAGCGCTCGCGACTTCCCTCAAACTGCGTACCAACGCTCGAAATTCATGCACGGAGAGCACATCATCTCCATCAGAGTCACTCATCATAAATCAAACAAAAACACTTCAGTCATTTTCGTCATACCACTAGCCCTTTCAATAGGGGACTTTCCACTAGCTCCACGAAACTTAACCACGAAATAAATCCACGAAAACACACTCAAAGTACCAAGAAAAATCCACGATATTACTTGGCGAGCCTTGGGATCATGACCTGTTATAAAACTAAATAAAAGTCTTTAGTCACTTCACGCGATCAATACTCACCTGCTGACAAAGTTTCAGCACGGGAGGATCAGTGGGAGAGGCAAGCTAGCAATCGCCGTCCGACGGCCGTAGAGAGTTCAGTGTGTGTGAGCTTAGGTATATGAAAAAAGGAAAGTAAAGTATATTATGTTTAATTACTTAAGTAGCTATCCAGTAATAAATGAAACTTAAACATGTAACCGTCAATATATGCATAAATGTATGCAATCCCGAACAGCCAATGAGATTCCACCATTACGGAAGAGTGCAAAGTCCAAAATGGATACACACTCTTCCAACATAATGTGGATGCAAGGTTACATCTACGAGTTAAAAGTGAACTTTGTCTTCGTTTGTTAAAAATGTTCCAAATTAATTAACTTAGGGGAATGTTAAATCGACCTCCCCCAATTGTTAAATCGCCCCCCCCGCCCATTTCTACACATCGATGTAACAATGCCCTTTCATATTGTAAATAGGCCCATGTAAAAGATACTAGTGAAGGAGAGAGTTCATTCGACGAGTTGTCATCAGATTACGAGATATTTTTATGCTTGAATGGATGATTGTGGATTGATGCAAGCTACCTCTGATGGCACGACAAACGACGCTGGCTGCAGACTGAAGTTAACGTGCTGATAAGTACCGCTAGCTTATACGTCAAGAAACGTGTGCATAGAGAGCTGGCTTTTTCAGCGATCACTTTAGCAGGCAGTCTGGATGCTCGTCAGTTCAGCTTTTGAAAATGTCACGGGGTCATTCCAGTTGGGCTTTCGTGAGTCGAGCGTAAATACAAGTAACTGTAATTCAAGATTGGACGTCACGTTAGCGGGCCGTGGCGTGGGTAAGAAATTGTCCTCTTGTACGCGCATACCAACGCTTCTGTTTCCTCGTAGAAGTGTTCTTCGGTGGCCTGCGCACGGCCCAGAAAAACACAGCAGAACGTGCCTTTCAGTGGATCGCGCGAGCGCAGCAGCAAGTACTTTATATTCTGCAGAATGGGCTTCACGAGAACGGGCCAGCACACAACGTCGGCGCCAAGCAGGACGTGTACAGGATGCACGAATGCGCGCTCGAAATGTTCGACGCTCTGATGATCACCCTATAGAAGCGACAAGACCTGTACTTTGCTCAACTCGGCATTGATTCCTACGTTTTTTGTCAGGAGCTTTAGCACGATCTCGTTGCCATCCGGTAAATCCGTGTGAGCACTGTAAATGTAGGTTAATCAGACGAACGGCAGATACTAGATACTAAAAAGAATAAAAAACGCACGCGAACTGCGACGCAACGAGCCCACTGAGCCCCGCACCAGCACCCATTCCACGACCGTTTTGCCAACGAGTTCAGTGCGATGAGCCACAAGGTACCAAGCAAGCAAAGCTGAGACTGGCCTCACAACTTGACTAGTGAGATCGTGGTCCGTCGAAGCGGCATGGGAACAGTGCAATGTCTGCTTGACCACGCCAAAATCGAACTATTGCGCAAAGTAACTGAGAGGGTTAACGTAAGCGATCGAACACGTTCCATTAAGTGCGCAGTAGTGTCTTACTCGAGTTTTTGATGTGTCCCTAGCGGTGTCCTATTTACAATATAGAAAGGGCATTGCTACATCGATGTGTAGAAATGGGCGGGGGAGGGGGTCGAATTAACAATTGGGGTGGTCGATTTAACATTCCCCTTTACTTATTACAGTAGAACCTGTCAGATTTAATACTGTCAAAACTAATAACCTGTCATAATTAATAAAAAAACGTCTGTCCCGACTTGGGCCAAGCCAAAAAACTAATAACTAATAATTAATAGGTTTCGGTCAGTCCCGACCAGTATAAGATTAATAATTCCATATATTTTTTCTGTGACTTCTACTGAAAGTACTATGTTATGCTAGTTTGTGTAAGTTTTTTCTGGCGAATACTAAACGAATGATCCTTCATCATCTGAAGCGTGGCAGGAAATGATGCTGAAGTAGAATCTGCTTGTTGCATCCAGTAAATCTTCAGCTTTACCAACATCTGATTTGCCTCGGCGTCGGAGATCGTTGGAGGTTCTTCACTGTCATCTTCGACTTCTGGATCTTCTGGAACTACAAAGTTTTCGTACGTGTTGAGAATCTCCGCAACAATTTCTTCTTCATCCGGAACATGACTGACTTCCTGCTCGGCGGGATGATTGAGCAGGTTGCGGATGTCCATCGGATTGCTGTACCGAAGCTGGCGTATTTGCTCCTCTAATTCCTGGATAACTTCCTGCTACAAACCACTCAACCAGCGCCAAGAACGCAGTCGCATGTTCAACCGGGTACGATCGTACACTGCACTTGGTGCACAGGGGCGTCGCGAGTACAGCAGCTCCACCTCCGACTGGGTTATCAGGTGATTACACCACCGATCATCGAAGGGGCGTCCGTGGCAGCTTTTTGCTACTTGGGCAACTGTTTTTCCAGAATGTAACCAGTTTTTGTCAATTCCTACCCCCTCACCATGTATTGCTACTGAGCTATGGCCTTCTACAGACAATTTCTTGGCCATTTTTTCAGTGGACGACATTCTGATCCCTGCTTCGTCATGAAGCGATCTATTCGAGAAGGTCGACCATGACGCCAGCGCATAGACAGGCATATGGATAGACAGAACGAAAGTATGCGATATTTAGAAGATGATTTGCAATGTATCGTATCCTATCTCGACAAGGACTATATATCACCTTCAGCTGCAGCAACAGTTTCTGTAATGGGGTGCCATTACATAATTGATATTCAAGTTAGAATATCACAGTTGAATTTCAGACGCGTTGTCTGAAATTCAAATAATAGATTATAAGTTATTATAATCTACGAAGGAGAAGTCGATTCGGTATAAATACCGAATCATGCAGGTTAACTAATAGTACAGTTAGTTTAATACTTGATATTATTATATTAGTTAGGTAATTACTATACTGTTAGCCGCTAGCCACCCATTTAATAAAAACTCTTAATTTTGCGTTCTAATCCATAAGTAAATATTTAAATATTTACTTTTAGTATATGATTAGTTGTCATCAACTAATCCTACCCCTTTTGTATTGCGCGCTTCCTCGCACAACACAGTGTAAGCCCGTAACAGGATCAGTCCTGTTACACCTGGTAGCACTTTGTGGTCCGTCTTAACGACCACAGTTCCGTTCCGCTAGTCAACTAGCGGGCGAAGATTAAGAGCCGCTTGGCATCAAGTCGTGAGACATGACGCCTGCCGAGCGAGAGAGAAGCTGGAAGTGGTGACGAAACACTTCCCCCACTTCTCGTCGCGTAGTAAAGACGCGACGGTGGAAATGATTCGGTCTATGGGGACCGACATCATTACCTTCCTCAAGAGTAAGTCTCCTGAGGAAGTGGTACAGGTGGTGAACCGCTTTAGGCTAAACCACCTAGAAAATCCGGTACGGCCCGCGCCAGAGGCAGCGCGGACCGCAACTGCACCTGCAACGCAATTGCGCTGAAGTAGTAAAGGCGCGAGTACCTCCCTTTACCGGTGAAGGGGGCGAGCCCCTTCGTAGATGGTTCGCAGAGGTGGAAGATGCCATCTCTGCGCAAAATATTGTTGACGAACGTCAACAGGCGTACTTCGCCACAACATGTCTGAGCGGCAGAGCCAGACATGGGCGATGAGTCGCAGAGCCACTGATGACTCTGCGTTCCTTACTTATAAGGAATTAAAATCTGAGCTAAAGCTCAGCTTTGAAGCTCCAGAAATGGAGCTAAGTAGTCGGCAGGAGTTCATGGAACTCCGGCAAGGTAAGCTTGACCTTCAAGCTTACGCTAAGAAGACGCAATATTTGCTGTCAAATATTGTGTATGAGCCGGTGCCC
>CM047583.1:3460532-3473366 GCA_026184515.1 Peronosclerospora sorghi | reverse complement strand
TCCAGCCGTTGGTGAGCAGAGCGGAGAGTCGCTACGTCCGCCTTCGAATGCTCAAGATCAGCCTTGTGCCGATCGAGCTCTTCCTTACAGCGGGAAATCTAGTTGTACAGAAGATCATTCTTCTGCTGAAGGGCAGTGTGCGCCCCGAGGATGTCGCGGACTTTCTCGCGAAGAGACCGATATGTCTTCACAGAGTGAGACATATCGCTGCTCATGGAGGAACAACCCTACTCGAGTTTGCGGAGCAAAGAACCATGCTCCGCAACAACAACGGTGAGGGAATTCTCAACCTCCGCCTCCACTGATCGATAATCAGGGGAATAAGCGATACATTCTCGAGCGCTTGATCTCGAAGCGCTCGGTTCCTTCGAAGAAGGGGCAGCGTACCTAGTACTTAGTACGCTGGCTGGGTTACCCCCAAGAGTTCGACTATTGGGAGCCGATTGAGGTTCTGAGGGCCGACGCCCCAGACCTTTTAACTGAGTTTGAGAAGGAGTCTCAAACTCATAATGCGAAGTAGCATCAACAGTAGGTGTTGATGCATTCAGGGTATCAGTTAAACCCTGAATTTCGGCGGGTACGGAAAAACCACCGTACCCCCCCCCGCAACTCCTCCTCTGACAGACGAGGAGCGCCCTGCGGACACCGCGGGAAAACGAGGTGAGAAGGGACACCACAGTTCAACCCTTCTTTCATGCAAGCAAAATGGATGTATTCCATTTTGCCTGTTCGCGAGTGCTTTAAAAAGCGCTCGCGCATTACGTGAACTTTATTCACGTAATTATCTGGGCTTTTGTTGTAGTTGTCAACAAAAGCGTTCCAACTCTGAGTCAGGGCGTCTTTATCGTCCCTGTTATTCCTTGACCCTTTCCGGCTCGAATAATATCGAACCTGGAAAAAGAGGTCAATAAAGTACAGACGTCTATCGTCTGTACTTCGATCGAATCGACGTCACTGGATGTCTTCGCAGTCATGCAGCACGTTGATATCGAACAACGCATACTGGCAGTCCCGCTTACGGTGACCGCCACTGCTGGGGGCAATAGCCCATCCAGGGGTCCAAAACCCCACTTTGTACGGAACATGTGGTTCCGTACGATGATACACTTCAGAAGCGGCAGGCGCCGCTTCTGTTTTAGCTCTTTTAGCAGGCGGAACACCGCCTGCTTCAACACCACGCGCCGGGGTTAAACCACCCCGACGTGGAGAAGTACTCGGTCCAGGTGGGGCTCTGCGTTCCCGCAACCATCTGTGATGATCATTGTCGCTGTCAGCTATGACAGCGACACAAGAGTTATCATCGCTGTTAGGCGATGAGCATCTAACGAGTTTCGACTCGCTAGATCCTTTCTCGGGGACAGCTGTGCCCCAATCACTTTGTTCGGAGTCATAACTGTCTCCGAACATGGAAGAACCCTTCCTGGCAACACACCATTCGGGGGTTGCCATCGTGCGAGATGTTGCATTAGCAACATCTCCCTGTTTCTTGCCAGATCCCGCCTTAGCAGCATCTGTGGTCGAAGACTGTACGTCTTCCGACCTTTGCGTAGTTGACGCTGCTAATGCAGCGTCACTTTTGTCACTCAACACCTCATCACCTAGTGCTGAGGCGGAGGAAGAAGCTCCTTCGATGTTTTCAGCAGCGCTCTTTAGAGCGCCGCCGCCGTGTGTCTTGACCATCGAGTCGATGGTCAATCAGTTGGTGAATGAGAAATTCTGACCAACAAGTGCCATCCATGATTGGCCAAAAGAAGAATTATTATTGGCCAACCACCTTAAGTGGGGGGTGATGTAATGGGGTGACATTACATAATAGATATTCAAGTTAGAATATCACAGTTTAATTTCAGACGCGTTGTCTGAAATTCAAATAATAGATTAAAGGTTATTATAATCTACGAAGGAAAAGTCGATTTGGTATAAATACCGAATCATGCAGGTTAACTAATAGTACAGTTACTTTAATACTTGATATTATTATATTAGTTAGGTAATTACTATACTGTTAGCCGCTAACCACCCATTTAATAAACACTCTTAATTTTGCGTTCTAAAGAATAAGTAAATACTTATATTTACTTTTAGTATAGGATTAGTTGTTACCAACTAATCCTGCCCTTATTGTATTGCGCGCTTCCTCGCAAAATACAGTGTAAGCCCGTAACAGGATCAGTCCTGTTACAGCTTCACTGGAAGACTCAGAACGAATTGAGCAATTTCTGAAGCAGTTTTGAATCGTCTGCGGCTTCAAATCGTTCTTCCATGCTGACACGGCCATGCGAATCCCATCCAGAACGTTAATTTTTTTGGGATTGGCAACACTGTCCTCAATCCGCTCCAAAAGCATCCGGTTGAACCGCCGACAATAATAGTCCTTGAAGTTGCGAATGATGCCAGCATCACAAGGTTGAATCTTCGATGTGGTTTTCGGCGGCAGGTAGACAACTTTTGTGTTGACCAAGGTGACCTGCGCCGGAAGGTTCTTGATGGGGATGTGAGCGCTGGAGTTGTCGAGCAGCAGCAGAACTTTGCGTCCATGCATTCTTTTGTCGAAATCCGTCAGCCAAATTTGAAAACATTCTGCGTCATCCATGCTTTTGCGTTTGCATGGTATTTGCAGCCGAATGAGTACCGATTGACATTTTTAAAGCATCGAGGGTTCATTGACTTGCCAACCACCAACAGCGGCAACTTGTCAGATCCGTCCCCGTTGCTGCAGACAGCAATCGTGATGCGTTCCTTGTTTTGCTTCCGTCCTTCCAGTTGTTGTGTTGCAAGCGAGTTGTCGGCTTGCATTCGATAAAAAAGGCCAGTTTCATCCATGTTGTAAATATCTTTCCATTCATATTGGTCAAGACATTGGCAAAGTTCGGGCAGGCTCTCAGCAAGAAGCGTCATGTTGACGGAGCCGCTTTCTCCAAAGCGGCGGTATGATTGAATTCCATGACGTTTTTTGAAATACTCCATCCAACCATTTGAGAACTCGTACGTTGGCGACGCATCGAGATAAAGCCGCCGTAAACAAATGGCGGCTTTCTCACGAATGAGGTCTCCTGAGATGTTGTTTTTTGCCTCGTAGAGTTTGACCCACTAGATCAGGGCCTCTTCGACAAGAGGATAAGTGACGGTGCGGTGCGTCTTGATGCTGACATTGGTGTTTTCAACATCAATGCGAAGAAGAGCATCTGACTGCTTCAGCGTGTTTGAGATCGTGCCTTGGCTAACTAAGATGTTGTGGGTTTCTTCTAGCCACTTTATCAGCTGACTGTGTGTGAGCTTGGGGTTTGTGCGCTTGTGTTGACAAAGAGCGATGCGGATGGCATCGGTCATTGTCTTACGAGGTGGTTTGTTGACTTTAGGAGGCATTGCAGGATGAGGGGGAGTGAATAGAGTGAGGAAAAAAAGAAAAAAAACAGGAGAGAAGTGCCGATTTTATATGCAAAATTCAGGGCAAAATTTCGCTTTTTTTGGCCCTTAGTAAATAGATGACATGAGCAGTTTACTACCTATTGCATGATGTCAGCAAAAAACTATACCTGTCAGATTTAATAACCTGTTAAAATTAATAGCTTAGGTGTGGTCCCGATGCTATTAAATTTGACAGGTTCTACTGTATACATAACTGAATAATTTTCTTAGGGAGAACCCCCCTTCTTTCCCGGTTACACACACACACACACACACACCCTTTTATGTGTGTGGCCGCACGGCTCTATTTACACTACCTGATTTATTGCACTAGTCGTTTTCGATTTTTAATGATTGGGAAGTTGCACGACCAGATGCTGGCTTAATGTATTACTTGTACCGGTATGATCATTTCACATGTTCATATGGTGCTCTGCTCTCGACACATGTTGAGCCTTTACTAAGTACCTGAGCGAAGATTTTTCTCACCACGGAACTCTCCCCCCTCTATCGTTGATGAAGGAGAAAAGTGCCAGATACGTGTGTGTGTGCAAAGGTTTAAACTCGTTCACAGCGTGTAGTACAAGGGATGCACCTTTTGTGACTTGATCTACCGACGTTCAATGGCAAACCACCCAAGAAAGTGTAGCCAAGAGTAAAAAACTATCGTCCGTTTGTGCTGTAATGGCTAGAAAGAAACAAAGATGGCACGAGCTCTCTCTCTCGATTCATAGGTACATTAAAAGACTTCAGCACGGTAGCTTGTTTTTGTTCGGTGACGCAGCGTTCGTCAAGCGAGAGCGTTTTCTCATTGGTGCATTGGCGTGCCGTGACGCTCCACGCCCAGATACTACGAGATGGATGTCACGGCGTACATAGAAATGCATGTTCATCTTCCATGACGCCTCCGATCAAGTCGGTAAATGATCAACACAGTGTTCTTGCGGCCCAATGTCCAATCATGGGGGCGGCCAGTCTTTGCATCTGGCGCGCGTGGCAGTCGCCACGCCTCTCGATGTGGACGATCCATCTAGGCATGTGTGAACCCATTTGGCCACATCTTTCGTGTGTGATGAGGAGTGTAGTTTGGCGATGAAGTAAGAATACTCTACCCTAGTATGTATGGTTATAACGTGGGCACCACATGGCCCCGATATCATATCAAGTCCTCGGTCAACTGTTTCTCACGTCCCAAACAGGACATGCATGGCACACACACAGTCCCTTGCACCACCCTCTCGTCTCGTGCCTCGATCCGGCTCGATTTCTTTGGCCGTCGCACATCCCCATCACTTTTTGGCTCCTCAAATCGCAGTATCAAAAGCGCCACATGTCCGTTTCAAAGCTACTTGACCTCTCGGCTCACTCTTCGTTTTGCAGCGTCCGACCGCTCTCTTAAGTGTCTCGAACTCCACCAAACCTTGCTGTGCGGTACGAACGCTCTCGAGACGATCGCACATGATCCGAGCACGTCGAGAACTTGTCACGTTCAGTCTCCTCCTCACCTACTCCACTCTCTCCACACACGCGTTTGATTGGACATTATGGAACGACCCGACACCGAACCTCAAGACGCTCGCGCCCGCAAGCGTGACGTCGCCAACGTCGACGCCGCCATCCACCCCATCATCTTCGTCCGCGAACGCGCCATCCTCAGGCGCGTCGTGGAAAGACTTGGACCTGCCAGCCGAGCATGCCGTGGCGACACCGTCGACGGCCGTCAAGACGTTCCACTCCGTCTATCGCAACTGGGTGGGCCCGTGGACGCAATCCCCGGATTCCGGATGCTATCGCGAAGCGCACATTATGAAAACGTGTCCACGCAACTACGATCGCAGCACGTGGACGCACACGTGCTGGGCCGAGTGTCCCATGGACTACCCCGTCGAGTGTGGCATGCAATGTATTCAGCAAAACAATCATTGTGGTCGGGAAAACCTTGCCAAGTCGTCGGCGGTCGCCATGGCGACCTTGAGCATGGCTACGTTCGGGGTGTTTGGCGAGCTCGCCAAGATGGGCAAGGCGGTGGGGTGGGCCGTTCGATGTACCAACATGCTGCTCGTCGCCGTGCGCGCGATCGTGCGGTTTACGCGCAACCAACTGGTCCAAGACCCGCAGACGTCGCAGCAAAAGCTCTTGCTCCTCTTGTACCAAACGAATTGGGTCGTGGCCGATCTCCCGGCGACGATCTACGTCTGCATGGGGAAACCCATCCCACCGAACCTGCTCCTGACGCGATCGCTCCTGCCGACCGTTCAGTTCATTCTATTGCTCGTGCTCAATTACGCGGACGACATTCTCACGGACTGGGGAAAATTCAAAGCCTTCATGCTGCGCGCCAACTTTACTGCGGCGGCGAGTGCCATCACCGAGGGCGAGATCTCGAGTCTCGAAACGGCCATGCAGTCGAACGCCACGTGCAGCGACGACTTGCGGTCCGCGACGAACCTGGTCTGGTCGACGATCAATGAGCTCCGTGCCAAGCATCCGGGCATCTCGGAAGCGGACATGCGCCTGAAACTGAGCAAGTCGGACCTCATCTTGTACGACATTCCGACCGTGACGAACAATTGCATGGTGCAGATGATTCCAGAGTCCACGGTCGACACGGCGTACAAAACGCGAGAGACGCTTCGTAAAACGTTTGGCGTCATGATCAACGACCTCATTAAAGACGGTACAAGTGACAATGGCACGACGATTGCCGTCAAGCACAGCACGTACGTCTGGACGCGGAATATCATGTGGATTGCATCCGTGACGTTGCTCGACCCGACGGATCTTTCGACCCTGTTTTCGGAATTTCTCCAGACGATTTGTGGGCCAACCCAATTCATGGGCGAAATTGATGACGGCGACGACGACGCGACGCTTGGCTTGCATGCCATGAAGCACGCGTTTCAAAACACCACGAGCTCCTGGCGCAGAAAAGGCGATGGCCAAGTGCTTCTCAACTTTCAAAGTCAGGACACGAAAGACGTGGTCGTGAATATCCGATCGGGCGGGGATAAAATTGGGGAGGTCAAAGTCAAAGCGGGCGGCACGGCTCACTTCGTGTCCACGGTGAAGCAGATCGGTGGCAAAACCCTCTATTTCGATCGCTGGCGTCCAGGGTTCCTTGGCCTACCACGATCAGGAGGTGGGACCCTCACGTTGTGGGTTCCCATCTCACGTGAGGGTGGCCACTTGGAGCTCAACGTCCAGGTGAACGCTAGTTAGATAAATTATTGGTCTAGAATTGAAGGATCCGGTTATTTTTTTGGCCCCGATCGAGCTCTTGCCAGTTGTTGTACTTGCCTTGAGGCGATGGGAAACATGTTTTGCCAATGACATAGATGTGCGTGCAAGAAAGCAAAGGCGTTTGCGTCGCGGCTATCGAGTGCATGATTGGAAGAGTTTGGTTAGACTGTGGCGTCGGAGGACGTCAGCAATTTCTACGTCTCCTATCGTTACTCGCCAGTCGTCTTTAACTTTACGGCGACAGCTAGCTAAAAGAGTGCAGAGAGCAAGCGGAGGATTTCCACTAGACAGTTAGGGGAGCTCTGGTGGACATGGTATTGGATTGGTACCGTGGGCTATGGCAGCTTTCTCACACAGTAGGGAGACGAGCGATTCGAGGAGATGATGATCTGGACAGTGGGAGACTATAAAACGCAGAAGTGTTTCAAGTATAAAACTTCAGATTTTGCTTCCAATACTACAATTTTCCCACGCAAATCTTTGGGTTCAAATACCGTCGATAATAGACTGACTATGCTAATTTCGTCCTTTGCAAGTGCTAAAAATTGGCTACTTGTAAATAGTGTTTTTTACATAACTGCTATCAGTAGAGCATCTCCACCGTTGATTAAATGGGTAATTAAACTAAGGGAAAATTACATGCATGCCCTCGCTTTTTGCGGAAATTACATGCATGCCCCTGATTTTATGAAAATTACATCCATGCCCCTGCCAGCTTGCCTGCGCCCCCAGAGTTTTTCGGAAATTGCATCCAAGCACTTGCCGCCCCCCACATCTTACTTTCCCCATCCGTTCTCTCCATTCCGCTACCTTATGTGTCACTGGTCACTCAGATGGGATTACGGCACGTGCGCATCGAATGTCCCAGGCCATTACAACGTGAACAGCGGAAGACGCGCTTCTCGCGACCCAAGTCTTCCGTTCACAGCCGCTTTTTCTTGGGCCGTCCCGGAGGGCGGCGAGTAAGGGGTGACAGGCAATGGTCTCTCGCCTCATGTTCGCGGTACTCGTCGCTTCTGACATTGCCATTTATCCGGAGCTCAGCTTCTTCCAAATGAATAGGTTCTATGGTTCTCTCGTATGTCAGCCGGTATGTGTCCGCTTTGTAGTTTTGTGACGCAAAGCTTTGCACATTGCTGCGACGGTGCATCAGCGCTGCGCAAGCGTGGGGACATGACAGACCAGAGAGCTGCCACATCTTACACGTGCATTCGCCTCTGTTCACGTTGACGACGTTGGTCTTGGTTTCCGACATGAGCTTGTACATGGCTTCATCGGCACGAAAACTTCGTACCGGCGGGCGCGAGCTATCTTACCTGCCAATTGATGCTCTGCGGAGGGAACCAGGGCCGTGGAAAAACTGTTACCGCGAGTACGACGCTCGTCGAACCAATTCATCAGGCCGCGCCGGACTGTCTGTGTAACAGGGTTACATTCTGTTTTACATTTAGTTATGTTGTGTACGTAAGTACACTACGGTTGGGGTCAGTATTGACCGGTCCGAAAGGTTTGGACCTATTGGTTATTTTAACCAATCAGGGCAGGAGCCCTTGGTGGAGGCGTGGCAGCCAGCCACGTGTTAGTACACAGGTGGTGGACACTACATTTTGGCTAGGTACGAATTTAGTCAGTTCTACTTAGTATTACATATAGTTTACATTAGTTTAAATTAATTTAGGCTAATACATATTAAATACACATTCAGTTTACATTTCACTCAAAAGACTGCAGGACGCACGACCTCGACCGGTCGCGCGCGCAGTGAGTGTTGTAGTGTAAGGGAAGTCCTTCCCTTAGCTACCCCCTTATTAAGGGAGCCTTGTGTCAAGGCGTTAGCTCGTGCTAACTTGTAAACCAAAGGGAAATCTTGGCCCCGAGTAAGAGAGTACTCTCTTATTAAGCCCTTTTATAAGGGCGTATCGGCTAAGTAGCGGCACCTCGCCGCGTTAGGAAAGTCTTCCTCTGTGCGCTAGCCGCACCGTGCGTGTACGCACCGGCTACAGTCTGCAACATGGCGAGGATGGGTTTGTCGCGGATGTGGTGAAGCGTGTTTGAAAATTTTTGACCAGCATGTACCAGTGTACCAGTTATCAAGTTGGAGCGATTGGGTTGGCTAAAAGGATGGAGTGTTTTGGGCCAATCGTGTGTCTGGAGTGTTTGGTACGCAGATTTAAGGGGAGGCACACGGTTTTGGATGTATTTTACATATTGTATTTTAATTGGATATTAACTATAGTGTTCGTTTTTCTATGGGTTGCATAAGTTGCCGCTCCTGCGGAGTTATTGGGAGCAGAGGGCTAACACGGTCCCCTCTAGCTCATTTTTCCCGTCCAGGACACAGCTCCACCGGAAGTCCCACGACGGGAAGCATCTCAATTCGTTCACTCACCCTTCAATCCCCACACGGTTGGAACGTGTTATTATCTTTCGTTTTGGCTGGGTTGCCACATCGCGTTGAGCGATCTGCCTTAGATTATTGGTTGGATCAACGCGCCGTTCCGCCGGTCCGCCCCAAATTTCTATTGGCTGGGTCTACGCGCCCTTCCGCCGGTCCGCCCCAGGATTTCTATTGGTTGGGTCTCCACACCTCTGCGCGGTCTGCCAAAAGTTTTAATTGCATTTGGAATGACGATTTCCGCTGCATTTGCAGATCGGTTTCATTTGGATTATCTATCGTTGGTTTCCGGTACAAGTACCCCAGAAGTGGTACCATCCATATCGGTACCTATCAAGATCCCTACTGCGCTACGGTCCACCGAGTGTGTAACCACCCATACCAATGGGTACACAAGGTGAGATTATTGAAGAAAAATCGGAATCGGCGTCCTGAAGTGCTGATCGGTCGCCCGATTGGCACACAGGCGAAGGTTCGCGGGGTACCCCCCCGTAAGTTAGTCGGCTGGGCGCGATGGTCGTCAAGTTCCGGACACTTCGCTGTTCGATTTCGAACTGGACTCCACCACACGGGCATCCACCATCAACGCTTTCAGTGACTCCGCGACGTTACTCGTCATGTGGCAGTAGCGCCGACCACGAAAGTGCGCTGCGGACCAGAATTTAGCCTCAGAATGGCTCTGCAGCCAGGCTGGAACCTGCAAGGAAAGGGGTGCGTCAGCCACTACAAGGCATAACTGACAAACCTCAGGATTTAGCTCTGCGATTTGGCCAATGTAGTCATTGCAGTCAGGTACGGTGGAATCCCGAGCAACTTTCCAAAGCAGCTACACCATTTGGATGCTCTTGAATTGACGGCGCACGTTCTCTGCTAGGTGTCGCATGCAAAAGTCGTGATGCGCTCCTGAAAATTCAACACTTACACCCTCAATCAAGCCCTTTTGCCTGTCTGACAAGAAGGTAAGGTTGTCGCCGTTAATGTTGTCGTCGAGCGAGTCTCGAAGAAGACACATGAACCACAGCCAATTGATGTCGTTCTCCGCATTCACCACACCATACGCGAGTGGGAACAGCGAGCCCTCAGCATCTATAGCTGTGGCGCACAAGAGAATGACGAGATACTTTGACTTGAGATGTGTTCCGTTAAGGCCAACAAGAGGTCGACAGTGGCGGAAGCCCCTGAGAGAAACGGAAAACGCTAGGACAGGCGCGTTAAGTGGTTTTCTGCGTCTTTCTCGAGCATGACCTGACTCCCAGGCATGACGTCTTTCACCTTTGAGCTAAACGAGTGCAGGAGTTTCTAGTCCGTCTCAAACGAGCCATATCGCCTGCACGCAGATTCCTCAGGGTCTCCAAACGACTTCATGTAGTTTACCGTCACGCCCTACTCACGACGCAAGTCGTTGAGTTTATCCTTGGGACGGTAATAAGGCGTATCTCGCAACTTGTTGTCGATGCGCTTGGCGATGTACATAGACGTGGCATGCTTGTTGCCGATGTGTTCCGTACCGGTGCAATTGTGCTCGTCCGTGAACCGTCGAATTTCGACGTGTCCGCCCGGCTCAGCAACCGTGTCCGCATGGAGATGCCAAGGGAAAGCGTCGCGCGCGCATACGATTGTTGTAACAGGACTGATCCTGTTACAGGATTACACTGTATTTTTCGAGGAAGCGCGCAATACAATAGGGCAGGATTAGTTTATAACAACTAATCCTATACTAAAAGTAAATATATGAATATTCACTTATGTTCTAGAACGCAAAATTAAGAGTGTTTATTTAATGGGTGGTTTAGAGGCTAATATTATAGTAACTAACTAATTAATATAATAATATCAAGTCTTTAACTAACTGTACTATTAGTTAACCTGCAAGATTCGGTATTTATACCGAATCGACTTTTCCTTCTTAGATTATAATAACTTATAATCTCTTATTTAAATTTCAGACAACGCGTCTGAAATTAAACTGTGATATTCTAACTTGAATATCAATTATGTAATGGCACCCCATTACATCACCCCCCACTTAAGGTGGTTGGCCAATAATAACTCTTATTTTGGCCAATCATGGGTGGTACTTGTTGGTCAGAATTTCTCATTCATCAATTGATTGACCATCGACTCGATGGTCAAGACACACGGCGGCGGCGCTCTAAAGAGCGCTGCTGAAAACAATGAAGGAGCTTCTTCCTCCGCCTTAGCACTAGGTGCTGAGGTGTTGAGTTACAACGGTGACGCTGCATTAGCAGCGTTAACTACGCAAAGGTCGGAAGACGTACCTTCTTCGACCACAGATGCTGCTAAGGCGGCATCTGACAAGAAACAGGGAGATGTTGCTAATGCAACATCTCGCACATGGCAACTTCCGAATGGCGTGTTGCCAAGAGGGCCATGTTCGAGAGTTCTGACTCCGAACAAAGTGATGGGGATACAGATGTCCCCACTAAAGGATCTAGCGAGTCGAAACTCGTTAGATGCTCATCGCCTAACAGCGATGATAACTCTTGTGTCGCTGTCATAGCTGACAGCGACAATGATCATCACAGATGGTTGCGGGAACGCAGAGCCCCACCTGGACCGAGTACTTCTCCACGTCGGGGTGATTTAGCCCCGGCGCGTGGTGTTGAAGCAGGCGGTGCTCCGCCTGCCAAAAGAGCTCGAACAGAAGCGGCGCCTGACGCTTCTGAAGCGTATCATCGTACGGAACCACATGTTCCGTACAAAGTGGGGTTTTGGACCCCTTGGATGGGCTATTGCCCCCAGCAGTAGCGGTCACCGTAAACGGGACTGCCAGTATGCGTTGTTCGATATCGACGTGCTGGATGACTGCGAAGACATCCAGTCACGTCGATTCGATCGAAGTACAGACGATAGACGTCTGTACTTTATTGACCTCTTTTTCCAGGTTCGATATTATTCGAGCCGGAAAGGGTCAAGGAATAACAGGGACGATAAAGACGCCCTGACTCAGAGTTGGAATGCTTTTGTTGACAACTACAACAAAAGCCCAGATGATTACGTGAATAAAGTTCACGTAATGCGCGAGCGCTTTTTAAAGCACTCACGAACAGGCAAAATGGAATACATCCATTTTGCTTGCATGAAAGAAAGGTTGAACTGTGGTGTCCCTTCTCACCTCGTTTGCCCGCGGTGTCCGCAGGGCGCTCCTCGTCTGTCAGAGGAGGAGTTGCGGGGTACGTTGGCTTTTCCGTACCCGCCGAAATTCAGGGTTTAATTGATACCCTGAATGCATCAACACCTACTGTTGATGCTACTTCGCATTATGAGTTTGAGACTTCTTCTCAAACTCAGTCAAAAGGTCTGGGGCGTCGGCCCTCAGAACCTCAATCGGCTCCCAAGAGTCTAACACTTGGGGATATCCCAGCCAGCGTACCAAGTACTCGGTACGCTGCCCCTTCTTCGAAGGCACCCAGCGCTTCGAGATCAAGCGCTCGAGGATATATCGCTTGTTCCCCTGATTATCAATCAGGGGCGGCGGAGGTTGAGAATTCCCTCGCCGTTGTTGTTGCGGATCATGGTTCTTTGCTCCGCAAGCTCGAAGAGGGTTATTCCTCCTTGAGCAGCGATATGTCTCACTCTGTGAAGAAATATCGGTCTCTTCGCGAAAATGTCCGCGACATCCCCGGGGCGCGCACTGCCCTCCAGCAGAAGAATGATATTCTGTACATTGAGCTTTCCCGCTATAAGGGAGAGCTCGATCGGCGCACGGCTGAACTTGAGCAGTCGAAGGCGGACGTAGCGACTCTCCGCTCTGCTCACCAACGGCTGGA
>CM047583.1:3382976-3440532 GCA_026184515.1 Peronosclerospora sorghi | reverse complement strand
CGACCTCGACCGGTCGTGCGTGTAGTGAGTGCCGTAGCGTAAGGGGAGCCCTCCCCTTAGCTACACCCTTTGTAAGGGAGCCTTGCCGTTAAGGCACTAGTACAGGCTAGAGTAAACTAACCCGGGAATCTTGGCCCCGAGTAGGAGAGCTCTCTCCTACCCTTAATAAGGGCGTATCGGCTAAGTAGCGGCGAACGCCGCTTTAAGGAAAGCCTTCCTCTGTGCGCTAGCCGCACCGTGCGTATACGCACCGGCTACAATGGTGATCCCAAGAAATGCAGGTGAAAACTTTCGGACTGCGCGAAAATGTCCTATGGAGTGTAACAATCCCCATGTAATTTTATGACGACGAGCACCACCATGAAACCGATGTCTCGATCTTTCATTTATGGGAGAGTATGCAAAAAGCTGATAAGGATCGTCCACTGATACGAGAACCTCCACCCTTGGCCTAATAGCCTGCAATAATGCTACTTCTGCTGTTTGAGAACATTTATCATTAATAATTACATGATAAAACACCTTTTGGAAATCTGGCCACCCTAATTGCGCCAACGTAGCAACGATTAAGCGTGATTGTTCCATTTTGTCCTTCTCCTTCAATTTTAATCTCGGAGGATTTCCTTTCGGTTTACGTAACCCTCTAATGAATGCCGCTCTCGCTGCAAAATTTTTGAGAGAAACCTCCGTCGATATCTTTCAGTATCTGGCAATAACATGGTGCCTTTTATCTCACCCAAGCGAACTATTTCCTGGTCTTTTATCTGATTCGAATCCATTAACCTTTTCAGATCTTCATCAATAGGTGCAATAGTTTCCGAAACGATAGTAATCCGATAATGCAGGAATACTACTAATAATGTTAACACAATAGCGGTAATGGTGGAGGTCTTCCCACATGCATATGGACCACGAGCTAAAACAATTCTTTTCGTCTCCACGGCTGTCCGTATCACTTTCATCCGGTCCGTATATAACGTGTGTTGAAATTCCTTATACACACGTGTCTGTTCCACCTCAGCCATCACTGGGATGCAGCACTCAGGGACTCAGAAGTCTCTCTTCTAATCATCAATTGTAATAATGATGACGGTGGATCTCTAGTTAATTTATCCACCATGCCGAATCTTCTGGCATAATTCATAATACTGGCCATGGGTAACCATTGTAACTAGTAGATGCTATTATTTATATCTCCTCCACTAGTGGTGGTTAGAATGACGTATCGGAATCCAATGGAACATACTATTCCCCAATCCAACTTATTGTGCCGTAGGATACACAATTTTCCATAATCGGATCTCTTTAAGCCTGCTGTGTCTGTGGTTACATGTTCATTCATGATATCTCCGGTTACATGCAGATATAGTACTCCTCTCATTAATGGCATGAAATGGTCAGTACCGTGTCATTGTCGTAGGTATTCTATCGTTTGGCTAAAAACTACCCAATTCCATTAGACGAAACATGAAGCTCAATGGTTGATACAACATATTTTGCCTCCCATTCGTATTGATCTGGGTTGGTAACGCAAAATGCTTCTAAATGTGTTATCAAACACATAGTAGAAGGTAGTCATTTACCGACGTAAATTTGTCCTCGTACACTTCCCGAAATTTTAGATACAGCCAATGTCTGCATTATCCTTAATAGTTGAACTGTGGTATAGTCGCATCATACTTCAGACTACACAAGTTATTTCTACAAGGTATATAGCCACCACTCCATCACTCACGTAGGAAAACCACTAAAGTCTCTGGATCTCTTAACAGTATCGTAACAACAATAATATATTCCTTTCATCTTCTGGCGTGATCGATCTAATTTGACGTCTTCCACCAGGTTCTCTGTGTAAGCTAAAAGACTTGTCTTCACTAAAAATAGCTCCTGGGTCAATAGTGATTTAACCGACCTCCTGACACCATTCTCTTTCAACATCCGTCATGTGTGTTATGACTTGCCTTACAGTTGACCCTGGCTTACATCCACTGCGACACAACTCTCGCGGTTATGCTTTGACCAGATCCTTATCAAACGCGAACTTTCGCTACTCTTCCTTCCTTTGAATAGATGTTTTAAACACCTCCGCATTATAATCAATCATCGGAGTAAGATTGCTCAGTACTTCTCCACATAACTCATCATGTCCACTCTCTGCAGCTGTAGAGGGGTCAATACATTCCGTGGTACATTTATCCTCCTCTTCCGATGCCTCACAACCCTTATTATATGAAAGCTCATCTTCCCTAGATACCAAGTCCTTCTCACCACAATTACGAGAACTGGATCCCGAGCCTTCTGTCGAATCGGTCAAATTTACCACTGTTGTAATATCTGTTTTTTCTTCTTCATCATACTCTAAGGTGCATTTAATTTTCTCATCATCTAGTGTTGCTCCCAGCGTTTGTTCATTCGTATATTCAATATTCTGGGTCACCACTATATGATACTAAGTATCTTCGGCTCCGACATTCACATCCTCGTTGACCATTTGCTGTTGTTCTAAGTCTTCTCTAGAATCCATCGCTTTTACACCCTGTTCATTCGTATATTCATTTTTCTTGGTCACCACTGCATGAAACTCGGTGTTTGTGACTCTCGCATTCCATCCTCGCTGACCATTAACTGTTGCTCCAGTTGAATCAATGTGAACTCAATTAACTGTTCTGACTTGTCTTCCTCTTCTGATCCTGGTCTCTGGGTCTTGGACATTGTTTGGTCTATATTAATCTGTCCTTCATCATCGCTCACAAGACTTTCTTGTTCCAGTTGGGACGCTGGCGTATGAATGAGTGTTTGGTGTTATACAACTTATGTTTTAGTCGGAGGAGTCTATGCCTAATTTCCACTTTTCGTTCTTGTCATGTGCTCGTGTTCGTCGTGTTTATCGCATCATAAAACTTCTTAGCGATTGGTTTTGCGTCCACATCTCCACGTGGATTGCGGAAAGTGTACTGGATATTGCTTAACTATTCGAGTAGAAGTGGATCTCTGTTTTACCAGACTTGAAAACTTCCACTTCACTCTCATCCCACTCAACATCCCGTTTTCGTTTAACTCCCAGTCGGCCTAACATGGACCTTACCCCAGCCTCAGTTCTTTTGGTCCATCCTTTGGTATGGCATTGCTGACTGTATAAGTCATATATATCATGTGCGGATGTTTCTAGATTTAACTTGAACGTTGTATCCTCAATAACTCTTCCTTTTCTTCTTTGGTCTAATTAGAGGCAGGTAAAGATGCTAGCGCAGCCGTAGTTGTTGATTCGCTTGTTTCTGGGATTACCGTTTCACAGATGGAGGCATCTTCCTTATCGCTCCCCGCCCTGCTGGTTAATTGTCCTGGCGCTTTCAAACATAACAATGTTTCTATCATATCCAGGTTGTTCATCTCGTGTTCCAGTTGAGTTCGTAGGCAGCTACAGATGTTGTCTTCTTTTTAACGGGTTTACCTCCACGTTAATTCAACGCGGATATAATGTAAGCTTCTGGTAGACGTTTCCTACCAATTTCCTGCGTTGGCTGTTTTGGCCTGGACTCAGCTGGCCGACCCTGAATTAGCCGGTCCTGCTGTAGCCAATTTTCTCTGGTAATAATTTGAAATAACAGCTAGTAGCACTTAATTGGTTGAAAACTTTCACCCAAATTTCAATTTTAATCCAATCATACTCGGACCCTCCATAATAGTAAAAAAAAGTCGTTCGTTTTGATCTGGCCGGCACTGGTAGAATTCGATTGGTCGAAAATATTCATCCAAAAATCCAATATCACTCCAATCATACTCGAGCCCTCCATATTCCGTTCGGTCTTGAACTGGCCGGAAACGATCTGGCCGGCACTGGTAGCATTTTATTGGTCGAAAATCTTCACCCAAAAATCCAATATCACTCCAATCATACTTGGACATTCCATATTCCGTCCGGTCTTGAACTGGCCGGCACTGTTCTGACCGTCACTGATCTGGCCGGCACTGGTAGCATGTGATTGGTCAAAAATCTTCACCAAAAATACAATATCATTCCAATACCCGACATTCCATACTCACTCTCTCACAAATAACTCGTGTGTTCTTATGAACCACACATAGACGCCGACCTCCAGGATAATCGCCTCATGTGATTCCACTCTGTAGGCGCTCTTCCGACCCCTTTATGTCAATTTTTCTTTCTCCCTCCATATATATCACTTTCTCACTGTAATAAATTGCTTACTCTCTTGCTTCGTCACACTTTTAGGTAATTTGATACTCTATGGGCCTGCCCCATGTCGTATGCTCTGTTTCTTTTGTGTTTCTCATGACTGCCATACAGGTTTTGCACATATAGCACCTTAATTGGAACCTCTTCGTATAGCCGCGATTGACACTCAGGTTTATTTCCCCATGGCTTGTTTTTCTTTCGTGACATCTTCTGACTCTCCGTACAGGTTTGCACCTGTGGGACCTCATTGAGTACCTCTTCGTACGGTTGCCTTCGATGCACAGGTTTTTTTATAATAGATGTACAGGTTTTGCCCCTTTAGGACCTTGACAGGTATCACTTCGTATCATCTTGTTATTTCCGTACACGTTTTGCACCCTTAGGACCTTGATAGGTATCTCTCCGTACGATCTCATTCTTGTTGAGAGATTCTCCGCTTTGTTGCACAATAGATCTACAGGTTTTGCACCTGTAGGACCTTGACAGGTATCTCTTCGTATAATCTTGATATTGCCGTACAGGTTTTGCACCCTTAGGACCTTGGTAGGAATTGCTTCGTACGATCTCATTCGTGTTGTGCGTTTTCTTCGTGTTATCTTATGCTGGGCGTACCGGTTTTGCACCTTTGGGACCTTAAAGGTATCTCTTCGTACACTTTTATTCACCACAAGAATTTCAGATCTCATCGCTAATTCATGGAGCACTTATAGGCTCACTCTCCATATAATCAATCATAGTTAACCATATTGCGCCATTCAACAATAAATTGCAACGTGATTTATCCACATGTTCCAACAAACAGTTCTTGTTTTAAACATGTATCTTTGTTTTGTTTTCTGCTTTTATTTTGTTATTCCACCTAATGCAACCAACTCGGGTCCGCATTATACTCATCACAACCAACATAGGTCCGTGATAGGGATGTAATACATCTTCTGTGGTCTTTTTCTTACTATTTCTTGTGTTTTCTCCTTCACTCCATTTATCTTGTGAGACTTCTACATTTCAACCTCAGCTGTATCCTCTTCTGCTGTCTGGGGTGCGTAGTGACGATTTTTACAAGCTCACTGCGCGTCAAACTCGTACAGTAATACGGATACAGGAAAGATTATCTTCTGTTTCCCACGTCATCTCATCGGTATTTTTCCACTTGACGTAATACTCCTTCGTCCGACGTCCGTTCCTTGTTCGTTGTTTAATTCGGCAATCCACTATACGCTCCACCTACCATTCATCATCTCTACCAGGATCATACCATGAATCTTCTGGAAGCAGCGACTCATCCAATTCCGAAGTTTCCTCAATCTCAAGCTTTTTTACGAGGCCGTCTCATCTTATTGATATAGGGTTTCAACCTAGCAATATGTACCAACGGGAATATCCGACTTTAAGCGGTCGGTACACTAACCGATACACCACATCATTCACCCGCTCATCAACCACATACGGTTCACGCCACAAATGTGCCAACTTTCGTACCAACCCTGGCTTAACCAAATCGTGATAAAGCCAGACTAATTCTCCAGGGCGGTAAGCAGTTTTGATGGCCGACCATACTTTGACTCGACGGCTTCGTTATGGCATTGGGCTCTTTCTTTCATCACTTGTTCTTGTATAATAGCAAGCCTGCGCTTGAGCTCTCATATGTCTTTTATTCACGGCTAATCTCCACTCCAATGCACCTCTCTCTGTGATATCTTGATCCTTATGTGGTACCATTGCCTCTAGTGTGGTCCTGGGCTCCCAACCATGCACCAAATACAACGGCGTTTGATGATGTTAAAGATTCACTGAAGTATTCGATGAAAACTCCAATGGGGCTACACATTAATCCCAGTCTCTCTGCTCAGGACCCGTGTACCACTTTATTGCCTTGGTCACTGTTTGAACTGATCTTTCTTGTTTACCGTTGGCTGCGGTCGATATGCTAACGTATGCCTTTGCTTTTGCTTTAGCATTCGATTAAATCTCCTGAAAACGGATCTCATAAACATTGGATGTCTATCATGTCTCAGCATTTCTTGTGCTCCAAAACTCTTGTAAACTCCCACCATATAAGCTTCTGCCACATCTTGTACTGTGGTGGTGCTCATTGGAATCAGGATCACATATCCAGAAAACAAACATATGAAACACAATAGCGCCTCATGTCCCATCGTAGTCTGCGGTAGGGGCAATGCAAAATCCATAGCTAAAATCTGAAATGGTCTTGATGCCAATATATTTCCGCTAGTGCGCCCCTGGTATCTTGGTTTTCCTTTCGCGGTGGCACAATTCTCACAAGCTGCAACATAGTTTTCAATATGAGCATACATCCCTCTCCAATAAAATATTTGGATCTTAACCGAGCGCAAACCTTTCCAACTCCTTGATGTGCCCCACTACAGATTTCCACATGATAGGCATTTAGCACATCCTCCTGCAATATGGTTGGTACCACTAATCGTCACACATTCTCTCTTGTTTTATCTTGAGCATTTGAGACGTAATACAGAACACCTTTACTATCCAACACATAAGTGATCGCATGCCGAGCCATCTTTTTTCCATTCGCTGTCGGAATTTATCTTGTCATCACCTCCTCGTAGATACGCCATAATCTTGCTACACCACTCGTCATGTGTCTGGGCGGTCGCCATTCGCTCAACTCTGATGACTTCCGCATTTTCGTATGATCCTCTTCTGCCCCGTTCTGAAGTACTTCAGACCCAACAGTATTACCTTCCACAGAGTATGAAACACCATCTATGGCCACCCCTTGTTCAATGTTCACGCTTCTCCTGCGCTGATGCTGTCCGCTATTTAGTTTACTCATGCTTCGAGTGATTACAAATACTTGCGGCGACGAATATTCATCATTCTCCCAGACATCTCTTTGCTTCGTGACAACTTGAGCCTCGTTACTTGAATTACTAACATACTCACAGGGTACTTTCTCGGATGTTTCCGGGTTACTTTCAATCCTATCCTTCTCTTGAACTTCGTCTTCAGTGGCGTATAGCAACTCAGGTAAACGATTCAACATTTGCAGATCTGCTTTTCTTTGAGCACTAATGATATTTCCTGTCTGTTTTTCTTTCATGGCACATTGTCTCAAGAAATCGGCCGCTTGGTTGTACTTACGCACCATATGTACCAGACTAACCGCTTCAAACCTTTCTACCAGTGAGAGCACTCTGCCTAACCAGACCAATAATGATCCGTGATTACAGCATAGATCTCCATTGACTTGTCCGATTACCAATCCAGATTCCCCACACACTATTTCCTTATTCACGTTGTGGTCTCGCGCGAGTTGTAACAATCCATGATATTCACTTCATTCACGGTGAGATTATCTTGAATTCCATATTCTGCAGCTATTACAACCCAAGTCGGTAATTCCCATATGATCATACCAAAAACACCCTTTGGATCGTTTTTTATCCGCACCGCACCATCAAATGATAAAAAATATCCATTACTATGGCGGTGTAAACTAGGAATTGGTTTAATGATCGGTACATCTTTCAATATTTTCAGCGGAGCTGAAGTGAAGATTAAAACTTACGACCAGTTTTTACCGGTATACCATTGATCGGCTTGGAGCGATCGGGTTGGTTGAAAGGGGAGAGTATTTTGGGCCAACCGTGTATCAGGAGTGTTAAGTACGCAGTTATAGGTGAGTCACACGATTTTGCATGTAGTTTACATATTAGGTTTTTAATTGGATATTAAATATAGTGTTCGGTTTTCTTAAAAGTCGCCTCCTCCTACCACGGATTCGTTGGGAGCAGAGGGCTAAAAGTCCCCTCTAGCTTAACTTACCCGGCCAGGACGCGTAACGGACGCATTATGTCCACCGGAAGTCCCTCGACGGGAACGCGCAGCTTTAACGACACTCACCCTCAAGTCGCACACGTTTTGAACGTGTTATTATCGTTTTATCGGTTGAGTCTACGCATAGCTACACGCGGTACGCCCCAAATTATTGGTTGGATCTACACACCGGTCTGCCCTAAATTATTTACGTATTTGGATTGACGATTTCTTCTCCACTTACACCCCGGAATTATTGGATTATCTATATCGCTGGACATTGGCGTGTTTAGGGTGACTTTCTAACCTGGACACACTCTGCCCCAGAAGAGGTACATTCCATATTGATACCCACCGAAATTAATATTGCGCGACGGTCCACCGAGTGTGTTGCCACCCAAACCAATGGGTACACAAGGTGATAAGAATGAAGATAAATCTGACCAGGTGTCCTGCAATGCATATCGGTCACCCGATCGGGATGAAGGCGAAGGTTCTCGGGGTACCCCCCCCCGTAAGTTGGTCGGCTGGGCACGATGGTGGTCGGGTTCAGGACACTTCGGTGTTCGATTTTGAACTCGACTCCACCACAGAGCGATGTCTTCTAACACTTCATTCATCTTCTCCACAGGCACTATTGATGTTGCTAATAGCGCGGGTTAGCCCCCAGGCTCATGATCCGTTCGTTTTTAATTTCCAAAGACCATGGAGACAACATTGCCGCCCACTGAATTCCTCTTCCCGTTAAACTTTTCGAAGTAAATAACCATCGCATCTTAGAATATATTGCGTAAACCGTTATGTGTTGCCCGAAAAAAAATATGACTAGCATCGTGTAATGTCTTGAGTAACGCCAGCACTTCTTGTTCCGCCCCTGTGTACCTTGTCTCAGGATCTTTAAACACCTTACTGACGTAACTCACTGGATGTAATACTCCATCATACTCTTGGAACACTGTTGCTCCAAATGCCCATGGATTTGTGTATAAAGGTACACTCAATGGCTTCGATCTCATGATGTGTCGTAATAATGGTGCATTCACAAGCCGATACTTCAGCAACGAAAACGACACCTCAGCATAGTACCATCTCTCAGCTGTAGTTCTGTTTGCTCGTACAGAGATGCCGCTAATGTCGCGAAATTGTCAATAAACCTTAGATAGTATATCAAAATACCGGTGAATGTATGAACCCCTTTTAACTTCTGTGGAAACGCCATTTTGACAATAGACTCTAGATTTCGCCTTAATGCCCTCTGCGGATATGCGATGACTTAGAAAATCCACACTGTGCTTACCAAAAGCACTTTTTGGCAAGCTTATAGTAATTCTCCAGTGCTTAAACGGCTCTAGAAGATTCTTAAGCGTGAAGCACAGATTATCTCAGCTGTTAGCGCCAAAAGTAATATAGTCAATATATGACCGCCTCCCAATTATAGGGTGCTCATCATTCATCACCACTTGTCCATTCTAAAAAAACATCTTGGGTGATGGATACATCTGTCTCCAAAACGCATTCCTCATCATTATAATCGTCCATAACTTGCTTGTTGTTGAACAGTTTGCACGTCACTACCATTTCGTGTGATCGCCGTACCATCCTCCACAAAGCATTATCTACTATACGCTGGTATATATGAGGTGCATTTTTTAGACCTTGGGGCATCCGAAGCCATTCAAAGTGTCCTAAAGGACAAATAAAAGTCTTAATCAACCGAGCCCTACTTGTCATATGTCTAGCCCAATATCCGCTCGCATTATCCATTGAGCATATCCACTTCACCCCTTCAAAGTTGTCTAACAAGTTCGTCAATCAAAGGCATGTCATACACCATTAGTCTCTTCTTTTGGTTCACAGATCAATAATCAATGCACAACCGTATGTACGTCTTATTCATCTTAAGAAAATATGACGATTGGTGAGTACCAAGCGGATTCCTAGTACTGAATTATACCTGCTTGTAATAAACCTCGTATCAACTCGTATAACTTCAGCAGAAGTGTAGGTGGTACTTTACGCGCTCTCTGTGCTATAGGTGAAATATCCCCAATATCCACATCGCAAACTACGCCTTTAGCAGATGGTGGTAACGAATTACGGGAGCTTATGAAACTATCGGCATACTCATACAGTAGTGCACGTAGACTGTCTTCCTTTTCCTTAGTGGTAACCCCTGGATCTCCTATATACGTGGTAGCCATATCAGGTGGTTCTGTTGGACCTTTTTCCTCTTCCGGAATATGAGCTAGCTATTCTTCCATAGCTTCAGCTGACATTTCAACTCCTTCATGCAGGTAGACCTCTCTCTCCAATTTCGTTTGACCTACATTCATCGGATCTATGGCATCCGTTACTTAAACAGCGTGGGGTTTATCTCCACCCGTCCTTACTTCATGTACATTAGTCCAGTGAATCGGCATACCAGTACTTTTCATCACTCTTTTATACACTTGTAGGTGTCCTCAGAGACTAGGTTTTCTTGTGTCATCAATGGTAATGGTTTTTCCATGATAATCTGACAACTTTTATCCTTCATATTCAGAATTACCCCCGCTTTTACCAAAAAATCTGTGCCAAGTATCGCTAACACATGCGAATCAATACTAGCAACCCAAATCTCACAGTTGAATACCACTGACGGGCCCACCCGAACCTTGACGGTAGCCACACCTATTGCGCCAATGGTACTGTCCGTCATACCACAAAAGCTAGTTGGAGTATCGAACATTCGAACTTGTATCTGTAACTTCCTTGCCACATTGGTATGCAAAACTGAAATATTTGCACCAGAGTCTAGCCTTAATGGCAGCTCTAAATCATCAATTGCTCCATTCACGTAAACTTGAGTTGCAGGCTGCTTTACGTCAGTCGACTGCTGCCATCCTTCTTCCTCTCCCATTTTTTATCCACAAGCGTGACATATGCTGATACCTCTTTTGCTCCATAAATTTTCAACTTATTTTGCTTGCTATCTTCATCAAAAGTAGCGTGTTCTTCCATTTTATCTTGAATTTTTTTTCTTAATTCTCGTCCAGAATGAGTGATCCATTCATACAACATATATTAATTTTTATTGATTTTTGTATTGATGCAGGGTGACAGCGGTGTCGTTTCCTCTTTACTCGACAATTCCCCCCTTTCTCTTGACAGTGGTTGCAACGCACTGTGCGTTTAGGCGTTTAACTGCTCGCTACCTGAGCTTTAGCCAGCTCTCCCGATTTTAGCTTACTACGCATTTTAGCCATTTCTTCAATAAACTTCTTCCGGCAATACTTCACCTCATACTCAAGGGTATCACATTGTTCAAACTTCAGTAATTTCCATCATTTATTCTTTTCGCCCCTTCCGATTACAATGTTCACATACCACACCACCGTCTGCATTGGGATTTGTATTAGGCCGCGCGCTTCTATCCTCATACGCAGGTCGCATCCGCTGAATTGCATGTACTTCCCCACCTATCATATGTACGCTGGGTTGTGGGTCTTCATACATCAGTTCAGCGTTCATGCGTGCAGCCGTTTTCTTCCCAGGTCTCATAAGGCGCGTCTCATGTTTAGTCAGCACCCTCTCTAACTCATCAATGGTCGCAAAAGTCATATGCTTGTACTGAATCTGCATGGTGTGATCATGAATAGTGTAAAAAAAACTGCTGAATATGTTCTTCCAACAGTGAGGTGTTGTAACAGGACTGATCCTGTTAAGGCTTACACTGTAATTGCGAGGAAGCGCGCAATGCAATAGGGCAGGATTAGTTGATAACAACTAATCCTATACTAAAAGTAAATATATAAATATTTACTTATAGGTTAGAACGCAAAATTAAGAGTGTTTATTTAATGGGTGGTTTAGAGGCTAATAGTATAGTAACTACCTCATTAATATAATAATATCAAGTATCCAACTAACTGTACTATTAGTTAACCTGCAAGATCCGGTATTTATACCGAATCGACTTTTCCTTCTTAGATTATAATAACTTATAATCTATTATTTAAATTTCAGACAACGCGTCTGAAATTAAACTGTGATATTCTAACTTGAATATCAATTATGTAATGGCACCCCATTACATCACCCCCCACTTAAGGTGGTTGGCCAATAATAACTCTTATTTTGGCCAATCATGGGTGGCACTTGTTGGTCAGAATTTCTCATTCACCAACTGATTGACCATCGACCCGATGGTCAAGACACACGGCGGCGGCGCTCTAAAGAGCGCTGATGAAAACAATGAAGGAGCTTCTTCCTCCGCCTTAGCACTAGGTGCTGAGGTGTTGAGTGACAACGGTGACGCTGCTAATGCAGCGTCAACTACGCAAAGGTCGGAAGACGTACCGTCTTCGACCACAAATGCTGCTAAGGCGGCATCTGATAAGAAACAGGGAGATGTTGCTAATGCAACATCTCGCACGATGGCAACTTCCGAATGGCGTGTTGCCAAGAGGGCCATGTTCGGGAGTTCTGACTCCGAACAAAGTGATCGGGATACAGATGTCCCCACTAAAGGATATAGCGAGTCGAAACTCGCTAGGTGCTCATCGACTTACAGCGATGACGACTCTGGTGTCGCTGTCAGCTATGACAGCGACAATGATTATCACAGGTGGTTGTGGGAACGCAGAGCCCCACCTGGACCGAGTACTTCTCCACGTCAGGGTGATTTAACCCTGGCGCGTGGTGTTGAAGCAGGCGGTGCTCCGCCTGCTAAAATAGCTCGAACAGAAGCGGCGGATGCCGCTTCTAAAGTGTATTATCGTACGGAACCACATGTTCCGTACAAAGTGGGGTTTTGGACCCCTGGCTGGGCTATTGACCCCAACAGTGGCGGTCACCGTAAACGGGACTGACATTATGCGTTGTTCGATATCAACGTTCTGGATGACTGCGAAGACATCCAGTGACGTCGATTAGATCGAAGTACAGACGATAGACGTCTGTACTTTATTGACCTGTTTTTCCAGGTTCGATATTATTCGAGCCGGAAAGGGTCAAGGAAGAACAGGGACGATAAAGAAGCCCTGACTCAGAGTTGGAATGCTTTTGTTGACAACTACAACAAAAGCCCAGATGATTACGTGAATAAACTTCACGTAATGCGCGAGCGCTTTTTAAAGCACTCACGAACAGGCAAAATGGAATACATCCATTTTGATTGCATCAAAGAAGGGTTAAAGTGTGGTGTCCCTTCTCACCTCGTTTGCCCGCGGTGTACGCAGGGCTCTCCTCGTCTGTCAGAGGAGGAGTTGCGGGGGTACGGTGGCTTTTCCGTACCCGCCGAAATTCAGGGTTTAATTGATACCCTGAATGCATCAACACCTACTGTTGATGCTACTTCGCATTATGAGTTTGAGACTTCTTCTCAAACTCAGTCAAAAGGTCTGGGGCGTCGGCCCTCAGAACCTCAATCGGCTCCCAAGAGTCTAACACTTGGAGATATCCCAGCCAGCGTACCAAGTACTCGGTACGCTGCCCCTTCTTCGAAGGCACCGAGCGCTTCGAGATCAAGCGCTCGAGGATATATCGCTTGTTCCCCTGATTATCAATCAGGGGCGGCGGAGGTTGAGAATTCCCTCGCCATTGTTGTTGCGGATCATGGTTCTTTGCTCCACAAGCTCGAAGAGGGTTATTCCTCCTTGAGCAGCGATATGTCTCACTCTGTGAAGAAATATCGGTCTCTTCGCGAAAAATTCCGCGACATCCTCGGGGCGCGCACTGACCTCCAGCAGAAGAATGATATTCTGTAGATTGAGCTTTCCCGCTATAAGGGAGAGCTCGATCGGCGCACGGCTGATCTTGATCAGTCGAAGGCGGAGGTAACGACTCTCCGCTCTTCTCACCAACAGCTGGAAGCCGATTACAAGTCTCTCTTGGGAGACTTGGAGAAGCACGGTATCTTCCGTCGTTCTGCGTCTCGTCGTAAGACGAAGACGAGTGATACGGCTTGATCCGCCCAACATAGAATGTTGGGTGAAGCCGCATTGCTGTGGGAATGTCTAATGTATAGGCATTCCCCCGAATCTCTTGGACCTTGAAAGGTCCAATGTACTTAGGAAGCAACTTCCTTGTAGGGAAGTTGCTTATTTGCATGTGTAGTAGTACTTAATAATACTAATTCACCTTTAAGAAAGGAGTTTTTGTTATTCCTTCCTTGTTTATCTGCATTTTGCTTCTGCTTGTCAAAATCAGAGGCAAGTGCATTGTTTACATAGCGTATTACAGCTTGGCGCTGTAATACGAATTCATCTACTGCTTTATCAGCAGTAGGTGCATTGTCCTCGTTGTCTGCAGCCATTGATTCAGACACATATTCATCGTATGCAGCTTCAGTTTTAATTGAAGCTGCTTCCGCTTCTACTGTATTTTCAGTAGAAGGGCCATCATTTTGTTCACAAGTTGCAGTCGCAACTTGCGCATGACTCGCTCAAAATTTGAGCGGGTCCCTCCACCACTTAGATTTGGCGTACCGCCAAGTAAAGCTGGGGTTCGTGGATGCCTTAAGGCATTCACGTAGAACGGTGTATGCTTAGTTGAAGCATGAACCGAATTGTTAATCGCAAATTCAGTGAGTGACAGGTAGTCACTCCACTGTTCAAAGGCATGTTCGTATGATCGCAACATGTCTCCGAGATCGAGGTTAACCCGTTCCGTCTGCCCATCCATTTCCGGATGGTCCGCAGTTGACATCTTCAACTGGGTTCCCAACAATGAGAACGTTTCTTGCCAGAAACGTCCTGTAAATCTCGGATCTCTATCCGAGACAATGTCTTCCGGCATTCCGTGCAAATTCGCTGATACTGCAGTAAAATGTACCATCTTACTGAAACGGTCTACAAAGACCACTATTCCGGTCTTCCGACTATTGTCGGGTGGAAGACCGAATACGAAGTCCATTGAAATGGACTTCCAAAACTCTGTCGGAACCGGCAGAGATTGCAGCGGAGTCTGTGCAGACTGCGCAGGCTTAACGCGCTGCCAAATCTCGCAAGAGCGTACGTATTTGCGTACCCACTTGTACTGGTTTCGCCAGTAAAAGTCACGTGCGAGAGAAGCGTATGTCTTCTCTCGACCTTGATGCCCCGAAATCGGTGCATCATGATACTCAAACATAATTTGATGTTTGAGATCATCGTCGTTTGGAACGACGATGCGACTTTCATCTTTTTGGTCTGTGCTGTAAAGCAGCAGACGATCGTGCAGTCGATATCGATGCACGCAAGCGCGGAGGAACTCTGGGAGCTCGTCGCGTTTCTCACTTGATTGATTACTTACGTAATCAATCAACAGACGTGTCTCCTCGTCTGTTTTGTACGCCTCGCGTACTTGTCGTATAATTAACGACGACAAAGCAGTGCAACGGATCGCGTTTGCACTGGCCCCTTCGGTTACGGACGGTTTAGTCTCGTAATCGGGCCTTCGTGATAGCGCATCTGCTATCACGTTCAACTTTTCCGGGTTTGTATTCAACCGTAAAGTTGTACTCAGCAAAGAATGACAGCCATCGAGCCCTTCTTTGAGAAATGTGTGGTCAATTCACGGCCGTTCGTAGCGACGCATGGTCCGTGTAAACCACAAACGGTCTATCTCCCGATAGATAGATCCGAAACTTAGCCAGTGCGTACTTCATGGCAAGGAGTTCCTTTTCATGCACTGGATAGTTGCGCTCGGCAGGGCGCAACTGACGCGATTGATAGCAGATTACGCGATCACGATCATCGTGATCACGCTTCATCAAAGCACAGCCGATAGCGAAATCGCTCGCGTCGCAAACGACGTGGAACTGACACTCGTTATCGGCTATAGCCAAGACAGGCGCTTCAGTCAAGCTTTGCTTGACTACATCAAAAGAATCTTGACATTGGGTATCCCAATGCCATTCGACATCTTTCTTAAGTAATTGAGAAAGAGGTCGTATTAACCCAGCATAGTTGCACGAATACTTGTGCAAATATGTTGCCAACCCAAGGAACTTTCGAAGTTCCTTAACGTTGTTTGGCGTAGGCCATTCAACGATCACCCTGATCTTTTCTGGATCAGGACACACCCCGTTCTTTCCCACAAATCATCCAAGAACGGGTATCTCAGGTGCACCAAAGGTGCACTTCTTTAGATTTGCATAGAGCTTACGCTTACGCATAAGCTCCAACACTCGACGTAGATGCTCCCTATGGACATCTACATCGCTTTTATCGTGTTCACCCTTACTATGGATGAACACGTCATCGAAATAACTCGGTGCGAATTCTCGCACCGGGCGTAATAGATGCGTTACGCATCTGTTAAACGTAGCAGGGGCATTTCGAAGCCCCTGCGGCATAACAAGCCACTCCCAAAGCATGCCGCTTGGGGTGCTTACCGCCGTGAGAGGTATATCCTTCTCAAGCATTAGGATTTGATAAAATCCATCTCTTAGATCGAGAGCACTAAAGATGGTGCTCCCGCACATGACATCTATGATGAAATCCCTCCGCGTTATCGGTGTCTGTGCCGGTACCGTCGCTGCGTTCAGCTTGTTGTAAGCATGAACGATTCTCCACCCACCTGTGGACTTCTTCACACAAAAGGTGGGGGTAGAGTGCGGTGAGGTAGACTCCCGCACTTGGCCTGCTTTACGACGAGCTTCGAAGAACTCGTCGATCGCTTTTACCTGATCACGCGGCAACGGCCATTGCCGCGTAGCACAATACTTCGTGCCTGGCACGAGGTCAATCTCATGACGAGTTCCCTTATCCTTAGGGAGCTCGCTAGGTACTTCTTCTGGGAATACATCAGCGTATTCCCGAAGTACCTCATAAAATGGGGAGTTCGCTTTAAGCGACTCCTAGATCTGCGCTTCAAAGCGATGAACTTTGGTTTGATCATTGGGAACCTCTTTCCAATGTTTTCCACTTGTAATGTGGATATTCGTTCACGAATATCCACTACATCATCTGTTGCTACGATAATACAGATCTGTTCGATCTGATCATCGTGCAAGTTTTTCATAAACTTCTTCCAGCTTAGCGCTGGAAGAGCCATCACCTCCGAACCTTCTTTCGGAGGGTGTTCCATCAACAGATACTGGGTAGCTAATCCGGTCTCCGTTTGCGTCAAGACGTTGATCGTCTCGACGGAACTGTCCATGCAATCAGACGCACTCGTCTGATTGACTGCTACACGGTGATTACGACTCACCGTGTGCGAATACTCATCATCATGGTGGCCACTGCCTACCATAGAATTTTGGAGATGGGATGTGCTCGTCTGATCGGCCGCCTTTTCTGCGACACGGTGGTCTTTATCACCCGTGCGCATGACTAACGCAACGTGGTGGGCACTGGCCACCACGGAGTTTTGCTCACGATTGCACTCGATCGTGAGTTCACTCTCATCAACACGGAATTCATTCGTCGTGTTGGAACCTTCAGCATTCTCACGGTGGGTGTTTCCCACCGTGGATATAACTTCATTCTCACGGTGGTCTTTATCACCGGTGGAATGTTTCTCTCCTACACGCAACGACTCTTCTGTTGCGTGTGGTAATCCCTCTGGACTCTCACCAGCGGAGGTACCTTCCGCTGATCGTGTCAGAACAGACCTGGTGGTGCCATCGCTATCCACCAGACTGTCTGAAGCTGCGGTTGTATCTTCTGATACAGCCGGATTACACACGGGGTGATCAGATCCTGTGCGTCCGCCGCAGTCGATCGATAGGTTAACCCAGTCGATCGAAGGTCTAAACTTGGACATCCATGGGATTCCAAGTATCAAATCGAATTTGTCATCTAAATCGAGGACTATGAATTCATCCTCGAATGACAGTTCATTCAACTCGAAGCGTGTTTTAATCACACGCTTTGGAATAGTCACGGTTGCACCTGTTTCTAACCGGACTGACAACATACTTCGTGGGGTTTCTACCTCCACGAAGCTCAACAGCGTTAGACTCTGAGTTCTAACGAAATTGTTTGACGCTCCTGTGTCAAACAAATCTCGCATGGGGACATCTCTCCCGTGCGGCTTAACCTCCAGGGTGATAAGAGGCTTACCATCACCCTGCACCTTTTGACAGGACATAGTCCCGTCTGGGGCTATTACCCTCACATGCCCTATGTCGGCATGTGGGATAACATTCCCAGTAGGGCGCCCCGCCCCTACTGGCGATTCTCGTTTTTTGCACCAACAGGGTGATGTCCCTGTTGGTGTCGCCGTTCAGCGGACGGTTCCGTCCGCTGACTGCGTGGCACCGGACGCGGTGCCATACACTCATGGGCAAAATGCCCCATTTTCGCGCATCGATTGCAGCGAATATTCTTCTTAAATTTCGGTTTCTTTGTATTCGAAGCAACCGCAACCCATAGGTCCATCGGCTCTGGACCTCCACCGCCCATGCTCTGGCGCGGGTGGCTGTTACTTGGGACGAAGTGTAAACTTCGTCTGCCTGACTGCTGATTGTTGACATGCTGTTGCGGCATGTCAAAAGCGAAGGGCTGTTGAGCCCTTCGGCTGTACCCAGCATGCTATGACGCTGATCGCATGCTGAACTCTTCACGGATGCTCATATCAATGGCATCCCTTAGAGTCTTTGGCGGGCGCCGGTAAATACTCTGTTTGACGGGACCATCATTGTGTCTCTTCATGAAGCCAGTGACCTGCATAGCAGGGTGCACCGGCTCATACACAATATTTGACAGCAAATATTGCGTCCTCTGAGCGTAAGCTTGAAGGTCAAGCTTACCTTGCCGGAGCTCCATGAACTCCTGCCGACTACTTAGCTCCATTTCTGGAGCTTAAAAGTTGAGCTTTAGCTCAGCTTTTAATTCCTGATAAGTCAAGAACGCAGAGTCATCAGTGGCTCTGCGACTCATCGCCCATTCCCTGGCTCTGCCGCCCAGACATGTTGTGGCGAAGTACGCCTGTTGACGTTCGTCAACAATATTTTGCGCAGAGATGGCATCTTCCACCTCTGCGAACCATCTACGAAGGGGCTCTCCCCCTTCGCCGGTAAAGGGCGGTACTCGCGCTTTTACCACTTCAACGCTATGCGTTGTAGGTGCTGATGCGGTCCGCGCTGCCTCTGGCGCGGGCCGTTCTGGATTTTCTAGGTGGTTTCGACTAAAGCGATTCACCACCTGTACCACTTCCTCCGGGGACTTATTATTGAGGAAGGTAATGATGTCGGTCCCCATAGACCGAATCATTTCCACCGTCGCGTCTTTACTACGCGACGAGAACTGCGGGGAGTGTTTATTAACCTCTTCCAGCGTTCTTTCTCGCTCGGCAGTCGTCATGTCTCGCGACTTGATGCCGAGCGGCTCTTAATCTTCGCTCCGCTAGTTGACTAGCGTAACGGAACTGTGATCGTTAAGACGGACCACAAAGTGCTACCAGGTGTAACAGGACTGATCCTGTTACTGGCTTACACTGTAATTGCGAGGAAGCGCGCAATACAAAAAGGGGTAGGATTAGTTGATAACAACTAATCCTATAATAAAAGAAAATATATGAATATTCACTTGTTGCTTAGAACGCAAAATTAAGAGTGTTTATTTAATGGGTGGTTTAGAGGCTAATAGTATAGTAACTAACTAATTAATCTAATAATATCAAGTCTTTAACTAACTGTACTATTAGTTAACCTGCAAGATTCGGTATTTATACCGAATCGACTTTTCCTTCTTAGATTATAATAACTTATAATCTCTTATTTAAATTTCAGACAACGCGTCTGAAATTAAACTGTGATATTCTAACTTGAATATCAATTATGTAATGGCACCCCATTACACCATACCCTGATGTACCGTAATATTCCCGTGGTTGAGTAGCCGGTGTATGATATGGTACACTAGTCGCTCCTCTCATAGTGCTATGTGTGCGACTAGCTGAAAGAGATGCTGTTATCTTCGTCAACTCTTCCAAACTCAAATGCCCTTCTAGCATCATCTTAACCAGGTTATCCACTACTGGATCTTCCTTATGCGCAGCCGGTTGTGGCGAAGACATTGTCTCATCTTCGTCTGGGGAAAACTCCAGTTTTTTCTTTGTCTTGGTAGCTTTTCTTGGTCGTAACGCTGGATCTTTGACAAACTCGTCTCTTTCACAGAGATCTAGCATACTCGGTGGCTTCGATTCCTTGACCGGCGTATGCGTGATATCTGGTATTATGCAATAAGTGGGATTAATACTGGTTGTCTCTTCCCGATACACCATTAGTGACGTTTCCCACTGGTTTTCTGCTAATAATAGTGATACCATTAATTCAATATCTTCTGCAGTACGGTCCAGATTAAAATCACACGCGCTATCAAACTCTTCCTTTCGAATGATTTCATGCGCACATTTTGGAAACAACGTTTCCAACGCTTCAACAGACTCTTGTAAAGCTCCAAACGAACTGAGATCCTCTCTAACTCTAAGGTTGGGCGCAGCTTTCATTACCTTGCGTATTTCATATAGTGAAAACCAACTACCTGAATCACCCAGCAACTTGATAACATGTTGCTGGTACCTATCCATCTTCGCATAGGCCTCTGAGAAGGTGGACGTTCTGTTGGTATCATCCTGAGAGTACTCCAAGATGAAACAGAGCGCTTTGCCCTTCCCTTTTGATACCAAAGCCATTTGTGTGTTGGAACGTTTATGTCGACGTTATTCCCGGGTCGCGGCACCCGTTTTCGTGAAGGAACTTAAAATTCAGTGTTTCCACTCAAATCACAGCACAAGAAGGCAATAAATATATCCTTACTGCTTAAACTTCCCATGTTCTTAGTACTAACGTCCGAACCGTCACCAAACACTTTTTTACACACTTCCCAAAGAGTATCAAGCTGCTCCCAACTCCAGTAGTCCCAGATGACTGTCTCCCCTCTCACTTAGGTGCTCACTTAACGACCTTACTGTATTTAACTTGGTTTCACTATAGGACTGTTCGGTAGAATTGCTGTAAGGTTGCAAACGACTGTTAGGCTTAGGGGGAAATTAGAACCTATTAAGTATTTTAAATTGTCCACTTCAAACACTTTTTCACCTACTACTTCTCGGTTTCTTCAGTGCTGGCTTCAATACTCGATAATTACTTCTTAGCCGACAGGAACACTTTATACCCTTTCAATACATGACCCACGTCTGTATTTTCCATAACTGAAAAATCACTTCATCACACGTGATAGCCTTGCGCGTTTCCAATCAGGTGTATAGCGTACTACGCGTTTTTCTTCAATAAGTAAATTCCGAGTAATGCAATTAAATATAAAGTTTATTTGACTTAGTTATCTCCCCTAATATCTTCTAACGCAAAGTAGAACTACTTCGGTAAAATGAGAAGAGAAAAACAATCCACCGTAATCCCCACGAAAATGTCCCACCGTGAATATCCACACAGCACTTCGAGATACGAAAAGTAACAGTGAGTATATTAGAATGAAGCCTAAAACTTAATCTAACTAAAATGTATATATGGATACGAGTTTACCCAATTATATTTGGGTATTACCCATTTTCCGGTTTCTGAAAGCCGCAATTACCTAAAATGGTCGCACCTTCTTGAGCGTGATATGTTATCCCACTTTTGGCAGAGAAAAAACATTTTGTTGGGTGTATAAACAGTGTACAACGTTTCCTTGTTGAGTTGAAAGCAAGGTAATCCGAGTTTTGTGTATATTGACAACTTAATTTTAGAAAGTTAGTTACAGTCATCCCTCTGTTACTTTATAACCTCGGTGGACAGCATACCCTATAAAGTACCGGGGGGTATTAAGTTGTAGAAAATCACTTAAGTTTAATAAAAAAAACGCGGTGCCCATCGTTTTTTGAATAAAATGCTTTGTTTACCCTTTTAAAATGCTTATTTTACATTTTTGAGTGCATAACGGCGAGCTGGCCACCAAGGGAGAGGTATAAAAGGCGCCTTTCCCCCCCCAGGCCACCAACATTTTCGCTTTCCCCATCGACTGTAGCAAAGCAAGCACCCCTCCCCCCCACATACCCCAGGAAGCAAAAATCTGGCCAGGCAACACGATCAAAGTCCAATCATCTCAGCCGCCTGTGTGGTAAGCGACAATTGGAAACAGTTTTTTTCCGCCTTTTTCGCCTTAAGAACAGCAAGCGTTTTTAACCACAATTGTCTTTCTAGTGCCTTCCACTTGTTTTCGGTAAAATGACTCTGATTCGTCTCACGTACGACCAGAAACGCGACATCTGTCGTCACAAGGCAGCAAACCCGGATATGAGCCAGACGGAGCTAGCTGCTTGGGCAAAGGACAAGTTCAACCTTCCCAAAGCCATCACTCAGGCGACAATCAGCAACATTCTCAAGAAGCGAGCTGAACTTGAGGCTATGAATCCAGCCGAGCTCAGCGCCAAGCGGACCCGGATCGTCCAGCATCCTGTCGTCGAAGAAGCTGTGGCATATTGGGTCCTTCAGTGCCAGAGCCGTGGAGTGGCGCTGACCGGTGAGCTCATCCGGCTGAAAGCAAAGACCTTTGCCCAAAGCCTCAACATCCCTGAGAGTGTCATCGAATTTTCTGCCGGCTGGCTCCACAAGTTTCAGCAGCGACACAGGCTGCGTTCGGTCCGCATCCACGGCGAAAGTGCATCTGCAGACAATGATGCCATAGTGGAAGCTCTGCCTGGTTTCCGGACCACCATCGCTAGGTACAGCCTCCGTAATGTTTTTAACATGGATGAAACAGGTATGGAAGTTCTCTCAATATCAAATTCTTTGATTATGGCAAAATAATGCTCACTTTCATGTCCTGCAGGCCTGTTTTACAGCATGTGCCCGGAGAAAACAATCGCACAGCATCAAGTTGAGGGTCTCAAAAAGATAAAGGGACAAAAAATCTTTGCTGATTTGGAGTCTTTACTCCCTGTCTAACATTCCTGTGTTCAGACCCGTTTCACTCTTGCCTTCACGGAAAATGCGGATGGTTCCGAAAAGCTTCCGCCTTTCTTCATCGGGCATGCCGCCAAACCGCGTGTTTTTCAACGCAAGACCGGTGCCCAGTTGGGCTTTTATTACCGCCATAACAAAAAGGCCTGGATGACTGGCGTATTTTTTCAGGAGTGGTTGCTGAAGCTGGAAGCTGACATGAAGGTTTGTTTTGATGCATGCTATGCTGAATTGTCTGTGACATTTTTCCACTCATTACTGTATCTGTTCGTGTACAGAGGCAGAAACGCGAAATCCTTCTCCTTCTTGACAACGCTCCATCGCACACTACCGACGAACTTCAGCTTGATCACGTCAACGTGATTTTTCTTCCTCCAAACACAACCTCAAAAATTCAGCCGATGGATGCCGGCATTATTTCTGCATTCCAGCGTCACTACCGCCGCCATCATCTTCAGAACGCACTTGATCGCGACGAGCGGGGAGAGACGGAATTGTATAAGGTGGATCAGCTCACAGCTATGCGTTGGTCAGTGGCAACTTGGGAGGAGATCACCTCCCAGACAATTGCCAACTGCTTCCGTCATTCTGGGCTCTTAAACCAAGTCGAGCGGCAGGCAGCACAGGAAATACCACAGTCACCTGCAGTGGATCTAGACGAGCAAGCGGTTGGACAGGAACTTCAAGACGCCATCAACCAACTACCCCTTCGTAATCCAATGTCTGTTGAAAACCTCGTTAATCCTATCGTGGAGCGGGAGGCAGCTCAACCTGAGTTGGATGACAGTGAGATCCTGGCTTATGTGCAGGATGCTGAGGAGGAGGAGGAAGAAGAGACTGTGGAGGAAGAGCATACGGTAAAGCTGACAAAGGCTGAAAAGCTTCAGGGTATTGGAATCTTTGCTTCTTTGCTAGATCCTTCCCTTCCTGAACACCGCAATGCCCTTAAGGTAGCTCGTCAGATGCAACTTGATCTCCGCCACAGTAGCAATGTCCAACGTACCCTTGATTCCTGGATTTCTTGAGATATTTTTTAATATTTTCTCTCCATTTTCCCTCTTCCCCTTTTTTTGTTTATGAAAAAATTTCCCTCTGCTACTTTATGTTTTGTTAGAAATGTTATAAAGTATTAGGTATAAGGTTTACTCATAGGAACGACAGCGGTGGAAGCCAAAATCCATAAAGTAACAGAAGCTATAAAGTACCGGGGGATAAAGTTTCGGAGGGATGACTGTATCTATTGATTGGGAAATTCCAAATGTCAATCCTTCTGTGAGCGACAAGGCTTAGCTACAATGTAGTAGGTCGTACCAAAGTGGAAGCGATGCAACGTTTCCACCTCGAGACCTGCCTCTGCCACCAGCGCCAAGATGTTTCTATTCCAATGACAACCCCACTTTTGAGCGTGTAAGTGTGCAAACTTATCTAAAATATTCGACAGCCACGCATAGCTGCTTTGGCCGTGTTCCAGTAGAAGAATCCGGCCCCTATCTTTCTTGCACACGCGTTGCATCTCGCGCAACGTTCGCACTGCGTCGTCCATGCTACACAATCCAAACGTGTCCACCACTGTATCAAAACAATCATCTGGAAAGTCCAGCTCACCTGCGCTCATGATACGAAGTTCACAGCTTGGTAGTCTTTTTTTTAGCTGCTTTGTGGACGCTTGGTGCAGCATTTCGCGACTGAAATCGGTTAAAATCACCCGTGAGGTGGGCGGATAGAAGGCCAAGTTGCGGCCCGTGCCAGCCGCAATCTCTAGCACATGTCCCTGGGCCTTTTGGAGTAAAAAGCGCCGCATTAGGGAGATACCCATAAGACGCTCGTCCCACGCCACTTCTTTGTCGTAGTTGGGCGCATTCGAGTTAAAAATCTGCAGTCGCTTGGCATCGGTTACACGGTCCGAGGCATTTTTCTTGTTGGGATCATAGAGCGATACATAAGTGGCAAAGGTCACTCCTGCGTAGACCGCCGCGCCGCCCAGTAGCACGCCCGGTCTCCGCCACACAGATGTCATGGTAGCAGGTATGACTACCGGTAAAAGTACCGCTCTTTCAAATACATATGCACTGAATTAAGTCAGGCTCTAGACACTTGTATTGATTCGAGTGATCACATCGACTATCCAGGTACTATAATAAACAAGTGGTTCTTGGTTTAGGTAACATCATCAGATAAGTAGGACATGATAAGTATGCTAGCTTCCGTTAAGGTTCACGTCAAGTTCGAGGTGGCCGCCTCGAGAGGCTCTCGGCACCCATAAGACGAGCGAGCCACCTCGTTTTTCAGGTAAACCAAGTCGATTCGGTCGCGAGCGAGTCAAAAGTAGCGTTTTCCCTCCCAGTGCAGTAATACTTGACCTCCAGTGGGCAGTCTGATTAGCCGCGACGTGGACCTTGTCCACTTGATCGCCTCCGGACATAATGTAGACGACCACATCTTTCGTATCGGTGCTTGTAAACTTGAGTAGCACGGCACCGTCGCCCACCCGTACCCACGTGCTCGTGCTCCGTTTAAAAGCCTTCTGTATCGTATGGAGCCCGAGCGTTGCATCCTCCGTGCCGTCGTCGATCTCACCCAGGAATTGCGTCGGCCCGCACACGGTCTCAATATACTCGGACAATAACGTAGCCAGATCGGTCGGATCCATCATGGACGCCGAGATCGTCGAGAGACCGGTATCGATCCACTGATACGCCGTGGCTTTTTCATGCATGGACGTCCCATTGTCACTCTTGCCCGACTTGATGAGATCATTGAGAATCACGCCAAACGTCTTGCGTAACGTCGCACGTGTTTTGTAGGCAGTGGCTTCATTCGATTCCGAGATCAACTGTGGCATGCAGTTATTCGTCACGGTGGCCACGTCATACAGGACGAGGTTGGTCTCACTGATCTTGAGCCGAATCTCCGCTTCGGTGATGCCTGGCGTGTCTTGTCGGTACTCATTCACCGTCATCCAGACGCGATCGGTCAACGATTTCAAGTCCCCAGCACAGCTGGTGTTCTGTTGCATGGCCGTTTCGAGCGATTGAATCTCTCCGTCTGTGATTTCGTCCGCGGCCTTTGTAAAGTTGGCGCCTCGGAGAAACGCTTGAAAGTGATGCCAGCTCGAGATGAGATCCTCCGAGTGGGAAAGCACTTGGAGCAGCATCCATTGCGACGTGGCTAACACAATTTGCGTGAGATGGAGGGTGGATGGAATGTGTTTCCCCATGCACGCATAAATCGCCATGGGCAAGTCCGTCACGACGTTGTTGGTCTGATAGAGCATGAGCAAGAGCTTGGCTTGGGAAGTCTGTGGATCCTCCGTCCGGACATTCCGCACGTATCGAATGATACCTCTCAGCACGAGTAGCAACTGGTTCGTGCACTTGACGGCCCACGTCAAGTGCTTGCCCATTTTGACCACGGTACGAAAGGCTCCTAACGTCGACGTGCCAATGACTGCCATCGCTACGGCCGAAACCTTACTAGCCACTTCGAGCGTGCAGAAACTGTTCTGTCGGACACACTCCATGCCACACTCGACGGGAAACTCCAATGGACATTCGGTCCAGCACGTGTGCGTGAGCGCGCTGCGGTCAAAGTTGCGCGGACACGTGCTCATAAAATGCGCTTCTCGGTAGCAGGACGTGTCTGACGAAAGCGTCCAAGGGCCGACCCAATTGCGAAACGTGGATGTCACGGTGCTAAAGGCGGTAGCAGGAGTAGCATATCTTTCGAGCACCGTGGCCGGGTCCAGGGACCCTTCCATGAAAGGTGGCACGGTGTTAGATGAGAATGCTGTTAAGGAGCTTAACCTTGGGAGCTCGTTGTTGTCATGCGTAAAGTTCATGGCAATGCTATCCAGTACAGTGAGACTGAGTACGCACAAGAGCAAGCCAAGCGTCATGAAGTCTCGCACCGGTTCGTGAGCGAGCAAGGAAGGAATGTAGACGTTTAGATGGTGCCACCTCTCACGACGTGAGACGGTGCGACGATACACGTTTGATCAAGTGGGATGGGCAGCGAGTCTCGAGAAGATTCCAAAATTTAATAAGTTGGATAGGGGATCGATCGAGCGTCTCTTCCTTACGTATCACGATTTCATCTTCCGACACGTTAGGATTTCGACACGTATAACCACTTACGGTGCGGTGAGAGGATGGTGTGCGATGTCCTCGTCATTGCACTTGACGGCACACGAGAGCGTCAGCAGGAACGGAAACTACTGACGAGGGTCTCTGACTTTTTACATGAGCTCTCTAACTTTTATGTCAACATGAAATGTTCCAACATACGAAGCGTACGCGAATACGTAACACCAGACAGTCAGGAGGGTACTAATGTTGCCCGTACAGTACAGCCTTGTCCCTTTCACGACTTGAGAAGTAGTAACCTACCGTGACAGATTTATAATGGATAAAGTTAACCTACCCATCTCACTCATTTTACAGGTGGTGGAGTTCGTAATCCGTTGTCAATTGTAGGTTCGTTATAAATGTACTTATGTATCTTACAATTTCTAGGATGTTTCCTAGAAACTCAGAGTGAAGCATCGTAAGTGGCGTTTGTGGCACAAGACAGAGCATTTTCCGCTACCACGTAGCTTTTCTGTAGGAAGTGCGTGTACCCACTTTGTGTTTTTGCGCCTTAACAAGATGGTGAGACCCCATTGGCTGGAAAGGGAGTATATATTTTAGGTATCCATTGACGGTTACTCTTAAGTTGCATTTTAGTTTGACTGAATCTTTAGGTAACTTTACATAATACAGTTTTCATTTTTAGCTTTTACTAGCATAGTGCCCCGTTGTACGAACGGAGCAATAAATTTAATATTTGTAAAACTGCAGAATGTAAATTGGGGTTGACCTGAGAAAAATGCGAAGTCACGGCAAATAGATATACACTATATTCTATATTTTATCTAATTGAGCGCCTCTTCATATTCAACGTTTTGCATGACGTGCACGCCATCTCTGTTCTCAGCAGGTATTAGCACTTTTATGTGTGCGGGAGACGTTGCTCGTAAGTCAGACTGGATCTATTCTACGTAAGTCAGTCAATTTCAGCCAATCAAAATGAGAGCTGCGTACACCAAAAGACGAATCGAATTCTATTATAGATATAGAAGACAACACAGCAGAAACTTACACGGCACGTCGACCTTCGCGCACCCGCCAATCTCTGCAAAAGATCCTACCTTGTCAAAAGTGATCAGACCAGGTAGTTTAAGATCAAGCACAGTGGAAATAAACTTAAGCTTATTTTCTAACAGGTTATGGACCCAAGGCTGGCTTGATTATCTCTTGGCTTTTTCTTAGCATTACGAGTGTGTTTTCTTGGATTGTTACTTATCTCGTCACGTACAACTAGTGGAAGTCTCCTTGTTGTAAGGGCTAGTGGAGTGACGATTGATTTTGATTATTGATTTACTTTAAGATGAGTGATTCTGAAGGAAATAAGGTGCTGACCTCGATTGATGCGTTAAAGACCATTATGCAATGTCTTAAGGACATTACGTTGCGACTGACTGCCGTGGAAGAATGGCAGGGCAAGAGGTCAGTCGGTAGTGTCTCGTCCGGGTCGCACGGGCTGGAGTGCCTGGTGCAGGCGGCCTGAATATGTCTGCTGAACAGATGCATGCGACGATTTCTGGTCGTTCCGGACATAAAATTTCCAAACTAGCAGACAAAAAGTTTTTGGGGAAGGATCTGTACCCAGGCCTAGGTGCCGGGTCTAAGCAGTGGGGCCTAACGATTCATGGAAACCATCGAGATTGGTGAGATTACATCTGGTTTTATTTGGACTGAGCGGTTAAAAGTGAACAAGCTCGGTGAACACCTAGAGGGCACGGCCGCGGAATATTTCCGCTCGAACATTGGTTAGTGGGTGGTAGATGTGCCCGCAGTTGAATTACGTTTTGGAGCAGATGTGGTTGAAATTTAAGGTCGATATATCCCAACACCAAGCTGCCATGTGGTTTGCCGCAGAAAAGGATCCTAAAAGAACATGGACGCAGCACTATTTATACTTAGTAGCTCTGGCCAGAGAGAGTGGGTCGAGCGAAAAGTTAATTGTGGAAAATATCGTCAAGTTCGCCGCACCGAAGCTGAAAGTTATGCTGATGACCAGGACATATCCTGCTACTCAGGACTGCCTGTTCCACGCTCAAGAGCTCATTGCATGGGCTCATGATCTGGAAGACGATTCGTTCAAAGGCAGGGCTCCCAAGTTCATGCAGTCACTCCAAGTAGAAACAATCGCGGCTGTTATACCTGAGGAGATGAAGGGCGCATACAGAAGTATTACCCGGAAAAAGCAACGTAAAAGCGGTGAAACTAGAGTGGAAAGGCAAACCAGAAAAAAAGCGACGGATTGTCAAGGGATTTTGTGTTATCGACAGTGGAATCCAGCTTAAATGCAAGGATTGGTGCATGTGAAAACAATGAAATTAACGAAAACACATGGATTATCGACAGTGGAGCTAGTAGACACCTAGTGTCGAACGCTAATTTACTGGAAGACGCTAGAGAGTTCGGTCCAAGTGACACGTTTGCTCGGTATGTTGAAAGCCACAAAAGTCAGGAAAATCACGTTTCGGACGTGTGATAAGTTTCCAACGGTCATTATCTTGACCGAAGTATACTTCGCGCCAAAATTTGAAAAACCCTGATTTCGCTTGGTAGCCTTCTCTAGAATGGATGCACCATCGCCGACGATGGTCACAAAGTGCAAGTTATGTTGAAAGGCGCAAGATTTTTCTATGTCAAGACGTATGGATCCGTTTTTCTGGCAAATTTGACGGTGGATAAAAAAGTTAGGGAATTGCTATTTCCACCCCTTTTTTTGCTATTGCCACCCAATCTGCCACCCCAACTAAATTCCAGAGTCATTAAAACAAGCCTGCAAGTCATCGGACAAGAAAATGACTATCCAGTTTGACGTTTGTTTTGTAGTCGAGACTGATGGACAGAAGACACTCTGTTTATGGGAAAATGAAGATTATATATATGGCAATTGGGTACCCTCGCATAACAAAGAACGTCGTCAGTGGAGCACTTATAATCTGCAAATATTTTCTGACAATTTTGATGCCGTGGCACCGAAAGTTCCTGAAGTACTAGAAGGAGCTGGATGGACTTATTCAAGGAGGAAGGGGGATGACCATGGGTGGGTTTAAGCCAGTACCTATAAAGTTCCATGGGAATCAACGCCGTCGACTATGTGCTACACACGTCGCCATATCTGGCAGAATAACTGCCGTCTTGCAGTTGCATGCGAGTAAAAAGTTTATGCCATCGAAACGGCCATATCTCCTCTCAAAATACAAATAAAAAGTTCCGTTGGAAGTGATTGCTGTGGATTGCGACGCGTGAATAATAAACGCGCAACCCTTCCTCTTAAGGCCTGAGTCTTGACCTATGTGCTCATGTTTATGCGACCCAATTTATCAAACTGCTCGAGTAGTTTGGCTCGGATTAGAGCTAACCGGCAAATATAAATATCATTTCGATTCAAAATTAGAGGCGAGCGTTGTTGTAGTCAAATTTGACGGGTACAATTTCGATTCTACAAGTCAAATCAAGAACTGATTAAAGTTAGTGGCAAAACCTTTAATGGATCCACTTGGACCAAGTCCCGTTCTTATTCAAGTTGTCGACGGTACCGTATATTCCGCCTTATGCACTGATGAGTCCAAACTCACATTAAATGGTCACATCGGTTACAATAGAAATGCAATCTGTTTAATCCACTCAAATAAGCAGCACCAAAGGCACCAACCAAGAATCCCAATGTGTTCGTCAAAAGCAAAAAACAAGACAGTGTGATAGGTTATATCACCAAGGCACATCGTAAAGTACTATCGTGCGCTAACGAAATAAATAACACAACTTTTATTGCAATCCCGAACGATTCGTAAGATGTAAGTCCCTTATGCGCCTTTTGCACGTATATCTTGCGCTTATATATGCGTTGACCGGCACTTGAGGTGTTGTAGCAGTGATGGCGGTGGTTGGGGTTGCAGTTGTGGTGGCGGTGGGGGTGGCAGATGGGGTGGCCATAGCAATTCCCAAAAGTTATGACGTAAATTGTTTCTCGAGCATGGTGCTAAGTAGTGTGTCGGAAGACGTCGCTGCTGACGTCCACACTGGAAGCTTACACTACTTTTATGTGCGCTTCGGACACCTGACCTATTATACCGTCGAAAGACTGACCAGGGACCCCAGGTCAGGCATAGTCCTCATGGACACCAAGAGGCCGAATTGCCTGACCTGTGCTGAAGGCAAAGCCACGCGAAAGGCTCAACCAGAGTCAGATTCAGGTGCAAATTCGCCGATTGAAAGAATTGGAGGAGTTATTTGCAGCGACCTGAAGAGCCCTATCACCCGTCGAGACAGGCGTGGGAACATATATTTGATTGTCTTTTTGGATCATTTTTCAAGTTATGTACGCGTATTTGCCGCACGCACCAAGGACCGAACGGCTAAGATGTTTGGACATCTTTTGTCATGGTTTGAGAATGAGTTTTCGTGCCACGTACACGTGCTGCGCACGGACGGTGGTGGCGAATACCAGAACGTCAATCTGCTCTGTAAGCAGACTGGTATTCGCCGCCAAATTACGGAAGCTGGGAATCTGGATTCGAATGGAAAATCGGAGGGAATGAACCGGGCCCTCTTCAATATGGTCCGGTGTATGACTTTCGGCTCAGGAATTTCATCGTTTTTTTTTGGTCGGAGGCGGCTGAGGATGCTGCTTACATAATCAACCGTACTCCTAAAAGGTCCAATCAAGGTCGATTATCACCCATCGAAGAAGAAGGCACTTGCAAGACACGCTGAGCTCGCGTTGATTTTGAGGAAAATGAAGAAACTAAGGATACAAGGTATTGGTGTTAAAAGATCGAGTGGTCACGGTGACGAGGCATGTCACCGCGATCGAAAACCGCTGGGCGAAGAAACTAGAAACAAGATTGAAAAAGCTCTAGAATGTGAAGTCGAAGATGACCTGAAGGAACTAGCGAGATTACGTTCACGTAAACAGATGGACAATGTGGCGCATTTGAGCGCAAGAGTGACAAGTCAAGAGACACAAATAAGTTAAGAATCGAACAAAAACAAGAGAACAAAGTACGCGCAAGTCAAGAAGGAAGAAGAAAGAGACGCCAAATGCCAAGGAATATGAGGAGTCGCGACAGTCGAAGGTGGCCTCAAGTGAAGTTATTTTGGGTGGTACTGGTGTAAATGTTGAACGTGACGATCAAGGTAACGGACAAGGTTCAAAAAGCGCGCTATGCGCATTTGCTTTATGTGAATCGAAATTTTGAAGTGGACGTTACGCTAAAGATGTAGCCTGTCCCTAAAAGTTTTAGGGAGGCGCATGCTGGTGCACACAGAATGTGGAGAAAATCCGAAATGGAGGAGCTTAAGTCGCTTAAGAACTGGGTACCTGGGATGAGCGTCGCCCCCAAAACAAGGTACCTATACCGACCAAATGGGTATACAAGACCAAGGGGTCGGTGGAGAGGTACAAGGCGAGACTGGTCGCCAGAGGCGACAAGCAGATTTTTGGTGACGACTATTTTTTTACCTTTTCGACGGTGATGGAATTAAACAATGTGAAGTTTATACTGATGTTGGCGCTAGTTTGGGGGGGTGGCCTCCCGTCATGGAGACGTGCCGAGTGCCTTCCTATAAGCCAAGACTGAGGATAGTGTGGAGATATACCTGCAATTTTCGCAAGGCGTGGCCAAAAACAATAATAATTGAATGATTTCGGTGTGGAGTCGAAGAAGTAACTGTCGCTAAAATTAAAACGGAATTTCTATGGCTTGAAATAGGCTGGGTGTGGCATGAGTGTTTGTTCAAGACTTTAGCGGATTTCGACTTCATACAATGTGTCACAGACACTTGTATTTTTGTGAAGCATGTTGGACGCGACACAGTTGTAGTCGGTGCCTACGTTAATGACCTACTGGTCACGGGTACTAGTGATGCAATTCTGGATAACTTTTTGCGGATATGCAAGTTTCGGAATTAAAAGATCTTGGCAACGTTACAAATGTTTTGGGTATAAGGATTGAGGGCAATCCAAGAAGTGGATATATTTTGGATCAACAAGCTACGATTGGTGAAGTTTTAAGTACCCACAAATTATCAAAAAATGAACTCGGCTAGGACGCCGGTGCTGGTGCTAGAAGATGTTGAAGCTTTCCTGAACCGCTGCCAGTGCGACCCAAGGTCAATATGCCATGCATAACAATTTCCAGTCACTTGTGGGCAGCTTACTATTGATTTCACGGTGCACCGTGCAACCATAAGAGCTCATGCGCCGACTGATGGAGATTATAAAGTAGCAAAAAGGATTCTCAAGTGTTTGAAGGGTACAATTTATTGAAAGTTAAAACTTAAGCATGACGATGAATTGCCGCAGCCGTTGCGGATTGTGGTTTTTAGCGACGCTGATTTCGCGGCTGATAAGCTGGATAGGAAGCGTATTTCGGCTATGGTTACGTTTATTAATGGGGTTCTGGTTAACTGGTCGTGTAAGAAGAAGAACTCTGTGGCACTCTCGCTGTCGAAGCGGAATTTGTTGCGGCTTCGATGGCAGGCCGGGAAGCATTGGGATTAAGAGAGGTGATCATGGAAATTGGCTTACGTGCAAAGACGCCCCTGGTACTTAATATATATAACCAGGCGACGTCAATCAAGTGGAAAAGGAAGCAAGCGCTGCTAGTGGAAAACACATCGACGTGAATCTGAAATTTTTAAAAGTTTTTTCGCAGAAAGGCGTCATTTCGGCGACACATGTACCAAGTGTGATATGTTCGCAGACCTGTTGACCAAGGACCTCAATGTGCCAAGGATTCATGAGTTGCGTGCAAGTTTGGAGTTGAAGTGATGGGTATACAGCCTCCTATGTTTCAGGAGGAGTGTTGGAAGTGCGTGTACCCACTTTGTGTTTTTACGCCCTTACAAGTTGGTGAAACACCATTGGCTGAAAAGGGAGTATATATTTTAGGTATACATTGACGGTTACTCTTTAGTTGCATTTTAGTATTACTGAATCTTTAGGTAACTTTACATAATACACTTTTCATTTTTATCTCGTAAGACAACACAGCTGAAACTTACACCGCGCGTCGACCTTCGCGCACCCGCCAATCTCTGCAAAATATACTACCTGGTTAAAAGTGATCAGACCATGTATTTTAAGATCTATCACAGTGGAAATAAACTTAAGCTTATTTTCTAACACCAGCTGTGCATCATCGAGCTTAAAAACAAGCCTCCCCACATCATCATCTGGACTGTGTTCGCCGCGCTTCTGCTTAGTATTTGGCCTTCTTCAACAACGTGGTGTTTTATTTTCAGCTCGATTAGTTCGTGATATGTTTTACCAATTTTGTCCACGCACTGTGCCAGACGATCTCCTTCTCCGAAAAAGATCGAAGATGTCACCATCTTTGTCAGCAGCGGTTGGTGACGCAGACAATTAATGTAAAAGACTCGAAAACTGCGCATGTCTGTGTGTGAAGTTTGCTGGAAAAGGAGAATGAATCATCGACTGAGTACGAGAGCGATAGGAGTGGTGCGTCTTCGAGGAATATATTCGTGTACGAAGCAGGAATACATGGGAAATGTGCGGTTAGTGTCTCGAAAAACAACCTCGACTCGGGACTGCTATTTTTGTCGTCATGTATATACTAAGACGAAGATTGGAACGCATACAACTAATATCCAAGGTTTCGTGGCAAAGCGATCAACTGTAAGGTAGAGATCATATGATAAGTAGGTCTTGTGTGTATAGGTGACGTGACCTCACTGTGGGCCAACTCTGCATTCGTTAAACCTTCATATGTTCTAGTTTTAGGTACAAGGTCGATAAAAATGATTTTACGTTTTCGTGTTAACTAGACGACAAATTTAGTTAGGTTAAAATATGGAGAATTCAAAATAACACCCCCTGTTTTACTAAAGTCACCCCCACGTGATTACGTGAACGTGACCTATCGTATATATATATATATATATATATATACATACCTTTGCCTCAACATACCGGTATACACTGACCGCATTTATGATTGCCGCGTATTTTTGTCACTGATGCAACAAGCTACTATGCCTTCTTTTTATCTCGGGTCTTCGTTCCTGAGGTCCCTAGCCGGAGGTCAACTACATTTTAGGCTACGTGATCCACCCGATAGTGAGATTGCCCAACAATCTCTCTTGGATATTTTGTTTCCACTCTTTGGGTCACTATGCTCATCACTCATAACATTATATGAAAACTTTTCGACTATTTTCCAACTTATTTAAGTGAATTTATGCAAAAAACAGATAAAAAATATTCAAGATGGAAAAAAAATTCTTTTGAAAAACCAATTCCATTTTATCGCGATTATCTCTTAGCAACACCCGTATTTCTTCGACAAGATATATTTAAAGTTTGCCAGATTTGGTGTATACAATTTCAAGCTTAATCTGGATCATTTTTCTCGAATTCGCTTTACTCTTCTTAGTTTGTCGGTTTAAAGGGGGCGTCAAAAACGTTATAATTGCATTCACTATTGTCTGATTTTTTGCCGTATCTCTCCGGTATCGAAGTCTAAGAGAAGATGCAAAAATTAGCGTCTTGTTTTGGGGAAATTGTAAGAGTGTTTTGGAGAACTAGATATATTTTCCGCCAGTTTCCTTAGCTGCGCAACAAGGGGAAGTTCCGGCGTGGATTAATGCGAAGATTCGGATTTAGTGCCACCAAGATGGAGCGAGACGTCAATGATGAAGTCACTCCCTCTAATAATTTAGCAGGGGTTTTAGTAAAAATCAACTTTTGCCTGGGTCACACTGACTGCCTTTCCCCATGTCCTTGGCACCTCCTCCCCATAAAAGTTTTAGGACCTAAAAGGTGTCGAAATTTGATGTAGCCATTTTTGACGTTTAAATGAATTCGTATGGTGGAAACGGATTGGCTATAAATACATGGAAACATGTTGGAAGACTTCAATCTTAAATCTCTTAGTGAACTTAAGTGAAAATTATAGGCTTAAAATCTTCTAATTTCATAATATTTATATTTACTTTCGATTTTTAACTTCATCGCACGTCAAGTCACGTCTGGCAGCGGATCTACGGCGGCTACTTCACACACTTCTACTCGTATACTATTTGATAAAAAAAATCAAATCAGATAGTATACACTACGTCCTACGCTCTTTTTTAAACAGGTTATGAGATCAAGTGGATAAGTGTGATTACAGTGTTTTTTTGTTTTCAAGATTAAGTTGTGATTCTTTGAGTAGAGTATTCTCGTTTGGAGTCAGTTTCCCGTTACTAGCGTAAGTCCCCTTACTTTTGGAGGGCTATTGGATTGATTTTTTCGGTTTATTGTGGTGTATCGTTTCGTTTTTTGTGGAATAAAGATGGGCGATAATAAGCGGTTTTTGGTGTGGACCAAGGTGCCGTCCCCCAAGCCATTTTAAATGGACTTAAGGAAGTGCATACATGGCCTGTGTCTGTGGAGGAAGGCCAAGGCTGAATTTTGGTTGCAAGGACAGATTCCTGGCCAAGAAAATACTCCCCGGTTGATGCCCGTAACAGTGTATTCCGGGACATGGTGAAAGATTACGGTCTTTTCGGTCAACAAATGACCTTATTTGTTGGTGCACCCGCCAAACAAAAGCAATGATCATACGTTGGGCACGAATATACCCAACTTCGGCATCGAGAAGTTTTCGGGTGTGAAGATATACCTGGGACTCGGTGTCGTCTTCAAGCAATGGGTATATCTTTTCATCGAGGCTGTCGACATAGCCGAAATTTCATCTGAATTTGCTTTGACGAAGAGATTGAAGGTAAAAAATTTAGTGGAACATCTTGAAGGCACGGCTGTTGAGTATTTTTGTTTCTATATTGGAACGTGGTGGCCGATGTCCCCCTACTTGCACTCCGTCTTCGACTATATGTATAATGCCTTTAATGTCAACATCTCCCACCACCAGGCTGCGATTTGGTTTGCTTCGGAGAAGAGTCCAAAAAGAACTTGGACCGAGCATTACCTGTAACTGGTAGCTCTGGCTCGAGAGAGCGTGTCGAGCGACAAGTTTGTGGTCGAGAATGTTAGAATGGGTATGTGCGCTAAATGCTTGGACCAACTGAAGTAGATAGAGACCAGAGAGGGACTTGAGCGCTACTGGTGCTTTTTAGAACTGTTTCATTAAAACTACTCCTAGGCTCTCCCTGTGGCGAGATCTTTCTATGAAGTAGCACTAGCAAATCTTTCTGTAGAAAGTAGTACAACACTTCACGGAGGGCTTCCAATCCTGATATGTAGTGGGTGGGTCGGCGAACTCGGGTCTTCCGGATTTCATCCGGATTCCAACAAGAATATCGTCAATTTTGCCGCGGTAGAGCTCAATTTTGCAATCGTGGCCCGGTACAATCCAATGCAAACGGATTACCTGTTCAATGCGCAAGAATTAATATCGTGGGAACAGGAACCCGAGGACGACATGTCCAAGGGAAGGCAATCTGCACGGTTGCATGCGAATTCGGTAACGTAACCGAGTTCGTGAAGAAGGGTTATGGGTGTGGAAAACCCGGGTACATTTATTGGAATTTCCCTCAAAAGAGGAAGCAACAGAATAAAGGCGTCTCCGGGAAGGACGCTGATGGTTCCGATGGTTTATGAAACCGCAAGGTCACGCTATCGACCACAGATATTGCTGATGACCCCACTGCTGGATTGTTGCCAGGTGGTGTGTCATCGGAAGAAATATGGAAAGTGGATAGCGGTAAATAGTTGCAGACGAAAGTTTGCTGGAAGATGCGGTAGAGTGCAGATCGACCGATGGGTTTACTCTCCCTGATGGTGGCAGGTTGTCAGTTTCTAAGGTTGGATAGATAACACTGCGTACACCGGGAGATGAACCCATACACATACAATTGTCTGAAGTCTATTTTGAACCCAAACTTGCGAATAATCTTGTTTCGCTTGGCACGTTGAATTAAAAGGGGTGGTAAGATAGCGTATAGTGGAGGAATTTGGACGATTAAGTGGAATGATAAAGTTTTGTTTCCAATTCAAGTCTGTTGTTCAATTTTCGTAGCGATCTGATACATGAAAAGCTAAACGGACGTACGCAGCAGTTTTCGAACATGTTGTTGAATACTGTTGCGGATGATGCTAGAAATGATACGCAAGAGGGTAGCTTGAATCATTTCCACGTCTGTTTGGGTCACTTGGCATACGACACAGTTGAAAAACTGACCAAAGACCCCAGTTTAGGTATAAAGTTGATGGACAATAGTCGACCGAATTGCCTGACCTGTGCGGAAGGAAAAGCAACAACGAAAGCACAGCCCAAGGAAGATTCTGGGCAGAACTCACCTATCGGGCGCGTTGGCGGCGTGATCTGCAGTGACCAGAAAGGTCCGATCGGTTACGAGATAGGTGAGGGAGCCGTCATCTTGTGCTATATGTTGACCACTACTCATAATATTGCGAGTTTTCGCTGATCGAACGAAAGATGGAGCAGCAAAAATCTTTGAGCATTTCTGACTTGGTTGGAAAATGTATTCGGTTGTAGAATTCACGTTTTACGCACCGATGGAGGTGGCGAATACAGGAATGTTGACTTGTTTTGCAAGCAGACTAGAGTGCGAAGACGGTCTACGGAGACTAGTAATCCAGCCTCAAATGGGAAATCAGAAAGGATGGATCGTACCATTTTCAATATTGTCCGATGCATGATATTTGGCTCGGGGATACCCCTGATGTAGTGGTTGGAAGCGGATGACTATGCGTCCTATATACTCAACCGCACGACAAAAAGAGCCGACCCAGGTAGCCTGTCACCGTATGAAATTTTGACCGGCAAGAGGTCGTCGTTGAAAGAAATTGTGCTTTTTGGCTCTCCCCTCATGATTTTGGAGGAACCCAAAGAAGAAGACCCAAGTGAAGCATGCAAAGCTAGCACAGATTTTGGGTCGAAATGATGAAACCAAGGGGTATAAGGTACTCCTGTTTAAAGACAAAGTAGTGACGGGTACTCGCCATGTGAGCAAAATTGAAACCCTTGACAAAGTGGCGAGTTAAAAAATATAAGGGAGTCTGAAGCCAAGGCTGACGAGGATCTTAGGCAGCTTGCCGATAGGCGAAGCAGCACAGATCAGCTCTATGAGGTTGCAGTGGACAGCCAAGCGCAACCAAGCCAAGGTAACCCCGAAAGAAAAAAAGTCCCAAGAAGTCGGGACGGACAAGAAGACTCCGAAAGCTATTGCGTTAAAGCAGTAAAAGAATAAATCGGAGACGAAAGCACAAGCCGCCTCAAGTGAAAATAATAAAATGTCTGATGTGGAGCATTGTGATGCGGAATACGGTTCTGCTGGAAGCGCGTTATTCGCGTATGCGGTCTGTGACAACACCAGTCTGAACAAGGTACGAATTGGAGAGCCTTATCCAAGGTCCTACACGGAAGCGCATAAAGGCAGAAACGCCGACATTGGGAAGCAGGTATAACTCAAGTCTCTCCAAGAGCTAGGAAAATGAAAATAGGTCAACAGACGACCATATAAAACTCCCCTGTCCACCGAGTAGGTGTAGAAAATGAAGTTGCGTTCCGATGGGACAATAGAGCGCCCCAAGGTTCGTATTGTTTCGAGGGGCGACAATACAGTACAAGGGAATGATTGTTTTTACGTTTTCAACGGTCATGGAGATCAACAACGTAAAATTAAGCCTTGCCATGTCGCAAATCTGGGGGTGCCGGCGCGCCATGGCGATATGCGTAGTACCTACCCCAAGGCAAGCACTGAATACGGGTATGACATTCCTCTAAAATTACCGCAGGGCATGGAAATTCGAAGGATACATTGGAGTTTTTGATGATAGTTCAAGTGATGAACTGGTGTTAAAATTGGAGAAGAATTGGTATGTCTTGAGCAAGCTGGTAGACGCTTACGCCAGCTGCTTTGCGACACCCTTGAGAAGATGATTTTTCACAATGTGTCACAGACACCTGTGTGTTTGTGAGTGTTTTGAAACCAGCCTTGTACTGGTTTTGCGCATATGTTGATGACCTCCTAGTCACTGGGACCACGATTGAAGTGGTCAATGATTTTTTTTCGGAAATGGATGTGCTGGAACTAAAGGATTTGGGTACCGTGGATAAATTTTTGGGGATCCAAATTGAAGGGAAACCAAAGGTTGGATCAGGGACTGCTATTGATGAGCTCCAGATCACACATGGACGCAGCAAAGTCAACCCAGCACGGACGCCGGTTCTCGATGTAGAGAGCATCAAGGATTTTAAAGAGCTGTTTTCGGTTAAGTCAAGAGAGAAATTCCCAAGGGTGCGATTTTTCAGTGATTAGTTGGCAGTCTATTATAGATATCTCGTTGCACGTGGCCGAATATTTCATTTGCAGTGCACCGTTCAACGCGACGCACGCATGGCATGATCAAGTATTTAAAAGGGACCAAGTCTTTGAAGATTCGACTAAGCTATGACGAATTGCCTCTGCCAATTCGCATTATATGCTACACCGATGACGATTTCTCCGCCGACAAGATGGACCGGAAACGAGTTAGTACTGCAGTTGTTTTTGTGAATGGGATCATTATTTCGTGGCAATTCAAGAAACAAATCACTTTTGCGCTGTCCACAGCTGAGACATATTTTGTTGCCGCAGTTGTTGGCATCATGGAAGTGTTGGGCTCTCGAGAACTGTTTTCGGAAATCGGTATGCATGCTAAGGCGCCGTTGATAATGAAGATGTATAACCAAGCTACTATCAAGCATGTGGAGTGTGAGGCTAGTCCTGGAAGCACCAAGCATGTTAACGTCAAATTGAAGTTTCTTAAGGAGTTTGCGAAAAAGGGCGTGATCAAGGCAACACATGTGACAAACTTGGAAATGGTAATTGATCTACTGACTACGGACCAAAGTTCGCCGCGGATGCACTACTTAAGAAACCAGATTGGATTGCATTGAAGGGGTTATAGCGCGCGCCGTTTCAGGAGGAGTGTCGAATTTTGATGGAGCCATTTTTGTCTTTCAAGTGAATTCGTATGGTGGAAACGGATTGGCTATAAATACATGGAAACCTGTCGGAAGATTTCAAGCTTAAATCTCATAGTGAACTTAAGTGAACAGTATAGGCTCAAAATCTTTCAATTTCATAATATGTAGGGGAACTTTATATCCCCCTTTCCTGGAAAATAATTACCAACAATAACCCTTTTAAAAATGGAGCGTGTTACAAACCCATTTGCGCCTGGCACCTTGTTTGAATGCATGGCTGAAGCGCGCCAAGCATTGAAAGCGTTCCCTCTGAAATATAGTTGTCTGTATGTCTAGACTAAAAGTGATCCTCCAAAGTTGCTTGCCGTTCGTCCTAATGCTACTGAAGTGCATTGCGGTTTTCGCATTAGGATCCGTAAAAAGCATTACAACAGCTTCAAAGTTATGAAATGCAACATCATCCATGATATTTTCTGTCGAATGAAAGTTGTTGCATCGATTGACTCTCTCGTTGCCGACATGAAGCCCATGGCAGACCAGTTTTCGTCAAACAAACCCGCCAACGTACAAAGCAGAGCGCTTCTAGAATATTGAATAAAGAACAGGGACCTTCGTCTCGAAGGAAGAAAAGAGTTGTCGTTTGTACTAATTGCGTAGGAAATCATTATAAGAAGACATCTTGTTCTAATTAATGAATGTTTTTAAAAGGGATACTTTTGGTAATTATTTTCCAGGAAATGGGGATTTTGTAAAATTCCCCCTAATATATATTTCCTTTCGATTTTTAGCTTCATCGCAGATTAGTTCACGTCTGGCAGCGGCGCTACGGCTGTTACTTTCACGCACTTCTACACGTATACTATCTGATCAAAAATATCAATCAGATAGTATACACTGCGTCCTACGTCCTCTTTTTAACAAAAGAGTCACAATAGCGTCTCAAAAATATCCAAACAACCCTTTCTTCCTCATATATATAACAGGAAGATCCGGTTGAGCGCGGGGCGGGGGGGGGTGTCATAACCTCTCAACGCATTTAAGGAACGAAATTCGCAGTTAACTGGGAGTAACGGTTGTGATATCTTTAGATTACTATTTGTGACCATTCATCTAATGTAAAATCGATAACTGGGAAAACACTCACTTTGTATAAAACTCATGTTGAAGTTAGGCGTCAAGCGTCACAGCTACTTGAACAGAAATTGCTTGAGATACTTCTGACTTCAGCCGTTTTTCAGGTGGAGTGTTTGGCGACCCAACGCTATTTCCGCTTCCGTCTTATCTTAACGGCGTCTATGTTTGCCTTACCGGTACACGCTAAAGATAAGTTTCTGATCAGCATCCTACTGCGGATACCGGTCTCAGTTTACCGGTATATATCTCAACAGTTTATGTAGGATTTCGAATTTTAAAATCAAACTGCCCAGAAGGTGGAGCATTTTGGTGAGGAAATAGACGATTTGGCACGAAATCCTACAAAATCCATGTACCAATGACAGGCATCCTTACTGCATTTACTTGTTATTTACGTTCGTTATTTCGTGGACCGGAAGTTCTAGCGACAGAACAGGAGCACCAAAGATAGCTCTGGGTCACCTAAATGATTTTGTTGATGTTGAATAAAATTCTTATCCATGATTCCAGATGTAGACGAAAACTTGAGTCGTAAGTGCGTGAAAATAATCCAAATATAACGAAAAGTCAGTAAAGTCGATATATCCACGGTCAATCACACGTCAACGGCGAAAAAGGTATCATCAGACACTTCGTAATGTAGGGAAGAAATATCCAAATCAGGGACTAAAATAAACGGAATGTATATTTAGAAGTGTTTAGAGCCTAACATGAAAATATATAACAGATGTTATGGTAAACTTCCATCTGTGTGTGGTATACATTTCTTATGCAACAAAAAAGTGTGTACTCAGAACCGAGTACTAATGCACTAATTATGCTACGAATAAGAACGAAATGCAAATTGCTACCTAAAATAGTCCTACTCAGTTTTAACAAAAACCAAAAATAGACAGACTATTTTATTTAACACTCCTCCTCAATGCAATTTTCGGAAAAAGTCAAACATGTTGAAAGCAGAGCGCGCTGCGTAGCTCCTCGAATCTTGGTGCAGGTAAGGCCTTAGTTAGACCGTCGGCTATCATTTCCTTCGTAGAAACATAGGTATCTTCCACAAGTACTTCCTTTAATTACGCGATAATAAACTTGACGCGAATGTCCACATGATTCATCTTGGAACTTGATCCAATGCCCTTGAAAACCTTGATAGCTGCTTGGTTATCCATGCTAAGTTGCATGGGCAGCTTAATCTTGGCTTGTACTTCTTTGATCAATTCTTTAAAACCTAAAAGGTTTACCACATTGGTGGTAGCGGCATAAGATTCTGCTTCCATGATGGATAACGGCACACCTCCTTGTTTGTTGCATATCCAGGCAACTATGCCGTCGATAAAAGATACAACCAGTAGCTGAATTGCGATCCACTTTACAACCACCGTAATCAGCATCGCTAGCACTTGATGCTGAAAAATTTGTTTGCATCTTGACGGCACCCCATACAAAACTTAAGATGTCTCGTACCCTAGAGGTAACGCAATATCCGCTTTGTCAGTTGCTAATCGAACATTGTAGGTGCATGGGTCTGTCGAGTCGCCTTATGCTCGGCGTATGTAATTCCGGGGCGCGTGCATCTTGTAATCCTAGTAAGCTGCCGACCAAAGACTGGAAGTCCTTAACTGTCACTAAACCAGTGCTTTTAAGGACTTCACATGGTTTCGGGGATAGATCCTCAAATTCTTGGCCGATTGGTGTCCGAACTGGATTAGCATTTTCAAGCTTAAAATCTGGAATGACTGCATCAATCGCGACCTCTTTGTCGAGCTTGTATTCAAAGTTATCGACAAAAATAACTCGCATTCCGAGAAACTTCGAAACGTTTCCCAGATTTTATTTCCAGCGAATTCATGTCTTCGAAAAACTTGTCGACGAGCTCCTTCTGCATTCCAGTCACCAGTAGGTCGTCAACGTAAATGCCCACAATGACCGTATCGTTTTCCACTTGCTTAGTAACAAACACATGTCTGTAGTACATTTCGAAAAGTTAAAACTTAAAAGGGTTTTCATGTATCAGGCGGTTCCACCGCCGCCTTGCCTGTTTGAAACTGGACTCAGTCCAACTCAGCTATCGAAAAGGCGAAGAGCTGTGTGGATCTGATCCTTGAGGAAAGTATAGCGAACGGAACTCGCACAGAAGTGTGAGGGGATGCTATGGCCTGGTGGTCTTGGGTCTCGGGCCTTGGGGCTTCGAGACGAGGGCGGAAGTGGAGGCGACTTGAGTGGTGAAAGGTACAATTGCAACTGTGAATTATTTTAGGTCCTTAGTTCGCGAACTGTTCGCTACCTCTAAGCCTACTTGATTTTCTACTGGATACATGCTACTGGATTCTTTAATGGATTCTAAGTTACCTTAGCCAATGAGCGGCTGTCTCGTCGTTGTCCATCTCGTGTCCATAATCTTCAACCCATGCGACAGGCATGCGACAGCCGTGTGACAGTGTGGCGTCAGCACCTTTATCTTACCGGTATGTCACAGCGCACAAGCACATGGGTATCAGCGGTATTACCGACCTCCAATCGGTAATAGTCACCCATTATCACTGTGAGGTGATGTACCACACACATCTACCTCCATGTAATGGACATTGGACGGCCCATTACACTGTTTAAGGCCGTGAAGAGTTTTCTTGATCTTGAGAACTTGTTCACCACGTAAATCTTGATTATCCTCAGTGCTTTTCAACTTCATATATTGAGGTATAAACAGAAAAAATATCATGATCGGTTTCGGTTGCCTTGACGTGGGCGCTAGGATATCTACATGCCTCGCCGGTACATTCCTCTTGACTACCAAAGCTAAAACCTAGCTTGACAGTGTTCATATCAATCACTGCGGCGAAGTCAAATTCTAATCAATCCGAAAGCGTTACTCGTTGCCACATGCAACGAGACTTGCTTTAGAGAGCTCCACATTTACATTTTGATCCAGCTCAGTATTGAAAATCCACTTTGTATGAAGTGGTCGGCAAGCTTGCGGCTTACTAACAACGCTCCAGACTTCAATTTCTCGAGAGCATCATGATCCTCCTGAATTGCGATCAACCATTGCTGCTTTTTCGAGGATTTCATGGGTTGTGTGAAATTATTGGGGTCCATTTCCGTTATAAAATTAATGGAACCCACATCATCACCTTGACTTAGAATTTCAGCCTTATCATCATCAATATTTGATGGATATTGTTCTTTTTTTCTTTTCAACACTTTGTGTCACACACCGCTCGCGTTGCCAATTTTCTTTTTCTTCGGCTGCTTCTTCTTCTTTTCTGGAGCATTTGTCGCACCCCCCAGATTGTCGACTCTAGAAAACGGTATTAAACTTGCTTGTTTTGGTGTGGGCAAGGGTTTCAATGTTTTTTACATGTTGTGTCACCACTACCTTGCGTTCACCTTTGAGGTAAACCTTAAAACCCTTGAATTCTTCGCGTTTTCCCAATAATAACCGCAACTTGTACACGTTGTGCAAGCGAATCTTTACCAGGGTTTCTGTATACAGTTTAAACAGATCGACACGCCACAATTTCACCAAGATTTTGATTTTTATGTTATAAAAAAATTCCAGATGTGATTGCCTACGTGATTTTGCATTGCTTGGGCAGAGATTCAATATATATGCATCATATTGAACCGCATCGCCCCCAAAAGTAAAGGTAATCCACTAGCGAACAGCATTCACCTTTCCATATACATTACTGTACGGTGCATCCGTTCAACTTTCCCATTGCTGGAATGGTAGTTGGCTTCAATAATTTGCCGCTCAACACCATTATGGGAGCAAAAACCGTTGAGATCTTTATACTCCTACCCTCAATCGGTACGAAGTATATGAATCTTGCAGTTAAACTGCCTCTTGAAGTACGCCATAAAGTGTTCAAACTTTTTTTCGCAACATTTTTAGTTTTGGATAAGAAAACTCGAACATAATTAGACTTATGATTAACAAAGTTGATCATGTATCTGTTTCCAAGGCGATCCTTCTGCGTAATCGGTCATTTTAGGTCAGAGCATACTACTCCACCAATTCGATCAATTAATTAATTTTGCCACCGTCCTTGACGGATCGTAGATTTTTGTCTGTTTGCCCTGGGCACACGTCAGACAGTTTAATTGCTTATGATCCGTCAATTTGATGCCGCTTGAGGCATCTTTTGCCAAGAGTTTAATTGCATCGTAGTTAAGATGCCCAAGTCTAGCATTAAAAAGCATCAGACACTATTTCTGGACATCTAACTTTCGGAACGATTCCGAATCTTTTTCCCCGATTATTGCCATAACGGCCGGAAAGTTCGTAACATCATTCACGGCTACTTTAACGGCAAGTGTAAGAACCTTGTTGGTCTTTTGGATATCTAAAGTAGGGGCTCGGGTGGAAGTTTGCAACATGATACGGTTACCATTGACGTACGCAATTTTGCACCCCTTCTACGCTAAAAGACCATAAGATAAGATGTTCTTGGCCAAATTTTCCACGTAATAGACGTTATCAACTCGAATGGTGTTCGTCTTTCCACTAGCAAAGACTTGGATTAATTTCTAATTTTTTCAAGAAACCTTCAATTTTTGGCTATCGGCCTGAAAGCACGTGCCGTCAACCACCTGACCATCACGCATGTATTTACGGTTGTTAACCAAAATGCATACTAGCATCAAGAGTCCAAGTGCTGAATCCAGCTTTCCGGCGCAAAATCGCTAATGGTTAGCGAGAAATTCACTTTTTTGTCCAGCTTATTGGAACATTTAGGTCGAATATGACCAATTTTCCCGCAGCCATGGCATTTTATGACTTTTTTCTTTTCTTCAACAAGTTGACTGCATCAGATTCAAAATCTTTGCACTTCCTGATTTGCCCTCAACCTCTTGCGCAAATTGGCATAGCTCTTCAGCATGGCGTATATAGTCAGACTTGTGTGGTCAAATTTTGCCATTAGAATTGTATGCAAATGTGGCGCGATGCATAGTGAACCACGTTACCTGAAACCGGTGGCTCACTTCCGCCAACAGCTTCAGAAATAGCAACCAAATATAGGTAGTTCTCATTCATTCCAAGAGAACTCCGGGATCTTCCGGCTGGTAAACAACGTCATGGCTTGAGCAGAGGTAATTGTGTGATAAGCGTTCAACATTTTATTCATCACATGCACTAGGGTTGGTGACTCATTCCACCATTGGTCAACCTGCCTGTTGTAATACCGCTCAGCTGTACCACTAAGGTACTTCCCCAGGAGGTCGACCTTAATGTCTTCGCTCCAAAAAAACAAGCCGATTCGGCCATAAAATCTGCCGAATAAATTGGGTCCCCCATTCTTTGAAACCGGCTCCAGGGCCGCGATACACTTTGGTATCATCAAAAACTCTGATAGAAAGTTTCCATTCTGTCGCAAAAGGGATTTTAAATACGGTGGGCCGATTTTCAATCGGTGTACACATGTTATTAGTATTTTGCTTATTAAAACCAAGTTGGTACTATGGTTTTCGCTCGGGCGTACTCTCGAGCGACGCCAACCACATACGGGTACTCAACCGCATAGAATTGTTGAAACCGAAGTTGTTATGCGCAAACTCTCCAACTTGTCGAGTCGTTCGCCGACGTTTTGGAACATTTCCAAAATATTCATTCCTTCGGTTCCAAGACCTGCAGATCGTTCATCCACGGATCCATCATCACTTGAGACACTATGACCCTTTGGGCTCATAACCTGTTGAATAGTTTTCTTCTACGTCTGCAACTATGGATACGAACTCTATTTAACAGTTGAAAATTCAACTGAAGAATTTGAAGAAGTGCAAATATCATACGAGGGGTTTCTTACACTCTCGGTAACGGGCAGAGTGGATCATCTCCCCCTTGTTTGCATTGTTACTGGAGTACCTTGCGATGTTACAGAGTATGGAAACTGCACAAACTGTCCTATCAGTGCAAAGCTTATCTCTGAACAGGAGATGCTTGGGTATTACGGTTACTCAGTACCTTCTGGGTCTTCGTCCCTGGATTTAGGGGCATAGATAAGTTATTCGATTTGGTATGAGAGATAACTTAAGCCCGGTTAGCAACACTGCTGTCTGCTGTGGATCCAGTGCGTATCAAAGTTACCTGAGACGCATGGTAGATGATAGGGACGGGATTATGAGACCACATGTTTACCACATCAAGGTTCCCCGAGCCGCTTCCTCCACGGAAAATGATGTGTCTTTCTTGTAATAGCATGAATGCCACGTTTTGTCCGTTCGGAACGGCAAAACGACGCGTCAATGAATTCGAATGTAGTCTCTCCCTCTTTGCTACCACTATCAACTGCTGGGTTGCTGTTGCCCACATCTTTAGTACTGTTTTGCCTTGACCCTTCCCTTTCCTTTTACCATGATATCTACCATTGGGCTTCCTTTTCGTCCACGAAAGTCGCGGGAAAAGCTGTCATTGGCAGTTTAATACTCAATTTCTTCCAATGATTAGTATCCTATCCGGTATCGACTACTACTAGGATACCGGTAGCTTTGCAGTGCGGACAACCATTCCGCATTCAACATGAGTTCACGACGTGCGGGTGCAGGTCCCTCCCGGAGCAGCGCAAGTCGCAAAGAAGCGCTGGAGAATATCAAGCGGATGCGTGAGGGTGAGTCCCGTGACGCGTCCGCGTCTAGCTCGCGTTTGGCGCAGTATCAGCCGCAAGAGGAGAGCATCTTTAAAGCCGTGACGGAACAAGAGTACGAGGATTTGGTCTGGGCACGTCGGCAAGGTTTACCTTTCGTAGAGAATGATGTCGGGGAGATGGGATATTATGACGATGGAGAGGAACAGTTCTTTGAGTCGGAGCCGGAGGACGGGGCGTCCGCGCGAGACGACGACGGCGGCGACGCGACCAGTAAAAAACGGAGCGCGGGCGCGCTGTCCTCGTCGTATGTGCGTCGAGCCAAGAGGATGCAGCGAGCGAAATTGGGAGGCGGGGAAGGACAGAAGATCTCCAACATGTTTTTTTCAGCGTCGACGGGCACGAAAGCGACACGACGTGGCGCAGGGGGTGGACCCGCGCGAGGCGTGAGTGCCAGCGCGAAGAGAGAGATTGATCTGGATAGTATGTTGGAAGATTTAACGAGTAACCCCACGGATGCACGACAGAGTTATAGCAGACCCATGTCGTACTCGACAGGGTTTTCGATGGAAACGGTAGGCTCGAGTACGAGCGAACCTTTTGTTTCGGGTGGATGGACCACGATACCAAAGACAGTCGAGCACGTGGAAGAGACAATGGAGCTCGCTGATACGTCGTACGAGGTAGACGATGCGGACGAGCCGATGGAAGAAGACGCGAGTGTGGGTAAAAGCGATAAAGCCGATCTGGACGAAAATGGACACGACAGTGTCCCGAGACAGGAACAAGAGCATACGGAGACTGAAGCCATGAAGCCAGTGATGAGTAAAAGAGACATGATGCTCCAGAAAGCTCGAGAAGCGCGTCTGCAGACATCAGCACCTACTGCCAAAGCATTGGCAACTCCCGTGCAGCAGATAGCTCCCTCGGACAATATGGTAAGGAGCTCCGTGCCGTCGAATGAAGTTGCAGAGTGGTGGCAGGTTGCTGGAGACGATTTGAATGTTACCATGACCGATGCTTTGGTGACTGAAAACGAGGAGCCCCAAGCACCACCAACGGCGGAAGATTCGATTCGGATGTATTGGATGGATGCAGTTGAAGTGCGGGATCGTCCGGGCAAGATTTACCTTATCGGCAAGATGAAAGCCCCTAGTTCCGACGGATTAAATCAGCCGCCTACGTTTAGGAGTTGCTGCGTCGTTGTGAATAACCTGCAACGATATATGTACCTTGTACCTAAAGGCACTCCGCTGATTGAGCTGAGTAAGAAGGAGCAGCAGGATACGTGGCTGAAAATGCACGAAGAAATCCACAATATCTTGGTTCCTTCCTGTATCACGAACAAGCGCGACCAGGAGGTCTTTCGAACCAAACTGGTCACACGCAACTATGCTTTCGAAGAAGCGAACATTCCTCGGGGTAAAAACTTGTTTCTTAAGGTAAAGTATCTTGCAAAATACGCTGCACCGCCGTCGGACGTCTGCTCACGGGGTGGAAAGACCTTTTCTCGTATATGTGGAGCGTTTACTCGTCCACTTGAACACTTTCTACTTACGCGTCGGCTATTGGGACCGAGCTGGGTTGAAATCAAGAGTGTTCGCAAATGTACTGAAGGCGTCAGTTTTTGCAAGATGGAGTTCGAGACCTTCGATCCCAAGAATGTGAGCTCTATCGCTGGGGCTATCGCCCCTCCTCCTCTTACAGTCATGAGCATAAGTCTCAAGAGCGTTTGCAACCCAAACACTGGCAAGCACGAAGTAGTTGCGCTTTCTGCCATCACGGAGACCGGTGTTAACGCTGAGGGAGCTGGAAAAGGCACAAATGGTGTACGTCACTCATTATCACATTTCACAGCTATTCGGCCGCTCGATGGAAACAATGGCTTTCCGCTGTCGTATGCTGAAGCAGTTAAAAAAGACGATCGGTTTGGCGTTAAAAAGGAAAACGGTGCATTAGGCATTAACAATGAGCGCTTGCGTGTCGAGATTAACGAGCGTGTAATGCTGAGCTACTTTCTCACACGTGTTCAACATGAAGATCCGGACGTGATTGTTGGTCACAACTTCCATAAGTATGCATTGGAGTTGCTCATCTCCCGTGTCGATAATTTCAAACTTGGTGGGCTATGGTCAAAGCTGACACGCCTTCGTCGCGGTCGTTTGAATCCGACAAATGTGGGTGAAGGCTGGAACGAATATAGGATGGATGATATGGTTAATGGGCGCCTTTTCTGTGATACGTACGTGTCGTCAAAGGAACTACTGCCATCCCAAAACAATTACACGCTGTCGTATTTGGTAGAGCGGCTCTTGCACAAGCAGCGCCTGGATGTCGAAATGACGGAAATTCCTCAAATTCTCCTCGGTGGTCCCGATAATTTCGTTAAGTTCCTGCGTCACACGCTAGACGATGCCATGTTTGTGCTACATCTCATGCACAAGCTTGAAATCTTACCGCTGTCGAAGCAACTCGCCAACTTGTGTGGATACTTGTGGACACGCACGCTGGAAGCCAACAAACGTGCGGAGCGAATTGAGTACCTGTTGCTTCACGAATTCAATCGATCGAAGAATAAATTTATTGTGCCGGAGAAGTATAAAAGTCGAAGTGAGTCGGACAGATCGAGCAAGAGACGAGAGGCAACGTATGCAGGTGGGATGGTGTTTGCACCGAAGAAGGGTCTGTATGACAATTTCGTGGTGCTTCTGGATTTCATGAGTTTGTATCCGTCCATTATTCGCGTACGTGTTGCTTGCGATAAATTGTGTATTTCACCAAAAAACTAATGATTATGACAAACAATTGTAGGAATACAACATTTGTTTTACCACAGTCGAGCGACAGCTGAACGAAGAGGACTGTCGAGCGCCTTCTTCGACGAAGAAAAAGAAGCAATCTAAGTCCGTGGTTAGCCCTGAAAACGATGACGTTGTAGATGACGAAGGGGATGAAATTGTAGACACTGGTGACGCCAATGGCGATGCAGAAATTCCGGCTTTACCGAGCAGCGCAAGCGAGCCGGGTATTTTGCCAGCTGTTATTAAGCGCTTGCTCGATTCACGAAAACAAGTGAAACACCAGTTAAAAATGGAGCAAAAAGAAGGCAACTTGGACAAAGCCGTACTGCTCGATATTCGTCAAAAAGCCATTAAACTGACGGCAAACTCGATGTACGGTTGTTTGGGGTTCCGTTTCTCGCGATTCTATGCCAAACCACTTGCTGCGTTGATTACATCGACGGGTCGCCAGACACTCCAGCGAGCGAAGGAAGTTGCCGAGCAAGAGTGTGGCTATGACGTTGTGTATGGTGATACAGATTCGATTATGGTCGATTCTCGCACAGAAAACCTTGAAGAAGCCAAGCGCATTGGTCGTGAAATTCAGACTCAGTGTAACAAACACTTCAAACTGCTGGAACTCGAGGTGGATGCCATTTTTAAACGAATTTTACTTCTGAACAAGAAGAAGTACGCGGCGCTAGTGTTGAAGGACAGGCCTCACGGCGAGCCCAGTTATGAGAAGGAGGTCAAGGGTCTTGATATGGTGCGTCGTGATTGGTGTGTTATCTCCAAGACAGTGGGAAACGAAATACTGGACTTTATCTTGTCTGGAACGTCTCGTGACGAGGTAGTCGAAAATATTCACGAGCATTTGATGCACGTGTCGGAACGCATGCGTTCCGGGAAAGAGCCGATTGAGCAGTACGTCATCACGAAGAGTTTGAACAAGCAACCCGAGCAATACCCCGATCGGGCGAAGCAGTACCATGTTCAAGTCGCAATTGCGTTGCGTGCTTTCGGGAAGCCTGTTGGCGCGGGTACACACATTCCTTATGTGCTATGCAAGGAAGAAGAGCCTGGAACTGGTCGTCGAGCGTACCACCCAGACGAAGTGAAACGGGCGAATGGGAAGCTCAACCTTGATATTGAGTGGTATCTTGAGTCCCAGATTCATCCACCCGTGAATCGGCTGTGTGCTCACATCGAAGGAACCTCAAGCCCGCAGCTGGCGCACTGCTTAGGCCTCGATACTGCAAAGTTCTCGCATGCTGCGAATTATTGTGGTGAAGAGAATGACGGTGCTGACGCGATCCCGAGTGTTTTACAAAACGATGCTGACCGATTTAAGGATTGTGTCCCGCTCGAGATCACGTGCGATCGATGTAAAATGGCGAGTGCTTTCCCTGGCGTGTTTAGTACGTCTGAGAAAGATAATGCAGTTTCTAGTGGACTACTCTGCCCAGTATGTAAAGCGGACTTTTGGGGCTTTGACCAAGAGGGCATTTACGGCAACGTGGGCGATGACCTGCAGGCCGTGCTCTCGAATCGTCTTCACGTCGCAACTCGCGAAGCGACCAAGAAATACTATGAAGCGTGGACAGTATGCTCCGATGTGACGTGTAAGACTCGAACACAAAAGCAGTCGCTTCGTGGGAATGGCAACATTTGCTCGGCCGCAGGATGCAGGGCAACAGTCACGCTTGAATATCCGGATCGCGCATTATACACGCAGCTCAAGTATTTCGAGTCTCTTTTCGATGTCGAGCGTGCCCAGAAGAAAATTCAGGAGCAGAACGACCGGTTAGTAAACACGACTTTAAAAACGGAACCGCCGGTGCTTTCCGAACGCCACAATGCCGTGCTGCAGCAGCTGCGTTCTCAAGCTGAAGAGGTATGTGGGTAGCTCAATAGTCGCTTCATGCGAAGCTTGTACTGACTGTTTTATCGTGTCTACCAGGCTGTCCACCGCAACGACTACAATTGGGTCAAACCCTCTCTCTGGCGGACGTTGTTTACATAAAAACGCTCAGGAAATGCATAGAAAAATGTCGTTGTGCCCATGTCATGCTCCATTGTTTTATCTAATACTAGTACGTAGACAGGTGTGTGTTCAGGTCCAATCGTACAGCTATTACGTCCGTGATCGTGGGAGTTGATGGAAATCGATTACCGAGATCTGGTCACGTTCCATCCGCGAGCTCCCAGTCACTGAATCCTTCATGTTTGAACCAGCATGGCCGACTTTACCGATGCCGAAGATCGACAACTTGTTCAGTTAGCATTGGCCTTTTCACGCAGTCAACGACAGATTTTATGGGATCGCCTTCGTGAGCACATGAAAGGCACAAAAAAGTCCAAGGACGCGCTTCGGCAGCGTCTAAAGACACTGAAGCGGACCCACGGTCGCAATCTGGAAAACTTTCCCGCTTGGTATTTTAAAAAGCTGACTCGCGCGTCAATCGATAGGCCTCGTCGTCTCGAGCGCAAGCTGAAAACACCTGCGGAGTACGAAAGGGACGAGCGGGTGTGGACAAATCCAAGTCTTGATCAATTGCAAACGCGTGCGTGGCACACCACGAACAGGACGCGATACTTGAACGAAGGATCTGCGATCCACGCGTTCTCCAAGCTCGAGGAAGCTTTCGCGCTCACGCGGTCGCCAGGCGTGTCAACGACCCCACCGCCTGTTTCGCTGCTCTTACTGGCGTCTGTTGCAACGCAGATTTTGTAACACCATGGGCTACCAAGTGCGTGGATGGGTCTTGAGTGGATGTAGCCATGATGTGTGTGTGTGTGTGTGTGTGTGTGTGTATTTTCACGTGTATTTTTGTAAGGTGGTCAATGTCGTGAGAGCTCTCGTTGTCAGTCACTTTGTTCTTCATCTCGGTCGTAGCAACTCCACAGGAAGTCACGCGATAGTTACGACAGCAGACGCCAAGCCAACGCGACTTCTCCACAGGTACATACGGTGGACCTCGACTTCGAAACCACTTGGTACTACTGCCTTGTTGCGTCCATGCTGAGCAAACGAAGTAGACTAGAGAGCAGGTTGGCCATCCGGCTGCGGTTTGGACCTCGTCCACCATTTTCATGCATCACCATGGATGACACAAACGCAGGCTCCGGATGGAACCTCCCTCGCAATGATAAAGCCCGTCTACCTCGTGCTTTTGGTGTTGTAAAGGTGTGTACAGAAGTAGTAAAGTAGTTTTGCGCACGCACGTCTGTCGTATGTTAAAAGTCTCTGCCGTGGAGCCGAGATGGAGATCGAGCAGGACGGTGCGAGCTCGTAGGTTGGAAGTGGTTGGGAATGCGACGATGACCAGTTGCAGAGAACCCAGTGCTTGGTTGAGAAGGAGAGAAACTCGCGCTGCGTCAGGATCTTTGTTGCTACATTCGTAAGCCATGACATGTCTCCATCGGAAGGAACTCGGACTGAAGTGCGAAGGCACGTCCGTCTTTCGTAGGCCCACATTCTCACCGTAGCACTGGCTAGACCACATGCTTGACGCCACTGGGCAATGGCTCTGGCGACGCGTTGACGCAAGTACTTGACGACGTGCTGCTGCAGAAGAAGCAAAAGGCTGCCGGCTTTTGTTCGGGGACGACAATTGTGTCACTGTCGACGGGTCTCTCGCAAGAACAAGGCGCTGAGGATGGTCACGCTGTCGATGTCCAAGATGCTCGACGCAAAGGAACAGACAGCTGACTCAGCGTCAGGGATCACGATCCATTCGTGTGCGAACGAAACCATCACGAACGAACGATCCAGTCGAGATGAAGTTGAAAGGGAGGGGACTCCATACTCCACGACTAACGAACGCTCGAACGCGACTCGTATCGACAATTGCTAGTATTTTTTTCGACGAGAAGGACAACCCTGGACAAGCCACACGACCCAAAACGCGCCGTCCATTCCAATCCTCAAGCCATTGGGACGTTCATTTCTGACCGTCCAGTCCTTGCAAGAACGAGCTCAAGTGGTTTTGAACGGCGAGCACCGCTGCATTCGGTGGCAGCGACGTTTTCTTGTGTTTTCGCTTCTTTTTTGGTCCATCCAGTAACTTTCTCGGTAGCTTTGCAGGCGATGCCGTCCTTGGACTGGTTGACACGACGTTCAGCTCCACTGTTGCCCACGAGCTGACGGCACGCTGCGCGTTGTCGTCGGTGTTTCGAGCCCCTTGCGCGCGACAGAGTTGGATCGTTGTCGTGTCTCGCCACGTCTCGTGCTCCGCTCGATCTCGCTTGGTCGTCTCGACCTTGTGGACTTTGGACGCACCCGCTCGATCCGTCACATGCTCGCATCGATGGCATTTGATCCTCTAGATCAACATGAGGTGGACCGTACCGTGAACGTTTTCTACCTCTCAATTTCCACTCCCGTTTTTGCTACCACAACGTACCACAAGCGTGGACAACGTTTCACGGACACGTCGAAGCTTCTCGCTGCCCTTCAACTGTAGCTGCACGCGACGCTGTTGTCGAAGTAGTCGACGATTCGCGCGCGACTTGCGCGACTGGGACACCACACGCACATCCGCCGACACACTGGGGAGGAGGACGCCACCGCACCGTTCGCAGATAAAGTCCAGCACGGACTGCGGCAAGTGGGCGCGCGTCGACTTGACAAGCTGCATCATGGAACCGCTGTGCCCATGCACGACTTAGTCACTCGAGCCGAACAAAGGGGTGTGGGACCCGTTTCAACACGTACATCATATGGTTGGCCAGGACGGCGTTGACCGGAAGCAGACGGTGCGCCGCGTCCCAGAGAAACGAGCAGCGTTTCTCCAGCTGCCGCGCGTTCTCAGCGCTCACGACTTTGATCGCTGGTAAGTGCACGGAACCTGTCGCCAGTGGGGGCGACGCCGAATCCATTGGACGGTCCAAAACTAGCGACAGGAAGGAACTCAAAATTTTGAAAAGTCGTTGATAAATCAAAAGATAGTGGAGGGGTTTTACCCAGGGGTGAATAAACACAATTTATTCGGGTCGATCCATCGGGTTTTTGGTTTGTATGAAAAAAACTGACTTTTGGCCATTAAAACCATGGTTTTATTTTCGGACTGGTATATCTTCTATTCTATTATAGTATAGACGCCGCCGCCTCATCTTCATTTCCACGTCACTGTCAGTCTCACTCTCAACGCCATCTTCATCATTGCATGCGTCTGGGTATTCGTAGAAAGCTCCAAGGTTTGATTTGATGAAGGCAAACTTCTTGACGGTATCCGGGGCTAAGCTGTTTCTGAGATTAGAATGGATTCATACATACTACTCGAGCTTTTGTTGCTAAGACAGAGTCGCTTCTTTTTTCAATCCTCCATTCCATCGCTATACACACACATTTGGTGGCTTATCAAGCACGTTCTTATGTCTCTGGGCCCGTTGAATCTGTCCTTAAGGTTTCACATAGCAGCTAGTGCCAAATCTTCTAGCCTGCTTAAACCATAAAAGTGTTTTCGTAACTAGGGTTTATGATGTGTCCGCATAAAAATGAAAGTGTCCCTATCATTAACCTTAACTTATCCTGACTGATTTTTTTCTCGGCTGTTGATTGGGTCGTTTGTTGTAGTATTTCGGAACTAAGCCTCACGACTCATCTTTTAACTTCATACCAACATTTCCAGGGTATCCTTTGTGATTTCCATACCTTGTGTTACTTTGAGGCGGATATCATATCCATTCTAAGTTTTTGCATTGGGGTTAGCGCTACGCACATCTCCGTGCCGCGGTGGCACACCCCAAATTTGGATCATCGTATGGATAGCCTTGACGTTATTGATCTCCATACCGGTGGAAAACGTGAAAAATAGTCTTGGCCAAAAACTTGCTTGTAGCCTCTTGTGACAAAACCAGGCGTTCTACCTTGTAATGGTACCGTCTGATCGTAATATGGTCTTATAGACCCACTTCGCTTCTTACCAGGTTGCCTGCAAGATCGCCACTCGTTCCTAAGATTGATAATAAGAAATATGGAATGTGGTGTTAGTGCCGGAAGCAAAACACAATGATCTCAAACACAAGCTTTTGATACATTATGCGAAAAAAGGAATCGTAATGGCTACTCATGTATCAAATGTGGAGATGGATGCCTACTTACAAAGTACTTGAGTGCGCAACGTATGAGGTGTTGGAAGAGTGTGTAGCCACTTTCGGCTTTGCACTCTTCCGAAA